>OX387429.1:15035690-15705030 GCA_947563755.1 Lochmaea crataegi | reverse complement strand
ATCTTTACAAAGAAGGTAATGCAAAGGAAATGAGAAAGTGGGCCTTCGAAATCCATTCCTGTTTTCTAGTGCCTGGAGCCGTAAGTTGAAAAAAAAAATACAGTTAATAATTTTAACCTATATCAAAACAAACTGTAGAATTAAGAATAGGTTGGTTAAAATATAGTAGAAGTTGAGCCTTGTTACAAATATGCTATAAAAGTTGATAGGAATGGTCAGTATCAATGGGAGGATATTTAATATCCATCAAGATAATATATGAATTTATTACCATAATATCTTTGAAACAATTAAACATAATTATATCATAAAATAACTATTCTTAATTATTTCCTCCGATACTCATAGTTCTCAGACTGTGATTTTCAATTAGAAGAATCTTAAACTGGTACATGTTGCAGAATATAGGTTATCATTTTTTATGTGGTTTTAAACTTTTTTCCCAATTTTATCAGTAGCGAGAATTTAATTATTGTATTATTTATTTTGACACTCCCAGAGATTATTTTGTAATCCAGATATATGTTGCAGTTGTCGACCTCTTGATCGAATGTTATCATTCCCACGACTTTCTTCTAACTATCTATACCAGGGGTCAACAAATAATTCCATTTAGGATACGTTTTTCAAAACAATATGACCGTAGCAGTCCGTTTCTATTTTTTTACAGAAGAGTTTATTGAATAGACAAATGTATTGAACAAAAGTACGTCTATGATCATAGTTAGGTACCTACTTTCTTTTGAAATTGTCATAAACCTTACAATACCTCAATCACTATACATTTTCTATTTCATTTTGATTGTTTTCTTGGTGTATCTTGAAGTCCAAGGTGCAATGCCAATGAAATTAAGCCCGAACATACAAAAAATATACGACGAGCTTATATTATCTATATATTGGAGACTACGGCAAAAATAACTAAAATTTCAATTTTATTATCATTATTATTAATAACAGTCTTCACTTTCTTAACTTTTGCTTGAAAACAACCAAATTGTGTTAAATTGTTTAATATTCTCTTCATTGTGTGGCAGCTGGGTCGGGGTCGATCAGGATATCTCGTAGCAAATAAAACTCATGTTCTATAGTAACAACCTGTCACATTCACCATGTATTAAAAGTAAATTTGGACAATCTTCATGGATTCATTCCAAACGAAACATTTATTTCTATCACTGTACGATGCAATTAACTTCAAATAATGACAATTAATACTATTTAATTATGACAGGTAAATACACAGCCTGCTAAAATAAAAAAATACATAAACATTTCGGCCAATGACGTATTAAAGATAGACCAGCTTTCACACATTATTGCCTATACAATGTTTTGGTCGCAACATAAATCAAGGCGAGTACACTGCACGATAGCGTATCGTTCCGGGAGGGTTCATTTAAACTATTTTATGAAAATCGTTTTTATAGACTAAATGATGTACGTTATTAATTTTTCGTTTGAATAAGTGTAAATTATATCAAAAATCGTAACTCTTAGATAGGTGAATTTTTTAAACATACCTACGAAGGATTTTAAAGTTAAGATTATAAACAGGTTAATATAATATTGGAAGGTTTATTTTGTTTTTACAAAACTAAGGAATAAATGAAAGTTCATTAAATTGATACACAATAAAATAGAAGAATTAAAACAATAATCATAATAAATTTAAATATTTATTGTTCTCGACAATTATTTACAATTATATAACAAGGATTACAACATAAAGTAAGTAACACCCAAAATCGAACTGTTTGACAGTTTAATGAATCAATTTATCAGCAGTTTTTAATTTATTGAATTCGTATTTCGTAGTGAAGTCGAATGTCTATATATTTCTCCAAAATATCGAATCCCTCGTCTTATACCTTATACAACGCTTATGTTAATATAACCCTACTTGTGAAATGACCGATTATCTCTCTTATTCCATGTATTTTCACAAACTACACATTTTTTCACCATCCTAAATGTATTCTAAGCACTTAAATATACAAATTACAATAAAAACCAAATAAAAGCACAATTATAATTAAAATCATATTAACATATCTCAAAAAGTAGTTCGAGGTTGCCAAGCTAAAAATTTATAAGCTATTTTACTATTTGATATTGAATAAAAAATGAAAAATCTTAACCGAAAAAAATAACGAGCTGGACTGTAGGCTGGTCATGAGTATTTTAAGTACTTTTCACTTTTTTCATACCTTTAAAAATGTAAAATACTGCAAAAATCTTAAATATAATCACAATTACGATTATTGTTATTCGAGATTTGGCATCATGTAAGAAGAGTCTCGTCTTAAATATGTTGGGGACAACCAAAAAGTAAACAAGGCTTGTCTATCTTTAATACGTCATTGATTTCGGCCTTTAATTAATTAAGTAATAGAATAAAAATATAGTTGTTTCTTTTAAAAAAAATTGAGACATTTGACATTTGTGAAGTTGAACTTTTCATCATTTTTTTAACAACCCTGTATACAAAAAGAAGTTGTCGACATGCCACCAATTACCATGATCGGCCTACTAATCAACCCAACAATATGTTTTTTATTTGGTATTGGGGATGTTCACACAGAATTTTCAATATGAGGTTTGCACCTGTCAATTTTTTATTAAAAAAATTAATATCTGGATAAGTATAAATTTTAGATACAGGGTATTCTACACAAAGTGTCATTGAAATTTAATGTAGAATCCGAAAAGTTAATAATATACAGGGTGTTATATTTAAAATAACAAAGTTGTCGTTCACTTTCGGTATAACCGGATATTTATTACAAATTTATAACAAAATATTTTCCATAAATTCGACTCAACTTGTTCTTCATCTATGCCAATTTTTTTAGAAATCGTGTGGTGTAGTCTCCAATATATAGATAGTGTAAGCTCGTCGTAGTGTTACCGTTAAAGTATTTACTTGGCTAGTTTATAGACAACCTGGATAGTATACAAAATATATAACATAAAATATCCAATGCTTTCTATTCCACATAAAGTTTTTCAAGATGCGAAAGGGAATATGTATTGAGACGGATTTGCCAGTTAGCAATCCTGATATAACCATAGAATGACTGGTATTAATAACATACATGGAAATATTAATCCATAATAGACTGGTAGCCCATGACACATGTAGGCTTCATTATTTCAAATGGAAACCATTTTCACCATTGAGTTTCATGTGAAAAACGAGAAGAATAAGCATATTCCCCAAGAAGCCGCTGCAAAATGTATGCCACTAATGTTTTTAACATCTCTAAACTCTCTTCGGCAAACACCTTTTTATCAATTTTTAACCCTCGCTTATTAACCATTAGTAGTAGTAGTGGATTTGTATGCCATGTTGTTTTCGGATGATAAAGTAGTACCCAAGAAATGCATCCAAGTACACGGCATCCATAAGTTAATTATTCTAGTTTCGTGAAAATTCTAAGATTTTCAATGTCCACTGTAGCGTCGATTATCAAGTTTGGGTCTTGGGGAATAGCCTTATTCTACTTGTTTTCACATGAAACACGATGGTGAAAACGGCTTCCATTTGAAATGATGATGTGTCATGGGCTACCGGTCTATAACCGTAGACAACGATATAACTTTAGATTTCAGGTAACAAGTACAATAGACAAACTAAATTATTATTTCCAAATACCTCTAAACTACACATTTATATTATGTAACCAAGCTTACTTATTCGAGAAATTAGTTTTTATGCGGGCTTTACTACAAACATTATTTAGTATAAAATATTATTCGGTTTTATCATTTTAGATTAAGTAAAGTGAATATGAATACAACATTGATTGAGAAATAAGTAATTAGTAAGATATTCAAACTATAAGCATAAAAAGAATGTAGTGTAGTTATATTTAAGTATTAATAATAATAAATATAATTAAAAATTCCACAATTCTATATTATTTATTTTGGTCCTTGACCGGTTTCACGAACATAAGTTCGCATCATCAGAAGGATGACAGTGATGGAATGTCAATATGTAAAAATGAAAAATACAACAGTAACTAGGATAAAACAGCTATCAAAGGCATGGAATCGATTATATATGACGTCATGGTGTTTTGACCTATTGCTTGAGGATTTGATGTTGCCTTGATGCATTTCTATAAAACTTAATGAAATATCCTTAAAACCTATTAAAACAATATTAGGTATCCAATAAACAATCTAAAAGTGGAGAATAAATTATATCTAGTTGTTCATTCATCATGTTTAGTCAGGACCAAGGACGTGCTTCTTAATTTCTAATGCTAATGTAGAAAATTCAACTTTAAATAATTTTGATAGTTATGTAAAAGTTCGATGCGGTTATATAAAAATAAATAATATAGTATTGTGGAATTTTTAATTATATTTGGTTTTACTTAATTTAATGCAGTTTCACATCGTAAGGGTTGAAACAATTCAATTGTTAATTAATATTAAGGTACAAAACCAATGAATAGATAATATAATATTTTTTCTTTATTCCAGCCTCTCAGATTAGGCAACGTAGATGAAAATATAGCCCGAGAAATCGACGAGGTGCTCACCAGAGAATTCGACAAAGAAGAAATCCTCCGTAAAATATTCTGGAAAGCAAGATCACGTGCCAAAGAAGAGCTTACCAGACAATTAGCAGATTTCCAACAGAAACGAACCGCTGGTTTGGGTACAATATACGGTCCCACTGACGTAGCTCTAGCAGAAGTCTATCACGATAAAGTTAGAGAAACTAAATTGTATGAATCGTTATTTTTAGAAAAGTTAGATCCTTATTTAGAGGAGATCGAAAAGGAAAGTTATGATATTAAACGTTACTATATGGCCGCTGCGTTAACGACTGTTCTTACTAGAATATTTCAAATCCGTCCACCTGCTGTACATGCCTTAGATAGGTGCCCTACATTTGTTAATAAGGAAAAATCATTTAGGACCAAATTTATTGGAAAATATTCTAGAAAGGTGAGAATATAAATAATTAATCACAAATAAATTATTTTCTATACAACTACTTAATTTAATTGTAATTAACTTTCAACAAATTTTAGTGTTAAAAAATATTTCTTAAATGTTGATTGATGGGTTGTTCCTATGTGAATTAAGAGCTTTTATGTATTATTTTACGTTTAATAATTTTGTGATTAGATAGTTATAGTTCCTCTTGTCTTTTGGGTGGATATTTTAAGAATTTAAACAGTAGGTAGTAGGTTTTTTAAATAAGTTTAAATCGGGTGCGATACTAAAACGAGAACCGGTTGTAAACGAGCGCATAGATTGATGACGTGCCTGTACTGTTCTCTATCTGCGTTAACTCTACATCTCTCATGGAATAATTTAGTGTTCAATAGTTTCTTAGGGTATCGTGTTGATTGTCCAGCAGCTTCTGCATTGTCATGAAGGTGGCTTCTTTACAAACCGTATGATTTCTACTTTTTATACAATTGCCACAATTGGCATTCCAAGATATATTTGAGGCCCTCATTAGTGAGTTAATAATAATCTAAGACTGCAATAGATATTACAGTACAAGAAATAATTGATTATTAGATCGGCACCAACAGTCATAGGCTGCGAGTCCTCAGCACCTCAGCCTTTAGGCTCTTGTTTGTACCGTTTACGTCAAGAGACCAGTAGTCCTTATCAGGCTCAACAGTATTCTTGGAGAAATCTCCCCTTGGGCGCTCTAGTCCTAGGAGTCTATATCTCCAGCGAGACATTGCTTCACATTCGAAGATGATGTGTAGGCTGTTTTCTCCTCTTCCATGCACAACCAACAGATAGGTTCCTCCCTATATATGCCAATTGTATGCATGCGTTTCCTTAGGGTACAGTGACCGGTGAGTAATCCCGTCACTCTCCTTATTGAGCAGTACAAGTGAAGAAACTGACAGTTTGTCGGATTTGCGGTGGTCTCACAAAATTTTCATAAATATTATCGGGTCTCACTCCAAAAATTTGAAGAAACCCAGCTCTATCACATGAAGATCGTGTTTAAAATGTAACTATTCGTTGTTCCTACAAATTAACAAAAATATTATGGACCACTTGTATAAACTGTAGTTACCATTAACAGGCACGCAAAGTACACAATGCCGTGTGCAGATTCTGTCACCTAGAAGAGGAAACTGCAGAGCACATCCTATGCCAGTGCGACTGCCTGGCGAATGTGCAGTTTCTTGTATTAGGCGATGAGAAGCCACCGGCAAGAAATTACATGAAAGATTCAGTCTCGAGGTTGATTGGCTACTTAAAAAGAGTCGGACTGGAGAATGTAATCTAGATTCAGAGGACCACAATAGATCTAAAAAGGTAGCAGTGGAATAGGCCGATTAGCCACCTCATCAAATCTAATCTAATCTAGATCAATTTTGACCGATTGGTTGTGTGTTCGTTTTTAGGTGACATTGGCATTGTTGTACTAAAGTCTGATGATCCAAAGTTCAGGTGATCTACAGATCAAAATTGATCCACGTTCATTTTTAAAAGCCTATTCTTGTGAGTAGTTCAAAAGTTCCTAGCAATGTCATATTTTAGAAAAATAAATGTCATTTGTGAACATCCAAGTTATTGCTTACAACCTATCTGTTTTATTGTTTTGATGGGACTTGTGAAAGACAGGGCGAGTGAATGTCAGTTTCTATTTCTAACCTCAATTGTAAAAGCTTGAAATTATTGAACTCTGCTTGATCGCTTGCTAACAGACTATCACTTTAATTTGTAGATGATCCAAAGATCAAACGTAGTACAAGGAATATTTGATGATGATCTGTGATCAACTTTGATCTTTAATTAAACTAGCATATGATTAGAATTTTTGTCGCTTTTCTGTTTCCATTAAATAAAATGTCGCGGCTTCATTCACGTTAAAATCAACCAATCTGTCAAATTTGATCTAATGGTAACTACAGCTTATAGAAACAAAAATAAAAATAAAGTTATCACTAAATAATTGATTCCAAGAGATGGGCTTACTTATCTTATTGAATTTAACATATATTTATATCGTTGATACTAATTTTGCCTTGGATTTACGTGAAAAATAACGGAAAGGTTTGTGCTACTATGGCCTCGTTGTACTAAAGTCTGATGATTCAAAGTTCAGGTGATCTACAGATCAAAATTGATCCACGTTCATTTTAAAGACTTGTTGAACTATTCAATTAACTGATCCTTGATCAACTTGTGAGTAGTTCAAAAGTTCCTAGCAATGTCAATTTAGAAGAAATTTCATCAAGTGATTGCCTACAATCTAACTGTTTTATTGTGCTAAATCATCTTGCAATTTTTCAATAAGGAATCTAACAACGGGCTTTGAAAATCTGAATCTACCTAAAAATTCATTATCCCTCCATTTCTCAAAATTACTTGGATCTTCTTGAAATACTCTAGGTACTTGTGGATTCGATTCTATTGAAGCTTGAAATTCTTGAACTCGGCTTGATCGCTCGCTAACGAACGATCACTTTAATTTGTAGTTGATCCATAGATCAAACATAGTACAAGGAATATTTGATGATGATCTGCGATCAACTTCGATCTTCAATTAAACTAGCTTCGTACAACGAGGCCTATGAGGAAAAACATAATACGCAAGGATACTATTGGGTCAGAAAAATGGAGTGTTGTTCTAGTTACTATCTTGTAATAAGTAGATATTTGGTGTAGTGGACCTCTCTGGTTGCATTAGTTTGTAAACTCTCAAGTGTTCAGAGTACTTAATCTCAAAAGTTTCCTGTACAAATAAAGCTTCGAAATATGCATCTTCGAAAAACCTAAAGTAGATTCGAAATCAAGAGACAGTAAACAAATGTATGATTAGTCAAACAGCAATAAAACCATGGATTCCATACATAGGACAATATTATTGCAGTATTTTTGTTCATGTGCATGTTTCGTGTATTTGTTTACGTTTGGGGCATCTTACTTTTGAATTCACTTTAATTTCCTATTTAAATTTAACACTTAACAAAGTGGGACTGAAACTTGGCCTGTTGTGCCTGCGCAAGAAGAGCTGTTGACTTGTATATGGGTAAGGTTAATTCGTCTGTCGTTTCAAATTGAAGGTTGCTTAGTTATTGCTGACGAGCTGCATGATGTATCCAATCTGCCAACCGCCTGACATCTGTTGCTCTTGTAAAAAAACAGTTTCCTATGGTCCAGACCCCAGCGCATCGACTTTTAACTGGTGCCGTCCTTCCATTCCAGAATCACACCGCATTATTTTCTGCAAACCTAATTTTTCAATTCAGCAGTTTTGAGATGTTTCCAATTTGAGGCTGTGAAGGCGATCAGTGTTTACTAAGCGCAATCTTATTTTGACTGAGGATTTTAATGTACTGAAGCCAAAGAAGAATAAAAAAGGCGATTTTAATGTACTGAAGCCAACGAAGAATAAAAAAGGCGATTTTTAGTTTGACTATCTTCTTGAAAGCTGTGCAATTGCTTTGTGTAGTTTTTAGATAATTTCCCTCATCTAAAGTAATGCTTTGTTATTTATCATACTTTATTCAATATTATCATAAAAAATATGTTTTATTTCAGTTAAATATTATGGGCCATCAATTTGTAGCACAACAATACTATACTGTGATATTTTGTAGCAACTGCCATCAAATATTATATGGAATTGGACCGCAAGGATACCAGTGCACAGGTAAATCAATTTATTCCAAATACAGTAATTTTTTTTCGCCAACGGGAGAAGTTATTTCCAAATATTTGCTGATCTACTGCCTTAATTTTGAGAATTTAAGGTTGTAGTTTGATACATATACAAAACTATCAACAAAAGTATGGTTCACTTACATATTTTTTTTTATATCAGCGTGTCTTATTAATCTTCATCGACATTGTGTACGTCAGTATGAAGATAGTTGTCCAGGACCAATAACGAAAAAGGACCGTGGTATAATGAAGCTGATTGGAATGCGACACGATACGAACGAACACTCTAGGATTAAGAAGAGTTCCCAATTTCTCCAAAGTAAGTTATATTTTTCTAAAATAGAGCGAGATATTTTTTTCCAGTATCGTTTTAATTTTTATTAATAATAAGTAATTTAAGTAAGATGAATAAGTATTGTCTGACAAATAACAACCCGAATTTGCAATATTGTAGAGGTGTAGTTGTATTCCCAAGAACTTACCAATTCATAATGAAATTCTAAATTGTACCAAATGTGCGAGTTTTTACATTTTTTATTCCAAAGCACTAAGTACCGCCCCATTTATTTCATATTGACTATAGTCGTTGTGTGATAAATATAAGAAGAGACGCAACGCAATGTAAAATCTTGTGCCTTATGGTGATTCCAGCGTACCCCCCACTATTCACTAAAATTGGTACTGTATTTAGACGACGCGGTGTTTCAACATCGAACTATTCATTGCTCTTTCCCCCACCTCGCCTTGTTTTGGACGGCTCTACTGTTGTTTTGTGAAATGAATTTCTTTAAAAAGTGGGCAATATTTTTATGTTGCCTACATACAATATTTACAAATTTTTATCGTTCGATATAAAGAAATATGAAACAAAGTTAGGAATACAAAATGATAGATACATAAGTACATAAAAATATCTAATTTTATTAATGAACATCAAAATTAAAGTCTGAAGAGAGTGCGCGCCACATAAATCAAATTTTTTTCAAGTATTGAATATTATTTTAAATATTCCAAAAAATTATGGTGTTTTCTTGCAAAGAATAAGGTTTTTTTTAAGAAAATCCCACCAAAATGATCTGTCTTTTTATAATCTTATTTTTTAACCATAAATAATACCCTATTAAAATTTCGTTGCCTCAAATACATTTTTTATATCGTCTAGCAAGATTAAAAACCTGACTAAATCGCCTGGCTTATTTTTTTTTAACTCCTTAAATATTAAACTACAACATATAAAAATTTCAAATTGCCTCAAACATATTTTTGGCAAAAAAATTAATATTTTTAAAAATTTAAGGGTTGATTTAGCCCCGCTACTCACCAGCCAGGTCTGCAATTCCGTGTTGGGGTTTAATAGGAGAGGTATAGGACAAGCTTTCAGCATGCCTCAAATACCTACCCAAAAATTGGTGCCAGCTCTTGGACTATATTTACTAATATAAAACCTTGATTTTCTTAGTTCTGTTGTATTTACAAAATGCAAAGATTCCAATTTGTTATCTACAATTCTATATATAATTTAATATGTCTTGTTATATTCAAAAGAATGGAACAAATAATAATTGGTCCACCTATATTATGTTTTTGTATATTACATTTCATCCCGCTTGATTTATCAGTTTTTGACACACTTTACATGGAAGAAGTGTCAAAAACGAGCACCAACTGTGTATAAAGAGTGTCAAAACGGGTTAAAATGAAATAATTGAATAATAAAATTGTAATAAATAATATTTTTTCAGTGGAAAGGGACAGAAGACAAGCTGAAGAAATCAACAGCAGTTTCGATCTCAACGAAAGTGGTAAGTTTTTTTATATTTTATTCATATTTATTTAATTTTGTACCTCCAAATAGTACTTTAATGTAGCATTTGAGGTTATGTGAAATGAAAAAAAGATATATGGAAGTAAATTTAAATGCTATGGAAAATATTATTCTAGATATTCTATAAAACGAATTGATTAACTAGTATTTGTACATAGACTGTAAATAATAATGTTGCTGATTGATGATGTGCCGCTTCAGGAATAACATACGTGTTCAATTAACATATCACTATATATTATAGTTTTTTCTTAATTATTAACAATATTTTACGAATTAGAAACAAAACTTCATATGCTAGCTACATTTCTTAATATTGAATTTAAGTCGACCTTACTCGAGAACATATTTTTCACACTTTTTTACTCACCTAAAATTATGTTTTACTAACCACTTAGTTACTAAAAAAAACATTTTAAATAAACTGTTCGTTATTGTCTCTGATGAAAAAGGTTGAATTGACAAATTTACTAAAACTTCAATTACAAATCACATTTGATATGTAGAGACAAAACATTTTCCTTCAGCTCCCTCCAATGTAAAATGTTATCCAAACCTTAACACAGTTTTGAAACCAAAGAAAACTGAAATTGTGCGACGACACTAGAATCTGGTAATTTTAGGATGGTTAAACTGAAATATACCTGACAATAATAGAACCAAAGACAACTGACATTGTTTATGTTTCGTGCTTGTTTTAAATTGTGAACATCGGTTATATGACAGAATTTCCTGAAAGAACACTTCTGAAATCGCAATTTTCGAAATCAATTAAAGACGAAAAAGGAATTGTTAAAATTGGGGGAAAAATTACAAATCTATTTGAGATAAATTCTAGGAAATTAGCTGAATATGCTTTTATAGGTTAATTTCCCGTTTTTAAAGACGATGGAAACTCAATTAATTTCTAAGAAATGATTAAACCGAATTCTGTTGAGGATTTTGTGAACTGAACCGATTTGATTTGAAATACTGTTTTAAAAACAGTCTAGGTACCCGAGAATCACTAGGTATATTTTTAAATTTTAAAATATTCCGATAATTATTGTCATTGTATGAATTACAGCATTTTCTGCTATTAAACTAAAATCACGTTTCCGTCATTGGGTGTAAAATTAGTATTTGCAATAGTAGCGGCTCTTTTTGTCATATTATTTATAATATAATTATTACACCAACATTATTTATTGTATTTTCAGAGTTAATAAAGACTGTTCTAATGGAAAAGTTATTTTAATTTTCGAACGTAAAATGTATTACAAAATATGTGTCACTTTTTCTGACTTACTTTTAAAAAACTCTTGTTGCTATGATAACATAAAATAAAAACATATAGTAAGTAGATCGCTAACTACAATAATATTAATTGCATATAGTAACATTGTTTTGTGTAAAATGAATTCAGTTCACTGTTTTTTTAAATATATGTATTTCATTAGTAAGTGAGAAACTGAGATGAACACAATAATAAATCAAAGCTTGCTGCGAAAATGGACACGTAGAGTTTACAAAAATAAAATAAAAAAATTTCACCTGCAAGTCATGCTCTAAAAATAGTTATTTTAGATGTTTTAACGAAGTGTGAACTGCCGGAATACTTATTTAGATTCTGTAAATGCATCTCAAAAACCATATGTTTAAGCATTGCAAAAAATTCCATAAAAAACTTGATATTTATTTAATTTGATTTAACATGGAACTCTTTGATATCCAAGTTTATTCAATCTCTGTTTCTCTGCCTTTCTTAAATTAATAACAATGAAAATATTGTAAAATATTTTTTTTTATGAAATATAATCCAACAAGTCCAGAAAATTACTTGGTTTATTAACAAACAGTTTCCACCTTTAAATTTCTCCAGAAAAAGAAATCTACTAGTAATCTTCATTACAACAACTTAATGCTGGACAAAAATGATGAAAATGGTAATGTGATTTGTTTTGATATTCCATTATTAAAGATTTGTTAAATTTAAACGTTTTGACAGACTTATGCGACTGTGGAGGAAACTTTGATGGTCTATATTAGATTTTACTTATCAAAAAAATGGTAATTCTAATTTTGATGGAACTGAATTTTGCATCATTAGTATCAAAATAAGAGCACGATACACTATCTATCATCCATTTTTTTGCTTTATTCAGCACAATGTATTAAATACAGTGCTCATATAAAAGTTAAATCCGATGTCATTGAGTACTTTGCTTAAATTTAATGCTAGATCGCCCTGTTAAAATGTATTTACAGTTATCCTAGAATTTTCTGGGTTATTCAGATTGCTAAACTTTCAGACAATGCTACCTTTTATCGATATATGAGTAAAAATTTTCAAAAAACCAAATGATATTTTTAAAAAACTAAAATATCTATTTATTTTTGCTAATTTTTTAAATACAAGAGATATTGTATCGTATCATATTCCATATTTACCATATTAGAGACACGCCCCATTATATAATATAGTATGTAAATATTTACCCTTTATTTTGCTGTTACTTGGACGGAAGTAATGACGACGTTCTCTAATGACACTTTCTTGCAATTTACATACAAACGGAATACACTAAATTTTGTACTTATTTGTATGAAGTCTGTTCATTTAAAATCGCTCGTTGGCTTTTGTTACGAGATTACTAATGTCCTAACGGGATTTAAAATGTTAACATTATTCTATCACACAGTGAAGTATTTTCAATGACTAAAATTTGTAAAGTTTCAGTGTTGATGGATATTTACACACAACACACAATTGTGGTTTCATTAATTGTTACTTCTATTCCGTTTGTTAAATTTTCTTTTTCGTTTACATCCGAAGAAAGTATATACCTACTTTTCGCCCGATTCATACAAAATCGTATTCAGATGAGGGTAAGAATAGTGAATGTAATGAATTTCAAAATGATTCCAGAATTTTTTCAAGAGTTAATCAAATTTACCCTTTGTCACTCCCACGTTAAATCCTTGTGTTTGCATATAAAAACAAGGGATTTGTAGGATTAATAGTAATAGTGGTTATACAATATACCAAGTTTCAAGTTTGTAGGTAGTGGTTTTTTTAGATGTGTTTAAAAAACTGACCTAACATCTTCATCTTCAAAGGATAAAGGTAAACTAGGTTAGATGGACATAAAATCACATCTAGTATTTGTGGTTTGCGTTTGATAGGATAATTTCTAGACACTCTTCAACCTTCAACATTCCTTAATTTTATCTAAAAACCCTATATATTTTACCTATATACATTTCTGTTCTCATGTAGCTGATGCTTTATTATAGACACTCTAATATTGAATACGAATGTGTGATTTTGAATGAACATACTTTACCATAACTTTGTTTGGGTAAATACGAAAAAATATTGCAGTTAAATATTCAAATCACATCTTAAACGTTACTACCATCATAAATTTCAGATGAAGATAATATTTTTCCGTTAATACACTAACAATGATTCACATGTTTTCAAGATGGAGTAGGTAAAAAGTCTTGATTAGCATCTTAGTCATAATATGATGTAAGAACGATTTTACTGCAATTATTTCTGAACCAACACGGACGAAGTTTGGTGTTTCATAATTTTTTGACTGTTTGAACTCCCATTATGTTAATTTAACTTGACATTTAACTGTATTTAAAGTATTATCCCCATTTGTTTAACTTGAACCAAGTTTCAAGCCAAGCTGACTAATGCCAGTATAAATAAAGAAGATTCAAGGTTGAGCAAGGCTTTTAGTTTCAGTTTTTGACTCATTTTACATGGAAAATGTGTCAAAAACGAATGCTCAAGGGCATAAGATATTCTTAAAACATGATTACTCCATTTTTCCATCACCCCTATAGATGTCATACACACCAAAGTGGGTTTACATTATAAGATTTTTCTTAGGATTCAGATTAGCTTTATGAAAAATCTTAACTTCATTATGTGTTTGTTTACGTATTATGATATTTCTTGAGAGAGGCTGTCGTCATAAGCAAGACTTGGCAGAATTCCTAAGTGAACATAGTGGATCATAAGGAATAGGAAAGTACCTATTATTTATGTGTCTTTATGAGTTGGTGAGAGTATTAGATGGAAAGTTTGAGGTATTGTTTTCTATTGCAGAACATAAAGTGCTGTTGTTATATACTCCCCCATCATTTCTTCGGTCATCCCACATCAATATGAAAATTATAATCAGCATCTACCACAGCCGTTAGAAGTAAATCTACTATTAAAACCTTTGTAGTTTGTAGTTGTAGTAAAATGATTGCACGAAATGCAATGTGTTTTCCGTCGAAAGCACCTAAGCAATTTGAGAAATTCCTCTGCTTATAAAAATTTGATGTAATTTTTTTTCCATTGATGTTTTTCTTCAGTTGTAGAAAGAGATTCAACTTGTAAAGTCTCGTAAACAGCTTTTACTGTTTCTGGAATAATGTGTGATACAGATGGTACTGAAATTCTGAAACTATATTGCAGACTTTAAAAATTTTCTCCTTTAGCAAGATATCTTCTTAGTGTTAGCAATAATCGAGTTTTTGCTGAAATGCTCTTCCTGTAAGTTGTTTCCTGTCTACATATTTTTGGGCTAACAAATCTTCAAACGTACTTGTCGCCATTCTCGTAAAGTTTTTAAAACTTCTTTTATCTTCCACAGCGAGTTCATTGAAAATTAAATTAAATATACACGCCCACAGTTTCACCTCTCCAACCATTCAAAGTCTCTTCCTGTTTGATTTTTTTGGACGATGTGTTTTTTGTACAAGAGAAACATCAGTACTATATTATTGAGTAATAATTCGTAAGAAAATATTTCTTGTTTCTGTAATTTAGCAATTCTGCGTAGAGCATTTTCATCCATTTGAAACAAACTGTTTGCGTCATAAGTACATACAACGATCTGTTCTACAAAACTCAATAGGGCAAGTCCACGTGACGTCACGCCCTGATGAATCTGATGATAAACAACACGTGGTTCTTATAGTTATTTTGATCGTGTTTGAGTTAATTTAATTTTGAATTGGTGCTTTCTTGGACATTGTTTTAATTGCTTAGGTATTCTAATAGTATATTACACTACAAGGGCAGAAAGTTTGAGATTCCTGCACCGCACGCCATGATGCCATGCCATGATAGTAGTCATCTGTCAAAAGTAATGTCACACATGCGGTGTAACGTAATGGACAAAACAAATCTTACTGCGGCGATCCATTCGTCCTATTCTGGCATTAACTTGTATGTTAGAATACTGTCAATAATTTTAACCTCACTTTTTGTTACGGGTTCGAAGAATTAGGTATAGTAAATTTTATACCCATTTAGAATAAGACCATCCTTATTTATTATTAATAAATCGGTTGAAACAAAAAATTACCAACAAAAATGAACGTCGTAACTAATTTATTAGATGTCACGTTTTTGAAGTTACGTCAAGTTTTGATTTCATGTTAATGTCAGATGGTTCAAGAAGCCGCATACGTTAAGTTACTAAAACGGCTGGTACCTCTAAATAGGTATTAATTTTACTATATATCATAGACAACTAGTATTTATCAAAGCGTTTAATAATTAAGTGTGTCAGCTTGGTATCAATCCAAATTAAATGTGGTGACCTTGACCTTCTCTTAATTTGATTAATAACTAATAAGTAAAAGGCCACTTTTCTCAAGAAGGTCAACTGTCAAAGGAATCTGGTTTTTTTGCGTTTTTGATGGGTGATGTATGGTCGTTAAAAGTTTTGGAAAAACAATCGAAAATCTTCGGTTATCTGGGCCATCCATATCCCATTTTTATTGAAGAGCCTTCAATTTTTATGTCTGGGAGACATAATCCATTTCAAGAGGATTAGTGAGGGTTCTTAAATAAAAATAAACCTCATACATATCGGGCCACTTTCCACCAAAGGTTTGTACCTATAATTTAAAAGTTACATTAAACCTAATGCGATCCCTAACATTATTTTAGGCCTTCTACCTATATGCTTACTTTCAGTCTTGTTCAGTGTGCATGTCACTGATGAAATCTTGCATGATACCAAGCCACACCTAGCTTCCCCTATTGCTCGTCTAAGATCTGCAGAGCTCTGGATGCTGTCTGATACTACCATCGAACTGTACAAGTAAGATCTTTCCAATAATATAATAAGAAATTCCACACTTTGGAGCTGTGCTCTCACTCCCTGGATCCTAGAAAAATAGAAAACAATAAATCATTGAAACACTTGATCCAATATTATTTATGTAACATGGAGCTTATTAGTATGGAAATTTAATGCCTTAACTTACCTGTAAACTATCTTCAGAATAGTGTAAGGCGAATAGTACGTCAAGGGTCTTTGTTACCCCTTTATTGTATATTGCCCCTTTGTGAAGAGATACTAAAAACAATAAGAATTGTTGAATCAATGCTACAATTTGTTTGAAAATAAATATATTTTTGTTACATGTCTTATACACAATAAATAAACTGGACACCAGGTACAGGTAGCATTTTTTCTGATCTTAACATAATCTTTACCAAACTCATAACGACTCATAAGCATGTAAACACAATATTTGAGATATTGTGTAATTTGTCATTTCTCAAGCGATTCACATGATTTTTGTTTATGAGAAATCATAAGGAAAATCTTATAATGTAAACCCACTTTTTTTAGAAAAATCTTTGGGATTTTTTCAACACATCTTTTCGTTCACGAAATATAGCCCACTGTAAGTTTTAAAATTGACACAGTGTGTGTACTCCTCTTTTACAAAACTGTTGAGCAGAACTGTATACTAAAAATTTAATTCACAGACAAATAATAAAATTACATAAAGAAAACTCATTAAACATCTTTAAATGCTTATGCTATTGAATAGTATCTTATTTATTGGCAACCAACTAACCAATATTCAAAGAATTATGAACCACCCCTCGTAGTTATCATTATAATACTCATCTAAATGCAAGCCTCTTCTGCAATTTCCTATTCCAATATTCTGCTTTACTTCTAAAATTGACATCAGCATGGAGACCTCAGAACTCAATAATTGACAAAACATAAAAAATTAAACCGACTAAAAGGAGTGGGCGCGCAACATTATTCGCATTATTCTTCCGACGACCCATTAACATCGAAGGAATCTTTCTCTAGCCAAACGGCAGTCTCATTTGGCAGGTACGGAAAACCGAGTCGATAGATGCAGTTGCAAGGAAGACAGATGGGATGAAAGATAGCCGGCTGTAAATGACAGAACCGGACTTGTTAATTTTGCTATAAACTAAAATTATTTGTTTCAGTGGATAGATAAAAAAAAAATTGAAATTGATTTAGGGGGTACATTTTTAAAGTAAAAAATACTAATACATATCCAATATGTCAGTTGGTATGAATTATGACTAAAATCCCGAAAGTGGTTTTTTTAGGATTAACCTTTACTTATATATTTATATATTTTATTTCCAACGTTTCGGTAGCGTTCTAGTCGCCGTTATCAAAAATGTTTCTATTTTTTCCCCTATCTGCCACTTATAAAACACTAGACGATGAATCAAAATATTTTAAAGTATAAGACTGGAAAAAGTTCTATTCAAAATAGCCTATATATATTTGATAAAAATAATTGTGAATAAATAAAAATTCTTATAGTATTAAAGTCTACTAGGAATGGGATCTAGTACATTGCACGTTTCAGGAGCGGTTTTTAAGAATCAATGTTGTTACTAAAACGCGTTTGTTGTTATTTTTTTGTTATGAAACTCTTGCTTTCCAATTCAAATTTGGTTCACAAGTAAACCAGTTTGGAACTGCAAACAATCCCTTAGGCAACTGGACACACCAAAGTAACTGTCCTAAGGCATAAAGGAATTGTCAGAAATGGAATTGCAGATAGTCTCGCAAAGAAAGGAGTATCCCAAAAAGCCGCATCGTGGAAGAAGTCCGAAAATGGGAAAAGGAGTGCTGGAAAAATATTCCAGGCCAAAGATATGAAAAAAGGTTAAAACGACCTTCTGCTTACTACGCTATATTGCTCTTGGAGCTTCAAAAATCTGATCTCAGAGTAATCACAGGAATTTTTATTAGACACTCAGATACCATCTCTGCAAGATAGGCAAAGTGGACAGTGCGATGATGCGCATGAGACGCTGGAACACATTATCTGCAATTGCAGGGTAATTGGTCACCAACGCCTTAAATACCTGGAACAGGTCTACTTCGAGCCTGATCATGTTACATACTTTGCTCCAAAATAGGTTTTCTCAGAAGCCTAGATCTCTTGTACTAAAATATAGATGTAGGTTATACACAAAAGATCTTGTAGGTCGCAGTTTCCTCTACTTATTTCACATACTTGAACTCTATTTTTAACATGAAATATATTATATGATCAACTCGTAAATTAGTTAGATATAATTACATAATTATATTAGTGCTTATGCTACTGATTACTACTGCATACTCTCACTGGAATTATCTATTTCTAAGACTACAAATCACTCAACTATACACTAACATAGTTATCACTCTGATTAGAACAGTCCGTAACCCTCAATATGTATCATTTATATTCAAAGGTATCACGTATGTTTTCCTATCGGGTTTAAATTTAATTCGTGTCTTATTTGTGCCAATTGACCTACTTATTCATGAAGGCAAATATGTGTGGTAATTATACAGGATGTTGAATGTATTTGACTATTTTACGCTCTTGTCAAATAAACCAATCAGGAGCTCTAGTCAAGTTCGGATTATCGATAAGACCAAACTTGCCTCTTGATCTTTATTGGCCTGTCAAGTTCGGCGTTTTCAGATTTGTGTATGTGACAGTTAAACGTCAAATATAAATAATTAATTAACTTTTTTGCTAATTTTCTCTAATTCTGCCGAATTTCACCTACCTTTCACTTTGTTTGTAAAATAGTCTTATAAAATTCCACTCGTGACTGAGTTTATCTTGTAATTATGTCTTTTATTTCACAACTCAACTGAGTTGCTTAAAGAAAACACCACTCGTCCTGCGGACTCGTGGTGTTTTCAAGCAACTCAGTTTCGTTATAAAATAAATTGACAGACTTATCGCGAAAATTCAATCACTTGTGGCATTTCTACTGAATATTCATATCCATCAATGTCTTACAGTAAAAAGGACAATAGAGTTTTTTTGAGAACTGATTTTAACAAGTTCACCTACGATGCAAAAATAACCTGAAAATGTCCTAACCTCAAATTCAACTTCTGTAATAATAATGTTCTCACCTTTTATGATTTCAAAATACATTTAAAAAAATAGGGATAGTTTAACTAAAGTCAGTGTTAAATCAAATTTAAAGAAATTCAAAAAACCGTTTCAATTTTTTTTT
Source organism: Lochmaea crataegi (assembly GCA_947563755.1). Classification (NCBI taxonomy): domain Eukaryota; kingdom Metazoa; phylum Arthropoda; class Insecta; order Coleoptera; family Chrysomelidae; genus Lochmaea; species Lochmaea crataegi. The sequence continues at coordinate 15,685,210 of OX387429.1, read as the reverse complement.
GTTTCACACTGATTTTCTAAACTATCCAAATACGTATGTCTTGAGCAGAACTCAAGAATCACATTGAATTCAGATCAGTTTCCTTTTTCTTCATATTTTACGACAGCTCTCCTTTAAATTAAACAAATTTCCCAGAGCTTTTTCCCACTTTCCCAAGTTTTTTTATGGTGGGAAGAAAATAGTAAAATATTTCCATTGATTGGTGTTTTAGTAGATTAAATAGAAATTTATTTAACTCCGTTTTCGAAATTATTTAATTTTTCAAATATTAGAAAAAAAATATATCATTAACTTTTTACTTATTAGAAATTATGTTAAGGAGACGTCCCTGTCTTTAAATCCTTTCATATTTTACGAAATGCCTTTAGGCAATAACCTATTACATTCATTTCGAGATATCACAATTGGCAACATCGCACATCAGTGGTAGTCGAAACGCTGGCAAAACACGTTGGACTAGCGCGACGTCCCGTTTCTACCGTCGCGCATCTTCTATCCCTCCCCGAACACGCACACACATACCCCGAAACACGAAAAACCCAAACAGACGTTCCCCGATCCCGGTTTTCGTCGTGACACCGTCTTCCCCTAGGTCCCGGTGTGCTTCCCGTTTTACCTTTTGGAAATCTCTCACGCTTTTTTGTTGTTGTTTCTGTCACGTGTTTCTTTACGGGAAGTTATAAAGTGAGCAGCAGCTGGTTTTTTTTTCATCGTGATGATACTATTTTTGAAATTGAATTTTGATGGTAGGTTTTTTAAAATCTTACAGTGCATATTTAATTTCTGATAGATTAAGCTCTTAGATATATTTACGTTAAGTTACATTTCTTAATCCCACCGAAATGGAAACAAAATTTATCATTGCATGTTATAAATTTAATGTGTATTATCCAATAAACATATATATGTCATAACAAACCAGAACTTGAAATCCTTGAAAACCTTAAAATCAAAAACATATCTAGTATACATAACATAATAAAAAAATTTCAAAAAGGAACGAGGTCGTAAACCTCATATTTAATGTATTCAGCTAAACTGTCACCTGTCACTGTAATTTTTTGTTATAATCTCACATTATACACTTATTTTTACGAAGCATTTATCGGTATGGAAAGTTTAGTTTGAATTTTTGGTTTATTTACAACCAAAATTATTTATTTAAATCTGAGGGTTAATCTTTGGAAGTCAAAAAGTACCCCGTAGAACCTAGTGAACTAAATTCCATATAATATAATATAGGGTGTTCCATTGAAAAAAAACCATATCTTTGATATGCTACAACCATGTATATTAGAAAATAATTTTGAAATGTGAAGCTTCACTTTGTTTATAACTTTTATATGATACTTTTCTTTCTTATCTCTCAAGACAACAGAGGTAGTATGAGTTGATCACCCTATATATTTTTCGTTATTAAGAAAAAAATAAATTAGTCTATGTACTAAGAAAAGCCTGGCCGTTTTTATATTGATTACAATGAAAATAATTAGCTGGGATGTGCCTGTCAGTAATGGTATCTTTTCTAAAAATTTTTTATTTCTAATTATCTAAAAATGGTAACTGTCCATTAAATTCCAATTCATAAGTGAACTTAATACTCGAAAACTATGAATTTAATTTTAAAATACTGCTCTACAGATCTAAACACAACCCAAGTCACGGCGCCACTGGCGGGAATAACTAATGTTGTAAATCATTTTAACGACACAGTGGACCGCTTAAACACCTAACCGACTTGGTGCAATGTAAAACACTATAGTTGGGTCACTTTAGTTCTTCTTTTGTTTTAGCCAGCTCTTCAAAATTTTCTCAAGTATGGTTATATACATAGATACGTTTTAATTAATTATTTTTTCCCATTTTTAACTAATAAATTCATATCTATGTATTTTTTTTCAAATATTTCCCAACTAGCTTTATAAGAACCTCACGAACTAACAGTTTACTGAAGGAAGGTAAACATTTGTATAATGAGCTTAGTAATTTTAGAAAATATATCTGACAACCTTGTTTTCACATTAACTTTAGAAAGAGTATACCACATTCTGGGAAAATACTCAAATTCTTTACTAACTTTAGGTATAAACGGCGACGGGGAATTACCCATAGTCGTTTTATCATTCTGTTTATAAAATATACTTAAAACAAAGAGTGTGATTAATGAAACACACAAAAAAGATGTCAGATGATGGGAGTGTTTAAGACACCGTTAAGTGAGTGGTAGAAGAGGAAACCAAAAAGCAGTCCGAAGAAAAATTGATTAACAGAAAATATAGAGTTGAGTTATCGGAAAAAACAATAGAGTTGAGTACCATTACAAAGACGTAACTGAGCAAAAATTATTTGCTATATTGTCTGCCTGTAAGTTTAAAATGATTGCTCGTAAAAATTCATTTAATACAATGACAGTTTGATAAGTCAGGGAATTTTTGAATTTTCCGCGTAGTAATTTTAAATGCAACACTGTTCCCGTCAACTACCATCACTTAATAGAATACTGTCAAATTTTGAGCAAGCTAATTTAGTTTGTGTTTGACAGCCATTGAAAGCGGATTAATTATTTCATTGACGAATATATTAGGTTTGACAACCACCTTTATCTTTTTGAGTTTGACATGAACAGCTAACTTAGCTGATTGTTCTTTCCATTTTAATATTAAATATAGAGGAAATAAACGTGTTATTCGAGGGTCGACATTTATATTTTGCGTTTAAAAAAAAGTGAGTAGATAAAATCTTGTACATTACACGTTCCATATCATACTCATCTATTTATAGAACTCAATACGAGGGTTGTCTTTTATATTTTGCATAAAGAACTAGAAACTAGATAACTTTTAATCACTATTGTTTTTCAAAGTATTTTCCACGAAGGGAATAGTAGTTTGTGCAACTAGTGTGGATATGATGGCCATATCGTACGAGGACGAAGTTTGAGCACGACGCCGAAGGCGGAGTGCTCAATCGTCCGAGAGCGATATGGACAATCCACACGAGTCGAACAGTATATTTTTTTTACGACCCACTTAAGAAAAAATCTAGAAAATAAACATTTTATTAAACTATAATATAACTTCAAATTAAAAATTTTTAATAATTTTACTATTATTATTATTTTATTATTATTTAGATAAATTTAAAAAAAATTTCCCAACGGCGATTCGAACTCTGATCTACCGCGTGAGAGGCTGGGATTCTTACCACTGGACTACCGATGAATATACTAATCATCTATAACGTCAAATGTATTACATAAAAACTGACGTTTGTCAGGAGTACCCTTAAATATTCAATTTATTCTGTTTCTATACGTTATACGTCTCCTTTGCGGCTAAGCGAATATCTGGTGGAAAATTATTTATTGATTCATCACTGGAATCACTCATTTTTACTAATATTTTTCTTAAAATTTATAGAAGTATTTTGACAAGTTATTTTGACGTTCCTATGAAATTGAAAAAAGATTAGTTGGCGGGTACTAAACGCAAATGCTGATTGGTGGATTTCATATACGTTCTAGGATGTATATGAAATCATATCCGTTCAGTTAACCGGAATGGCCTACATTTACATTCTGTAAATTGTGCAGAAAATAGATAATATACATGTGGGTGTAGAAAAATGCATTTTTGCATCCCTTGAAACCAATTCTGGAAGCAATTCCACTCTCTTGTTGGTAATTCTCAAAGAAGTCGTTAGGACTTAGGTCGGGACTGTTTGGAGGATGGTTCAACAATTCGATGTTTTCTTGCTTTAAAAACTCAATTGTTTTTCGCGATGTGTGGGAACTTGCATTGTCTTGGTGGAGGATCATTCGACGTTGGGGGGTTTACTATTTTATTATTCGGGGGCCCTGGGCTGGAGCCCATTAAGCCCATACGTAGATCCGGCCCTGGTCCAATGGATCAGATGGAAGATGAAGGTATGTGAATTTTCTAAATTTCCTGGAACAATCTAAATTTCAGCCAATTTAGGGGTTTATTTTGAATAATAATTTCGAGGTTATGACAATGTTTCGATTGTAGTCGTTGATCAAGGTCCGTAAAACTAACAGGTTGCCTCCTTACTTAGGCATAATATCGGCCAGAGGGAGCACTGACGTCATACTTGGTAGTGGATCACTTTTTTAGTGAAGCTTTAAAAATATCCGCGCTTGCAGTGAATGAATTATGAGATGAGCAGAATACGGACGACGCGGTCGACGAAACAACCGATTAATTTTGATTAATTTGTACTTATATAGTTTTTAATAAATTAAGCTATTCTTTATTGGTATTCTTTGCTTTTATAAACGGTGAGGTAGATAGGCCAGAAATATATTTCTAGAATTCTTGTTATTAAAAACATGAAATTTTAAAACTCGTTTATCTCAAAAGTGTTGTTTTGTGGTTAGGCCACTTTATTTGTCAACGCCTCAATTGTGGTCTTTGAAATGCCCAATGATGCTTCAATTTCACATGTGACATGTCGATCTTCTTGGATCAGCTTACGTTCAGCATCGCCGTTTTCCTGGGTGACTGCTGTTGTTGGTGAACCTATTCTCGGATCGTCGATAAGATAGGATAGACGACTGAAGTGGTGCTTCATTGCCGAAAACAGTAACCAACTCGGCAAGGCTTTCTTGTTGGGACAACTGTCTTCGAAAATTGTACAAAATTATTCAGCTTAATCCATTTTTCGACTGACTCATCAACTTTAAAAATTCAGTTTAGGTGCAGTTTTAAACATGACAGTTAATTTAGAAATTTGATATTTGTTGACAGGCGCCAACTATGTTGTTATATGCAACACTTAAAAGACAACCCTAGTATAAATGGCATGTTGTGTGCGAAAAAAACGAAGAGTCCAGTCATAGGACTGCTGACAGAATTGAAAACACCAAAAATGAATCCCTTTAAAGAAAAATTCTGTACGCCTATGGTAGAAGGAAATTTGTACAATTAAATTATTGACCCCTTATAAAAAAAGTACACATATATACACATTATACATATATAGTAAATTTTATACCCATTTAGAATAAGACCATCCTTATTTATTATTAATAAATCGGTTGAAACAAAAAAATTACCAACAAAAATGAATGTCGTAACTAATTTATTAGATGTCACGTTTTTGAAGTTACGTCAAATTTTGATTTCATGTTAATGTCAGATGGTTCAAGAAGCCGCATACGTTAAGTTACTAAAACGGCTGGTACCTCTAAATAGGTATTAATTTTACTATAGCTCATGGAAAGCGTGACGATGATTTATGCAACACTATATACGCTTCACTGTTAATTGTGTTGCATAACCAAAAGTATTGTGTGTTGCATAAAATCGTGGCGAATGACCAAAAGTATTGTGTGTTGTATAAAAGCGTGACGATGACGAAATATCCATGATTTTTCTTCACCAAAAAAAAAGTGCTCAACGCTCCTAAAGAAGTTTTAACTTCAAAAAGAATATCCACTCTGTTAACCAGTTTTAGGTCAGTGTCGTCTAACATCCTCCAATTCTATCCCTGTATTGCACAACTCGCATTCCTATAAACGCCTGGTGTATTGCGACACGCTTTGCTTTTAATTATAACTGGAAGAAAGTAGAATGTTTAGATTTTCCTAGATGTATTTAGAGCTAGTATAGATATTAGGCGAGATGCGTCTACTGGAAATAAATACCTACTAATGACTTGATTTGTAGTATAATGAAAACTTGAGTAATAAATGTGAGAAAGAAAATAATTATGCGGCTGCTAGACATGGTCTTTGATCAATTTTAGAGACTGTTGAAACAATTTGTAGTTATACGAGGCGCGAGCTGTAACCATTAGTTTTTATTAGCTACGGATGGATTTCTCTAGATTCAACATTAACAGTTTCTTTCAACCATTGAGTTAATTTATATAAAAAATGATGCTCAAAGAGCCCAATGAAAAGATTTTATTCCGCCATATTGACGTGAAAGAAGTTTTTCACGTATAAAAAAAAGTTGTGCGTAGATAAAATCTTGTACATTACACGTCCCTAAGATTAATCCGTCCACTTTTAAATTCTCCTTAACAAAGAGAAATTGTCGACTGATGTGATGCTTCATTGCCGAAAACAGAGACCAACTCGGCAAGGCAACTGCCTTCGAAAATTTTAAAAAATTATTGCGCCAAAATTTTCTCGGCTTATCTCCATTTTTCTACTGATTCATCAACCTTAAATGAAGCGGTCTGAAACTTTGGCATTAAGTTAATCAAACATAACAGTTAATTTTGACATTTGAAATTTGTTGACAGGCGCTAACTATGTGCACTATATGCAACACTTAAACTGACATCGTTATCGAGTTAGCTAGCACCGTCATGCTCTATTAAGTGAGGTTAGGTTGATTTCTTCTTTTTCCCTCATTGGGTAATATACAAAGGGATACTTTTCCCAACTTATGAATCGAAAATATTTTAGTTTTTCTGTAGGCAATCGAATATCTCCCAATGGGATCACATGAATCAAAATTTGACTAGTTAAATCAGCAAGTTCCATACTCAAATCTTTCTTAGTCGAGAGTGCTAGTAAAAACTTCTGTAGCCGCGTTGTGTCACTTATAATGGGGGCAAAATATAAGGGTTGGTCGCCGCCTAACCGTCACCGCGTATCACTGGCGCACAATTTAATTTTAAAAAGGGATATTTGTAAAAATTTCATTTGCCCTGGGCTATAATAATTGAAGAGAAAACGATCTTTGTTTTAACACTTACTTTTTAAGTTATTTTTTTATAATGTTGGAAGTCCAAATGAAATAGCTGAAGCTGTAATAAAATGAAGGTAATATTGTCGCAACACTTGGTGGAAACCACTGGGTTTATATTTGATCTAAACAACCTAACTTGAAAAAATTTAACTAACTCCTTATAGTCCAAGCGGCGACCGTCGTGAAAGGGTGGTGGTCATACAGTATAAGGACAAAAATATATTTTATTAATTTTTGGATATTAGATGAATAATAAACCATTGGTCTGGTAGTCTTTGACTTTTTTAAAATCTATAATTTATTTTTTTGTAAAATCGATCTACATAACATAAGCATAATTTTTCAGTTTACGATGGCGTTTTGTCCAGATGAGTACAGAAATTCAAGTCTTGCGTTCTTGTTCTTGACGCAACTGTTTGACAGACCGCCTCCAACAAACTTATTACAACAACAAATTTTCTATACAAGGTATACGAAAAAATTAAACGTAAACATTTTTATTTTTTATTTCTCTTTCGAATAGAATTGGTCTGGCACGTTCATTCTTGCCCAAAATTCTGCCAGACCAAGATTAAGTAAGTCCTTCTCTGCTACTTGTTTAGCGCGAGGTTTTTATGTTTTATTCTATTGATTTTTTTTAAGCATATTTGACGATTGAATTGTACAAAAATAGTATTTTATCATTCATTAAAAACGAAAAGATGGATTTTATAAAAATTTTTGCAAAATTCTATCTCACTGTTAACTTGAATTATCTCTATTTTAATGGTATAGTAACTATTTCACGAAAAATTTTTGTGAAGATTTTTTTTACAGACACTAGATTACGGTAACATTTCAAATGGTAACCTGCAGATGGTTGTAGTTCAGGTATTAACATTAAATCGCCATACTTAAAATGATTCTTTTTTCTTATTTCAATAAATTGTGTTCAGCTTGTTACGTTTTTAGTTTTCAAACTGTTTTATTTAGTTAATTTTTGTGGCTCATTAGTCACTTCCTCCCAAATTTCTTTTACATTTCTAAACATGCCGTTTCCTTATCGCATTAGCCACTCCAATATAAAACATTCATTTTTATCAAATTCCCCTTCCATTTTTGTCTTTAGATATTCGAAATTTCAAATTGTCGATTGGAACTCTTTCTTTCCTCTAACTGACACCTTAAAGGCAACAGTCCAATATATATTTTAATTTTTTTTTGTGAACAATTTTATATCGTCTCAAGTTTCACCCTCAAGTTTAGCACTCAAGTTTAGCATCAAGTTTAGCACTCAAGTTTCGCCCTCAATTGTTCCCTAAGAGCTGCAAACATCCTAGCCCTTTAAGATAAGTTCCTTCGTCTTATCTTTAGCGTGTAAGATTTGGATTTGGCGTGGTAATTATTGCAATTTGTTATTCTCCTCGTTTGGTTTTTTAGTATCCAATTTATGTTGAATTTTTAAATTTTCAATAACTAGTTATTTAGCTAGATAGACGTTACTTAAAAACACGCACGTCACATTTTGACAAATTAAACAGGTTAAATGATTGAATGAAGTCAGTAATGTTGAAAACAAAAAAACCTCGCGCTTAACAAGTAGCAGAGAAGGACTTACTTAATGTTGGTCAAGTATGAACGTGCCAGACCAATTCTATTCGAAAGAGAAATAAAAAAAAAATTTTGACGTTTAATTTTTTCTTATAACTTGTATAGAAAATTTGTTGTTGTAATAAGTTTGTTGGAGGCGGTCTGTCAAACAGTTGCGTCAAGAACAAGAACGCAAGACTTGAATTTCTGTATTCTTCTGGTCAAAACGCCATCGTAAACTGAAAAATTATGCTTATGTTATGTAGATCGATTTTACAAAAAAATAAATTAGAAATTTTATTGAAAAAAAATTTGGACTACCTTCTTATTATTCATCTAATATCCAAAAATTAATAAAATATATTTTTGTCCTTATACTGTATGACCACCACCCTTTCACGACGGTCGCCGCTTGGACTATTATCATTGTTTAGCAATTTAAAAGGTAAATAATAATCAATTTTATTTAACAAAATTAACGATAAAAAATATTCGAAAAAAACCAACGATACGGTTCAATGATAATTGGGTACAGTTGAAACTTATTAGATACGAAGTATGTATTAATAATCTAAATTGGTATAGTTTATCACTCGTTTCCTGCAAATTTGTTTTATCTAATTTATTTTTTTGGTTATTATAAATTGTTAGAGTTATTTTAATAACTAACAATTTCCTAATGAATTACTAAACACCCATCACTTGTTTGTGTCCAATTCAATAATTTGCTTTGAGTGGCCCTCGAGGGGGCATTTCTTCACTAAAAGAAGCAAATTTCGTTGATCCGTCATTTTTATCAACAGTAGTTTTGCATAGATCCATCCTTTTATTTCGTCCACCTTGTGCCTTTCTTTTCTACTTCACATGTACAATTTCAACAGATTCATCTTCATCAACAGTAGCTTTGTTTGCAATAATTCGTGATCCATCCTCTTTCCTCTCTGCTCCACCTTGTGCCCTTTTTATTGCTTCACAAGTCAAATTAATATCTTCATCAACAATAGTTTGTCTACATCGTTCCATGATTCGTGTAACTCTTTTTCTGTTTCTGCTTCCTTTACAATTTAATATTTTCATCCATCTTCCTCTTTGCTTCACTTTGTCCCTTTTTGCGTTGCAAGTTAAATTCTAGCATTACTTACTTAGTGTTTCTAATTAATTCCACTATTTATTGAAAAAATTATGAAAATTCTAAGATATTGATAATTATTTCGATATTGATATTATCAGTCAGTCAGTCAGTATGTCAGAAGTTACATTCTATGTGATACCTACTTGATGTTCAATATTTTGGCTAGATCAAAAAGTGAGTGACCTATCTTGTGATTGACTTAATATATATGAATAGAAAAAAGAAGAACATATGATATTACAAATATTAAAGCTTAGCTATTATTAACCCTATGGGGATATCCTGGATATCTTTTTCCCATTTAAGATCAGTATAACTGTGCAATGATATAGGAAACCAAGGAAAACTATATCTGCTTATCTTTACAATTGTTACTTAAGAAGACAATTTAATAGTGGAGAGCTCCTTAGATTTACCTGTTCATTGTCAACTTCATATTGTGGGTCTCTTAAGTGTCTTCTTATCTCTAGTTCTTCAAGGAAATCTAGTTCTTGTTTCTTATCACAAATATGCAGTACTTCTAGTTCTGTGTTAGGTGTTAATGAATGTTTTGTGTCAAGAAGATGTTTTGCGTAATGAGATTTATCTGGCTGTTTTAATCTGTATGCTCGTGAGTGTTCATTGTGTCTAATATCAAAATTTCTACTGGTTTGACCAATATAGACAGCATTACATTCTGGACATTTAAGTTTAAATATCCCAGACTTTTTTAATGGGGATATTTTTGTTTTTACATTTAACATTGCTTTCTGTTTTAAAACAAATTGTTGAATTTGTTGCTAAAGTTAGTATCTTTGAAATATTATTAGAAATATTACCAGCTTCATCGTTTTCATTTACAGCAGTTTGCTTGCATAGATTCTTGATTGATTATATTTTATCCTCCGCACCGAATTTGTGTGCTTTACATGTTAAAATTGATCATTTTTATCAATAAAAGTGTGACCAGAGTGCGCTTTGTACTTTCATTTATTCTTGTCACAATTCCATAGTTTTCATCAACTATCGTTTGGCTGCAAAAGATCCATTACATATTTTCCTCTTAGCTCCTCTTTGCTCATTTTTCAAGCTTACTTGTCTAGTGGTACCATCGTTTTCACTAACATTAGTTTGTTAAGACATTTTTTCCTCCACGCCTTTTTTTCTGCTCCAATGTAATAGGAGCTGATACCGCAAAAGGCTCCCGGTCCCTAAAAAAGTGTTTCAGCTCCTCTCTTTGCTAGTTCATCTGATGTTTAATTTCCTTCTATTCCATTGGAGTGTGTCCTGGAACTCACAGTAAGGTTAGAACTCACTGCTTTAATGGCTGCTTGATGATGTTCCTTTGCCTTCTAATATCTATTTTATGAATATTGAATTGGGCACACTTTCCTATGGAGTGAATTTCCCCAAGCTTTCAGAGTGTTTGGTTCCTGGCCCGTACACTCCTATCCCAGTCCCTTCTATTGCTTTTGAGCCGTCTGTGCACCATTGAATGGAATTCTTTCCAAGTCTGGTAACGCTGTTGGGATCCCATTACTTCTGTATTCTGTATCTTGATGCGATATTAATGCTCTTTAAAATCCCATTTAACAGGCTTAGCATTTCTTATAGTTTCCGAGATACCAATACTGGCACCAGGTGAAATGGCCATCCAGTATATAAAAATTAAAGTAAACATTGAACCATATGTGGACCTTACTACGTATACACAATGTTTTTATTTTTATTTTAGATTTTAGTTTTTTTATGTTTTCTTTTCGAATGTCATGAATTAACTAAATATTAATTTTTATATTTGGGTTGAGTAACACAAAAATGAAAATTTTAATAGTGCTCGTTAAAATAAAATTTCTTCAGTTTCGGCCACATGCAAGTACTAAAAACATCAATCGAAAATAAACTTATTAACTACGGTTATTTTCGTACTAAATGTTAATATAGCTCGATTTACACGAGCATGTCAATTGTTTTGATTGAAAATATTACTCTATGTATTTATTTAATGTGCTAAATTAAGTTTTTGAGTATTTGATGTATAGGCAGAGATTGTGTAGTAAGTCGGAGATGATGAGAATTTATGTTGGTGTTAACGGTTGATTTATGGAAAAAATTTGTTTCTCGTTACTTTAGATTTATTGATCGTAACTATTTTTGTGCGTGTGCATTTTTTTTCTATTTTTCTCTGCAAATACCGCTTGTGCCAACAGTATGCGTACTATACGGCGGAAATTGTGGGAAGTTCGAAGATGATAGACACTTAAGGCAATTATTCATACGTAAACGTAAACGCAGCGTTTGACAAGAACGCGTGCGCAGTAAGTACTTCTCGGATGTATTTAGATACGTTTAACGTAAACTTGCGTGTTTCTACGTATACCCTAAACGTAGGTTTTATTGACTATAAGAAGCTTTAGGGCGCCACTACCTTTTAGGCGTCGTCGAAAGAACAAAAAGAAATTAAATTAATATATTTACAAAAAAAAAATGAAAAACTTACTTTAGCCCGGACACGATCCTCTACAGCTCTTATACCCGGGTGAATAAGAAATTAAAACATGAATTTTATTCTGCCAATGAGTTGGACAAAATGATCAGTATGTAGCCTTGGCTTTTTCTGGTACTTATCTTAAGTAAATATCTTCTCCGGGAAGGATGTGCAGAGAAGTATCTTGAAAGTGTCTTAATAATCTCCTAGCAGTTAAATGGTATCCTAGTGGTATCCTAGCTGTTAACGGTATCTTTAGTTATCAACGGAATACTTAGTTGTTAACCGTATACTAGCTGCTGTGCTTACCACAGCAATTTAGATAGGAAGATATAAAAGCGAGAAGAATGGAGAATGGAGGTTTTTCCTCGCTGAAAGTCGATAGCGAAAAGGGGTGTCGCTCGTGGCGTTGAAAAAATGGAAGCGACCGTTGGTAGACGTCAATTGTCTTATGGTCATGGTTGAAGATTGGGGTGGCTAATGAGACGACGAGCGGGAAAGATTTGCGATGTAAATTTGAAAGTCGGAACAGGTCGATAGCCAAGGCCTGATCCATATCATCATCATTTTCTTCATCTACTAACGCTCCAAATTTGCTAACATATTTATCGATAATACAGCCGAGCATAAATGGAATAACCTCTCTTTCTCAGAAGAGTTAAAGTACCTAGGAGTCATACTTGACAGTGGAATGCACACCTCGCATATATTACCTCAAGGGCTCTATGAACGTGGGAAAACGGGGGGTCTGAAGCCGAAAAGGATTCACTGGTCAAATCATTTGATGGAACAAAACAGCGCAACAAATGGTAGAAACAGAGTTGAAAAAAGTTCGACGACTTGCCTTCATGAGAATAACGGCTGGAATGAGATAGTTTCCCAGCGAGCCCTAGAGATAATGCTACATCTTCCTCCACTACATGTACGAAGGATCGCTCTGGAAAATGCCTACAGGCTAAATCTTTGAAACCCGGCGATCCAACGGGATATCTTGAGATACTATAGGTTGGAGCAACCCAATCGATCAAGATGCCCACGGACTTTATGTCTGCGAATTATTATTTCGAACTCACGTTAGATGTTGTTATCATCGAGCGTGAGTTAACACAAAACGAAATCACTTTAATGACGGGAGAGACCCTCACTGATGGGTCAAAAGCAAACGAAGGAGTAGGAATAAGAGTGGCAGGTCAGAATACTAGGTAATCAACAGCTCTGGGAAACACTTTAACAATATTCCAAGCGTAACTATTAGCAATAGATTTTTGTGCTCACGAGTGCCTCAAGAACTCAGCCAAGGAAGGTGCTTGTACTCCTTTTAGCGGATCCGAACTATTTTGTGGTATCCCAAAAACCCGCATCGTGCAGCCTACTGGAAAAATAGTCCATGCCAAAGAAAGGAAAAAAGGTTGTTACGACCTTCCGCTCACTACGATAAATTGCTCTTAGAGCTTCAGAAATCTAATAGAGTAATCACAGGAATTCTCACTGGACACTGCTCACTCAGGTAGGCAAAGTGGACAGATGAGACGACGGAACACATTATCTTCAATTGCAGGGAAATTGTCCGCCAAAGCCTTAAATACCTGGAACGGGTACTGACCCCAGATCACTTTTTTTAGTACCACTTATCTATTTTTACTTTTTGTTTAAATGTCGTTTAAGACATTTATTTTACATATTTTTTCAACCATTATAATTTATTTCAGAAAGGTATAGGGTAATAAAACCTCATTAGGTATGCAAAGGGAGCACAGAGTGACCCAACGAATATTTAAGCTACTTTCATAGTTTGGCATTGATTTCATTGTAAAATTCTTTCTTTTTATCAAGAGCAGGTAGTACCACCCGGGTTGGGGTCAATATATGGGTTTAGCCTATTGTTATCCATTCACAAACACTGAAAATAGTGTGCCAAAGGCGTGCCGGTAGGATACTCGTAAAAAGGAAAGAATTTTATTTTAACAGAATAAAAATTAGGCATTATGTACGTAGTATTAGGTTATTGAACATTATACAAAGAATACATTATACAGAAATTAAATTATAAAAAATCATAATATTCTTCGTCATCTGAGGAACTGTCATCTCCTCTTGACGTTATAATTAACGGGTCGACGGTCCGATCGATCAAGAAGTCAAGATCCCACATTTCCTCCTCTACTTTAACGACTGGGCTGCTTTTCGCCAGTTCTCTGGTGTCACCTCCTTAATGGCTTGATCAAACAGTAGCTTAACGTCTTTCATTTTGAATGTCGTGTTGTGTTTTGCTACAAATCCTTTCACTTGCGCCCATATAAGTTCTATAGGATTTAGTTCGCAATGATATGGCGGTGTGCGCAGCACAGTTACACTATGTTTTTCTGCTATATCTTCCTCGGCGTATTTCATAAAACGATGTTTGTGTAAATTTGCTATAGCTAATAGTTCTTTTTTTATCAAATTATCTTCAAATTCAATACTTTTGGTGGTTAACCAGTCAATAATTCCTTGTTTTCTCCAATATGAAGTTGGAGTCTTCTCTATGCGTCGAGAATGATAACTCGCGTTATCCATAACTACTACTGAATCAGCCGGAAGATATTTTATCATTTCACCAAAATAGTCTTCAAAAACATCCGAATCCATGTCCTCGTGGTAATCTCACGTATGGCACGACTGAAAGGTTAGCAAACCTTCTTTTAAAAATCCCTCTTCGCTTCCAATATGGACGATTATTAGTGTTTTCCCTTTACCTGAAGGCAACTTAATACCCGTTGACAGGCGTTCCATGAAAGCTTGGCGAGCACTGGTTATATTTTTGTCTTGCCACATTTTTGGTACTGTATAACCTTCATTGATCCACGTCTCATCAAGATAAAAGATTTTCTTCTGCTCTGTTCTGTACTGCTTTATACTTCTTAAGTATTTTCGTCGCCAGCAAACAATTTCATCGCTTTCCTGTAAAAGTGCTTTACGGTTATGCTTTTCCTAGGCAAAATCCATATTTCTCAAAGTGGTCCATAAAAGTTTTTTAGTTATCAACGGAATACTGTCATCCTGGCCAAGCTCCATTAAAATCTTATCTAGCGAGGGTATTTCTTTTTTAAAATAAAAAGAGTGAACTTTTCTTCGAATTACACTTTTGGTGTCTTCATCAAGGACTTTTACTGGTCTGCCTGGACATTTCTTGGGAGGCTCCACTTGGCCTGCTATCTTTCTCCCCCGCAATAATTTAAAAACGGTGGACTTTCCAACTCCAGTCATTCGGGAACATCGGTCGACAGTTTCTTGTACAGTATATTTCGGGTAATCGTATTTTATGCAATCGTCTACATTGAAAATAATAAGTTTTTCATTCACTGATAGTGAAGAATTATTGGAACATCTTTTCGTTGGTGTAAATGTCGCCATTTTATTACTAATCTTATAATACTGTGAACACTATTGACGGCTTAACAGCAAATACTGATGCTTTAAACTAAACAAATATACTTATAAAGGTCTAAAAATTTTGGGTAAGGCACCTTGCGGCGCATGGTTGTGAACTTGCTTGTGAACCAAGTATTGTTTATAGTTTATAACATCTCTCGTATCAGGCACAGGAGGCCAGGATTGAAGGGGTAGAGGGTAGGGGTTCTGAAAAGTGAAGTGGCCAGTTTGGAAATAGGATGATTGGGAATAATTAGTCTATGAGTAACCGTGACATTAAAGAGAATAAATTCGGAGAGTTATATTATTATCGAGTTTTATTTAATTTGATCCTCTTTGAATTTTAAACTACTAAGTAGGTTGAGCATGTGTTTAAGACATTATATATGCCGTCTGTCCGTTAATTTTCTCTCGCATAAACTAACGAATTTTTTCGCTAAGATGATGTGTAAGGGCCAATTCATTATTTAAAAAAATGAAAATCGTAATTATTACTGACAAATTTAAAATGTCACCTTATAAAGTATAAAAATATAGATTCAATATAAACTAAACGAATTATAGAACCTACCCAGAAAGGAAATTATGACTGGCTACGAAAGCCGCAATCAGCTAACCGAAGTTGATTTTTATCGGAATTAAATGTGACAACAAAGAATCCCATTCGGACGGTAACGGGCTAAATTCGTTTTTATCACGAAAACTTGTTAAATGGAATATATATATTTACCCATGAGTCATGGTCTGTTTTGCTGCAGACCGCGCGTGGTGCAAAATTAAATTTTTACCTGACAGTCGAAACACCTGCTATGCTAATTGCTGGTAATTTATTCATTAGAATATATGAGGTAATCCGCATTTTAGGAACCAAATTTATTGGTTTAGTACATAATGTCTAAAGATGCACTAATAATTTCGTTAAAATACGACAAGAATCAGGTTCGATTTTTAAATCTTTCTATAGAGTGAGCAAATGACTTTCCCCAGAACACTAGCACCGCAACTACAGCGGTACTGATAGACAGGGTTACGCATTGTGATTTCCGAGTTATGATCTAAATCCCGATTTGCACCTAAACTTATAACTCCTATCGTAAATGGAAAGGAACCTCGATATTCATTAAATTTCACACCAAAAAAATTCCAGCTAAATTCATAACCGCTTTCAGGTCATGTAAAAGACTATGTTGCTGCAGAGCTGCAATGAATTTCGAATATATAATTGGGCTATGGATATATCTTCTACTGCTGCGTTAAAGGTACTTTCGCTGCACCAAAAAATAAGGTTCCATTGCCGAAAATTCCAAAAAAAGATCAAGGTAATAATCAAAAGGTGACAAAAAGTCTGAATTGGTAAAGTTTGTCCAAAATCGATTTCAGAAGCGACGAGCACCTGTTCGTCTCCCTTGCGACTTTTTCCTTTGATTATGCATATGCAGATCAAAGGCAACTGCAATCTTCTCAGGTCTATTGTGGTCCTCTTTATCTATAGTACTTTTATCCTGCACGATTCTCTTAAAGAAGTCCATCAACCTCAACATAAAATGGGCTCTTGGCAAATATGCCAACGTAGTTGATACTGAACTGAATGGCATCTACTTAGCTGCAAAAGAGATTTCCATTAGAAACATCTCGAGAAAAAATGTGAGCATCTATACAGATAGCTGACAAGCACTACTAGCCCTGAAGAGACCACATATTATATCAGGGTCAGAACTAGGTCAGCATGCCTTGGTTGAGGCGACGAACAACAATTTAGATACACTGTCGTAGACCAAAGACCATGGTAAGTCTGAAGGAAACCGAACACCTGATATCCTGGCTAAAAAATCAGCAGTTCAAAAACTGTAGCAAGCCTAATGCGTGAACATACTAACAACGGGTGCAAAAAAAGGTGGGATGAAACTGCAAACTAGTCAAGGAATTGCTGTACTATCCTGACAGTGCAGCAGCAAAAATATTCTTGTCGATGAACCGACGGATCCTACGCTTTGTAACGGGGTTTCTGACCGGACATTGTGAACGAAACAAACATCTTCATAGAATGAGGCTATCAGACACATCCTTATTTCGAGACTGTGAACAAGAAGACTAGACGGTAGAGCATATCCTCTTTGGTTTCTCGACTCTATCATCCATTCGTAAATCCATATTCAGCGAGTTTTGGCTAACACCAGGGGATTTTAACTATGTTAAAACCCTAGACTGGTTGACGTACTAAGAGTGACTTCCCGGAGGATGTACAAAAGGCCTAACGCCAGTGCAACTTATCAGATCAGATGCCTAATCGAAGGAAAAAGTCGACAAGGGAGATGAACACGTTCTTTGACTTCTGCAATATATTTTAGACAAACTTTACCTACTTATAATTACTGTGTTCATACTACAGCTAGTCAAATGTAGGAAGAAACGCAAGCTTTCAAATATGGTCTCGCCCCTCTAGTGCGCAATAGAGAGCGGCTGAATTCATCAGTTGTTAGTTGTATATCGACGAGTAGAGAGGTCGGAGTACAGTCAGTAAAAGTATAGCTGAGTTCCACTTGAAAAGTTCTACACTTAAATAATGTTAAGTACCTAGTATCTTTTTGGATATCGAAGAATAAATATATTATTCTAACGCTTTACAACAAAGTTTTGAAAAATATGTTTCAACAACAGTGTCCTTTTAACTAAGAAGAAACAACTATAGTAAAATTAATACCTATTTAGAGGTACCAGCCGTTTTAGTAACTTAACGTATGCGGCTTCTTGAACCATCTGACATTAACATGAAATCAAAATTTGACGTAACTTCAAAAACGTGACATCTAATAAATTAGTTACGACATTCATTTTTGTTGGTAATTTTTTGTTTCAACAGATTTATTAATAATAAATAAGGATGGTCTTATTCTAAATGGGTATAAAATTTACTATACTTCCCGGGCTATATGTCCCGACTGACATTGATTTACACTTCTAAGTCAAACGGGGTCGGTATCATCTACAAGAATTAACCAACCATTCTGGTTTGCAATTAGAAGGGACAACATAACTTGAAGACCGGTTTCGGCGTATTTGCGCCTCATCGGTACAAGGTATATGTTTTCGTCCGAGAGCTCTAAGAGCCTAATCCCGGACTAAATTTGACACTAAAATCACAATCAATACATGTCTTCCAGTAAGGGAAATGTAAAAATTTTGACAATAGCGACATCTTCACCTCCAACCACAAACCAAAATTCGAAAAATTTTAAAACAAGCCAATAGGCTTGAAACAATAAAGGATTATTACAGTGTCCTGTAAACTGTAATAATACTTTGGTATCTTTTTGTTGAAAATAGTTATTTATTGTATAAGTGTATTAGATAGTGTTTTATCCCCGCAAGAAAGTTTCTGAAGTGGATAAAACGCAACTAAAACTCGAATGCAATACAATGTTTTATCCACAATCACAGTAATTTAGAATCAGATTTCATCAAAAAGTGATTTGACATTTCGCTCTGACAGCAGCTGTAACGCCAAAAATTATTGAAATTAATTAAACATTTTTTGGGAGGTATTGATTTAAGATTGTATTGTTCATTATTCCACTAGTGGATAAAGTGGTACTTTATATGCTTCATAAGTGTGGATAAAACTACAACATTATAATGTGATTGTGGATAAAATAATGTTTTCTACAATCATTAATAAATATGTAGTTTTTTTAATCGATTTCCGTACATAAAATATGTATTTGTTAAATAGTTTTAAAAAGTGACATTAGAGTAGTTTTTTTACGCTAATTTTAAATATTTCCGCTAATGGCTCTGCAGATTGCACTCATGTGTCATGTTACTTAGCGTTTTGTCATAAACATTCAAATCGACGCCATTTTTAATCCATTTAGAGCAACCTAAATAACACATTTTTTGGTTTTTGCTTGATTATAGAAAAATAGTGTGTGCAACATATGCATAAAGTGTCTTTTTTTCACTCATGAAATTGACGGTAAATTTTTCCATTCGTGAAAAAAAGCACCACTTTATGCACTAGTTGCATAAATAACTATTTTTCACTACTAGCCTCTAAACCTAACTTTATTAACTTTTGTTGAGGTAGAAAAGTTGTTCATTATTAACCAAGGTAGAAAAATACAGAGCCTACTTGATTATAACTAAATCTCAATCCGTTTAATAGAATGTGAGGTTAACTCATGCAAATACAAAAAAGGGCCGTTCGGCAATTAACTCCGAAATGGAGAATGGTAGGAGTGGAGCAGAAGCAGATTTCTCGTAGAGTAAAAGGATCATTTGTTACCGAACTCTCAAACTGTCAAACGAGGGACATCTATCAAACGTCAAACTCAAACAAATGTCATTCGGTGTAATATTTTTGTGGTTATATTTTAGTATTAATATGAATAATTATTACTTCGCAATTGTAAACTATGTAACCTAAAATGCGTATGAATTTTATTTTTCGGCTGGTAATCGAAATGCGCATATTCACTCCTAAAACCCCACCTCGCCGAGGTGGTACAAACTCTTTTCACACCACTCCACAGTAACCGAACGATTTAAAGACTGCTCCTTTTACTCGTTCTGTAATAACCGAACGGTTTAAAGAAGGGAGG
Organism: Lochmaea crataegi; assembly: GCA_947563755.1. Lineage (NCBI taxonomy): Eukaryota > Metazoa > Arthropoda > Insecta > Coleoptera > Chrysomelidae > Lochmaea > Lochmaea crataegi. Next base: position 15,665,311 of record OX387429.1, on the reverse strand, counting down.
AGTGTACTGAGTCAATGGAGTAGCATTGCCGAACGGCCCTCATAATATGAAAATATTATAAACTGACGTTTGTGTTTTACATTTGACAGAAGCATGAATGATTTGATTTTTAAGAAATTTTGAAATTCATATTCGATTTTTATTAGTTTTAAAAAGTAATATTTAAAAAAATAAAATGCCAGTAGTGAAAAAAATGATAGATGAGCCACGGTAGAAAAGTGTATTAATGTCTCGGATCCATTAAAGACCTCGAAGCTTCGCTTCTCGGTCTTTAATGGACCTCGACAATAATAACTCACTTTTCTACCTTGGCGCATAATTACTATTATTTGACAAAAAGCGATATCATTTGTTATAAATATTTCATTATTAGCTATTTCTACAACTTTTTGAGTTGATATAACAATATAGAACATAACATCCCACGATTTTTATATATATTTTTTTATATTTTTAGTATTTAACCAAAATTCATTAGAATTCATACTTCAAAAAACCAGGCTTCGTCAATTGCTCAGTATACTATAACTAGGGGTTAGAAAATATTTATTTCTTACTATTTAAAGTACATTTATTGAGATTCCAAAGTACAATTTTTTTTTATTTTTTCTTATTTAAAAAAAACACCTAAACAGAAAAATACAGCAATTACAAAACACAAAATACAAAACAAAAGTACAATACAAATTTTAAAAAACTATAAATTTATAATTTGTTTTCAAAACAGCTTGTCATTTTTACTTCGTTCGATGCGAGTACTTTTATTGTCAAATCTCAAAAATATCGAAATTTCCTCAAATCCTCTCCGTCAGAAAGCTGAAAAAAGATCTTCGTATTGATACATCTATTATCCACATTTCTTTCGTGGATTCTTTTCCACATCGAAGAGCTCCCACTTTCATAGGAACTCCAATGAAACAGTTCAACTCGTCTTTCTGTAGTGGTATTTGTTTTTTTATTATCTGGATATGTTTTGTTCCATTCATCGTAACTTCTCAATGCTTCTTGATTAGTACGAAGGCAAATTATTTCCTTCATATCCGTAGTAATAAATAAATTTAGCATTTCAACAAATCTATTAGAATTTCCGCTGTATTCAGTAAAACCAGGACGAGCATTTACAAAGTTTCTACCTCTCCTTGTGGCTCTAAGAAATGGGCGAACATTCCTCTCTATGCCCGATTTTGAAAGATATTTTGGACAACTTCCGTGTTCTTCTTCTGCATCTTCATCATCAGCGTTTCCTGTAGATCCAGCGTCTTCTTCTTCTTCGCTCTGAATTTGTAACATGTCCTCGATTTCGGAAATGCACTGCCATCATACTCCAATTCGTCATCAAAACCAGCGTTAACTTCTTTCTCCAATACTTCAGTAGTCAATGCTTTTACCGTCTTCCATTGGCTCATTTCTAAAATAAAATACAAAAATTCAACGTAACGCACGACCCCACTTACTTAATCAAAAATAAATGTGCCCATGTACAACGTTCACACATCAACAATCGTTAATCCTGATTATCCTGGTCAGGATATTGTTACCAACTTATTAAATGATTGTATTGTAATCGGTCCTTGATAAGTGTGTAAAGTTTCTATTTAATTTGACGTTTTGAAGCTAATAAAAATTACGTTTGAAGATTCCGATACAGGTGAAGCAAAAATAAAAGCACGTTAAAAATGTCACTGAAAATGAGAGATAAGTTATTTAAGTTTGTTCTAATTCGGTGTATAACAATGTCGGCAAAACCTTACATTCTTAAATAAACGGATAGCTTACAAAAGTCTGCATATAGTTACTTTTCGCATTTAAAGTTAAACGCAATTGCGGAGAAAATATCTGTGTAACTGAAATAATTATGACAAGAAAAATTTCAAACATTTTCACACGAAAAATATTGTAGTAACCGCGACGTGCTGTTGTTGCCAAACTTTATTCTTAAATATATAAAATTTTATTGCATATATAAATAACGACGGTCAGATAATTCTGTTGAGGTTTTTTCATTGAAGATTTGGCAAGAATTTTCGCTGGAATGCACAAAAAAAATACAGATTAACATTTTTTTGGTTGCCGTCTGCAAACATAACCGCTGATTTAAGAGATTTTCGAAGGTCTTTATTCAAAAATACTTCGCTTTTTCTGGTAGCAAATTTAGTTCTTTTTAGAATTATTATACGAAATTGTATATTTTCTTCAGAAGGGAATAACGAAAATATCTAGACAGATGATTTTATCGAACATGCTTGTTAGAGAATTTCATTTATAGACATATTAAGGCTGGATAGATGACTGTCTATAAATTTTTTTTTAAGATTAGTTGGTAGCACAAGAAACAGTAAAACATGTTACAGTTTGTCCCAAATCAATTGCAAAAGCTAAAACACGGGTTCGTCACCGTTATCGACTTTTTCCATTGATCAGCCTATGCTATAAACATGTGTGTAAGACGCAGTCGCGGTTAATGGTAACTTATAATACCGATCCGAACATCGATAGGTAGGAACCGTCATAGCGCGGGGCTTAGCGTAAGGGCTTGTAACTGAGGGGTCCCGGGTTCGATTCCCCGATGGTTTCGCTTTTACAATTTTCGGAATATGTAGCTTATATATCAGAAGTGGGATTAGACATGAGGCCATAATGTGATGTGATAGTTAGAGGGGGTGACTGGAACTGGACACTTATGACCTCCTCCACCAAACTATCGTTCCATACGTGATCGTTGGCCTTATCGCAGTTGTATAAAGCCATTGAAACACCTCAGGTCGTATTCTCCAGGTTTTGCCCATAACTCTTCAGCATTGACAGAAAAGCCTAGTCGCCCTAGTATCAATTTTCCAATTCAATTTGGAGTCAAGGGTCACTCCCAGATATTTCACTTCTTTGGATATTTCTAATTCTTCTCCAAACAACAGTACTCTACCCTGTGGGAGAACTCTTCTATTCGTAAAAGTAACTAGTTTTCTTTTTTTTTTTGGATTAAATGAAAAGTCCTCTTTAAGGCACCATTCCTCAACAATTCGTAGTAATTCCTCCTGTAGGACATTCATAACCACCTCTGGGAATTTCCCATTGATGACAATCCATATGCCTTGATCATTCAACCTGCAGATCTAGTCATCCACAATTAGGTTCCGTAACAATATTTCATATTACTTTTCAAACACCTTGTATAGAAAAATATTAACTGTCGACAAAATGAATCGCGTTCTAGTAGCGCCGTAACAAATTGTGTTTAGTCACAACTTATTTTGTGTTTCAGACACCCGCGAAAAATATTTGAATTTTAAGAAAATTCCTTACGTTGACCTAAATATTACTTGATTAAAGACATCTATCATCCGTATAATAAGTACATAACACAATTGAAATGTGATTAAACAATTCTTTCTATACATCGTTTTATTGATCCAAATAAATAAAATCTTGCAACGAGCGCACCACATAGCTTAGTTTAATTGGATATCAGTAAGCGGTTGTCCTTTATTCAATTAAATTGCTTTTAGTCTATTAAAGAAATTTAACTTGTTCATCTACGTCGCGCGATCAATGAGATGTGATTTTAATATCAGTTTCAACGATTAGTGATTTGGATTTTTTGTTTAGCGATAACGTGTTTGAATATGTGCTTCTTTTAAGTGATTCGTTTTGGAACAAAAAAGCAAATTGTGTACTTACTTTGGTATAGTATTTTTATTAACCAGTTGGGATAGGAACTTTTTTTATTATCGTTTTAAAAATAACTCATTAATAATGTAAATGAATTTTGAAGCATTTTTTTTCTTAGATTTCAAGTGCCTCGACAACTATGGCCATTGGCACTATACAAAAGTACATAAAATACACAATCATTAACATAACATAATCCAAATATTCATATCAATGATATTGTAATGTTTTGGTTATTTATTTAAATAGTTTTTACTTGTGGGATAAAATTATACACACTACTATGGCTAATTACTATTTATTTATTTATAGAAACACACACTGTATTAAACTTAATTTATATACACACTCTACTTAATGTCTTCTAATTTATTTACACTCGATATAATAGTTCTAATTCATTTTTACCACTTAAATATTACACTATTTATCTTAAATGTTTCACTCTTTCATTCACTTAGCGATTACTTCTGTAAACTGTCTATGAACTGAGTCTGTAATAACTGTTTTTTTACTAATTGTTAACTCACTCAAAAACTCGCGTTTTTATAGACTTTCTCAATTCTCGATAGTTCTTGAATTTACTACGCTCTTCATATGCGTAAACACTGCAGTAACCAGAAGATTCTAGAACTAAATTCTGATTTAACTCTTTACTGCCCGTTTCACTAATTCCGAACTAACCGTTAACTCGCTCAAAAACCCGCGTACATATAGTCTTTATCAATTCTGGATGATTCTTGAACTTCCACGCCCGTCCTATAAGTGAACAAAACGATTTACTAGAATGTTCTCGAGCTGTGCGCAGCCACCAAAATTTACAGTCGTGAGACAGGGCCGGCTTTGAGTTGGTGACCTCGCAACAATATTCCATATTTCGTGGTAGAGCTTAGCTGCTTTGAGGAATTTCAATACCTTCGGAATTTCAGCGGTGCAGTTTAAAAGTTCTTTCAGGTTCGGTTCCAGGTCTAGACGCTGGTATGTATCGATATACATATTTATATAATCATAAACCTCAATATACCCGGAGGTGTTAAGGTGTTTTGTAACATAATAAGGTTTTTACGTGGATGGTTCAGTCCGTTTTACACACAAATTTTGCCCAGCTTCTCCTATTTTGTGCGAGCTCTTCCTTCCAGCTCTTGTTATTTTTTTTTCAGAATACCAGCTATTACATCATCCAATTTTCTTCTAGGCCTGCCTCTAGATCTTCTATTTAATGATTTGGTTTGCCATATCGACTCGATTTGTACATTCTTACCATATGTCCAAACCTCTTTAGTTGTTGACGTTCTATACTATCTATGATTTCTAATTCCTTTCTAACTTCATCATTTCTCACTCGTATCTTTTTTTGTGATGCCCTTTATGCCCCGTAGAAATTTCATTTCAATGGCTTGTATTTTGCTTTTTTGTTCTGTGAGTACCCAGCTTTCACAACCATAAATCAGGATCGGCTTGAATATTGTTTTGTAAACGATTAGTTTTGTCCTCGTCGACACTCCTTTCTTCCTCACCAACGTGTTACTTAATCAATAGTATACTTTGGTATTTATTGATGTATCTTTGGCAATCGGTGAGAATATGTTTAACATTTAAAGCACTATTGCAATAACGGCAGACGGGAAGGTTTTCAGAAGACATCAAGTAACAATGAGTATATCTGGTATGGTTAGCAGCTGCTCTCCTGGTTAAGAAGTCGAGGGAGAGACAGTCAATGAAAGGTTGGATATCGTTAAGAGCTGTTTTGATGTTGTGCCAAAAATTTTGCCAGGATGGCAGGATGGAGGACTTTTTAAATAAAAGTTTGATGTCTTTTGGGAGCTGGAACGTTGTTGTGGTGATGGAAGAGGTGGCTTCTTTGACATGATGATCAGGATTTTCATTGCCAGTAATTCCAATGTGAGATGGGAGCCAGATAAGACAGACTGTTGATCTAAGTCATGGATGTTTTGAACTATTGGATGATCAGTAGAGATGGTATTGGCTAGGACACGTATGGAGAGAAGGAGCTAAATCAGTAACCTACAATATCTTGCAGTGGAACCCAGGAGGAAGGAGGAGATGCGCTAGACCCAGGTCAAAGTGGCAAAATGAGGTAGAGGCGGAACTCAATAGAGTAGCAAACTGGAAATAGAAAGCAAAAAATAGGAAATTATGGAGGGACATAAGTTGAAGAATTTAAACGTACAACGGGGACTGATCCACCTCAATTAAGCGGATCTAGAAAGCATACGCGGCGTAACCCCACTTGGGGTGTCAAGCCATTATAGATATAGTAGGGATACTCCAGATCACTAAGCCTAAGAATTAAGTGGGGAAAGGGAAAAAATACCAGCGTGGTGCAAACAGAACTGGCTGGTATCTCAATTGCCACGAAAGAACTAAGCAGAAAAGGAATTTCTGGCAAAAACATAACAGTCTGCACTGACAGCAGACAAGCCATATTAGCCTTGAACAGACAACGTGTTACATCGGGGCTAGTATTAGAGTACCATCAAGATTTAGCTAACGCCTCGGTAGATAACAATATTATCCTGAGTTGGGTTAAAGGGCACGACAGGAGTAAAGGTAATCGCATTGCCGATTCTTTAGCCAGGGAAGCGGTTGGACTAAGACTTTTAGGACCCAGCGACACAAAGGGCCTGAGGACTTCGGTAATGGAGGAACTAGCTAAACGTTACACCCATGCTCAATCCCTAAAGAGATGGGATGAAATCAAGGGATGCAGTCCTGCCAGGATTACCCTGGGAAGCTAGCGTCGACGAAATATTTGGCGATGACCAGAAAAAACCTACGTTTGACAGTAGGATTTCTGACTGGCTACTGTCAGCTAAGGAAACACCTCCATACAATGGGGCTAGTGGATACACTTCTATGCAGGATGTGTGAACGGGAAGACGAAACTGTCAGGCATGTCTTATGTGAGAGCCCGGAGTTATCGTCAACGAGAGAGTGTGTTCGGTGAGTTTTGGCCTACACCTGCCGATATAAAGGAGATATCTCCTAGTGACCTGTCCTCCTTCCTGGATAGGACAGGATGGACGATGACCTAGGAAAACAACTCATCGGGAGGACATCATTTGTGGCCCAAGTACTGTGAGCCTAAACTCACCCTCCCTACTCTACAGATACAGATCATTTTTTTAGTTTTTGTTAATAACACAAAAGCTTATCAAGCATTCGTAAGGGTGTCAGAAGACGAATTGTAGATAATAAAAATACGAATACAACGCATTTTTCAGAGACGTGATTGAATAATTAAGCTTAATACTCACTTAGGCGTAATTCGCATATTTTTGACATAATGTGTCAAATTCAGATTGTTTTCGCACATTCGCGTATTTCATCCATACTCACAAATGCGAAATTTGCCTACGCGAACTGCGGATAAATCGCAAAAAAGTTGAAATGATTTTAACTATTTTGCGAATTTCTGTCATTACTGTCATTTATATTGTCATTTTCTGATGGTTTGTGCATGTCATAAATCAACCCTTGAGAGATATTTTGTTTTGTGTACATAATACACTACGAGTGACTTATTTTATTTTATTTGTCTGTGTAAACCGAACTATTTTCTTTTTATAAAAATTGCACCAACACCAACAAATAATAATAAAAATTCTAGGTTATGTTATTTTCCTTCATTTATGACAAACGATACTTATAAAAATCGCAGAAAAGTTAAAATTTCCCGCCGCGAATATTTTTAAATATGTCAAAAAACGCGAACTTCGCCCAAGTGAGTATTAAGCTTTAGGAGCAAAGAAAATTCGGAAAAACTGGAAAATTCGTTATTTTTTTCAAAAATTCATATCTTCATCGTTTTTCAAGTTATAGCGTTGAGACTTCGTAGAAAACAAGTTCTTTGAATGCTCTGTATATGCGCGATAGAGCAAGTATGCCGTGGGGCAATTACTTTTATAGCAATTGCAATTTTTTAGTGCAATATTTTGCAGTAGGTCTGGATGCGTTATAGACACTCCGATTTCATATTTTAAAACAGTATTGAAAAGTAAAGATGTAGAGCAACAGAACTTATTTGCGAGTCGAAAATATATCAGGTTCATACTACTTGAGGTTTTTTTCATGACACAGTCCGTTTTCTACTAGGATTTTTGTCATAAAAATTCACCTATAGCTTGGCCTATCTGTCCAACAACTGGCTGCGGATAGGGTTTCACAAGAGAGAGAGTCGAGACGAGACTAGAGCTTCACACGAGAGCGAGATTTTTCTCGTCTCGCCTCGTTCTCGTCTCGAAAAAGCGAGACGAGACGAGACATTTTTGAAAATATTATGGGCGATACCGAGACCACATACAGCGCAACTCGAGAGTCTCGTTAAATTTTTTTGTACTTTATTTACATGTAAACATTTTGTAATACTTGTCAATATTCTTAAACTATGTTACTATGTTTAAATTATTGGTCATCAAAAATCATTTATGGATTTTATTATCAATATTAAGAATTAAGCGAGACAAGACGAGACAACCGGTAACGAGACGAGAACGAGACGAGACAACCGGTAACGAGACGAGACCGAGACTTAACGAGACTCAATTTCTTTGGAATTGACGAGATCGAGACGAGATTTTTGATACTCTCGCCCACTTTCGTCTCGTGTGAAGCCCTAGCTGCGGACCCTTTGAAATTGCGGACCTTGGTTCCACCGAACCCTCGCAACCATTCTAGCTACGGCGAATTAATTGAGTAAAAATTTTTTTTCAGTTCTAAATCGACTGGTTTTAAGCCAACTTTAATATTCCATTAAAAAAATATAAAATTACGGCGTAAACGATTTTGGATTTTTAAAAACGATTTGACGCCACTTTTTTCTTAACATACATTTTGAGAAAAATCATTGGAGCGTTATTAAAATTCTACAAAACCTACGCATCGAAAATCCAAACAGCTTCATAATTTTTATCGCTTCGAAACATTCACAATTCGAACTTGGTCGCGAGTGGACTTCCTAATAACAAATTCTAAAAATAATCATAATCCATTCGTGGGATTCGTCGATATATACAAACAATTTTAACGCAGAATATCCAAAAAAAATATATATATAAATTCCCGTAATCTTATCAGAGATTAAGTATGCATTGAAACATCCTAAACGCGCGAACCGATTTTTGTGGTGAATTAAATATGGTGAAGTGTTAAGTTTTCGTTAACGAAAAAGAGTTTTCTATGGAGTCGCAGGATTATACTAGCCGATCAGGGAGTCTGAAGAGATCGAGCAGTTTTAAAAAGCTGCTAAAACTGCCCAACTGGGGCTCGTCTAGTTCAGGTAAGGATATGATCTCATTTAGATTCTTGGTTTTTATCACGGAATATTCTTTTTTTATGTAATTATGTCATCCTGATAATATTTGTAACTGGTTCAAGTTTAGTTTTTTATTGTGAACATTTGTTGATAATTGTATAAAACCACAGTTTCCGAGTTTTAAATGCCAAAGATAAAACGTAAATCCGAGGATTATGTCTAATCTTGAAATTTAAAAAAAAATTATCTCTAAACAAATATATTACCAGATATCTGGGGGCACCCCAAGTCGAGCAAAAACAACAAAAAAAGGCTCCGCCGTACTATTAAAGACATCTTCGACAACATCTGTAACATCGTTGTGAATAAAGCTAAAAGTATGGAGGGTAGAAGGAAGGAGAACCATCTAAATGCATTAAAAAGTGTCCATCGAAAGGGAGCAAACTAAGGTGGCGCCATAGTAGCAAGTGGAAAGATTTTAAAAACAGCGCCATGAATTTTTAGAGTAAGATAGAAAATTAAAAAAGGAAAGAAATACTTCCGGTTTATTACAGCGCGAATTTTTAAATTATTATATCATAGACAAACAAACATATGAAATATAATTCTAAATTCACATTCACATCATTTCCATTAGCTAGACGAGTGCCATTTCGGTAAATCTTCGAATTATAATTTGCTGTTTACAGGTGGACACTTTTTCAACTTGTCCCCCATACAAGATGGTTCTCCTTCCTTCTACCCTCCATAGCTGAAAGTTTGAATTTTCAGTGACCAAGAGGGTATAATATAGCTAGTGGCCTTTTCGGAAACTAGCTTCAGTCAACTTCAGTAAAAGATACGGCAACAGCGCGTTGTTTTGAGATGACAAATGGTTAAGAGACTTGATTCTTAAAAATTTATGTTTTAGTGTCAATAAATTTTCTAATTTTAATTCAAATGAAACGGAATTTGTCTCAAAAATTGGATTGGATTATCCCTCGCTTATCAACCCTTAGTATCACTTGGATTTTTATGCCATGTTGTTCTCGGATGATAAAGTAGTACCCAAGGAATGCATCCAAGTACACGGCATCCATAAGTTAATTGTTCTAGTTTCGTGAAAATTCTACTATTTTCAATGTCACTGTAGCATCGATTATCCAGCTTGGGACTAGCCACCTGTTTTTCACACGAAACTCGATGGGGAAAACGGCTTCCATTCGAAATAATAGAGGCTACATGTGTCATGGGCTATCGGTCTAGTAGTATTTAAGTTCAGAAATTCACAATAGACTGAACGGGAAATTTTTTTACATCAACACCCCTGGGAAAGACGTAACGATAAGGTAATGCCAATTTGCAACGCCTCCAACAAGGTTGGGCGACAATTTGCAACGGCTACTCAGTTTAAAGAGCACCTCAGGTGTAGATTCTGAGACCAAACTAGTAAAAATTCAGAGAGTAGTCTTACCGGTTCTCGGGTAATCCTACTTGAAATTTATTTAATGTACTGAAATTAGATAAATGTAAATTATGAAAGTTAAGAAAGGTAAGTGGGCGCCACCCTGAATAATACTAGCTTATTTGTTATTCACATCAGCATTATAACGACAAATCCTGTAAGATTGGAAGGGAAAATAAACTTTATGAACAACGTTATTAAATTTACAAGTTGTATATTGACTTTTGTTACAATTTAAAACAAAAAAAATTAAATGACTAGTTCATAGAGGTTGTTGAAAAAGCGAGGAAATATTTATATTACTTTCCTGGAGTTTACGGTGATGGTGTCCTTTTTAGGCTACAGTTCCAGGTGGTGTCTCAGGTAGAATTCTGGTCCAGGTAAAGTTCTGGTCCAGGTAAAGTTTCTGGGTCCAAGTAAAGTTCTGGTCCAGGTAAAGTACGGATCCAGGTAAAGTTTCTGGGTCCAGGTAAAAAAAAGTGCTAAGAACAATACTAGTATCAGGAACAAATTTACCCAATTTAACAAAATCCAGGATGTCTGAAGTATGATCTTACAATGTTAAAGAAATTTATTTGACATCGTGGTTCATACATCCTGTATTTTTAGATAAAAGAAATACTCAAAGAAAGCAAAAAAAGATAAAAAAAAACATAAAATCGAATAACCGATTCTACACCGGTTTGAAATATATTCCAAGATATCATTAAAGAAATATGAAAGAAAAAAAAACACAAAATCATATCGATATATATTCCTGGCAATGGAACGACATTGCTACATAATAAAGATAGGAAAGTAGAAAACTATTAAGAAAGGAGAGTTAGTTATACATTTAAGCGAAATGACTTACCATTCAGATGAATGCACTTCTTAAAGATAAGATACGATAAGCTAGAAAGGATGTTCACAGGAAAGAAGAATGAAACCCTTTTGCCACTGTTTAAATACACGAAATCATGTGAAAGATAACAGACTTACGTCTCATGTTCATGTCACGCTCATACGCTTTTACCAGGAAAGGAATTTACATTTTAGTAGTGAATTCTTGATTCATATATAATTAATAATTGGTAGAAGAAGTGACTATTTTCACGACAGACGGACCTCGATCGGCCCGTATAGAAACGTTGATTTCGACTCTCGTCCACAGCGAATATATTCAGCCTTGAAACATTTCTCGGTGTTGGGTATGAGAAAGGACTGGCTATTCGCCGCCCATACGATAATTTATTATTAATTAACTGAAGGAAAGTAAAGTGAACGAAATTAACGTTACACACAGAGACAGGGAGTGGGATATGATGGTCCATAATTGACGCACTGTAAAGAACCCCTTAATAGGCTGGCAAGAGACAGCACAGTGTCTCTAGTATGGGTGTCGAGACATAAGGGGATTGCAGGTAACGAATTGGCGGACCAGTTAGCTAAAGAAGGCTCTAAAAGAGACTTCGTGGATCCGTGGAATACATAAGAGTGGAAATCCAGAACTGGCTAAATAAAGAACAACATCTCAAATGGAGGTTGCCAAAAGGGCACCTCCATACAAAGAGTTTACTGAACAAGGTAGACAAGGAACTCTCAACCAGGCTATTGAAACTTGGTAAGAGACATTTGAAGTCAGATACCGACCTGGTAACTGGACACTGTACCCGGAGGAAACAACTACAAAAAATAGGAAAAACTGGTGAACCTATGTGGAGAAAATGTGAACTAAGTGATCTACTCACGCACTTTGGAGAGGAAATAATTCAACCATTACAACTACTCAAAATCCCCCAGTCAAACTAGTGGCCTTTATGGACACGTAGCTTCTGGAATGGAAGAAGATAATATGGGAAATGGTACAAATATGTGGTTCAAGTGCCTGGGCTGTTGAGAACCACCCAAACGAATGAATGAATAGCTGACGCACAAGAAATAGTACACAAAAATATATAAATTACCTACATAAAGAAGTGAGATCCCATAAAAAAAAAAGTAAAATGATGCTCTCGCAACTCAGTTCTTCTGTATCAATAATAAGTCGGTTAATTTATTCAGTATCTATCTATGGGAGCTTATGTCCAACAACTTTGTTACCTTATTAGTTAACCAGTTAACAACAATATTAGACATATTTATTTCTTTAATAAATAGAATAATTTAGTAAGGGTTGATCAATTTGTCTAATATACAGACTGTCAAAAAATTCCGGTCACCATAAATTTTACATATTTTCACGTAATTAATGGGCGCCCCCTAACATCTTCACATTTCTGCACACCGTATATTTTCAAATTTAACTCTACATCAAAATGTCAACCACAGTATTGCTACGGAAGAAATGATCTACAGTTAATATGAAAAATCATCAAAATAAAATGAGATATCCATTTTTGAAAATGTGTCGAATTTCTGTTTGCCGAATTTTTTTTTGGCTGTTAGTGTATATAATTTTTTACCGGTTTTTAGCAACCATTTGAGTGATTTCGACTCTTCAAAAATCAAATAATCAAGGGAAAAGATGTGATAATTTGAGATGACGAAATGAAAACAAGAAATATAAAAATTTAGGAACGAAAAAATCAAATATTCGTGAAAAAAATGTAATTACATCTTTATTTATTCGGACAGATGCCAAATTGCGTCATTTTACTAAAAAACAAGTAAAAAAAGTTTTTCGTTTTTTGATAATATAAACATATGAGCAACTTTATACGTCGGTGCTCTGGTTATTAGCTGTGATTTAACTTAATTTAATACAAAAAAAGGTAGCGAAGAAATGGAGATCGCATTTACGAAAAAAATATGATTTTCCAATAATAATAATAATATTAATATGCTGAGCGAATTAATGGCACACTGGATCCATAAAAGTATTTGTTTGTTTTATACTTTAAACTTTAGACCATTCAGAATTATACAGTTTTTGTGTCACAATCTACCTTTAACTATAGTTTGTGTGTTCTTCCATTTATCAATATGTACTTCTAACTAATATAAGGAGGAAAGATGAGCATGTATATATTTTTTAATGGATAAACTCAAAAACTACTTGAGGGTAACATAAGCTATGTTTTATTTCAAAAAACATCGCAGTAATTATAAAAAAATGTACCTTCAAAAGTCATTATTTGGCGTGCGAGGCGAAAATATTGATGATACTACATGAAAGGCGAAAATATTGATGATACTACATGAAATAATGTACTACATGTTTATAGTACTAATCATCACCCATAAAAGAGAGCGCGAGGCTATATGTCTAACTATTAAGTCATAATCGAAACATAATGACTTAATTCCTATCGTGATTCTTTTCTTTGTTATTGCCGAACCTTCCAGAATTCCAACCAGTGGTAGGGTCTTTATCGAGCCCAACATCCATGGACTCGGACCCCGATTTTACGTCTCATCCGAAAGTCGGCATATCTACATTCTACCATTATACCAGTGGTCACCCATCCAAGTAATAACCGCATTCGACCCTGCTTCACCGTAATTATCGCATCTGAGGTGTTTCACTACAATGCTGGGTTGACGCCTTTTCCTATCATGATAACGCCGCTCTTTCGGGGTTAACCAGTCCCCATCTTCTTATTGGATCATTTTACATATATGTGCTGCCAGTTGCGCACTCCAATTCATTCAAGGTCGTCTTTCACCTCTTGCCACTAAGTAGTCATTGGCCTTCCTCTTCTTCTTATTTTTTATGTTCCGGGCTTCCAGTCTGATATATAATAAATTGCAGCTTCATCTCCAGTTTTCCATAAATCCCAAACATTTTGCTCTCTTTGTTGTTTAATTTTATTCACATACATATTGTCTTCAATTTCTTTGGTTAATTCATAGTTCATTCTTCCTCTGTACTCGTTTTCTGCTAGTTTAACTGGTTTTAATATTGTCCTTGATATTTTTCTCTCCACAAGTCCTCAATCTTTCTTTTGTTTTTTTGTCATTGTCTGGTACATTTTAATTTTTGTGATTTTGGTTTCATTATTTTTTATGTTAATTCCTTACTATTTATATTTATTTTCCTCTACAAATTTGTAATTCCAATCTTTATTTTTCTTCTCATTTATTTTAAGCCCCATTTCACTTCTCTCTGATACTACCTCGTTCAACATATTTTCCATTGTTTTTTCCTTTCTTGTGATTAGAGCTATGTCGTCTGCATATGCTACTATTTGTCCCAGTTTTGTTTATTTGTCCATTTTTCACATATTCTAGTGTCAGATTAAATAATGCTGTCGATAAAGTTACTGAGACCCAAATTTATTTCAAAATCCGTGTTCCTCTTTTGCGTCCTTATAGTGACTAAGATTTTTTTATTGTGGTATAAATCAGACTTAAGATGTATCTATGGTTCCTTCAATGTCCTTAGGAGCCTAATAAAGTGTTGTTCAAAATCTATAAAAGATATTTCCATTTGATATTTGTGTTTTCTCCACTATCTACTTAACCGTGTGATTAGCATCTATGAATAGTAGTAAATTCCTCTTCAAATCATTCGAATCGGACCTTTCGTTTAGAAGTTACTGCGGGTATAAAATTGCCACCTGGTTCCATGCTAAGTGAGTGTCGCCGATCGAAGCCGTGGTGGATCTTTACTCTATCGATTTAAAATGTTTGTTTTCAAAAGAGAGAATGATGAAAATAATGTTTATTATTTTAATATAAATAGACAAGTTGATTAACAACACTTTGACTAAGCTATTACCTCATTTTTCTTATAGTAAGAAATTAGATTTCAAAACGACTTTATAGTGTATAATGTTTATATTTTCAATTGGTTTATAAACTATGTACAACGACCAAACATTCCTAATGGCAGACAATCGGTTTTTTTGCTGTCATCGTAAATACCGGGTCTCTTCGATAAATTACTGTATAATGGGAATTAAAAGTATATTGATGTAAAAGTAACTTGATGTTTTGCTGGAAAGTAGATGAATTGTGATATTGTAAGCTGTTCACTAATTATGGCTAGTTTGTTTCTGTTTCTGTTTGCGGTATCCAGCAGTAATGTAGAAACCTTATAAAACATATAAATTAATTTTTGGCTGATTTTGTGAAAAATCATTCACTATTTCGAAGATTATCCGTCGAAAAATTTGCAGTAAATTCAGAATTTCCAGATAAGAACCAAAAAAAAAAGATTTTTGAAGTGAAAACTTCTTTAGGCTCGTTGAGCACTTTTTTTGGTTGAAGACAAAAACATGGATTTTTCGTCAACGTCACGCTTTTATGAAACACACAATACTTTGGTCATTCGTCACGCTTTTATGCAACACTCAATACTTTTGGTTATGCAACACAATTAACAATGAAGCGTATATAGTGTTGCATAAATCATCGTCAAGCTTTCCATGAGCTATATGTATACTGTGTATACACTGTGTTCATTTGAAAAGGACCCACCCTCAATATTTCAAAAATGGGACATAGTAGGAAGAAATGCCGAAACACGTCAACTTTTAACTTGAGGGGGACACTTTTTGGCGCTAATGTCATAAACGTCAGATTAACCCCCTCGCTACTGGAGACACCCCTTACATTTTTTCAAATGGCATTAGGTATCAACTCATACCTCATTTTAAAGGTCTGGTAAATCTCTATTTAATCATTTTGTTTTGCCTTTGATACCAGCCTTCCATTGTTATTTAATCGTTGTTTGAAATTGGCTCTTTTTCAACTTTTCGTAAAAAGACAACTGTTAACAAGAAAAATCTGCTATTTAATCATGTGTTCAAAGTGACCACCGTTACCATTCAGGCAATAAAAGTTGAAAAAGAGCCAATTTTAAACAACGATTAAATAACAATGGAAGGCAATCAAAGGCAAAACAAAATGATTGAATAGAGATTTACTAGACCTTTTAAATGAGGTGTGACTTGATACCTAATGTCATTTGAAAAAATGTACGGGGTGTCCCCAGTAGGGAGGGGGTGAATCTGACGTTTATAACCTTAGTGCCAAAAAGTGTCCCCCGCAAGTTAAAAGTTGACGTGTTTCGGCATTTCTTTTTAATATGTCCCATTTTTGAAATATTAAGGGTGGGTCCTTTTTGAATGAACACAGTGTATATGTGTACTTTTTTTTGTAAAAAAAAACCATTTACGATGGGCTTACGATGAAATTTTTAAAAAAGAATCATTTATTTGTGTTTTCACTTCTGTCGGCAGTCCCACGACTGGACTCTACGTTTTTTTGCAACTATTTCGTCCGATATTTCAAATAAAATACAGTTTAAATGTGTCACACTGTACCGTAAACTATTCAAAATGATAATTTCTTTTCTCTTCAATTTTTAATAAATGAGTGACATAAAAAATATTTGGAACTGTAACCATAAGTAGAGGTGTGATTATTCAGTATGAAAAAATAAACTGTTCCAAAGTTAATGTAATAAAAATAGTTTTACTTTTTGTTTAAAACATAGTTTGACTCATTTCATTTTATACGCTCAGAAATAAACATATCAAGGTTTTAATTCAGTAGCCTCTATATACTGATATCCAACTCATAAAAATGCAACCCAAGGTGAATTAAATGGTTATTTTTCCTTTAACATACATCCCTCTTGAGAAGGATGATTTTTTTAAATTCGGTTATTTAACGCCGGTCTATTTCTGCAACTGAGGCTAATCACCGACGCCGGGAGCACTCTACCCCCAACCGGAAGTTTTGCCAAATCCACTAGTGTTCCAACTAGTGCCAACATCCATAGACTCGGGACCTCGATTTTACGTCTAATCCGAAAAACGGCATATCTACATTATACCTCGTGCTCATTGGTATAATGCCTGCGAGTTATGATATGCTACACACCCTAGTAATCTAAGGGCTCTACGACGGTGCTTACCCAGTGGTCACCCATCCAAGTACTAACCGCGTTCGACACTGCTTCACCATAATTATCGCATCAGAGGCTTTCCACTACAGTGCTGGGTCGACGCCCGAGAAGGATGAATGAAATGATTATTTTCCCTTCCCCTTCTTGAAGAACTTGTGTATGAATATTTTTCAAGAAAGGGAAGGTTGCAGTTGAATATTTATAGTTTTGTATTATTTACAAGACTTTTTAAGTTGAAAACTTAATTTTTCGAAAATTATTTGGAAAACTATTTGGAGGGGCAAAGATGATTTTATCAAAAAATTAAGCGACCAGTCGATTTCTCGTCCTGGAAAACCCCATTTCACGAATTATCAGCATTTTTTATGTAACAAAATTTTGAACAAAGACTATAAGAACATCTCGCGATTTGACATTTCCGTAAATTATTCCCTTAATGCTTGGAAATATGGATTCAAAATTCACCTATATTTTTTAAATTTTTACCTGAATCGATTGGTGATCGTTTCAACGTTCTAACTGTTGGATTGTGGGAGTTACTCGGTGTTTTTTGTGTTTTTTTTTGGGTGTTTCCCCAGTAGATTGGTTTTTTTAGATTACTCTCCTAAAATTTCAGTTCAATATTCATAGCTTTGTGGTAATTACAGGACTTTTTAAGTTGAAAATGTGTTTTTTCGAAAATTCGACACTATTTGAAGGTGAAAAAATGGTTTTATAAAAAAATGTCTATTCTGCATTTTTCATGTCACAAAATTTTTTGTTGTAAATTTTAAACAAAGGGGTGGGGGTTAGTCTTCCATAATTATATCAATGAATAGAATATTTAAAATTACGGAACTAAAGATGTACCCACCACTAGTTTATTCTTTTTCTGACATTTGTCATTTAAATATACAAATTTATAGCCTTCTAAGTATGGACTTATAAAATTGGCATTTTAGATGATATTGTAAACTGTTTTTTTTATAAATTATCCGGCCAAAATGTGGTGGTTGAAATGGTGGAAAATTTTAATTTTTTTTTAATTTTTCTCTGAAATTACCGCAAATTTTTCAACTGATAATCTTCAAAATAGGTGAGTACTTTAAAGTTTTTGTTATTTATTTAAATAGTTTTTATGGGTGGGATAAAATTATACATACTTCTATGGCTAATTACTATTGATTTATTTATAGAAACACACACTGTATTAAACTTAATTTATATACTGTCTACTAATTTATTTACACTCGGTATAATAGTTCTAATTTATTTTTACCACGTGGATATTACACTATTTATCTTCACTATTTCATTCACTGTCCGATTACTTCTGTAAACTGTTTGTGAACTAAGTCTATAATAAATCTTTGGTTACTAACTGTTAACTCACTCTAAAACTCGCGTATATAATAGTCTTTCTCAATTCTCGAAAGTTCTTGAATTTACTACGCTCTTCACTGCAGTAACCAGAAGATTCTAGAAAGCGCAATCGCCAAAATTTATAGTCGAGAGACAGGGCCGGCTTTGAGTTGGTGACTTTGTAACAGTACTATCAATTTTTTGCAGAATGAGTCAAAAACTCGTGGTTCCGTTCACCGGACCAAATATTACAAAAAAATATCTTGTAATCTTTGAACGGTCCCTATAGATAGATATTTATTCTCTGGCACTGACTTACGATTTAAACATGCGATTGTTAGGTAGCTCTATAAAATTTGTGCCATTAATCATTATTAAATGAAGTATAGAAGCTTCTTGGACATAGAAATTTTCCGTAATCACTGAATATCTCTTTATGCAAACAAATAATATTACGTAGTTGTTATGTAGAATTTTAAAAATGTTGAATAATTCACATATTATTATACTTACTACCATCAAAATAGTTTTATATAGATTTTCGTTTAAGCTCTTAAAATAACAGTTTCTCGAATTAAAATTACATAAAAACCAAAACAGTATGGAATTTCTTGTAACAGGTGTACGTTGGGATTTTTTTTTACAAAATTCGGGGGTCCTTTTCTTACATCCGTTCAAATAAATCAAATTTCTATTTGTAGATATATACAGAGTTAGTTGAGGCGTTCCATACTTGAAACTCACTTTGTATGGAAAATTTCCACTTCACTTTATTTCTCACCGCTGACCCAAATTTTATTTTTCTCAACTTTATTTATTCCTTCGTCCTGATTTTTTCTTACTTTTCGCCTAGTTGATCTACAGTTTTAATTAAAACTTCTTGATTAATGATGACGTTTTTATTTTCCACCATCTAGTAGAACTAGCAAATTTTGTTCATTTTTCTTTTTCCCCACTGTGATATTTTCCTTTCTTTCAGACCTTTTATCACTTGTTTCCATATTTTCCATTTACATTTTAATGTTTTCCACGCAATCTATTTTACTGTTTTCCACACAATCTATTTTAGTGCTCTTCCTTCCCAGGGTTACCACAAATTGTAATTATTCTCCTTTTCATCACTAACTGAACTACCCTATATTTTTTAAATAACCCATAAATTTTAGTAAGAACTTTATTTTCAGGCATTAAATTGCAATTGATGACATGACAAAATGTAACATCCTGATTCGTAGTTAAACATAGATTCAGTACAGTATCCCTTCTTAACTGGAGGCTAGAGAGTTGCAATAAAACAGAACCGTTTGGTAAAGTTCGTCCGGAAATAGTTTGTATTTATAATTGTTTTCTTATAGAAAATCCCTCCATTTGTGAAACAAACCCGACCAGGTTGTTATCTCTTGTCTCATGGACGTATTTAGATTAGATTAGATTTGACGAAGTAGCTGATTGGCCTATTCCGTTGTGGACTTCTGAATCTAGATAACATTATCCAACCTGATTCTTTTTGTGTATCCAATCAGCCTTCAGCCCGACCTTTCATGTAGTTTCTTGCCGGTGGCTTCTCATCGCCTAGAACAAGAAACCGCACAGTCTCCAGACAAGATGTGTTCTGCAGTTTCTTCCTACGGATGACAGAATCTGCACATAGGTGCGTCTGTCAACTCCATTAGTTTTTCATTTCTGAGCAGTTTTCCTATCTTTCCTTATTAGGTCTGTCGAAATTTTTGGCGAATGTCTTTTAATGAACTGCTTCGCCTGCCTCTAGGCTAGGACCTGGTGAGCTTTCACACCATTCTAGAGATTTACGTGCCACCCATTGTCCTGTGGCCACGTTTATTGTCGATTTTGCGACGTTGCAGGAGGGTTCTGGTCCAATAAATATCCTGATTCCTCCATTGATCCTGGTACCCATTGATCCTGGTACCCATTGATCCTGGTACCCAGAGACCTCTATGGAATCGAATGCCTTCAGTGCCTGTGAAGATGATTACTGAACTGAATGTCATTTCCTGCCTTTCAATTTCTACAACGCAGTGGGGAATCACTAACGTCTGGAAAATTGTGACGTACTTAGATAGGAATAGCCCTACATTTCCTGCACCAACATATAATGGATGTATTTATATCTACACAATATTGTTACGTCGGATCTGTACTGAGGATATGTAGAGGTCCATGAAGAAAAAGAAGAAGACATACATACATTTGGGTATTGTGGAAAGTGAAAAAGTAGTGGATGAAGGAATTCTAGTAGCTCGATGTCTCGTCAATGTAGATCAACCAATTCCTGTTGGAGTTGCTAATTTATCGAAGAAACCTTATAAAATATAAGACTTTGCCCACCGGTGAAAAGCATAATCAAGTGCGAAAGTAGGCCCAAAGACAAGACCACCACAAGGAACTCAGTTGACGCCAGCCTCATGAAACAACTAGTTAAAAATTATGACCAACTAACAATTGAAGAATTAAGAAAAATTAACAATTTTATCAATGACAGTTCTAGATGATTCTAGGTGTATGTCTTCTTCTTTTTCTTCATGGACCTCTACATATCCTCAGTACAGGTCCGACGTAAAAATATTACCTATATGTTGAAAAAACCTTTAGATTAGGTAAGGGAAATATATAGGTGATTGCAAACTCATCATGTGTCAGTTGAGTAATTTACGTTTTACGTAAATGTTCATTCTCCTCCTGGCGAAAATTGACGTTGTTGGAAATCGGAAAATAAATTTTAATTATTTCAAACACAATTTGGTGTGGAATTTTCTTACCGAATACCACAAGAGGTCAAATTAAATCCGGAAATTTTTTCTCGTTCATGAATATTTTTAGAAAATAATTTTCAAAATATTCATGAGCTCGAAAAAATTTCCGGAAATAATTTGACCTCGAGTGGTATTACTAGTGATAATATTTCTCTACAACACAATTCACGCACCCCCCTGGACGTTCTAACCCAGGTCAGGCCAGATGCTCAACATTTTTTATGTCCCAGTTGGCCGAGTTAAAACTGTCCGGTTACTTAGTTATATTATGCCAAATACTGGACTGGATGTATTAGCTTTTCTTTCCAGGGCTGCTATGTTGCCAGCTATTCAAAATTTTCTTAAATATGGTAACATACATAAAGTTATTGTTTTTAATTAATTATTCTTTTTCCAGCAATTTTAAGCGACTTATTTTATTGCTTACTAATAAATTTATATTATGTATATTTTTTTAAATATTTCCAAACTAGCTTTCTAAGAACATCACGAACTAACAGTTTACTGAAGTAAGGAGAACATTTGTATAGTGAGCCTAACAATTCTAGAAAATATATCTGACAACATTGATTTATTTTATTGTCGTTACACTGACTTTGGTTCCACTATACATGGAACAGGACATTTTAGAGCATACTTTGAAATTTAACTTCATTTATAGTAGAAGTGTCTGATTTGCTCAAGTATTTCTATTCGGAAATATTTAAATCATTATATTGTTTTCATTTATAATGAATAATGTGGAAATCCAGTAGAGGTGTCTCAATTGCGGTTAAAAAAAAATTGCATTTGTGACGTGATTCCAAATTCATTATAAAGAAATCTATATTCTACGTTAAATCGGAGTTAATGAAGACATCCTTATCTACAGTAGAGTTGTGTTGTAAAGCTATAAAAGTGTGAAGGAAAGTTGGAAAAATTAAGAATCAATTAACATTGCAGGATGTTATTTAAACTTTTTGACTTTTGTAATTACCGTCATTTCATCATCTTCATCATCATCAAGCTGTTCAATTCCGAAATATTATGGCTACTGCCAAGACATTTTCATACATTATTTAAAGAGGATAAGTCCTCTTACTTTTTTTGTTTTACAATCTATTGCCGGTCCTGGCTATAGTCTCGTTATTTTTTTCAAATCTGTTCTTACATGTAAATTTCCATCGTTTTCTTGGTCTTCCTCTCTTTCTAGGCCATATTGAGATCCAACCAGTTATATTCCTGATCATTTCTCCCTGTCCATTGAAGCCTCTGTACCTTCATACATCCAATTATATTCTTTCCTCCAAGAACCTCCTTTATTTTTTTTTGTCGATCTTCTTCATCTTGTATGATGTTTGGTCTCAGAATTGTTAATATTTTCCTCTCCATTACTTTTAAATCGTTCTTCTCCTTTTTTGTTATTATAGTTTTATCGAAAGCGTAAGTGATAACTGGCCGTATCAGAGTTTTATAGTTTATTCGATTCAATTGGAATACGGAATCAATTTTCACACAAATATATTTTTCATATATTAATTTCCTCTCAATATTTATTATCCCTCATATTGTTTTATCGCCATCCATTAAAGTCGCAATGACCACTTCTCCTAATTAATAACGAGCTCTAATCGGCGATGTTGGGCGTCTAATATAATATTTTATTCGAAATCAAACTGAAACTGACAGCGTCGGCGTCTTGATGCCTGATGTGCATCGCGTGCTTCGAACGGAAATAGCTTAATTGGTAGAAGCCAAATTGTTGGTTCATTTTTGTCGATACCGAAAGATGTTAATGGCAATATTTCGAATTAACTGTTTATATTGAACGGTTACGGTACATAGTCGGCCCGATATTATTTTTCAGAGGGATGCTTTAAAAGATAGTTTGAAAATTTAGCATTTTCTATCACGTTAACCCTTTAGTGCCCAAACATAGAAAGTAATATTTTTTTTGATTTTTTCAATCTTGCTACTTATTGTTCGACATAGGACTTTTGGGAAGGCTAGTGAACTCGTAAAACGTGTAACCGTTACGAAAAGTCCGTCACGCAACAGTGTTGCCAGATTTCTGAATAATCCACTAATCCAATGAAATTTAAATTGAAGCTTGCTTCTTATTGCATGACATAGGACTTTTGGGAAGGCTAGTGAACTCGTAAAACGTGTGATGTTACGAAAAAGCGTTCGTCACGCGATAACTCATTCAAGCGACTGTGCGCAATCTCTCTTGCTGCACTGAGCTCGCACACCCATAGGTGTGAAAAATTGTCAAAAATGGTCAAAAATTGTCAAAATTTTGAAAAAATGGTTAATAATTGCCAAATATTTTAAAATTTTTGAAAAATTGTCAAAAATTTTTAAATATGGTTAAAAATTGTCAAAAATTTTTAAATATGGTTAAAAATTGTCAAAAACTGTCAAAATTTTGAAAAAATGGTTAATAATTGCCAAATTTTTTCAAAAATTGTCAAAAATGATCAATAATTGTCAAAAATTTTGAAATATGTTGAAAATTTTTGAAAAATTGTCAAAAACGGTCGATAATTGTCAAAGACGGTTAATAATTGTCAAAACCAATCAAAATTCGTCAAAAATGGGCCAAAAGGATCAATAATTGTTAAAATTTTTTTTGCAGTACCAGTGTTGTGATGTCGAAGAAAATATTGTAATGTTTTTGTTATTTATTTAAATAGTTTTTATTTGTGTGATAAAATTATACACACTATGGCTAATTACTATATATATATATATATTTATTTATTAAACTTCATTTATAAACACACTCTACTTAATGTCTACTAATTTATTTACACTCGGTATAATAGTTCTAATTTATTTTTACCACTTGAATATTACACTATTTATCCTCACTATTTCATTCACTGTCCGATTACTAACTACTTCTGTAAACTGTCTGTGAACTAACTCTTTGTCTTCGTTTCACTAATTTGTTAGCTCACTCTAAAACCCCCGTATATATAGTCTTTCTCAACTCTCGAGAATTCTAGTATTTTCCGCGCTCGTCCTATGCATAAACAAAGCGTCTTTTCGAGAATGTTCTCGAACGGAGCGTAGCCACCAAAATTTATAGTCGAGAGACAGGGCCGGCTTTGAGTTGGTGACCTCGCAATAATATCTTAATTTTTATATGATCATAACTGTAATAGAGTTGACGTAACAAAGTATGAACCCAGAACCGTCGATTTTTCCATCGAGTCTCCCTTTGTGTCCTTACTTCTCTCCATTCTATCCTTAACACTTTTCAACTAACTAATCTTGGCAACTGTGTAATAATTACTTTAAGTTCAAAAATTCGATCGTATCAAATTATGGTTATGTGTGAAAGTGATATACCATTTTGCGACCATTTATCGGTCGCTGAAAATGGTATGGTAATGATATCGTCTAAAAATGCTCTTAAACCGATAAATTTTTTTAATATAAATCCAATATTCGTGGAGCAGTTTATATAATTTCCAAAAAAAATCCCTTGAAACTAATTTCAATAAATCATTAAACGTTGGAATATTACATAAATATAAGTAGCGAGGTCGACAGGTACGGAGTCAAGTTCATCACGTAAATAAACATTTAATAGTACATATTAAATAACATCGAACTGAACTTGAACCGTAGTATAAATATACAGGTTTCAAAAATAATCAGTAATCAAGCCAAAAGGCATCACAAAATCATCATTATAATTTATTTTTTTTACTTTAACAAAATATTTTACTTGTTTTTAATAAACAAAAACGATATATGAGTTAAGTATCCGAAATGGCGGAATCAACAAGAATAAGAAGTGTTGCAGTAAACAATCAAAAATAGTTCCATTGTTTACACAAGGTTATAGTTATCATATAAAAACATTTAATTACAGATTTAAGGGACTTCTAAATAGACTTTTATATAGTTCGGTTGCTAATTGTATGTTCGGTCTTTAATTCTAAAATTCTAAATAAGTATAATTGTATAAGTGTAGTTACAACCTGTACAATAAATATAGAAATAAATTTTTAAAAATAAACAATTAAATGAAAAACTTAAAACTTATGCATATTTTATTTTGTACCTACAGCAAAAATCCACAATTATGTCATGAATATTTTTATTAGCAGAACCCGTTTGTATGTAAAGTTGGGAATTGTGCGTTCGAATACGTTAAATAAACACCTACCAGAAGCTGTAAAATTAAAATGTGGCTCGAGTTGGGTGTTTTGTATTGTATTTTCCATATTTATTTTCAACATTAACTGACAATGTTTATCAAATCATTTGAAACAAATTTAAATTTACTGTCGATAATTCTTTAATATAATTAATAGTCTGGTTCACATGTACCTACCATTTTTTGTAAAATTTTTATATAGTTTCCGAAAATTACGACCATGGACCGTGGACATGGTATTGTCATGTAGAAAGTTTAAAATTGTTTCTTAAATAAACAAATAAAAAACGAAAAACAAATTTTCTCATTTTAAAATCTCAAAAAACAATAGAATTTATGATTTTTAGAGAAAAAACGGTCACTTAATTTTAATATTTAGTCGCAAATAACGATTGTTAATTAATAAACGCATTTTTTAGAAACAAATACATTTTTTTAAGGAACCGTTTTTTTTCTAAAAATCCTAATTTTCTGATTTACTTATAACAATTTTTCAAACAATAACAGTAAAAATAAAAAAAAATTATTTTTATGTAGCTTTTAACCGTTAGACATCGAAACAATCAAGATATATGAAAAAAGAATTATTTTTATTTACTTTTTTTCAATTTATAATTTTCAATTGTCAATAAAAGAGTGGAAAATAAAATTTTGTAATTTTTGTAACGGTGATCTTGGACTATTAAGAATAACTTCACTAAGTGAAAAAAATTCTAGGGTTTTAGTTTGATAATTATTGGGGGTTTTATGTTAACTTTCAGTTTCGAAAAAGTTATTAATTAACAAATGCATAATTACTGTAAAAATTGAGATAAAAATTCTTTAACCGCGGATTATTGTTCATTTATGTATTCCAACACTACACGAATTTTTTTATTACTTAATTTTCATATTTAATATGTTTAAATAATTTTTTTTGGCTCTATTTTCAGGGCACTGTAAAAATTATAAATATTAGAGGTACAGCTTCGGGAGTCGGAACTTTTTTTTAGCAAATTTGTTGATCTTTTTGGATTTTTCGAAATATACAAAAAAACCAAACCCCCACTTTTTTACACTTATTTGTTTATAACTTTTGTAATTTTTTTCAGCGCCTTTTCGGACTTTTTTCGGAGACTATATAAAAAGTATTGGCAAGAATTTCAAAATTAAACCAAAACATATTGGTACGGGGGTTGTCTTTTATATTTTGCATATAGAGTTAGAAAAAAACGTTAAATAATTTTAAACACTATTGTCTTTCAAAGTATTTTCCACGATAAGAAATGTAGTTTTACATGCTTTGGAACCAATTCTGGAAGCAATTATTCCACTCGCTTGTTGGTACATTCAAAATAGAGTTTTTGAAGCCATTGACTACATCTTCTGGGGACTGAAACATTTTTGACTACGCAGTTTATTCGCAATTTTTGGAAAAGTAAAAAAGGCGTTAGGATTATATGGAGAATGGTGTTTTCTTGCTTTAAAAAAATTTTTTTTTCAAGCTCTGTGGGAACTTGCATTGTCTTGGTGGAGGATAATTCGTCGTTGGGGGATTGATTTGTCGAAACGATTACTTCCGGCAAACAAATATATATGTACCAATCAGCAGTAACAGTTCATTGATCATGCAGAAGAATTGTTGCTGTTGAGTCAAATGTCGCCTCCATTTTTTTGGAAACACTTCGAAAACGGATAACTTTCGTAGGTTTTGGTTCATCTTAGAACACCCAAATAGCCGACTGACGTTTATTTTCGGGTTCATAAGAGTAAATCCAGAATTCATAACCACTGACAATAATATTTATATTTTTTAAGATTCCTGCGTTAAACAAAAGATTAATCCGTCCACGTTTAAATTCTCCATACGAACGAGAAATTGTCTACTGATGTGGTGCTTCATTGCCGAAAACAGAAACCAACTCGGCAATGCATTATTGTTAAGACAACTGTCTTCGAAAATTGTAAAAAATTATTGCGCGAAAATTTTCTCGGTTTAATTCCATTTCGTCAAGTAATTTTCATTCAAGATCTCTCGTTTCTTTTTGTCACAACAACGCTCCGTCTATCCGGAAATAATTTCCGTTCAAATTTCATTTGAAATATCATTCCCTCGAACAAACAAACTTTTATTTGTTATTATAAAACATTATCCTTCCAACGCTTTTATATAACTCATATCTCCCTTCCTATTCACTCTTAAACAAAGCAATACAATCCAGTAAACATGAAAATCGAAGCGGTATTATATTGTGGAGAAATGTACGCCTTTAAAAACCAAACAGCCATCAATTCAATTAAATCGGTGACATTGCGTTGGCGTGTTATAAAGTCACTCCCTTGCTGCACGTCCAACTTTCCTGATATTTCCACTCGTTTCTCCTTCTCTGAGCATTATGCATCGTATATACATGAATTGGGAATTTTTCCCTCAAAAGCAGCAGTTCCAAAGTTCACTTGAGACCTTCGGAATATTTTTTTTGTCGAAAAAGTTCCTTTAACAATTCCCCTGTATTTAAGTATCAAATAGTATAAATAAACACATACCAATATGGGCCAGAAAATATAAATCACAAAAAAACTAATCACTTGTGTTAAAGATAACGTTAATGAGCTCTCGAACGAAAAATAGTACCTTCGCGTTCGGAGGCCACACGTGGAAATCATTTATTAATTTGATCTACTTTATTTTATGTCTTTTGTGTCAAATGTCATAAATTTGAAAATATAACATTGTAAATGTCTCAGTAATGGTAGAAAACGTCACGTCTTCACATACAGATACATTCAAACACACACGGAACATAGGGATTTAATGTATTGTCCGATCTAAATAGTCCACCAACAAAACATTTCTATAAGTTCACTTCAATGAATATCAAGCATGAGATCTGGACAGCTGGATTCAGAACCAATGTGTGAAACCCCGCCCATTCTCCTTCCAAAATTTGTTAGTTATGTGCGAACTGCGATTTAGTATTGAATAATTATTTGATGGGGGTAGTAAACGTCGCTACATATTGAAACAATATGCTTACGTATTATGTTGTTAAAATCGAAAATCGAAAAATAAAGGCCTATTTAAGTGACGACACTTCGAATCTGCGAGTATATTTTCTAAATTTACCTGCAGAACAAAAGCATTTTTTCTGTCTTCGCGCTCTACACCGTCATTATATACTGCTCGCAAAAAGTATTCTGAAAAATGAATTAACATTAAAAATTTTCTTGAAAATTCTTTGAAAATCCTGGAAAACATGAATACATTTTTATTTATATCATTTTGTACCTTTTTAATTTTTATTTTTTATTAAAATACTCAAAAAGACTAAAAAATAAGGTTTTCAAAATAATATATATATATTTATATTCACTTCTAGGACGGCCAGTATATATTAATATTAATCGTAGATATGATAAACAACTTTACTTATTTATCGGCGGGTGACTAACGCTAAATTTTTGTCGATTTATATTCAGTAGCAGGTTGACTTTTGAATAGGAGAGATCGGCTTGCGTTCGAAATTTATTTACGGTAACGTGTTAGTGTATCGTGTAGTGTAGTGAATTATGCCTCTATGGATTACGTGGATTACAATCTGATACATTTACGGTAAGTTTTCATTTTATTCTTTTTTTGATAAATGCTTTTTGGTCATTGTTTAGACGAACTTTTTTTTATAAATGATTAGTAGGTTTTAATTTGCTTGATCTTAAAAAAATAATTTGGCAATCAGAATTAGTACATAATATTGTTTATTTATTATCCATTTTTGCTTTCTTTTACTATTTTTTTATACCAAAAATATTTAAGATACTAAAAAGTCGACCGGTATATATTCCTAGCTATGACAAATTGTTCTTATATAAGTGGTTAGTCATGATAAATTGTAGATATTTCTACCTCGTATTGGGGCTCATATAGAATATATCAAATGACAATTTAAATGAGTAGGTATGCTTCCATCGTTTCTTAATATACAGAATTGATATATATTGTTTATTTATAATCCATTTTTGCAACCTTTTAATTTTAATGTTTTTTTATTCCAAAATACTAAAAATTCAAAAAAGCCGGCCGGTATATATTCCTAGCTATGACAAATTGTTCTTATATGAGAGGTTAGTTCTGATATTTTTGTATCTCGTATTGGGGCTGCTATGGGAAATATTAAATGACAATTAAAATATGTCCTGCTTCCATTTTGTTTATTAACATACAGGGTCTTTAAAAATTAATTTTATTCATATCAAAGTTTAGCAAAATAGATTCAAAAAAATATATTGATTTTTGTAAAAATGTTCAATTTTTAATAACTAATAATCTTCTTCCTTTTTTGGAATTTTCTTCATATGACCAAAACCTTCGGCATTCAATGACAGATGGCAGTGTAAGTATTTTTTTAAAAAAGTAATTTATTCAGAAGCTGCAATTTTCAATTTCATGACCAAAATCTTTGGCATTCATCAAAAAAAGATAGTGTAAATAAACTGTTTTTCTTAAATAAGGTAACTTTTAAAATTTAATTCAGTAAAAAATTCCTTATTTGGAATTTTCTTTATACGACCAAAACCTTCGGCATTCGATAACAGATGGCAGTGATACTTCTAATGCGACTTCCAACAAGGTTGTGTTAAACGTTAAAGAGAGAAAGAAAGATACACATAGTGGGAAAGAAAGAGAGTGAGTCGGTAGATCCGGTATTCTTGCTATGCAGCGACGTAAACATTGTGAGCGTCGTGAAATTAGCTGAAATACGTACTTGTTGTTATATTTTAATTTATAATATTCATTATTTCATTTACTTTTTTTTTTAGTTTGATTTGATACACATATAATTTACTTTAGTTATCATAATCCCATTGGAAATGTTATAGATTTGGATATTTCTCCACTCGAAAATGATAATTAAAAGATGCGATCAATTGTGAATTGTAAGCCATGTTAATAAACTTTGTCTAAAAGAAACAATATACTTGTGTATTAAATGCGTAGACACACTGTATAAAATTGCTTCGATCGTGTCCATTCATAAATCTAAGTCTGTTATGGACTTTATAAAGTTTAAGAACCACTGCATTCGGATATCGATTCGATGATGTTGATGCCGTTGTATCCTTTTCCTTTTCACCTTGACGCTCTTCCTTCGTCCATTGTCAATGCCAGACTGCGATCCTTTGGCATAGTTGCCACATTTGAATTTGCAGGATAAACCCGTTTTATCCTTTTCGAGGTTGAATTATTGTCCCGACCTGAACTAAATATTTTTTTTGTTCGCTATAGAAATGTTTGTGAAAAATGTTTTTTTTTTAATTTAGAGTGAATACTCTGGCTACATAAAACAGTATCAATAAGGTTCATAAATGATTGTACAACACCAAATGGCTATTCTGCCAGTTTGCATAGGCCGGATATGTAAACTGCCGGCCAGTTTTCCACGTCGGAAAAATCTGCCTGAAAAACCGATAAGGTACAGGCGTGAAAATTTTTTCAGGCATTGTTTAGAACTTAAATAAGAGCGGTGAAACAGCGGCAGAAAGTTAGCAGGTCAGAAGAACCTCGGCAGAAGGAACTGAACTTTCTTCACAGCACCGCACTTTGAATCATTTCTGCCGAGGGTGTCCCACTTTTTTTGAAACTAGTGTTTCGCAATTAAACTATCAAAGTGCTTTTCAATCTCATATCAGGTGTGATTATGTATTGGCGATCAGATGATAAACCTTTTTTATTTCTTTCATAATCTTTGATAGAATTTTGAAAACCTAAATGGTAAGCTGTGAAAAATATGGATTCAAAATTCAATCTTGTAGCTATTCTACTATTCTCTGAATAACTTTTTTCCTTGATATTAAACTTCTCCTCCCGAAAAACTGATTCTTATTGGATCACATGAAATATTTTGAATTATAAAATAAATTCCTTTCTCTTCTTCTATCGCTTCCTTTTGATATATTTCGGATATTGATAGTCGAGAAAATTGAAATGCTTTGAAAACATTTCCACGCGAGTAAATAAGCAAAGGGGATTCTGGAACAGAAGTGGCGTTCGTCAAAAGGGGACTATGGAAATTAGTTAAAAAATAGTGTGCTGTAAGGTGTATGGCGATGGTTGTGTGAGGCGTGACACATGTTAGTTTTTTCTAAAATTACACCGAACCATTTGTCGTTAAGCTAGGTCACACAACCATCGCCGTTTGTCCCACCCGACCAAACAAAATGTCATCGCGCATGATTCATGTGTCGTGTATCACACAACCATCGCAGTGTCGTACCTCTTTCCAACGAACTACTTCTCCCCCCCCCCCCCCCATTTACCGCACAGCAAACTATTTATTAGCTAATTTCCATATCGCCCTATTGAATAACGCCACTTCTGTTCCAGAATCCCCTTTGCTTATCTACTCACGCGAATATTTCATATCCCATTGTTTGCTGCCATTTCCACACCTCTTTTATACGACACAGTTAAGAAAATGGGACTAGCTCACTTTATCCTGAATTGTATTCCAGTTTCAAGGTTAGATTCTCCCGACCTTACGTAATCTGTTTTCGTATCGTCAATAACTCATTTTTATAAGAATTTGTTTACTATCTCGTAATATGTTGATAGAAAACGTCGACTATAATCATATAAATAAGGAAATTTAGTATGCAGGTTTCCGATCATATACGTAGGATAAAAAAATGCAAATGCTTCGAAACCCTGAGTTTATCAAGACATACAGGGTAATAAAATATCACACCTGGTTTACTGAAAATGGAACCCGATATACAGTACAAGACACTTGAAAAAAGGAGCAATTTCAACAATACTACTAAATCTATACAAGCAAGAAGCGACACTTCCATTTCTTTTCGCTTTAATTAGATCTTAGGAACAATAGGAAAAGTTTAAAACGATCTGTTCATTATTATGTACAATTTAGAAGAAAAAAAAACAAATGGTATCACATGAATAATACGGTAAGACAAATTCGTAAATACTCTTCAATGAACTAAACATCAGACGTACTGGAGACACGTTCCAAAACAGGAACACAGCAAACTCCTGGTCAAAAAAAACCTCGGAGTCGCTGACGAAATTTTAAACCTCAGTAGGGTCCAGATAAGGAAAGTGACGGGATTACTCACAGATCACTGTACCCGAAGGAAGCACATGCATACAATTGGCATATATAGGGATAGGGAGGAACCTATCTGTCGGTTGTGCATGAAAGAGGAGGAAACAGCCTCTCACATTATCTTCGAATGTGAAGCACTGTCTCATTGGAGATATAGGCTGCTAGGATTAGAGTATCCAAGGGAGGATTTCTCCAAGAAGGACCTAGTGAAAACACTGTTGAGCCTGGTAAGGGCTACTGGTCTCTTCACATAAACGGTATAACCAAGAGCACGAAAAGCCTAAAGGTTGAGGTGCCGAGTTCTCTAAGCCTCTAACTGGTGGTGCCGAACCAATCAATCAACTCTTCAATGACGCAAGTTTCAATACCTCTTACTTCCTCATACCCTCGTATACGAAATATCGTAGATAAGATTCTGTTGATCTTATCCATATTGATTGATTATGTAATAGACTCCGTAGATTACGAAAATACCCATTGAATCAAATAAGAACTTTTTCCAAGTTTTCATCCTTCCATACTTTTGTTGATAAATGTATAACCATCTACCGCGATATGTTCTAGTCAACGTCAGTCGTTTCAGCATGAAATTTACTTTAAAAAGAGGATTTTTCAGCTTTTAAATACGCGCATTTTTTATTTGAATAACGTTACATGTACCTGATATTTCCGCATACCCTCGTATACGAAATATCGTAGTTACGACACTGTTGATTTTTTTTCACATGAATTGATTATGTAAGAATGTGTATCTAAAATTTCAGCTCAAAATTGCTATTTTTATAGTCTCTATGATTTTTTGACTTGATACGTGTATTATCGACTCCAAAATTTGGATTTGATGATCCCGTACCTATACTTTGATATTTGAAAACCTACTAATTCGACTCCGTAGATTATGAAAATGCCCATTAAAAAGTGCAGAACTATAAAACATATTCAGTTCAGTTATTCAGTTATATATTTTTATCATATTGATGGCACGATTTTAGGTAAGGCACCCTAAAACCGCAATAAACCATAGGCGGACATTGGCATTTAGGCAGGATAAAATAAATCAATTGTATCTCAATTCTCCAAAAGCAAATAAATATGGACAATAAGTAACGTATTTAAACGTGGGAACCTAAAACATAAAAATTACGTGCACATACTACCTACCTATACTAGAAAATAGTACTCTCATAGGCTCCGCCCAATTGCATCTTGCGCCTTGATTGGATGACAACTTACATGATTTAATGGGCGGAGGCTACGAGAATAGTACTTTCTAGTATAAATAGAAGTTGTTTTCATTTAATGGTTTATTTTGCAAGTGTATATAATAGATACTTATCTGATTTCTTGTTTATGTATTGGCAGTTTATGAAGAAAGTTTGTGGAATCATCACTCCGAGTATATTTTAATTTAAAATGTCGTCAACAAGTTTTGCCTTTACCCCGGTTAAGCCTGTTAGTAAGGCTGCTTTCATAAAATACATTTATAATAAAATACCTAATAGGATCTTATTCTTACCCAACTACACTGCACTGTCACGGCAAATTTATCACTTCTAAATATATTTGAATGGTAATGGTATTAGGGTTGTATTGTCCTCGCTACCTGCGGTTCACTATACAGGAATAATCTAGCGAAAGTTGCTAATTGAACACTTATTTACATGAAGAAGCACTTACAATTCTGTTTAATTCTTTGAATCACCCTGAAGTGTTTCAGACACGTTTTTGAATTTATAATGAGCTATCAATATGATAAAAATACACTATACAAGGTATTTTTGTAAGGAAATGCTTTAGTGCATAATCATGGACTAATAATTCAGTTGTTTGCAAACATTATGCCAGATCGATTGTCGGTTATGAGGAGATTCGGTTTATATTCTGCACATTGAATTTCCAGCAGTAAACATTTTTTCTCAAGGTTTGCCCAGGAACTCTCTTAATTTTTTCTCTGGTTCAATTTTAGTTTGAAGTGTTTTAGAGTATTATGAAAAAATACTCATGATTTCTTGGAAGCTTTCAATAGCTTTGTGGTCATGTGGCTCATTATGGTATATAGTTTGGCAAGTCTATCTGAAGGTACGCGGCATCGGTAAGGGAAGAGGAAATATGGCCGATATATGTCATAAACGTACCAATGGCGTGAGGTACCTATTTTATAAAAGTATTAAAAATAATAATTATATAATAATTATATATAGAAACTGATTTATGCTTTGCTTTAAAGGTAAGGTATTTTTCAAAACACGGTACCCATTTGTTAAAAACAAATAATGTTAAAAATCGTACTTGAATTCAATATGGATACTAAATAATAAGATACCAAGTAAAACTGAAAATACGAAGGTAAATACTGTGACATTATAAACGCCACTGGATAATCAATGTCAATCAATTGTCGAAGTGAGAGGGAAGAACACACGCACGCGCTTGCCAATAGGAAGTTCGATAAATATTCACCAATTGAGTTAGTAGGAGGGCGTGGTAATTATGATTTTCGCACTACGTTGCCGGCTTGAAGGAAACCCATAACATATTTGGAAAAGTGTTTATCTTTTAATATTCAGAAATTGAAAAAGTAATGTTAATAGACAAAATCCAATGAAACATAACTAACTGAAGAACTAACGTTCAATCATTATTGACATATTGTTAATAATAAAAAGTCCATTTTCTAATTATTATCACTACATACTAGCACTTTAGCTTTTGCATTCTTAAACGTGGCAATATCGAATGTTTTCGACCGCATTCCTTTCACAGCTTCAGTTATGTTTGCCAAACTATACATTCTCTCAGAATGTGCTCCACATTCACAGGCTTAAAGCAATACAGATATATTGGGGGAATTTTCTGGAGTAATTGAATGTTTTAATTGTTAGGGAAAGGAGTGACCGGACAACCAATTCCTTCGTTACATTTAGAAGCATCAGTTTGTTATTTAAAATATTGGTCACTCATGAATACATTTTTTTGTCCATATTCTATAAGTTTTAATGTAATAATTATTATTTAAGTCGTGATAAAATTAGCGTATACAATATGCTAAGATATGCTAAAATCATAAAAAAAGGTTTTCTATAATCTATAAAGAAAAAACTGTTTTCTGTAATTTTTTGAAAATTTTACGCTCTGTAGATTTGGAGATAAGGGGAATAAACGGTCAATTTTAATATATATTTTTTAATAACTTTGGAATGTTTAAGTTTAAAATTATACAAAAAGGTTTTTCTGCTATATATAAAAAAAAAGAACTATTTTCTGCAAATTTTAGACCCGTAAGATTTGGAGATAATGGGGGAAAACGGTCAATTTTAATATAATAAAAACTGTTTATTTTAAAATAAAAAAGGTGTTCTATAAACTATAAAGAAAGAACTATTATCTGTAATTTTTCGGTAATTTTAGGCTCAGTAGATTTGGAGTAAAGAGGGGTATGCAGTCAATTTTGATATATTTCTTTGAAACTGTTTGTTTTAAAATCATAAAAAAATGTTTTCTATAATCTATAAAGAAAAAACTATTATGTAATTTTTTGAAAATTTTAGGCTCGGTAGATTTGGAGATAAGGGGGATGAACGGTCAATTTTAATATATTTCTTTGAATAACTCGAAAAATGTTTATTTTAAAATAATAAAAAATGTGTTCTATAAACTATAAAGAAAGAACTATTATCTGAAATTTTTCGGTAATTTTCGGCTCACTAGATTTGGAGTAAAGGGGGGTATACAGTCAATTTTGATATATTTCTTTGAAACTGTTTATTTTAAAATCATAAAAAAAGGTTTTCTATAATCTATAAAGAAAGAACTATTTTCTGTAATTTTTTAAAAATTTTAGGCTCGGTAGCTATGGAGATAAGGGGGATGAACGGTCAATTTTAATATATTTCTTTGAATAACTCGGTAAAAATGTTTATTTTAAAATAATAAAAAAGGTGTTCTATAAACTATAAAGAACGAACTATTATCTGTAATTTTTCGGTAATTTTAGGCTCAGTAGATTTGGAGTAAAGGGGGATATACAGTCAATTTTGATATATTTCTTTGAAACTGATTATTTTAAAATGATTAAAAACAATTTTCCATAATCTATAAAGAAAAAACTATTTTCTGTAATTTTTTTAAAATTTTAGGCTCGGTAGATTTGTAGATAAGGGGGATGAACGGTCAATTTTAATATATTTCTTTGAATAACTTTAAAACTATTTATGCTAATTATATATGCTATCGTAGATTCTACAAAATTTTAACTCTTTCTGCTCTATTTATTTTAGCATTCATATGTGTTTTGGTTCTAAACATATTCACAATTTAACTGAAAGATCAATTCATAGTTACCTTCTCTATGAAAAGAAAAGATTTTGATGTTTCTGGAACTTGCACTTTGCTTAAAATCAACATTTGAATTGACTATTTCATTCCAAAACAAGGCTAGCAACAGCATAATACATCAGTAACAGAGCAGTGCTGTATGTGATATAGTT
Organism: Lochmaea crataegi; assembly: GCA_947563755.1. NCBI lineage: Eukaryota > Metazoa > Arthropoda > Insecta > Coleoptera > Chrysomelidae > Lochmaea > Lochmaea crataegi. Next base: position 15,628,236 of record OX387429.1, on the reverse strand, counting down.
TTCATTCAAAACACTTCAAGCAACCTTAAAATATTATAAGTAGTTTACCAGAAGGTTGACATTCTTATTCTAGAGATACAAACATTAAAAATGCAAATTAAACCAGAATTAGTTGTTGCAGCAAACTATGAGGTCAGCTAAAACAGTAACCACCCATTTCAGATATTTGTCTACTTATAAAAACATTATTAATACATTAAATTAATAGTGTAAAAACCAAACGGAATAAATTCATTATTTCGGTTACTGTACCTATATATTTATAAAAAATCCCGAAACACGTCAAATTTAAATTATAAATTGACATTCTAGAACGTAAAAATGCGATCCCTACCGTCAACCCCCTTCGAATGACAGGTACAACCCCCAATTTTTTAAATGGGAAGTATATATCGTTTGAAAGATCTCTTCATTCTCTATTCAAAAATGTTAACGTTTTCAATTAAGATAGAATCAAATAAAATCATGTGGTTACCGAAATTCGCTACAATACAATCAAAAACTAAAATGTAATGTAAAACACTAAAAAGAACTATGAATGTCAATGAAGTAGATGTTCAAAATGTCTACCGTGAACGTCTTGGCAACATCCTAATCTTGAATAAAACTGTCTTCTAAAACTATTTAACATATCAGACGTGATCGACCTAATCGCACAAGTTAACCAAATTCGCGAAAAACAGCGCCCAGCTCTAAAAAGTACGCACGACGGTGCTAACCATTGAAAACGTGCTAGTGATCCCTAAACCCTAAAAACTTTCCCAACCATGCCCAAATCCAAGTCCAAACACGACGACACTTTTGAAGAATTTCCTCAACTTCTCTCCACTTCTAAAACCTCCGAATCTTCTATTTGCCAATCTTCTTCCAAAAAAGCCTCCGAGACACCTTCCAGCAGTTCCAAAAAATCCAAACCACGCCCTCTTATGGAATCTCATATGTCACTACCCTTTCTAAAAAAGCTTAATCCACATCTCTCTCATGAGCAATTATCTTTTATCATAGTGACCCACGATCAATTAAATCTGCTTAATGAACCAATTGCTAAACTCAGACCTTCATCATACGCACAAGTTGCCAAATCTCCTCCGCCTTCTATTCAATCTTCTCGATCTTCCCAGGCCTCTTCAATCTACGAAGCAACAAAAACCCACCAAAACGACGAAGCAGCCTCCGTTCGGAGCTCAGTTTGGACTTCTTCGTCAAAATCTTCATCTCACACTTCTTCTCCACAAACAACTCCGCTTCAAACCCTTAATCTACGAAACCACCCACCCAAATTCTGCTCTCTGAAGGAACATTTCATCCTTCTGAACAGAAACGAAATATTAAGAGGTAAAATCTCTTATTTTAAGGCCAACCCAAATTGCACCGCCCTCCTAAAAATTCCAAAGAACATCTGCCCCAAAAAACTCCAACTAAAAATCCAAAATGCCATCGGAGATAACAAAGTTGTATGCTTACCTCTCCATTCGCAATCTTCCGCCTCCAGAAAAGAAACTTCAGCCAACACCCACTCCCCAAACTTCTCCTTTGTCATCTCCAGGGTTGACAAAATTTCTCCGACGAAGAAATCTTTGATCTTCTCAATGATCTCCAAATCAACTTCCAAACATGCTTTAGGATCGTCTCCAAATCCACCAATTCTCCAACCTTCCTAATCAGAGTTGCACACTATTATTTTTCAGTAAGACGTTATCTAGATGAGGAATATCCTGGTAGATGGATTGACCGATGCGGTCCAATCGAATGGCCAGCTCGGTCTCCGGACCTAACACCTTTAGATTTTTTTCTGTGGGGATACCTTAAATCTAAAGTTTACGCTACAACTCCTGACAGTATTGACGTTTTAGAACAACGAATTGTTGAATAATGTAGGGCAATTTCCCCTGGCACATTTTATCGAGTCCGACAAGAGTTTACTAATATGATGTTTATTGCCAGGAAGTAGATGGAGCACATTTTGGATAATTATTATAAGAACTTGTTCTTAAATATTTTATTAAAAGCGAAACTCAAATTTTAGTGTTTATTTATTTTAACCAACAAAAACATCGTAGATCCAAAAAAAATTAGTATGATCAAATATTGACTGCTTTGGTTCCAAATTTGAACAAAAATTCCTCCTAGTTATCTGGACAGCTATGGTTGAGTGAATTACCCTATTCTTGAACATAAAATATTTCCATTTTACACGTATTCCTACTATTTTACTCTACCAAACAAAAATTGTTGGATAAGTTATTTTGAAAAACAACAATATTAATTTCTATCTAAAATGTGTTTTTCTCCCATATATTTTTGTCGAAACTTGAAATGCATTTCCTTATAGTTTATTACGTAAGATGTGGCAACACTTGCATCTCTTTTGTCGGTGCACACAAACTGCACAACATATTTTTGTCGTAAAATATCCTTTTCAAGGGCATGATACAAAATATCGATAACTGATCTTTTTTTATCATCATCTATTAAAATTAAATTAGAAACATTATTTATTTTATTTAATGTAGAGTGTGTGTAGCACTCTGCATCTATAGACAACTTCAAGACCCCGTATTTCTTTAGGGTTAGGAGGTCCCCTCCAAAGTTTGCTCTATCTGTCTGCGTCCAGTATCCATAGCTCATCATAGATCAGGTAAATTAACACGTTCGCGGACAGTTTTATATAAAGTGTGGTTACTATATGGTTTTGAAAAATACCTTTTTGAAAGGAAAAAGTTCATTATTAATCAAGTTACTGCAATTAATAAAAGAAAAATTATGAAGGTTAAGAAAGGTAAGTGGGCGCCACCCTGAACAATAATAGTTTATTTGTTACTCACATCAGCATTATAGCGACAAATCCTGGAATATTGGAAGGGAAAGTAAACTTTATGAACAACGTTATTAAATTTACAAGTTGTATATTGACTTTTTTTTTAAAAAACAATAAACAGGAAAAAAAATGACTAAGTTTTTATTGGGTTGTTCTATGTTGAAGAGTTGAAGAAGCGATGAAATATATAGATGTTACTTTCCTGGAGTGATAGAGTCCTGGTTCCAGATAAAGTCCTTGACAGATGGAATCCTTGTTGAAGTTCCAGGTAAAGTTCTGGTTTCAGGTAAAGTTCTTGTCCCAGGTAACTTTCCTGTCCCAGGTAGAGTGTCCCAGGTAAAATTCCTGTCCCAGGTAGAGTGTCCTAGGTAAAATGCATTCACATGAATGCACTTTTTAAAGATAAAATAAGATACAGTAAAATATTGCTTCAATAGCACACGTTCACAGGAAAGAAAAATGAAACCTCTTCGCCACTGTTTAAATACACGAAATCATATGAAAGAGAACAGACTTACGTCTCGTGTTCATATCAAGCTCAGACGCTTTGACCAGGAAAGGAATGTACATTTCAATAGTGAATTCTAAGAGGGAATAACAAATAGCAGTGGATATTTTCACGACAGACGGAACTCGTTCGGCCCGTATGAAAACATTGATTTCGACTCTTGTCGACAGTAAATATATTCAGCCTCGAAACATTTTTCGGTGTTGGGTATGAGAAAGGACTGGCTATTCGCCGCCCATACGATAATTTATTATTAATAATTAATAATTTATTATTAATTGAATAGAGAAAAGTAAAGTGAACGAAATTAACGTTACACCGTCCAAACAATTTAAATCATTTTAGCAAAGAAAAATTTATAAAATACAGGTAAATATAAGAAAGCTTTACTGCTCCACTAATAATAATAGATTTTTAACTTCAAAAGTAAAGAAAAACAAATATAAACTGGAGTAAAAAATAATAGTAACTAAGAAGTACTTGAATGAAAATCTTCAAAGCACGTGGGACACAACGCTGATTTATCATGACATTGTTTGCACCTGTATGAGGTTTCCTTTCTTACGTTTTTCTTAGAGCATTGCCTACATCGCAGGAAGTATGTCGTATAAAATATATCAATGCGAGAAGATTCTGCGTTTGCCAGAATTATTGACAAAATCCAAATTACGAATAGTTTTTATATTTTCTTACCAAATGTCATCCTCGTTTGTATCTTCAGTGTTGGTTGTGTCTTCTATACTTTCACCTTCCTGATTATTAGTTTGTTCTGCTTCCCTGTCACTGTCGTTGTCGTCATCAGAATTTGGTATGTAATCTGGATCCCCACTGACCTCCCCATCGCCACAAAACTCCTCTGGTTCTGACTCATCGGAACTTACAAATAACTGACTAGCTACATCTTCTTTATCACTTCCGTCATTTTAAAGATCAAGCAATTCTTGCAGGCGTCTTTGCTCTTCTTCGTATGACATCGCCTGGAAATTATATTGAAGTAAACGTTATACAATTTATAACTAAGTATTTTTATTTCGAAATACATCTTTTATATCATTTGCAAGAATCCTAGAATCTGGATAGATTGATATAAAATGCCAACACATACAGTTACGTTTGGTTTATAGTTTTCACACAGCAAAAAACAAGAGATGCACTCACTGCAACACTTTAAGTGAGACTAGGGATGGCGATCTGAAATCGATTAATCGAAGAATCGATTCATCGGACCAAATAAATCGATTTTTTAAATCGATATATTGTAATGAATCGATTCAGTGAATCGATATTTCACCCTCGAAAATCGACATTCTATTTTTTCTGGTTTGGTTTTGGGAACTATAAGCTATATTATCTATTTTCTTAACTTTTTAAAGTAGCAAATACATTTACAAAATAAATGTCTTCTTTTATATCTGATCTGATACTTTGATATGGTAATAAAAATAATTGTTATTATCGAATTCCCTGAACTAAAAAATCCCTGATTTTACTGATAAGAGATCACAGAGATTGTTTATTATGGTATTTTTCTTGTTTTTCATAAAATGGATTTATATTTACATTGTAAATACAAACTTGAAAAAAATCGATTTTTTGGAAATCGATCTTTTAGACCTCGATTTTTTTATGAATCGATTCATCTGGTTACGATTCGAATCGATTTAAAAATCGATCTTTTTTGGAAAGAATCGCCATCCCTAAGTGAGGCTGATGGAACTAAAATGCAAATGCCGTCGGATATATCCGTCAAAACAAAACTAGAGCAGACTTGCAAAAATTAGCCGCGTGTTCGAAAAATGACTGTATAAATAGGACTTTTTAATGATTTACCCTGCTCCCTGTTAGGACAGGATATTCTAGATGTCCGCGAATGTGTTAAGGTACTTGGGCATTTTGTCAAATGTATTTATTCCCACTGGTTGTTTTGTGCATTTATTTCTTGCATATAGAGAACAATAAACAATCATTATAAATATGCAAAAAAACTCTTATATCCTAAGGTAGATTTTACCCTTCATTATCATTATTAAAATTATTAACTATTAACAGGAGCTCAGATTTGCTTATGTATACTGTTGTATAAAGTTAGCAAAACATTCTTAAGTAGATAAATGTTTATTTTCTACGATCGTGCAAAGAGTGACTACTACTTTTTGCAATATGTTCCAAAAGTTTAATTTTTTTGCAATAGTGCAAAAAGTATATCATATTGAAAACCCAATGGAATACACGGGACACTGCTTTCATAGATCTTCTACAACTTTGTTAGTGGAATCAGGGGCAGATAAATTAACATTAAAACGACATGGAGGGTGGAAATCCTCAACTGTAGCGGAGGGCTACATCGACGAGTTATTTTCCAAAAAAAAACAAAAATAGCTGCTCAAATTCTAGAAGGCGAACCAAGTACCAGTACCGGAAGCTTCACAGTCCGAAAAAGAGCTGCTTAAGTGAAAAACCTGATGAGAAACCAAAATTCAAAAAATCAGTGGAAATGAAGTTTGTCCTTTGCTCCTACTGCGATATTAAAATCGAAATCAACTCAAAAAAGTAAAATTAATACCTAATTTTTGTTGTAGTTACCTACTTACTCTAATAAAATTTGATATAAAAACATTTTTCATATCGATCGTAGAAAAAATGTTGTGTGCAACACGTGGAAAAAGCATATTTGTTGCACTCAGCTTGGTGCATGCATCGTGCAACAAATGTGCACTTTTTGCACTAGTTACACAAATAACTATTGTAAAACCTAGTTTCGCTTTTTTCCGACCATCTTGTAGAGTTTCGGATGAATTCGATTGAAGTGCCAGCCCTACGAAGTAGGGTGCCTTGAGTTGTGCCCCTTAAATTTTGATTCAATCCCCACACTTTTCAGACATTTTTAATCCATCATCTTATGATTTGAAATGTGGCGGGTTTATGAGGTTTCCTGATCCTTATAATAAGTAAGTCTTCTTTCACTCTCAGTATCTTTGTTTCTTATATATTTTGTAACAAATACAGTACTCGAATTTAGGGTTTCCTTTGAAGAATGGTGGTTTAGGTCCCGAAGTTTTCATGTGGTTAGAAAAACTTATTTCTATTTCCTCTCGGTTGATCTTAACATTGCTTAACCTGATTTTAGAAAAAGCCAGACCAATTCATCAAATGCCAAGGAGATTACCATTTGCTAAACGGAAAGAAGTAGAAAATATAATAGAAGACATGATGGGTGCGAATATTATTGAAGAAGCTTCTGGTCTCTGGTGTTCACCTGTGGTCCTGTTCCAGACAGTTCTCGATTATTCGATGACATTTCTAGACCTTTCAATGACAGTTCTAAATGATTCCAGGTGTTTGTCTTCTTCTTTTTCTTCATGTACCTTTACATATCGTCAGTACAGGACCGACGTAACAATATTACCATGGTTGTCCTCTCCTTCTGCATTCACGATTATACATTAGTTTTCTAACACTTAGTTAATACAGTATTATCTTGCTATGTTCTTTTCATCTGATCATTGCTAAAAATACACGTCTTATCCAAAATTTTTGGTTTATATAAGTTGGTACCTTTTTCTTCGGGATATTTTCCAAGAAACTGCAACCTCTTGGATAGTACCGCAGGAAGTTCCATTAAAAATTCTCTAATCCTACTTTGTTTAAACCAATTTTATGTTAGTTAATAAATAATGGTTCTTTTGCTACATGATACATGCTTTCTTTCGCCGTACAAAGGGAACCATTCGAATTGTTAACATTTCTAAGTTAGGTTTATCTAGAGCTGGTTGTGGCTCCCAGGTTTCTTTGTATCTTGGAAACTGTCAAATTTTGTTTACCAAACGCACTCTGTATATTGTTTCGCTATGTTGACGCTTATAACTAACTCGTGATTCCAATTTAACTCTGAATACTTTCAAAGTTTGTATAAATCAATTTTCCATATCTTCATTATTATTTTTGTTATTGAATTGTGTGCAATTTGTTTGCGTCCCATCTTGTCTGTACTACTATCCGTCTCGCTCTCTCTCTATTCCCTTTCTCCGTCAGACTGTTCGATACCAAAATAAACTTTCCGGCCACGTTTCACCTTTTTTAATTCTAAATTAAATTGTGGAATTCTGAAGTTCACAGGAATAGTCTAATCTCGTAAAGAAGGGAGGAACAGTTGGAGCTTACAATAGAACCGATTATAGCTGTGGCAGAAAAAAAACCATTCGTAAAAGTACAAAGTGGCATGAATTGCGTTTATTAACTTTTGAAAAGCGAGAAATGAGAAAAATGTTATTTTTTTCTTTGATGTAAGGTGCTTAAGATATTCGAGTTATTTTAGCAACCCTATTCATTCCGAAGAGTTTTGATTTAGTAATTTAGGATTTTTATTTTGCCTTTGAATGCACAAGTGGTGCGTAAAATGTACGGCGAAAGAAAGCATGTATCATGTAGCAAAAGAACCATTATTAATTTACTGGATACATAAAATTGGTTTTAAGTTTAAACAAACTAGGATGAGACAAATTTTAATGGACCTTCCTGCGGTACTATCCAAGAGGTTACAGTTTCTTGGAAAATATCCCGAAGAAAAAGGTACCAACTTATGTAAACCAAAAATTTTGGATAAGACGTGTATTTTCAGCAAAGATCAGATGAGAAGAACATAGCAAGATAATAATGTATTAAAATGTATAATCGTGAATGCAGAAGGAGAGGACTTCTTCTTCTTATTTCTTGAGATATTGGGCTTAAGCGCTAGATTATCCACCCAGATTTTTTTGTTTTTGTCCTAATGTTTTTCCAGATCAGAGTTGCGTGCTTGCTGCGTCTGACTTGTTGTCATCACTCTCTCTGGATTCACTGCTTTTTTTGTTTACTGTAAATTTCAAAGTTAACAATTAATCTGTTTAAGATATGCATAAATTAGAGAAACACTCCTAGCTATTGGGTCACTGAGCATGCATTCTAAGCTTAAAGCGGAACTACTATTTTTTGTTACACATTTGAGCATATTGAAGTAAAAAGCGTCTTTAACTGCACTACTAATGTTATTGCAATCAAAAAAAAGTTTAATATTTCTTATTTCACCACAATCACATTTGGGGGACTCTCTAACTCCAATTCTATGCAAGTTTTCCAGGGATCCACAATGTCCTAATCTTAATTTACATATTAAGGTTATTCTAGATCTGTCCAGATTTACTTGATCAAACCAGGTTTTTCGTGTGATTTTACCTTTCAATTTATTGATAAATGGCTAAACATGAGCAAATAAGTTGGTGGGATTTAAAAAAAAGCTTAGCTTCTTTAATACAATAAATTTTAAAAAAATTAAAAATTAACGATTTGTATTTGGTTAGTTGTTTATAAACATCATGCCCGGACAGCTTAATTAAATGATAAATGAGATTGAGCTGTGAAAGGGATAATAGCTATTTGTGTATCAAGAGCAGAAAGTAGTACTTTGGCAGTCGAGACAGAAAGTTGCCGCGCGACGCGTCAGCGGAGGGCGGCAATCTGTCGAGACTACCAAAGGACTTTCTGCTCGAAATACACACAAGATTTTTTCTACGATCACACCAAAATAAAATTAATTTTTTATTAAAAACGTGTTACTTTCATCACAATATTGGAAGTTTATTTGACATATTAAGCCTACTATTCGAAGACAAAAGATTACTTGTGTATGTTGTGTTGCCTACTTATGACAATAGACTTTATGATTTTATGGATGTATGAATATTATAGTTCATTAAATAAATTACAACTTTTTTAAATTTTATTTGAACGGAATACAGAACGATAATAAACAAACATACCTATTACTTATTAACTAAATTAAAATTAAAGATACAATTTTGGCAATTTTTTATGTTTATGCCTGAGGTAGATGTCTCTGAAAGGTTAGAAAATGTCAAATCTTTCTGGTGATTGCAAGTATGTTGTGTTGCCTACCTATTGCCATTGTTTGTACTTAGCAGTTTCGTGTACCTATGTACGTAGGCAACACTTATTACATTAATGTCAGATATTTATTACATTAATGTCAGATATTTTTTAGATTTCCCTATTTCTCATTATATTATTACGGAAAATACTGTTGGATGCTTTAACATATTAGAAAATCAACTAAAATATTTATTTATTCTACAGTTTATATTAAAATAACTACTAGCTCTCTTTTATCTATAAATAAAATTAGGCGTGCGCCAAAGTTACTTTCTGCTTAAGAGCGCCAATAATGTCAAATTATGACAGCTCGCGGAAAACATCAACTTTGCGGTTAGATTTGAGTGTGCAAAAGCCTACTTTGAGTAGTGATCGTAGGAAAATATTTTTATAATAGTATAAAGAAGAGAATTTGTTTATAAAGACATTAATGGATATTGGTTAATTAAAATATTTTATTGGAATGTATTGTCATTTTGTGTATATAGATGGTTAGTATTAGAATGGTTTTATGGAAATGTTTGAGGGAATATTTTGAAAATATATTTAAAAGGAAAACATCCTGTATTTTAAAAATAATCAAAAAAAAGGGAAGCCTTTGGTATCGATGAACGGAAGTTTACATGGAAACGAAATAATGACAGCAGTTGATTATGAAAAAAAAATAAAAATGTCAGATTGATTTTTTCTTGATTAGAAAGTTTAAAAAAGGTTTGAAAGGAATTTAAAGAAGGAGACTTCGAGCAAGAAACGAGTTTGGAGATATCTACTTAACAAAGAGCATTGAACATAGAATTTAGATCCTCATCTTCTAGAGAGCTCCCGAAGAAAGAAGAGTTATTGCTTCAGTGAATGAAGGTATGAACTGAATAAATTGTATAGTTTTTCTGCGTTTTGAACATTTTTTTTGTAAAGTTAATTCTTAAAAAGGAAAATTAAGTGAATTCACTTATTTTTCTTGTTTAAATTTTTTTTTTGGATTATTCGTTATCAGTGTCGGTCTTCAGCCAAGCTGGTTTTACCATTTTATTAAAATCTTTATAAACAAATTCATCAGAGTTTGATTTCACAATCAGTAAATTTTTTGTTTAATTATTGAAATTACAACAGAGTCAATTTTGAAGGCTGATCCCACCTTGAGTATTTGAGTATTTAATTTTTTTTTATTTTGCTCTGTTTCATTTATTTGAAATGTGAGCTGGCGCCGGGCATATCTAATTTGAAATATAAATTTTAAATTTATTAATATGAATATGATGATAAAATTAAATCAATAAATAAAATAATTATAACAACCTACACTACAATATTACATTATTATAGATTTTTTCCTACAAATTTCTCTCCATTCTTCTTCCTATAGTTCCATTATATTTTCTTTGATAGAAATGAACAGGTCTCTGTAATCCACCTCGTTAAAGCTAGACTGAAATGATTTTAGACTTTCTTTGGCGATTTCATCATCTTTATGATACCATATGATACCTGAGTGGCTGGGAATGCATCCCAGTGCTACGGTAATGTTTGATTGTTTTGCTTCCCACAATAATTGCCTTGATTGTAGTTGAGCAGAGTCTGTTGAGGCCTCTAGGCCAAATTTAGCTACTTTTTCCAGTGCCCATTTCCATTACTTTTTTCAATGGCTAATGTTTCTGCTGTACATATAGTGGATGCTTTATAGATTGATTTATCCTTAATATTCTCCATACAGATTCCAAATCCAGTTTTACCCTCTTTATTTTTTTTATCCATATGGTAATATTGTTAAGTCGGTCCTGACTGACGATATGTAAAGGTCCATGAAGAAAAAGAAGAAGACAAACATCTGGAATCATTTAGAATTAGAACTGTCACTGAAAGGTATAGAAATGTCATCGAATAATCGAGAACTGTTTGGAACATGTGGAGAGAAGAAAAAGCTGTTTTGTCTCGATCATCTGGGTGTACTTCTACTTGCCAGTCCAGTATCCACTTTTTAAGTCTAGTCCTGACAGAGTATCGAGTGTATCGTCTATTCTTGGCACTGGATAGCTATGTTTTTGTGTAACCTGATTTAGTCTTCGATAGTTCTTAGTTCTTAGTTACCACAGGTGAACAGGTGAACACCAGAGACCAGAATCTTCTACAATAATATTCGCACCCATCATATCTTTGAAACACTTTTGACTGTCTGCGTTATGAATAAAAATTTTAAAAATGAATAAAATAGCGCAGGTTCCTACCAAACTGATTCAGTATTTGGAGATAACAAAGCCAGTTCCCAGGGCGCCACTAATTTTATTTCCTAGCAAAAAAAATCAAAACTGAAAATCAGCTATCCCTTAGATGCTGTTATCTGCCAAAAAAAAAGAATTCCTAAGAAAAACTAAAAAACCGGTAGTGAAAGTTTCTGTGCAATAAATAAAACTTTCTAGAGAAAAACATAAACTGTGTTCATTTGAAAAGGAACCACCCTTAATATTTCAGAAATGCGACATCTTAGAAAGAAATGTCGAAGAAACACGTCAACTTTTAACTTGAGGGGAACACTTTTTGGCGCTAATGTCATAAACGTTAGATTCACCCCCTCCCTTCTGGAGATACCCCTTGAATTTTTTCAAATGGCATTAGGTATCAAGTCATACCTTATTTAAAAGGTCTGGTGAAGCCCTATCCAATCATTTTGTTTTGCCTTTGATACCAGCTCTCCATTGTTATTTAATCGCTGTTTAAAATTGGCTCTTTTTCAACTTTTATTGCCTGAATGTTAACGGTGGTCACTTTGAACACATGATTAAATAATAGTTATTTCTTGTTGTCTTTTCACTATTTGTAAATTTTTTATTCTTTAAAGAGTCTTTCTGTCATAACATAACACAAATAAATCTCATTATCTGTCTCAAAAATTGAATTGAAAAACTAGTTCACCCTTCCCTAACGCAAAAAAATTTCAAAATTTTACGTGATATCTTATTAGAAAATTCTTACACTAAAATACTTCTTAACAGAATTCTTTTAAACACTAATTCTGATAGAAGCTTTCATAATATCTCAACCAATCAAACAGATGGGAACAAAAATATTGAAAATATCAATTACGTATCAATTCCAAATATTGAAAATTTATCAACCAACATAATAAAACTTTTCAAAAATGAAACTAATATAAAGATAACACAAAAAAATGTTAAAACAATTGGAAATTTAAATAGTAAAGTGAAAGATTCCACACCTGACACAATATTCCATTGAAACAGGCCATAATATGTTATTTGAAGAAACTAAAGTCCTACACACTGAACAAAATGTTTCTAATGGTAATTTTCTTGAAATGATAGAAATTAACAAGGCTAAGAATAGTATGAACAAAAAAAGTGACATTGAAAATCTTAGCAATATTTATAGCTACCTCCTGACTTTGGACCAAAATAAATAATATTCGATAAAATTTACAATGCAATCATCTAATATAAATGTGTATGCTTATTTCATAAAAAATAAATTTATTTTTATAAATGTCAAATTGTCTAACAAATTATTTGTCAAAATAATTTTCTTAGATTATGTTCTAACCTGAAAATTTCTTCAAACTTCATTAAAAAAACAAAACCTAAAAGATAAATAATTGCAAAAATAAACAAAATTATTTATTTATTTGAATGTCATAGAATTATTTATTTAACTTTACTCACTACACTTTATCATTTAAACTCATTTTGACAACTTAGTTGTCAATTATTTGTCTCCGATTTAATGTAATTCTTTTTGTACTATAAAGCCTAACAAAAGGTTTGAAAGGTTTATTTAACAATCTACAACAAAATCATAGTAGAACGAATATTTCTTAAATCCCACCGCTGTCACCAATGTTACTCTTCTGCTTTCTAAACTTTCCTTATTTGTATAACTTTAGCTATTATAGTTCAATCTAACTTTCACAAAACACATCTCAAATCCCGAATACTTTCAAAAACTAACTAAATAACGTCAACTGTTCCGCTTTTTATACTTTCCACATGTTCCTGAAGTTCTCGATTTTTCTATGATATTTCTAGACTTTTCAATGTCAGTTCTAGATTATTCCAGATGTCTGTCTTCTTGTTTTTCTTTATGGATCTTTATATATCGTCAGTATAGAACCGACGTAACAATATGAACTACGAAAACTTTGAAAAATTATCAATTACCATTCACGATTGGTGGAACAAATTCCATGTTCTAGTTTGTCTAAAACAAGATTACTAGATTGGGCCGAGTCTAAAAATATCAATATTCAAGGTAGACTTATGAAGTACCAAATATTGGAAATTATAGAAACATTTTTGCCAAAGAGAGTGTATTATTTGGACTGTTATGCAGAATCAATGGATCACAAAATATTACGTTTACCGCCATATTATTGCCAGTACAGCGGCATTGAAATGGTTTGGTCAGAAAGTAAAAGAATCTACGATCAAGACATTAATAAAACTACTGATGTAATTCGTACTAGGAATGAAACACTTGAAAAACAAAACCCATTGGTAACATTTACGGGAAACTAATGTTGAAAGACTAGGTAGTTGAAAAATTTATAGACGCTTCCGATATCGATCCAGTAATAATAACCGATAGTAGCAGTTCATCAGAAGAAGATTATTTAGATGATGGAAACAACTGATATTATTTGCTGGATTTTTAGTTTTTATATATGTAATTTTTTCTTACAGAGATTTTGTATATTCAACAACCTTTAGTTTGAAAATATCTTCCTCGTGGTGTACCAAATTAGATGGTGTATTGTATGTCGGTAAAACGGAGTTCCACAGGGACTAGTGGAAGCCCGGATCCTGATGGAATACTCTACTTACGGAAACTACAGTATTCACTGAGATGAGCTTTATTGTATACTTAACTATTTACTCTAGTTATACATATGTGTTACTTAAGATGATCATGTTACTGGTATAACATAGTGTTAGTTCTGATATCGATGAACTACATTTTAATATAACTAAATGTATCTGAATGTATGTGAATAGATCAGAATGTCTCCGACTGTTTCTGAATGTTTATTATGAATTATGAGTTATTCTGAATTGTTCGCTTATCTACTTCATCAGCATATATACGTACTGCCCTAGGTCAACTATCCAGTTACGTGATAGTTCTCTGGCCTTTCACTGTCACGTTCGTGACCTCGCGTGATATAGCAAATAACTAAATAGATTGTTTTTATAAACATAAATACCTTAAATGAATTAATTAATAATAGATAATTTCAATGAATTTAATTCTTTATGTAATGCCCAAAATACATCACAATGGTTTTGTAGGGTATTTCGAAAATTAAAGGAGAAAAAAGTAGTTAAGATACCATGACTTATTTTTCTGTTGAACATACAACATACCAGGGTCCAACCAGATCTTCAGTGAGTGATTCCATTTTCCAGATATAAGGCGATTTTCCATATTTGGCTCAAATTACTATAACAAATATCTTCCTTATCTTACTAGATATAGAAAAAGTGAAAAAGAACTTTTAATAGACTAGGTAATCGAAAGAGAGTTCAGTGCAGTAGGCAATTAATTTTTAGGGGATTCAGGTTACATAAACATAATTTTTGAAAGGACACCCTGTAATATTTTTTTCTTTTTTCACCCACCCCTTGTACACCTGATGTGACAATGTGACATATTATATATACAGAGCATTTCAATGAAAACTATCCACCCCACACAATTCTGAAGACAAATAACTAGGGATGTGAGATTAATGGAAAATAATCGATTAAATAAAAATCGATTTGTGAAAAAACGATTTTAATAAAAATAAATCGATTTCTGCGAAAACATCGATTTTTTTTTATATTACTTTAAATTATTATTATTATTATTATTATTCCGATAATAAACCTAAGAGATTCATTCATTAAAAATTTATTAGATTAAAAATCAAATAAAATTATTTGAAAATTGTTACAAATTTTTAAATATGGTCAAAAATGGTCAATAATTGTTAATTATTGTCAAAAACTGTTGAAAATGGACAATTTTTGGCAAAAATGGTCAATAATTATCCAAAATTGTCAAAAATTGTCAATAATTGTTAAAATTTTGAAAAATGGTCGATAATTGTCAAAAATCTTGAAAAAAACTTGAAAAATGGTCAAAAATGGTCAAAAATGGTCAATAATTGTCAAAAATGGACGATAATTGTCAAAAATTATCAAAAATGGTCAAAAATTGTCAAAAATGGTCAAAAATTTTCAAAAACTGTCAAAAATGGACAATTATTGTCAAAATTGGTCAATAATTGTCAAAAATTGTTAAAATTTTGGAAAATGGTCGATAATTATCAAAAAATATCAAAAATGGTCAATAATTTTGTAAAAATGGTCAAAAATTTTGAAAAATTGTTAAAATTTTTGACAATTATCAAAAATTTAGAAAAATTCTCAAAAATGGCCATTGATTGTCAAAAACTATCAAAGATGGTCAAAAATTGTCAAAAACTGTCAAAAATGGACAATTATTTTTAAAAATTGTCAAAATTTTGAAAAATAGTTGAGAATTGTCAAAAATTGTTGAAGTTTTTGAAAAATTGTCAAAAATTTTGAAATATGGTCAATAATTTTGAAAAATGGTCTAAAACTTTGAAAAATTGTCAAAAATGGTCAAAAACTATCAAAAATTGTTAATTATTGTTAAAAACTGTTAAAAATGGACAATTATGGTCAAAAACTGTCAAAAATGGTTAAAAATTGTCATCATTTGGAGAAATGGTCACTAATTCTGAAAAACAGTCAATAATTGTCAAAAATGGTCAATATTGTTAAAATTTTGAAAAATGGTCAATAAATAATACGAGCCGTCTCCGAAAATCGATTTAAACACGTAATTTATAAAATCGATTTACCAAAAATCGATTAATATTACTATAAAAATCAATAACTAAAAATCGATTACAAGAAAATAATAATCGATTTATATAAAAATCGATTATTTTTTAACATCCCTACAAATAACCCCAGAAATGTTACATAATGTTCGAAACTCATTTGAGGCTCGATTGTATCATTGTATGGAAATCAATTGAAGTCAATTTTAGCACATTATAAAATAATTTAGGAGTGTTTTGCAGATTTGTTACGAATTAAAATGTTACTATTAGTAAATGGGAATTATCCGTAACTCCCAACTGATTAACTTTTCACTTTTGTACCTATTATACATTTTTGTAATCCTCTTGTAGAGAAGAATCCAACAATGCAATATGCAATAATGTATTTAAAAAATTGAGAGTGGCGACCATAGGGGTGGAGGGGGTTAAAGTTATAACGTCTACATATGAGCAAAAAGAATTCCCCCTTTATATGATTTTTGACGTGTATTTTCTTTTTTTCATAAAAGTGACGCCTTCAGAATTATGTGGGATGGATAGTTTTCATTGTAATGCTCTGTAAATGTCTATTTCTTATAATTTCTACTAAATTGTAACATCAAATTGCACTATGACTAAATACCTATCCGCATTGTTGCAAGGCACTGTATGATTTGGGGGGTGTTTTATTTGCAAAAAAATGGTTTTAAACGATGGTACAATTGAAAATTTGAATACATTTTAAAAAAATTCGTTGTTTCAACCCTTATCACGTGAAAGATTTCCGTAATTATCAAATAAAATCAATACCAAATTCCACAACCGAAATATAACATCTTATTTCAAAATATAACAGGCGAATGTTTTAAGTGGATTTAAAAGCTAAATAATGAAAATAGTCATAAACCATTCCACCCTTTTTAATTGTACGTATCCCAAAACATATTAAACTTTCAATGTAAACAACACTATCACCGAGCTTTTTATTTAAAACGTCTTTTAAATTGAATTGTTATTAAAACCGTTTATTTTTAGCGTACCTTAATAGACGTCTTAATGCGTACATACTTTTAAACTTTATATAAACGAAAAGTATCGAAATCATTGTTATTTTCTATGAGTCACATGTGGGTCTCTAATACGGTGGGCGTTCGATTGACCTCGAGATGGTATTTGCAAATGGCACAGTCAAGAGTTATCGATCTTTTCAAAATGTATTTTCTTGACAAATTTATTTGGAATAGCCCAGAAATAAAGTTTCAATAATAAGTTTATTCATGAGTGTCCATCTCATTCAGTCTCCGATGCTACTCTTTTTAGGTATTTTTAAGGTCCAACCGAACGATAGACTGATACAGTATTCGCCAGCTAATTTGATGTCCCAGAAATTACCAACTAAGAGAGACAGAGTAATAGTGCCCTGCATACTCGGCTTTTATTGGTGGTAAAATTTTCACAAACGCCAGTTGCATCGAACCTTATCAGGTTCAGCCGTTAATGAAGAAAATCGTAAATGTACTGAAGGACAAACTCGTCAAATGATATATACAGTGTTTAATTATTTTAAGACATTAAATAGTGATGAAGATACCTTAATAAACGTGAAAATTAAAACATCCCAAGCAACAGGTAAGCCAGCTAGCTAGCAAGCCATCACAAGCAAGTTAGCACATTTTATTTATCTGCTAATTTAATGATCCTACAATTAAAATGTTACGTGCCAAATTAAACCTTAATTTTTTGGAATCGGTAGTTGGTTTTTTAGTTAAACATTAGCTTTCAACCTAACCTAGAAATTTTTTTTCAAACACGTCAGAAATGGTAAAAACCAAACAATAAATATATTGAATATTTTGCACACTTAGAAAAATTGAAAACTAATAATTAGTTCAATCAATTTGACTTAAAAAGCTGATTGAGTTAGAACATTACTAAAGTTATTTTTGCGAGCTATACCGAGAAAGCTGTTTATACCTATTCTTAGAAATATACCTAGCTTAAATAATTTCCCATTATCTTGTGTTTCTTTTATTCTCATTACTACCTGGAAGAAATTATTTAGTTTCTAACAAATTTTAATTATAGTCCGTCCGGAAATATAAGATCCTAACTTTATAATCTTCAATTAGATAAATAACATGTTATTGTAATGGGTACCTTATTATTAAAATATTATTTATGTACTCAGAATTCAGGTATAAAGCAGATCCGTTTCTTTTAAAATCAATATACCAATAATTATAACAAAGAATTGAATATTATTTATTAAGTTAGGATTATATATTTCCGGACGAACTTTACTTTATTAATTGTACAAGTTGTGTTAATTTGTAACAGAAAGCGTATCCTCAGAACTTGCACGGCACTGTTTACAGTTATCGGATGGGCGGGGTCAATAGCTCCCTAGAAAGTATTTAGGACATCAAGTTAGCTGGCGAATACTGTGCCCTGTGTAGTTTGTAGTTCAAAGGTAAAGAACATTTCACAATATTTCGTTGACTCGGAATCTGGCCTTTAATAATAAAAGTTTATAAATCCCTCATTGTACAGTAAACAGATCCGTAATCGGTAAAATTTAAATACTAAAACATAAATTGAATTTTTTTTTAATCACTACATTTTTTAAAAACAAATTTAACTTTTATTTATTAATTGTCCCCAAACAAAACAGTATGAAATTTGCAGCACGAGCCGAAGGCAAGTGCTGCAATTCATACGAGTGCAAAATGGCCATTTTGTTGCGAGTTGCATACTATACTTTTTCTATGACAACATATCGTTCACGTTTAATACATGCATACATTGCAAAAACTTTGAAACAAATAAACTGATAATATTTCATTTCATTTCATTACATACTCTTCGATATCCGGTAATAAATTCAGTGTTGTTACCTTCGCTTCTTCTATTATGTTCGGAGGTGTCAAATCTAAGTCAATATCACTATCAGTTTCCATTTTAATTAATAGTTTTTATAGAAAACAACTATGAAATTACTCGTTACCTACTAAAACTTTGACAGAATCGATCTGCTGACATTTCATCAATTTGTCGCTGGACGTCATAATTTGACAAGCCGTAGTCGTCTTGATTTTAGAGTGAACCTATACCTAACACGAAATATTCCATTTCGCATTTGTTGCTTGGCAACTTGCCTAGCAACCGATGCAAAAATGAAATTCTGTACAAAAAGTGCTTGTTTATGATTGAAGTTACGGTTATAAAATGAACATTTATCGAGGTTGTCGTAGAAAAATTTTTTATTGTACTAGAGCAATGAAGAATTAGTTTTTCAACTAAATAGAGTTCAATAAAGTTTTGTTTTTTGCATGAACGTAGAAAAAAATATTATCCCTCGAGAAGTTATGCAATAAAATGTGTATTTCTTCTGCACCCTGTATCTCACAAAAGAAAAATTGTATTTAGGTATTTTAAAATTTTTTCTGATTTACGCTATTTAGGTACAGGACACTCTGTATAACTATAAATTATATGCCAAACTATGGGATTAAAATAAAAATAACCTTATTCAATAAATTCCACAACTTTAAATTAATGTCGACAATTTAATTTATTAAAAGTTTACGAATATCCAAACAAATTTGTGAATTTAAAATGTGACAAATTATTTTTCCTGTTTTACAAAAAATATACGTCCCAACTTTCTTGAAAGTTTGTTATGAATAAAATATTTCGAATGCTTGTTGTATACATAATATTTTCCTGTCACTCTGTGAACTTGCGTCGCGACGTTCTGTCAACATCACCGTCTCCGACCATAAATATGTTGCAACTTAAAGATGTCCACACACTCATTCTTTATCGCTTATTTTGTCATAGTAAAAATGCATTATTTTCAATATAAAAATGAAAATTTGAAGAATATTCTAGGAGTAATCTTTGAAGAAAATGTGATTACCGTTTATACAGACTTGTTCAAATGTATTGAACCAAGTGAATAACGAAAAGGATTATATTTATGAAATTTTGCAAGAAAGTACATTCATTCATTCATTCATTTGGGAAACAATTTCCCATGTTATCTACTTCCATTCCAAAAGCTTAGTGTCTTCTATAAAGGCCTCTACTATAACTAATAGGGTCTTATTTTTACCCAACTACACTGCACTGTCACGGCAAATTTATCACTTCTAAATATATTTGAATGGTTATGGTATTAGGGTTCCATTGTCCTCGCTACCTGCGGTTCACTATACAGGAAGAATCCAGCGAAAGTTGCTAACTGAACACTTATTTTCATGAAGAAGCTGTTTAATTCTTTGAATCACCCTGAAGTGTTTCAGACACGTTTTTGAATTTATAATGAGCTCTTCAGCTATCAATATGATAAAAATACACTATAATAATACAAAAATTACAAACTAAATTTCGAATCAGGTTATGACGACGTATTTATATCACAAATGACATTTCATCAAAACTAAAATTATGTTTAGTCGAATGTTACTCCTTAGATTAAAATTACTTCCAAAATTACTCCCATACTAAGCTCGGAGTAGCCTATTCCTTGTCTAATATGCGTTTATTAATAGCGTATCTGTCAAACTAATGGTTTAACCATAGAATAAAGTTAGTCTTAGGTTACTCCATGTTTATTAATGATAGCTGTACAAATGAACTGAACTCCCTTAACAAAAAATATATTTTTTGCTAAATCCAAAATATTTTCAAAGTGTATCCACGTGTATTTTATGTAATAACGTAGGAGTAATCACGGGATTGCATACTTTTAAATATTTATCCGATTAACTCTTGAAAAAAAAAATTGGCTTCTCTCAACGATTTTCACAAATATCATTATTTTCAAACCTTAACCGATAGTAAAGGCAATTTTAGCTTCCAACAATTGACTTCAATTGCGAAATTTACGGCAAAATTTAATTGCGGGTCGTTTAGTTTGTTGAATTTATAGTTAATAAAGTCAATTTTTGTTGTTCGGACGTTTATGATTCGAAATTATTTGTGAATACGTTACGGCCACATTGCAAACAATTTATATTTGAATACGAGGTGGCCAGACAAAAACGAACACATCCATAACCATTTTAGAACAATACTTGAATCCTTCAGAATTTGGGTAAAAGAGAGAGTATTTCTGTAATTTTGACATCCCTAAAGGGTACTAGATGCATCCAAATTATTTTAGTGACAAGAGATGGTGGTGTAATCCCTAAAATGTTCTCAGATAATAGGAGGATTTATAAATGTGGTTCATTAAGATTTTTTTGCATTATTTCCATTACCATACTGTAAATATAGTCGGAAAAATACCCCAAGTCCTTTTTTCTTTCTATGGACCGGTTTCATAATATGTTAGTAAAGTCGAATTTATAAAAAGGAGGCTTTTAGGTAAAGCGGTAAAGTGAGTTTAATTTCATAAATATTTTAAAAGTTGTCTTTATTTAAAGTGCTCTTTATTATTTGATGTCTTCTTTTTTATTGTATGTATGTATCCTTGAAACTTGAGGATTCTTTTTTTTTTGCTTTTATTTTTACCAGAAGTGTTAAATGTCACAGTGACATTAACTAGTGTAAGACAATTTTTTTTTCTCGCCCTGTTATTCTTAAAATAGTTTTCGTTCCAAGTAAAACGAATTAAATCATGGGTATACCCTAATATTTCAGAAATCCATTTCTCGACAAAACAACCAATTGTCTGAAACAGATAAGCAAAATATCAAAATGTCACGTAGTCTTCGAGGCCACGAAAGGGGAAAGAAAGGTTTTAAGAACGATTTGGGTTTTAGTTGCTAGAAGATAACTAAAGTGTTCACTTGAGCCAGATAAATTTAAATATATAAAATATAGTGTGTATTGTGGTGCATGTCAGGAGTTAAATAGGTGAGTCTACCTCACAGAGTAATTCATTTTTGCCTGTTATTTGATATTTGAATTTAAAAGATATTTTATCACATAGGGTATGTATATTTGCTAATTATTTTTAATAATAACTTTGTTTAAAGTTCTTTAATATTCAACGTTATCAAGAACATTAATTTATTGTTGCATTTCCTATTCATCCAATCCTACTGTACTGTGGAGAGTTTGTGCCACTTGCAGTTTAACTCACATACCTATACTGTATTGTGGAGAGTTTGCGCCACTTGCGGTTTGTCCATTCCTGATACAGGGTGACTTCTCACGTCACCTTTATCTCCTTCCACCCCCCTGTATTGTGGAGAGCTTGAGCCACTTGCAGTGTAACCTTATTTAGCTGTACTGTGGAGAGTTTGTGCCACTTGCAGTTTAACTCACATACCTATACTGTATTGTGGAGAGTTTGCGCCACTTGCGGTTTGTCCATTCCTGATACAGGGTGACTTCTCACGTCACCTTTATCTCCTTCCACCCCCCTGTATTGTGGAGAGCTTGAGCCACTTGCAGTGTAACCTTATTTAGCTGTACTGTGGAGAGTTTGTGCCACTTGCAGTGTATTATTATTTTGCTGTACTGTGGAGAGTTTGTGCCACTTGCAGTGTTTTATTATTTTGCTGTACTGTGGAGAGTTTGTGCCACTTGCAGTGTATTATTATTTTGCTGTACTGTGGAGAGTTTGTGCCACTTGCAGTGTATTATTATTTTGCTGTACTGTGGAGAGTTTGTGCCACTTGCAGTAGTTATAATATTGTTTGTGGAGAGTTTGTGCCACATATTCCTTATATGCATTGGGGAGAGTTTGCGCCCCTTGCACCTTTCCTAATAACCCTAAATACTTACTATTAGGCATTTATTTTTGATCAAGTGAAGTTTTAACTTTACTCTAGTACTGATATACATAATCACAGTTCAAACACATAAGATGCACCTTGTATATTATTAATACTTTCCTTAATTTTGGGGATTTCAACTATACTAATCGTTAGTTAAATAATTAATCATTATTTATGGCAAATTGAATACTCAGAGTGTTTTTCTATCTAATTCCAGGTACGTCATCTCGGTTGTTCAACCTACTTGGACCATGTCCACATGGACTGTTCAATTAAATCCAGGCATCACGTCCAGTGTCTTGTAAATAGTTATTTTCAACATTTAGATTTGTTTTATTATCTATATTATAAATAATTGAATGTAAGTACACAGTAAGTAATTAAAAGTTAAATTCTAATTAAATATATCAATCTTTACAAATTACTCATTCTCCTCAAGTCAAGTTTTTCCCTCCTTACACTAGTGTGGTTTGGAGCTTTGAATGCATTTATGTATTATGTATAATATCGTGTGAACCAGTGGTGAAGGAGAAAAAGGGCTCAGTTTTTATTACTGATGATCAACTTACGTTGTTAGAATTAGTAGAAAAATAAAAAGACATTATTAATTGAATGCATATAATCTTAGTGTTAACAATAATTGCTCCAATGGCTGTATGGCTCCACCCCTACAATGTTTCACTTTTTTATTAAAGCGTAACTTTTAATGTACACACCTATTTTTACAAGCCAGGCGATGTCATATTTGCTCTAAAATATGTACTGTCAGCTTTGTTAACCGAAATCTTTCGAAAAAAAGACATATAGTCGTACTCTTCAAAATATCGGTGACGTGTTCTAAATACAGAGCATTTTAATGAAAACTATCCACCGCAAGGCGTCACTTTTATGATAAAAACACACGTCAAAAATCATATAAAGGGGGATGTTGAAACAAAATGAAAACTCTCGGCGTTGGGGGTTGAAAAAAAATGAATGTTTATTTATTGTAGGTTCTTGCCAAACTGACTTTTATATTTGGCGATAACAAGCCAGTTCACAAGTCTTTGTTACCTGTGGAATTAAGTTAAATAAAGATATGTTAAGCTAACAAAAGGGCGCCACTAATTTTATCTCTAAAATAAAATAAGAAAAAACTCAAATAAAAAAAATCAGCTAACCTTTAACTATCTTTATCTGCTTTTGAAGTTACACTAAAAAATTGTTATAAGATCTGTTTGTTAAATAAAACGTACTAGTTAAAAAAAAAATATATATATATATATATATATATAATGCATAAATTACGTGAGAGATTTCTTAGGATTTTTCGACTCCCCCGCCTGGTGAGATTTCGTAAGATTTTCCTTTACACCCTCCCCGCTCCCCAAATCTCACGTGAGATTTTTTAAAATGTGTTTTGGCTGTACCCGTTGGATTAAAAAAAATTTGTTCTATTACTTTAATTTGAAACTAGCAAAGACAAGTATACAATTGTGCTGCTCTGCGGGGTTCGAGCGAATACGACAAACACTATTGTGTTGAATTTCGCCATATTTTTACTCTAGAAAAATTTTTTACTCTAATTTAACTTCACTTTCACGCAATTTTACATGGTTTTCTATGGAAAAAAAATTACGTGATATGTGTCCCCCCCCTCTCCCCCCAAGTGAGATTTGTAAAGATTTTACTTGACCCCCTCCCCCCCTTGAACACCTCACGTAATTAATGGACGCTCCCTAATAAAAAAAATTGTTTTACCAATACAGTTTTGCAAAGAGGGGTTAGTACTATTATCTAAATTTACAAGGTTTAAAACAAATTAGGTGAAGCCTTACACAATTACAAATTACTTCCCTTTTTTTTGAAGTGCTAATTATTTACACCCCGGGATTGAATCCATGGAAATGGGTGGTTGGTAGATATTCTTCAAGAAACTCACACCAGGCAAGTTTCTTAGTGGAATTTGCAGCAGGAAATGGTTTGTTCCGGAAACTTGTCCAATGGAAGAATCATACACCTGTCTTTACAGGAATGGAATATATATACAACTTGTATACCTCAGGAACTGCCTATTCTTGTGATTTTTTTCCCCGGAATTGTGCTAAAAGTACATTTATATATAAGAAAGAGATACAACAACAAACTGTAGCATATGAAGGATATGTCCAGGATAACATCTAATTATATAATTTTACAATTATTCAACTTATAGCTTAATGATTCGTTCAGGACAAACATCTATTTTATTTAAAGAAAATTATAAGCAAATGAGAGAAGTAAATATGGAAAATGTGAGTGAATAGAATAGAATAGAATAGAATAGAAAAGAAAAGGTAAAGCCATGTGATATCACGAAAATTAGTAACCATTTTGTACAACTAGATAATAATATAAATCTAAATCTTCGAACATCTACAACATCACGTCCTTTAAATTATGAATTTATAAAATATCAGTAATCCTAGTAGATTTTGCAGAATCCAAACCACATATTTTTAGAAAAATCCAAACATAGATATTAGGACTACTGCACAATTCTTTAATACCTTGTCGCTTTAATGGCAGTGATCAACAACTAGCCGGATGCTTCTCCGTTATACAGGGTTGGGATAAAGTATGGAACCAAATAAATATCTTTTAAACGAAAAGAACGATATTTATGAAAATTTGCAGGTAAGTGCAATGGAACAAAATGCATCTGATGTACATTTTTTTGTTAATAATATACTTCCGGTTTAACCGGAAACGCCATCAACTTCTTTAATTTAAATGGGACACCCTATATATTTTTACAGATTTTGAAAGAGCTTGTTATTTTGAATTCATACATACTGAGTTTAGTGTAAAAAAATTTGTAAAAACAAGGAATAACTCACTGTTAGTTGTAGAATAGGTGTACATTTCATTATTTTAGAATAATGAGAAACAAAATTACTTCAAATGTTCAAAATGCTCGCCGTTTACTAGCTGACAATATGCCATCCTATTAACAAATTCTTTCCAAGACTTCTCCACGTATTAGTTCACATTCATCAATAATTCTTTGTCTCAATTCCTGTGAGTTTATTGGTCGTCTAACGTAACCACGTGATTTTAGATAACCCCAAAGAAAAAATCTAACGGGCTAAGATCCGGAGAACGAGCAGGCCACTCTATGAATCCTCTACGTCCAATCCATCGATTTCGAAAATTCGCATCCCTAACCCGTCTATCATAGTGGGGAGGTGCTCCATCTTGTTGAAACCAAACATTTTGTGGTAATTGCTCATTCTGTTGAAGTGCAGGAATAATTTCGTTATTTAGTAGATCCAAATAGTTGTCACCATTCAAGTTTCCGTCGATAAAAAATGGGCCAATAAGCCTATTTTCGACAATTCCCATCCAAACATTTAACTTCTGTGGATGCTGGGTATGTGCTTCATGAATCCAATGAGGATTCTCATTTGACCAATACCTTGAGTTATGGCGATTAACTGTTCCATTTAAACAAAAAGTTGCTTCATCGGAAAAAACTATGTTAGAAGCAAAATTATCGTCGACATTACATATGTCCATTAGCCGTTCGCAAAATTCTAGCCGTCGGTCAAAATCATCGTCTGACAATTCTTGAACCAACTGTACCTTATACGGATGATACTTTTCACTTTTTAATATCTTTCCTACAGAACGTCTACTGATACCATGGTTTACTGCCAAATTTGTGGTGGAAGTTTGAGGTGATTCTTCTAAATCGATTGCAATATTTTGTTTAACAGCTTCGTTCGTTGCAGTCCGCGGTCTACCAGGTTTTAGCAAATTTTTTACCATCCCAGTTGTATTAAGACGTTGTAATGTTTTAGTTACTGTTGAGCGTGATATAGGATTTCTCTCCGGATGCAAATTATTAAAAATATGTCACACTTCTTCATGAGTTCTAACACGATCACCATAACCGATCATCATTAAAATTTCAATACGCTCTTTTTCACTTAATTGAACCATTCTAAATTGTAAAATTTATTTCCGTCAATTAGAATTTGACACTTATGGAGAACAAAAGACGTACTAAATAGTACTCGTTTATTTATTACTATGCATACAAACAACATCAATTAGGTAGTTTATCTAAATAGTTTTTTGCTCTAGTGCAAAAAACTCAAAGGAGGTTGATTAAAGTGCTATATTCCCCGTTTTTACAAATTTTTTTACACTAAACTCAGTATGTATGAATTCAAAATAACAAGCTCTTTCAAAATCTGTAAAAATATATAGGGTGTCCCATTTAAATTAAAGAAGTTGATGGCATTTCCGGTTAAACCGGAAGTATATTATTAACAAAAAAATGTACATCAGATGCATTTTGTTCCATTGCACTTACCTGCAAATTTTCATAAATATCGTTCTTTTCGTTTAAAAGATATTTACTTGGTTCCATACTTTATCTCAACCCTGTATATAATGTAAAGCCCAATTATTTGAATTTCGCGGTGAAGTTAGGAAGTAGGAACTATAGGTATTGATTTTTAGTCCGAATAGACATAGGATAGACCAAAGGATAAATTTTAAGAAATTCTTTACAATTTTTATTTGTAAAATGTTATCGGATATACTGGTTGTTTTTTCCACCAAAAATTAATTGTGAGATATAAAATATTTTTGCACTTGAAATGTTATCGGCAGAGATAACGTTTCAATGTCTTTTTTCTCATATGTAAATGCGTAATGTGGAGATGTCCCATCTTGTTGAAACGCTAGCAAAACTTCATTTTCTAGTATTCGTGTTATTTCGGGATCAATAGCTTCTCTGAGTAATTCTAGATAAGACTCACCATTTAAGTTCCCCTCAATAAAATATGGTCCAACTCAACAATATGGTTACCAAAAATGCCACACCAGACGTTCAATTTTTGTGGTATTTGACTATAAAATTCCCGCATTACGTGTGGGTCATTTTCTGCCCAATATTACAATTATGTCTGTTCACTCCACCATTTAATGCAAATGAACATTCGTCGGAAAAGCAGATATTGTACAATAAAGCTGGAGTGTCGTGCAGTTGTTCACTCATCAATTCACAATACTGTAAACGCCGGTCGAAATCGTCTTCATGTAGCTCTTGGACTAATTTAATTTTGTAAGGATGGAATTTGTGTTTATGAAAAATTCTGAAAACACCGCTGCGAGAAACACCCACTGCACTAGAAATTTGTGATATTGACTGTTGTTCTTCTTTTTTGTCTCTCTACTCCAATTTTGGAAGGCATTATAGCAGTGGCGGATTTACACCAGGCTGAGTAGGCTGGAGCCTAGGGCGGCAGATTTTAGGGGCGGCAAATTTGGAACCAACATTTTTATGTCTCACAAAAATAAATGAAAAAACATATTTATATACCTAAATGTTGTTAGGTCTATAAATATGATTTTTCCTAAATGTTGTTAGGTCCACACAAACAATTCAATATATAGGGAAGCGTGGGCACGGACTAGTGATGAGCAAATACCGTCGTGGTCTTACGATTTTGCAATACCAAGACCAATATCATACATACACTAACAAGACCAAGACCGAATGAACAAGAACAAGACCAAGACAGAGAATGCAAGACCAAGACCAAAGTGCAAGACTGAACTAAAAATTACAACTTTCGTTTTAAATAGGATATAATGAGAATATATGTTTTCATCGAAACAAAACATTTTGTGTGTAACATTTCTAGATATGAATTGTTGATCATTTATGATTTATACCTATCAAGAGACTCGTAAAATTTTCCAAAACGACGTAAGTAGTAAGTAACAAACTATTTGAGCAAGTCCAAGACCGAGAACAAGACTAAATATGCAAGACCAAAACCAAGACTACAAGTATTTTAGCAAGACCAAGACCAAGACCGGACAAGCAAGTCCGAGACCGTTACCAAGACTGTCTTGGTATTGGTCTTGGTTCTTGCTTTGCTCATCACTAGGTACGGATGACTTCATAAATATGTCTTTGCTATACTCCCAAGCTTTAATTCCATCATTATAAATGCAGGAATAATTTTTTCAACTTTTCTGGCAATAAATTTAAGGATACTATTTAATCTACTTTTCTTATTTTTGCAAGGGTAATATTTCTGGGTCTGGGTCTGATTTGCTTTCCATATTCTATTTTCTTGTAATTTCAATTTAAATTCAGTATAATAATTAAAATTCTTGCAATCAGTTATAAATTATTTTTGACATCATCATACGCTCTATATACAACAGCTTCATAATAAATTATTATATATGTCTTCGTAGCGAAGTGGTTTAGAGGTCTGACTGCGTGAAATGAAGAATTGTAGGCATAGGGTTCTCGAATCCTGGTCGCGGTGATAATTTTTATTTATTATATTGTGACATTTGTATATAAATAAGCTTCAATATAGGTCCTATTTATCCGAGTCATGTGACCTGTTTATTATCCACACCTATTATTCACTGGTGAATAATGTACGTCATTATACTTGAAGCAGCACACTTAAAATGTAAACATGTGGACAAAAATGATTAAGAAACCGTCCCTATATTATTCACATATAAAATGTATGAAACAAAAAGTACTAAGCATACCGCTTAATCTGCCACTGTGGACCAATTATTATTATTTAAATTATCAATAAAAAACTAAATGCACTAAAAATAATACGAGGGTTACTCGTAAATTATCTAATGCTCGTACTATTAAGAATTTAACAAATGTGATCAACTTTAACGAATGAAAGATAATCAATGATTTATAATGAACCAATTATTGTGCTCCTTGAGTTTTGCCGGTCAATGTCGAATTATGTCTATTGAAAAACTATCGTGATACATATAAGGTCGATACTCTAGAATCTTCTTTTAACCAGATTGCATTTTAAGATGAATTTATATATTTATAATGTTTAATTAAAATTATATAAAAATAAACCTGTGCCAAGTAATATTAATATTGTACATGGATGTCATAAATAAATATACACTGGCCGTCAAAAAACTCCGGATACATTTTCTAAAGTGATTATTTCTTTAAGTACTTATTTGATGTTGATGATTCTTTTATGAATTGTAGGTCAATTCTTTTGTAACAATAATGTAGTTGAAATTTTAATTTGAAAATATACGGGGGGCATAAATGTGAAGATGTTATTTAATCGAAATTTCAAAACACCCTGTAGGATGCAGCAATTGGAACGGGGGGTATTAGCTGGTGTCAAAATGTAGCACCACTTCTTTACTAAACATGTACTGAAAAAATGTCGAATAGACTAAAAAATAAGAATTTTAGTCTTTAAAAAAGTACCAATTTTACCTTCATTTACATGATTTTTCTAATATAAATTTTAATGTTTATTTTTTGTTTGTTTCAGGTAAGTGATCTTATATTATTTACATAATATAATTTGGGTAAGTACTGTAATATACAAAATGTGCCAAATAATTAACATTTTTAAGGTTAATACAATTTTATTTTAAAAAGATAAATTACTACCGTTTTCGCAGTTCCAGTTCTTAGCATCTATTGAGTATTCATTTTTGAAAACTTACTAACGTTTGTTCTTATTTTAATTTATTTAAAAGTATTTAAATACTAACTACTATTTAATTTATTTGCACCTGTATAATAATAAACTGTATGTTATACAGAATGTAGAACTAGAGGAACTAGAAATAAAATCCATGCTAGGCTATATAGAAAAAAAAACAACTAAGGTGGTGGGGACATCTATAGCGAATGGAGGATACTAGACTATTTAAAAATGTATGGTGTTTGTTAAAAGAGACAGAGGTAGACCAAAAGAATCCTGGGATAACAACATAGCCAAAATATTAAAGGAAAGAGGGAAAACAATGATAGAAACAAAACAATTAGCAACAAATAGAAAAGAATGGAAAAATTTTGTTGAAGAAACTTGAAATTTTAAGAAATCTCCCCACATCGAAAGGTAGAAGGGAATTTCATTAGATATAACACTGTGTTCATATGAAAAGGACCCACCCTTAATATTTCAAAAATGGGACATATTAGAAGGAAATGCCGAAACACGTCAACTTTTAACTTGACGGGGACACTTTTTGGCGCTAATGTCATAAACGTCAGATTCACCCCCTCCCTACTGGAGACACCCCTTGCATTTTTTCAAATGGCATTAGGTATCAAGTCACACCTCATTTAAAAGGTCTGGTAAATCTCTATTCAATCATATTGTTTTGCCTTTGATACCAGCCTTCCATTGTTATTCAATCGTTGTTTAAAAAATTGGCTCTTTTTCAACTTTTATTGCCTGAATGTTAACGGTGGTTACTTTGAACACATGCTTAAATAGCATCTTTGTGAATTGCTGCGCACGTTTACAGTGACTACTAGTACTGCCGAGCGATCTTTCCCCACCTTACACGCCGATTAAAGACACATCTTCGCAACAAAATGACAGAATAGCGTTTGAACGGATTGGCTTTAATGCATATCCATCAAGACGTTGCGGCAAAAATGGACGCTAATGAAGTGCTGGACATCTTTAGCAGACAAAAACTGTCAATAGCTTCGTTACAACTGGCGTAAGAACCGTTTTTGGTATCGTTCGCGCATTTCTTTCACGTTCCAACTGACTAAAGTATCGTTCTTGGGACTGCTTGGGACGGTATACAAACTGTACCTTCTGGAAGGGGTGATAAAGTTGATCTGTCCATCCCAAATTCGAGTTTGCGCACTATACAGTACTCGAAACTATTCCAGTACGGTTCATAAATGCCAGTTGGAACAAACCTTTTATTAAACATTTCATTTTCCTATTATTTGGACACTTTGATAAACCTTCCTATACATACTTGAACTAACAGTTATTGTTGATTTTTTTGCCCTTCCGCCCCTCGTGCACCTCCCAGAAAAAAATCCTGGATCCGCCCTTGTAAACGGCTGCCGTACTAGAAGACTCCCGACGCCATCGGTTTAGGGATGGCGATCTGAAATCGATTAATCGAATAATCGATTCCTCGGACCGAATATATCGATTTTTTAAATCGATATGTTGTATTTAATCGATTCAGTGAATCGATATTTCACCCTTGAAAATCGACTTTCGATTTTTTTTTGTGTTTTTGGTAGAGCGGCTTTTTTTCAATTGCCCCGGCAACATCGCAAGTAGTGATGAGAGCGGAACCGCTCGGATCCCAGTAGACTCGACAGACACTGTTGCTTTTTTTTCAAAAAAGCTTATAGGGAACTCTATAAGTAGGGATGTTTAAAAAATTAAACGATTTTTATATAAATCAATTATCATTTTGTTATAATCGATTTTTAATTATCGATTTTTCGATTAATATTAATCGATTTTGTATAAATTACTTGTGTTTAAGGAGTGGATGTTCGAAAACGGCTCTCGTATTATTTATTGACTATTTCTCAAAATTTTGACACCTTTTGACGATTATTGACCATTTCTCAAAATTATTGACCATTTTTTAACATTAATTATCAATATCTTAGAGTTTTCATAACTTTTTCATTAAATATTGAAATTAATTAGAAACACTTTGTTTCATTTAAAAAAGTAATATGAGTAGATTCCACAAAGTAAGGGTCCAAACAGTAATTTTTTTTTAACAATTATTGACAGTTTTTGACAAAAATCGTACATTTTTAACAATTATTGACCAATTTTGACAGTTTTTCAACAATTACTGATCATTTTTTTTTAATTATTGACCAATTTTGACAGTTTTGCAACAGTTACTGATCATTTTTTAACAATTGTTGACCAATTTTGACAGTTTTTCAACAATTATTGACCATTTTTCCAAACTTTTTGACAATTTTTGACCATTTTTTTGAAATTATTGACCATTTTTTACAATTATTGGCCAATTTTGACAGTTTTTCAACAATTATTGACCATTTTTTACAATTATTGACCAATTTAGACAGTTTTTCAACAATTATTGACCATTTTTCAAAATTTTAACAATTATTGACACTTTTCAACAGTTTTTGACAATTATTGACCGTTTTTCAAAAAAATTTTAAAATTTTCGATAATTATCGACCACTTTTCAAAATTTTTGACAATTATTGACAATTTTCATCAGTTTTTGACAATAATTGACCATTTTTTAACAATTATTGACAGTTTTTGACAAAAATTGTCTATTTTTAATAGTTTTTGACCATTATTGACCAATTTTGACAGTTTTTCAACAATTACTGATCATTTTTTAAAAATTATTGACCAATTTTGACAGTTTTGCAACAATAACTGATCAATTTTTAAAAA
This sequence comes from Lochmaea crataegi, assembly GCA_947563755.1. Classification (NCBI taxonomy): domain Eukaryota; kingdom Metazoa; phylum Arthropoda; class Insecta; order Coleoptera; family Chrysomelidae; genus Lochmaea; species Lochmaea crataegi. The sequence continues at coordinate 15,595,175 of OX387429.1, read as the reverse complement.
TTATTGGCCATTTTTTTTAATAATTATTGACCAATTTTGACAGTTTTGCAACAATTATTGACCATTTTTCCAAATTTTTTAACAATTATTGATCATTTTTTTTTAAATTATTGACCATTTTTCAAGAATTATTGACCAATTTTTACAGTTTTTCAACAATTACTGATCATTTTTTAAATTATTGACCAATTTTGACAGTTTTGCAACAATAACTGATCATTTTTTTAAAATTATTGACCAATTTTTTAATAATTATTGACCAATTTTGACAGTTTTGCAACAATTATTGACCATTTTTCCAAATTTTTTAACAATTATTGATCGTTTTTTGAAAATTATTGAACATTTTTTTAATAATTATTGACCAATTTTGACAGTTTTTCAACAATTACTGACTATTTTTCCAAATTTTTCAACAATTATTAATAATTTCTTTTAAATTATTGACCATTTTTCAACAATTATTGACCAATTTTGACAGTTTTTCAAGAATTATTGACCATTTTTCCAAATTTTTTGACCATTTTCGAAAATTTTTGGCCATTTTTCAAAATTATTGACAATTTTCAACAGTTTTTGACGATAATGGACAATTATTGACCATTTTTCAAAATTTTTGACAATTTTCATATAATTTTATTTGATTTTTTTTCAATCCGATAAATATCGTTAACAAATAAAAATCTAGGTTTATTATCGGAATATATACGAAAAGCATGTCCATTTTTAAAACAATCCAAAAAAAATCAACGATCTTTTCGCAGAAATCGATTTATTTTTTTATTAAAATCGATTTTTTCGACAAATCAATTAATTTTGAATGAAGAAAAATTGATTTTTAATTTTAATAATCTCACACATTCCTAATCCGATACTTTGTGGTAATAATATGGTAATAAAAATATAATTGTTATTATTATCGAATTCCCTGAACTTAAAAAAAATCCCCAATTTTACTGATAAGAGATCCCGGAGAGAAATTGTTTATACCTTTCTTGTTGTTTTTCAATAAAAAAGATCGATTTATATTTACATTGTAAAAAATACAAACTTGAAAAAAATCGATTTTTTTGAAATCGATCTTTTAGACCTCGATTTTTTTATGTATCGACTCATCAGGTTACGATTCGAATCGATTTAAAAATCGATCTTTTTTAGAAAGAATCGCCATCCCTACATCGGTTCTAAAACACACGCGGTAACAATCGCCAGTATGAAATCTTGGAATTCGTTGGTGTTTACTTCTAGCTGATTCGTAGGGGCGATAGTGGCATCTTTAATGAAAATGGTTTCCGATACATTAAATAAATTAACCAATAAGAAGCGAGCAACTTCATTGATATGAAGTTTAACATTACTTTATCATATTTCGTTAAACGGAATATTCTCCAATGAATGGAAACTCATTTTGCAAACGTTCACCAGTTACAAGTAAGGCCCTTCCATTAAACATCCCACGTTCTGCATAATGAATACGCGCATTACGACTATGCCTTATACATTCTCCAAAAATCATCAACATATTCAATATCACTGAACAGAAATGCCATTTTGGATTCGCTTCTGTCAATTATTTCAGGAACTGTGAGAATTACATTCACTGTTTTCATCGACATGTCAAAATATTGTGACAACATGGCTAACTAAAACTAGGTATGATGTGTTTACGGATTTGGCGATTTTGGTAACAAGTCCTGGGACACCCTGAATATTATGCATAAATAGAGAGTTGCGAAAAGAACATTGTATGGGTATTAAAAAGGTCGACTGTCAAGAATATTGATGAAAATATACACCTATATTATATACTTTTTCATATTTTCTGTTAAATAAGCAAATTTATGTAATAAGAGACACTGCTATTAATTACTTACGCGTAATTTCCTTGTGTAATAATGTTTCAGTAGCCGTATCCTACTTATACTTTGTTATTATGTCTATGGTTCTAGTCCAATTTTGATTTAATAATTCTAATTACAATATTATTCAGAATATCGTCAAATCTATTAATTTCAATTCGATGTTGCCACATTACTTTTCTCTTTGTACAATCATTTAAAAATCGATTATAGATAAATGTCGGAAATCTTCTGTTACTTAAACTATAACTTTGTATCATTAGGATTTATAATTAATGTGTTAATAGATATTATGCAACGTCATAAAATCTGTAACAACTCGTTGTCACATTATTAAATACAATTTTAATGTAATTAAATAATAAAACTAAATATTTGATTTTAACGTCAGTACTGTTGCCACATTTTAACTTTTCTTTTGCATTAATGTTTTATTTATTGAAGTGAAAACTTCTTTAGGCGCGTTGAACACTTTTTGAACGAAGTAAAATCATGGATTTTCTCGCTTTTATGCAACACAATACTTTTGGTTATGCAACACAATTAACAATGAAGCGTCGCACTCTACATGAGCTATATGTATACTGTGTTTATATGTGTACTTTTTTTGTAAAAAATTCCATTTACGATGGGCTTACGATAAAATTTTTAAAAGGGATTCATTTATTGGTGTTTTCCACTTCTGTCGGCAGTCCCATGACTGGACTCGTATTTTTTATTATTTATTAGAGATTGCTAGAAATCTGTAATAGATGAGAATATTTTCTATCCAGAAAAAGTTGAAGTGGTGTCGAGGCTCCAGGACTTCGTACCAAAAGAGATGATAGAGAGACTAAAAATAATTATAGTACTTCATATAAAATTTTTCCCTACTCCGTTCGTTCCCTTCGTCAAGTCGAGACACCTCAGTTTGCGCAGTTACAGCTTTTCAAATAGCCAGTGCCAATCGAGAAACTATTTAATATTATTTCTGAAGAAATAGACTTGTTGAATGAAGATGGCGATCTTGGTATAAATCTTCAATTAGCCTCTGACTACTTGAAAACTATCCCGCCGACAAGCGACGAATCTGAAAGATTTTTGATAGGCTTGCTACTGCTGAAACTGTTACATTGACGGAGCAGGCAGGTTCAAAAAGTTTTTGAGCTGTTGCTTTCCTAGCCAGTGCTTCAGCTATGCGGTTACCTTTAGGCTTACCATGGCCTTTGGTCCAAGACAGTGTGACACTGTTGTTTGTCGCCTTAACCAAGGCATGGTGACATTCTAGTCACACACACGTGCTAGATGAGCCCGTACCTTCCAGGATGCATCTCTTTACCGAGATACATCTCTCTGGGGAGGACTTCCACCACACCCCCCATCTTATCCGATGGGTCTCATCGTCGTCGTTCGGGTTTTCCGCGTACAGCTCGTCCCTGGTCAAATGGCTGCTGGCTGGGGCAGCTATTTTCTCCTTGGATGTGTAACCGCGGTGGTTATTTCTTCGGCGGTCTTCTAACTTGTTTTGGTCTTCTGTTGTGTGTGTTGGCGCTGCCTCTATAAAGTGCGTCCTTAGCCGACGAACTGCGGCTAAAGACGACCTTATAGAGTGTGTCTTTTTTTCTTGAGATTTCTTAATAGACTTCTCAGCTGCTCAAGAATCTGTTGTTTCTTCGATGTTGTCGTCGTCTTCTTGTTGGTTGCAGCTTGGGCGTAGCTGACTCCTGGCTTCGTTGTATTTGTTGCTGTTTTCCTTGTCTGCAGGTTGTTTGGGGCCTGTGGGATTCCTCTGTAGTTCGTCGGGTGTTCTCCCTGGCAGTTTGCGCAGGTTCTTCGGTCTTTGGCACTCGTTTGATCTGTGTGGTCCTCCGCACTTTACACATTTAGTGCTTATGCTGCATGCCGTCTGACTGAGGTGGAATCTTTGGCAGTAGTAATACTGCGTCGGTCCATTTCCTCTTCTTTGTTCCTCCCATCTGATCCTCACGTTTTGTATGTGTTGTATTTTACGTATTTTGTCCTTTTCTTCTACTTCGAGCTCTACAATGTAGATGGGTAGTGGTTTCCTTTCTCCAAATCTGGAGTGAAGTTCCTATGCGGAGTCCTTCTTTTTCGATTTCTTCCTTTATTTCTTGTGTGTCTTCGCAGTTTGTCAGTCCTCGGATGACAATCATTGCTTTCCTCTCTTCTCGTGGATGTACGTATACCACTCCACTTCTTTCCTGTCTTCTCTCAGGTACCTTGTTAGGTTCCTGTAGTCTTCGAGTTATTCACAAGTCATTCTCGGATAGTTATGAACCTTGCCTTGATTCCCATCCTATGAATGTCTTTCCTCACGGAGCTCCAGTGGTGGATACCCCTGAGGATTACGGTTATTTCTTCTTCCATTCGCCTAATGGTTCCTTCCAGCTCTTCTGCTTCTTTTTTTTGCTTCCCATAGTTACAATTAGTAAATTTTTTGACAATATATATTTAACACGAAGGATCCACATTCAATAACATTGTCCTATTAAGTCACAAACCAACACTTGGAATAAGTTTTTGACGTTGGAAATAAAGAATCTACACTAAAATCTGTTTAGCAGGTCAGTTGGAATATGTTTCTTTAGTCTTCGTTGTACTGGCTGCAACATGGGGCTTCTTGCTAGATCATTAGGATGTTTTTGCAATCTTAAGTCATATTTGTGAACAAATTGTTTTCTAGGGACAGTTTAGATTTACGTCCAACAATCCAGTATAGTTTATTTAACTTTAACCCTAACTGTTTGCGTTTTGTGAAAATATGTTACCTCCAAGTCAATCTTCTGTCAAGATGCATTCCTAAATATTTGACGTCCTCCTGGTGTAGAAGTTGATGACCATTTAGAGTAACTGGTGGACAGTTTCCTCTTCGGTTGTTAAATGTTACTTGGACTGATTTGTTTTCGTTTATTTGCATCCGCCATTTGGTCAACCATGTTTCTATAATATTAAGATGCATTTGTAGCTGTAGAAATGCAGTTGGTGGATTTTTGTTGCTGTTTCGCTATTACAGGAAGTTGGTAGATCTGAAGTGTAAATGAGATAAAGGACTGGACCAATTACGCTACCCTGAGGGACACCGGCGTTAATCGAATAGAGTGAGGTCGTTTCTTCTTGGTATTTAACAAGGTAATGTCGGTCATGTAGGTAGGATTTGAAGATAATGTAATAGTTAAGAAATGAGGATTTTTTAATTTTATAAAGTAGTCCTTTATGCCAGACTTTGTCGAAAGCCGACTTAATGTCCAAACAGGCAGCTGCACAATATTTTTTTTTCTTCCAAGGTCTTTAGACCACAGTTACAGACACGGTGGATTTGTTCGGTTGTTGCATGTTGCGGTCTGAAGCCAAACTGATGGTCTGGTATTATGCGAGACTTTTTTAGTAGTGGTTCAATTCTTGAGATCAGGATTTTTTCTAGGATTTTGGACATTATCGGTAAGAAGCTGATTGGTCTATAAGACTTTATTTCCTCTGCTGGTTTGCCTGGTTTTTGGATTAATATAATCTGAGCTACCTTCCATAGGAGTGGGAAGTAGCCACTTGATAGTACGGCATTATATATTTGAGTGAGGTATTGTAAGCCTTCTTTTGGGAGTTCTCTCATAACTTTTGAAATAATAAACTGTAATTGCTGAACACTCATGTTTTACGAAATACTTTTCAATTCTTATCCGAAAAGTAATATGTTTAATTTAATGAAACACCATAAAAAATAAATGCTCTTATCATGCAATTCCTAGTAATTTATTTTTATTGTAGTAATATTCCACGTATTTTACCAATATTAGGTTAGTTTACACCGTGTGGAGCAATCTGGTCCGTGGACCAAATCGTGGACTTATTTAGCTTAGAACTTAAGTGTTTATACTGACTGTTTTGCTGGATTAAAATAGACCAGGTTTAAAGCCTGGGACCAAAATTGACATTTTCATATTAAAATTACATAACCTTAAATCTTTAGGTAATTTGATGGTAGATTTTGATTTTATTTGAAAATGGATACAAAAATAGTTGCAGTGGTAATAGAGTTTCCGAACAAGAAAAAAAAACATTTGTTTGTATCCATTAACTTATTAATTTTCATTTCAGTCGCAATCTCTAACATTACCCTCGTTTCCTTTTCACTCCAATTTGTTCCCCGTTTTTTGCGACCACTTTTAATATAACTTTTTGGAACCATTTGTTAGTATTATTTTTTTAGTATTTATCACAGTCAGTTTTTTTTATGTTATTTTGACCCGATCTTACGTGACAACTGACGTATTTTTACTCTGTGCTTTTAGCAAACCGTCACTTTGGTCCACGAATACTAATGTGCCGTGTTTACACCGTAAAAAATTGAATTTGAACTACCCTAGATGAGATGGATCAAATTCGAGTACCAAATTTTACTCCTTGGGTGTTTACACCGAAAGTAAAGTACACGTGACGTCATTTAGACCTCGGACTAAAAATTTGGTACACACAACTACACGGTACAACTAAAACAGATCTTTTAACAATATATTAGACACTTTTAGCTTGTCATAAGTTTTCACACGTATCCGCATCCGTATTGGAGTTACGTTGACGTAAAGAAACTGTCAAGAAAACCTTTTTAGCAGAAAACGTATCGTTTCGTTCTGTTTTTAATTGTATAACCACAAAACTTTTTGTCTTTTTATATTTTTGTAAAAACGTAATATGGGGGCGATATTTAATAATCCATTGCTGCTAGACGAGGACGATGAGGATTTGGACGACCTATTTTTTATGCATATTTCGCATGACCAAAATATATTGGGTTATAATTAAACCAAACCAATATCAAAGAAGAAGAAGAAGACCTGTAAAATAGCACTAATAGCACAGAATACTGATTTTTGTCGGGATACGGATACGTTTACGTATACGGAGTAGGGGACGTAACAACACGTTCAACGCATCGTATCGGCTGAGACGTAACGGGTCTACACATGCGCAGTTCGTTACGGATACGGATACGTGAGAAATTTAAGACAAGCTAAAGGTCTCTAGTTATTGCTTCGCTACAGTATCTTCCCATTTCCCCTAATTTTTTTGAGCTCTTTTTTTCTATAAATTGCATTTAATTTTAGACTAAATTTCTGAACTCCTATGAATCTAATATTGAAAGAAACTAAGAAATCTAAAAGGACGTGACAACGTCGGAATTTCTTGTGTCCTCGAGTTGAACAGCCGGTTGAACGATTCGTTCCGTTGGCAGTGCATGTTTTGTTGTGCGCCGGCGGGTGGTGAGTAACACTGAAAAAGACGACCGAACGCATGTGACGGTTGAAAACAGTTGAAAATCCAATCGGTTTTGTCGTTTGTGGCTCTTTTTGTCGGTCATAACAAAAATATAGTTTCGCCTCTTTTACGAATGACCCTGACGTTGATCTTATGGTGATGTGGTATGAGTCATCTCAGTGGAATTCTCGGTGATACCTGTTGGTCAGTTACCCATCGCGAATGATTATAGTTGTTACAACGCGCATAGTGAGGTTATGTTTACGTTTTCATAGTGAAAATTCGGCCCCCTTACTTACGTGTATTCGTTTTTGATAATATTGGGGTGATTTTATTGATTCAAGGCAGGTGTTTTTAAGTGCATTCTCTTTGTTTGGATGTTTTCTCTTTCCTGTAGACACAGGTACTTGTGTACGTATACTGTCGACGATACTGCTGACATTTTTCGTTAACGGCAAATATTATTATAATTTTACCAGAGTAGTACTTACACGTTTTTTATTACTTTTCAATCTATTGGGTATTTTATTCGTAGTTGATATTTCATATAATAGAATAGAATACAAATAAATACTTATTATAGTTAAGGATAAAAAGTAATGATTATCGGTTTGTTGTTCAATATAAGGGTGAGACCCTCACAACCTTTATCTGATCAAAGTACACCAATAAAGTCGTTCGTCTTTAAGCGATGATATTTAATTTAGGAAGTTACAATTGAAATTATTATTTATTTAAGTATTTCTTGGCTGTTTTAAAGGAAGTGGTCAAACTGGGAAATAACAAAACACCAAAATATTCAAATAACGTACGATATACAGTAATCGAAACCCTAAAAGAATAAAATCGATGATAAGTTTATGCTAAGACTCTTGCAAAAAGGATTATTTTAAATTTATATGGTTTCTTGTGCTTAAGAAAATTCCATGAAAGATATTTATGACCATTATCGCAAAATGCGGTTTAAATTATGAAAATTTATTCAATCTAAAATTTATGTTGGCACAAATTGGAATGATTTATAGACTAAAAAAGATTACTTTAAGTAATAAAGAAGTAATTTTATTGGACTAATGACGTAGGGTGCCATAATAACCATAAACAATAACAAATTTTTCTTATGTCCACATTCTTCATTTCGTGACCTGTTTGTAGGAATTCCTACCTATATTCATGACATATTAGCTTGTTTTGTAGGTAGTGAACGACAATTAGATATATTGTTCAATCATATTAATAATTTACATCCAAAGATTACATTTACATTAGAAGTTGAAGAAAATAACTCAATCAATTTTCTTGATATTAAAATTCAAAGAGTCAATTTACAGAAAACCAACACATACTGATGTGACTACACCATATAATTCCTATAATCCCATGTCACATGAGTTAGCAGCATATAATTCGATGATACATAGAGCATTTTCAGTTCCTATGAACAAATATAATTTTTGATAGAGAAATTAATATAATGAAACAAATAGCTACATCCAACGGTTATCCATTACATGTAATAAATAAATAAATTAATAAAAAAGAGGAAAAAGTGGCATTACAATTGATATTTCCTGAAAAAACTAGAGAAATACAAAATTACAAAACCATCACATATGCTTGTAATATTTCTAATAATATTTCAAAGATAATTTCTTCTTCAACAAATACGACACTTTCTTTTAAAACAGAAAACAATGTGAGTAAAAAATTGTTAAATGTAAAAACTAAAATACCCCCATTAAAAAAGTCTGGAATATATAAACTTAAATGTCCAGAATGTAATGCTGTCTATATTGGTCAAACAATTCGAAATTTTGAAATTAGATACAATGAACACTCACGAGCATACAGATTAAAACAGCCAGGTAAATCCCATTACGCAAAACATCTTCTTGACACCAAACATTTATTAACACAGAACTAGAAGTACTGCATATTTGTGATAAGGAACAAGAACTAGATTTCCTTGAAGAACTGGAAATAAGAAGACACTTAAAAGACCCACAATATAAGTTGTTAATGAACAGATAAATCTAGGGAGCTCTCCACTATTAAATTGTCTTCTTAAGTAACAATTGTAAAGATCAGCAGATATAGTTTTCCTTGGTTTCTTATATCATTGCACAGTTATACTGATCTTAAATGGGAAAAAGATATCCAAGATATCCCCATGGAACTAATAATACCTAAGCTTTAATATTTGTAATATCATATCTTCTTTTTTCTATTCATACCTATATATTAAGTCAATCACAAGATAGGTCACTCACTATTTGGTCTAGCCAAAATATTAAACATCAAGTAGACATCACATAAAATGTAACTTCTGTCATTCTGAGGATGATATATCAACATCGAAATAATTATCAATAAGTATCTTAAAATTTTTATAATTTTTTCATTAAATATTGGAATTAATTAGAAACACTTAGTTTCATTTGAAAAAGTAATATGAGTAGATTCCATAAAGTAAGGGTCCAAACAGTAAATTCAATTTATATTCATTCTATTCCATTCCAGCTAATGTGTCACCCAAATTTTATAGGTTTTATGATTTTTCCAATTCGAATAGTTTCTTATTTAGACTTACTAGCCTAGGCAAACTCAATGAACTAGGCGAGAACAATATAGTCACCTTACTGTGGATTCCGGGACACACTGGAGTAGAAGGAAATGAAATAGCACATGAACTAGCAACTAGGGGGACTGAAACACATTTTTGAGGGCCAGAACCCTTTTGCGGTATCATCCACAATGTAATATTAAAAGAAATATACAAAGTCGAAAAAAAGAGAAGATCTGCCCATTGGAAAGATCTAGTAGATCTTAGACAATCAAAGATTCGTCTCGGTGACTACAACCTGTTGAGATCAAATTAATGCATAAGTCAAAGTAAAACTTCACTAAGAGTTTTAACAGGGTTCCTAACGGGACATTGTTGCCTGAATGGGCACCTTAAAAAGCTCAAAATAGTGGAAGAAGAAGAATGTAGATTCTATGGCATGGAAGAAGAAACCTCCATACACATACTTGCGAATTGCACATCAATTCAGAATCCCAGGGCACAACACCTAGGAGACTACTGGACAGAAGTTAAAGCCAGTAGATATTATAAAAATTTCTCCGCAAAATAGGACTAAGGGAGCTGCTAGTCTCAGAGACTTTCCTCAGGAACTAAGTAGAAGTAAGGGGGCACAATAGATCTTCTAGGTCTCAGTGAATGTCACCCCAATATACATACTATCCTATCTACCCAAGATTAATGTTATCTAATAGCAGTTTCGCTTCTTTTCCTTGTTTAGTCCATGGAGGTTATGAAAGAAGTTAGAGGTGTCTCAGAAATTTGATAGAATTAAGTAAGGCGATGCGATAGCTAAATAGTCTCAATAAAAGCATGAATTTTTGCCCATATTTAAAATTACTACCTACTGTAGTTAGCGATCTACTTACTATATGTTTTTATTTTATGTTATCATAGCAACAAGAGTTTTTTGAAAGTAAGTCAGAAAAAGTGACACATATTTTGTAATACATTTTACGTTCGAAAATTAAAATAACTTTTCCATTAGTACAGTCTTTATTAACTCTGAAAATACAATTTTACCTATGTTTGAGATAAATTTGTCAAGTTTTATTACATTATAATTATGTGGAGGTCTCTCATTAACAATTAACTTTACAGATACTACGTTTATGGGACTTACTAATGTATCAGAATGTGAGGATCTTTTTCCTTCTTTTCTAACCTCCATTACCAAATTTTCTGCATACATTTAAGCTTTTATTGTCTCAATTCATGAATAAGAAGAGATGCTGTATTATAACTTTTTAAAAATTTTATGTTTATATTCTGCAGACTACTTCTTATTATATTATAAGATATTTTCCAAGGCCAGTAATACTTTTTTCTATCCTTACTCTGAAATTTACCTCGAAAATTTTCGTCAATAAAATATGCTGTATGACACGACCAAAAATTCTTGCGAAAATTTTCGGAGTAAAAATATAAAACATGTTCTATATTCTCTAGACAAAATTTTATAAAGTGCGCGAGAATCGGCGCTGAACCACATAATCGGATTGTTTGACATTACACTCATTAATTTGCTTTTAAATAGTTTATAAACGAACAAACAACAAATTTCTGCAACATCTAACATTACAAGTTCTTTCTTGCTCACTATTTTTGAGAAGAAAATAAATCTTATTATTGAAAATAAATAAAATTAGGTTAATGAAAGTATGTTTGTTTACTGTTTGCATACATCAGCTGTAACAAAATAACCGGACTGCGCATGAGTATCGTATGAATTACTCCGAAAATTTTTGGAAGATTTATTGCCTGTGTAATACAGATTTTAAGAAAATGTTATAAAATTTTAGGAGAAATTTCTGACAAAATTTTCGTGGTAAATTTCAGAGTAATTTTCGGCATAATTCTTTGCTGTGTAATACGGCTCTTACTTTATAATTTGTAAATATTTTAGATTCTTAATTAATACCGTTTAGACCAATTTCTAGTACTATCAAGTCATATTATATTAAAAATTATCGAACCCCTCGCAGGACAAATATATTCGTATTTTAAAAATAGCTATCATTTTTTAGAAAAGCTATCAAATTTAAACCATTAAGTATTTAGACAGTTTTGATGTACTTGGTTAGCATTTTTATAAATGTTCCATTCCAGTAAACAATAGAACTAATCAAATCAAAATTATAAACTGATCAGACACTTATAGAACGAACCAAATTGAGCGTATCACCAAAAATAGAATATTATTATTATTATGGATAACAAAAACATATTCTCTCAATTCGGTAACGATCTTTATGAAGAGTTTTGGTTGCCTTGGACCCTTGGCTCTCACTGATTTTATTCAATATTTTTAAGCCCAAATAGTCAATAAGTAAAATTTAAAACCCATTGTCTGGTGGAGATATGCTTACAACATTTTGGCAATATAGACTTATGACTTGTATCTTTGAATTATTTTTTGACGAACATAAATAATGGAGAAAAATCTATAAACTTTGAAATTGAAAATAACAATTTTTTCAGATGTTTTTATCAATAAAACATTCACAGGATATGATATAATTGGTTTGTATTTAAATTTTGCTGCTTCAATACAACAAAATGCAGAGATATATGTAGCTAATATTTCAGTAGAATGTATGGTTTTTCAGCAATATTAACACTGCTTTGTTCTCTTGTGTCTTCTTCTCTTGCAAGTTTTTCGTTACAAGGAAGATGTATTAATCTCGAGGTATTTTTTCTCCAATTTTTAGAATCTCAACAATGTCTCCATCTTTTCCTAAACCATTGTTGGTATCTGTTCTTTGTTGTTTCTCGATTAAGTTTATAAACTTTTAGTGGGTAGGGAAATATGGAATAACCCAGTTCGTTCCTTAGTAAACAATAAACTTTTATATGCCACACCTTTGTCGGACGTCTTGTATATTTAAAAATTAGTAATGAATCTAGATACGTTTGCACTAACAAAAATGTTGTAAATAACCTGTTTTTATATGTAAAATGAATAATTTCATTTTACTGTGGTTTTTTAAATGAATTACTGAAGATTATTTTAAAAATCAACATTTCTAGGAAGCTTTACCACTATGATATTAATAATACTTTGATTAAACAACTCATAAGTTTCTAAGAAAAGATAAAAGTATAAAAAAAGAAATCTTAGTTCCCATGGCAAGAAATACGACTACTTCCATTCAATAATAATAGGTCTGCATATGCTCGACTGGCATGCAAACACACAGTAGAACCTGTTTTACTATGAAAAAGGTACAGGTTTCAGGTACAGGTAAAGATGGGGAATTCTCTGTTCAATGGAACTGGTGCTATTATATAACACTGATGCTCACCCATTTACATTTATTTTTTTTATCTTCTTTGTATATTTTCTTGCATCACAGTTTAAAAAGTTTGAACTTCTGTAATATGTGGTTCCCCTTGATGATTTTTCCATAATTTTGGCATGATTAAATTGAAAAACAGAATAACTGAAACGAAGTTGAATTCCAAGTTCCGATCTGTTTAACGTAAAATTTAATAGTGTTTGATAAACGTAATCATACCTTTGGGATTTTTTATGCTTCCCACACACGTGCTATTTTTTCAGCGTTTTGGTAGCTCTAGCGTCTTGGACGCTTATGCATTTTTAACCACACACACAAACGTTTTTAAAAGCTCGAATTTCGCCAACAAGAGAGGATAGTATGTCGTTTAAATCAAAATAAGTAACAAGTGCACTAACTTCAATTGCGGAAAAGTGTAAATCCAAAAAAATGTTGGCTCGGTACATAGAAGTCATCAGTATTTGCATCCGAGTTCTCTTTAGATCGAACCTTTTCACACTCCTTTTTTTCAAGAAATCTATGTAGCATTTGTAATTGTACGACTTACACAAATTTAATAATTCTATTCTATTTCACGATTATACGCCTGCTTCGGATTATACAGCGTGTCCTAAGCCTAAGTTATCATTTACAGGCAATATCTCGCTTAATTTAAAAGATAATCCAATACTGTAGAAACTGCTGTGAATGGCATCAAAATTTCTTCCTAATGACGTATCAGAAACTTTATTTCACTTAACAGTCCTTTGGCAGCCACCCCTCACTTTCTATTTTCAAATGGCACCCCCCGTATATTTTCGTTGAAAATTGCTTTGTTGTTGGTTTTTATTATTAGCACCAAAACAATTAACATATTGTAATTTCTAAATTTCCTTATTAAAATAAAAAACATATAACGAAGAAAAAATTACAGTAAGTGTTCAAAATTATTTCCCGCAGATTCCATACAAGCTACATGCCTCACTAATGCGTTCTTTAAGATCATCTAAATCTACAGGCTGTGTTTGATATACTAATTCTTTAAGATAACCCCACAAAAAAAGGTCCAGTGGCGTTAGATCGGGCGAGCGGGGAGGCCTAGCTATAGGTCCGGTAGTACCTATCGATCTGTCAGCAAATCAATGTACTCGTCTGGACCGAATGTAAATGGCATATTGTGCTTATAACAAGATTAATAATTTTGAATTCAAATTTGTGGATAGTATAAAAATTGAATTCGTCGATTAACTAAAACACCCTAGGTACTATTCGCAAATTATTGTTCTTTTATACTTATTATTATAGTTTATTTCAGAAAGGTATAGAGTAATAAAACCTCATTAGGTATGCAAAGGGAGCACAGAGTGACCCAACGAATATTTAAGCCACTTTCATAGTTTGGCATTGATTTCATTGTAAAATTCTTTCTTTTTATCAAGTGCAGGTAGTACCACCCGGGTTGTGGTCAATATATGGGTTTAGCCTATTGTTATCCATTCACAAACACTGAAAATAGTGTGCCAAAGGCGTGCCGGTAGGATACTCGTAAAAAGGAAAGAATTTTATTTTAACAGAATAAAAATTAGGCATTATGTACATAGTATTAGGTACACTTATTTTTTATTGAACATTATACAAAAAATACATTATACAGAAATTAAATTATAAAAAATCATAATATTCTTCGACATCTGAAATTTTAATATTACAAACCATACTATTTCAAGACCTACGCCTATGGCCGACACCGAAATTGAGCCGAACTGGACGGAATTCCCCATTTTATTACTCTATACCTTTCTGAAATAGACTATAACTGTCATTATTTTTTTACATAAAAAGCATCAGTTTTTTTAAACTTTAAGATAGCTTGCGGCGACGCTATCTGCCATTACACTAGCAAATATGTGTGGTTCGCATTAAGGACAAAAAAGAGTTCGGTTACAAAATTAGTTTAATTATAGACAGGGGAAGGATAGATAAATATTTCATTTCTAGTAATAAATAACTGAAAACATTATTACTTAGATGTTTATTTTTTCACGGTTTAAAATAAAAAATATTCGGCTCACTACAAAATATGTGCTAACTTAACAAGTTGTATGTTTATACTAATTTTTCTAAATATTATTGTTTGGAAAATTGATAAATAAATGTAAGTAGCTGTTTTCATCGCACCTACTTAGATTATTTATTAAATACTGACCAACAACTTTTTTTTTAAAGTAAATAACGTTTTGAAATTAAACTGTAATTGTTAATCGAAGGTTAATAAAAATCATGTGTGGGTCAAGTAAGTTTCCGGTTTAGTTGGTTCTTAATATGACTTTCAAATGCTTTTAAGTTCACACAATCGCTTATTCTTCTTTTATTTTTGGCGGTATTGTTTTATAGATATATTAGTGCTACGTGCTAGATTCTAGATGTACCCGATTTGTATCTTCTATCGCCATTTAACTAATTTGAATTTTATTAGAAAAACGCAGGCTTTCATGGTCGAAATTATGATTAATAATAATTTTTCGAAGGGACTTTGAATTTGTATTGTTTCCTATATCCTTAGAATCGATGTTCAAAACCTCTTATACTATCTTCCGTATGTTCCTTCTTGTAATGTTTTTGTTATTTATTTAAATAGTTTTTACTTATGAGATAAAATTATACACACTACTATGGCTAATTACTATTTATTTATTTATAGAAACACATTGTATTAAAATTAATTTATTTTTACCACTTGAATATTACACTATTTATCTTCACTCTTTCATTCACTGTCTTTCTGTGAACTAACTCTGTACTGTATTGCTATCTTTTTATTAACTGTCCACTATATATAGTCTTTATCAATTTTCAAAAATTGTTGAGTTTTCCACGCTCGTTATATGCGTAAACCAAACGCATTTAGAATGTTCTCGAAAACGTATTCGCCAAAATTTATAGTTGAGTGACAGGACCGGCTTTGAGTTGGTGACTTCGTAACATTATTTTATATTTTCATTTCAACGTTTCGGTAACTGGAAAGTTGAAGAATAGTGAAATTTTTTAAATTTTTGTCCCTACCTGACACTCCGACAACTAGACAATCAATATTTTGAAGTTTAATTATTTAATGTTCAATATAAGTCAGAACATTTAAATTGAGATACATTTTTGAAAAACCAGCATAACAACTTTTGTTTTAACATTATTCACTATTTTTAATAAAAGTTGCTACCATAAAGTTGTATCAAGTTTCTTATTACCACAACAAATTGAAGATTATTAGTTTTAAAAGTGGACAGTGTGATAAAGTTTCTCAATGACACTAACCTTTATAACAAAATTAGAAAACTCCTAGTGATGAGCAAAGCAAGACCAAGAGAGACTTGCTATCGGTCTTGCTTATCCAGTCTTGATCTGACCTGTCATGAAAAAATTTCAATAGACTGCTTGACTCTAATTTGATAAAGAAACAAAACAGATAAAAAGAAGAAGGATATTCTCGACGGTTTTTTGTTCAATTGGTTGAGTTCACCTCTTAAATTTTCTTATTTCTCTGTACCTTACTACCCATATAAGAAATTTTTAAATTCAATTTTCGTTTGATTATGATCATGATTAAATGCCAGACGTGTGGTGGTTGTTTCGGATTCGAAAGACGCCCATCTATATTTTTGAAGGTTAATAACCTATAACTTATAAATAAAATAAGAAACCCATAAATTTCAAATAATATCAATTTATCTTGTCTAAAATAAGGCACGTGGCCGTAACCGATTTCAAAGGAAGCGGATATTAGACATAATTCATGCAACTCATTCAAATGATAAAAATTATACTTGAAATAATAATAATAAAGATGCCCTGAAATGCAACTTAATAATAACCTTGCTTGCTCGTCTATATCCGTTCCATTGTCAATTGTCAAAGTTGTGGGTCACATTAAAACAATCATGATGATATCATATTAATAAAAGTGGTTCGAGTTTAATAAATACCGTAGTCGTTCTTACCCAGTATTCTGTATAAATCGTTTATAATTGTTGATTAATTCTAATTTAACACCGTTTTAAACAAAAAAATAAAATATCAAGCTGGAGAAGTCAAAATATCTTCCAATCTCTAAAAACTCTACGCTGTCTAAAAATGTACAAATCCAGTGGAAATACCAACCACATTTTAAACTTTAACTCGTACAATGACAAACTTGACAACAGATGAATATGTGTATAGAATAGTAGATAGATGGGCAAATTATGTGACTGGTTTAAATACGAGTTTAAATATGTCAGAAATAATGTTTAGGGTTGGTGCCTCTGGTAGTGAGTTAAATCCCAATAATCCTACTATAGTGGAATTCACATTTAGATGGCAGTACGCGGATTATGGAATAACAACGTTGCCAATCCTACAGTACTGCCATTGTAAGGTTTGCTGCTTTTGTAAAAGAAGCACAGGTCGGTCTTAATATTAAAGCGACAACTCTCTTACTGACATCAACTGTATTTATGTCGAATAATTTTATTTTTCGACTGATTCATCAACTTTAAAAATTCAGTTTAGGTACAGCTTTAAACGAAGAGGTCTGAAACTTTGGCGTTAAATTAACTAAACATGATAGTTAATTTTGACATTTGATAGCTAGACTTTGCGAAAAAGTTTTTATTGCTACTACTATAATTTTTTCTTCAACTCTACAAATATTTCTATGGATCCTTTTCCGGCATATTCTCTGAAAACTTTATTATAAAGTTGGCTATGATCAAATAGAACCCATTTCTTCCATCTGTTAGATTTGGCCTAAGGGCTTGTTTGTACAGTATTAAATTATTGTCTGTTTGATCAAGTTACTCATTCATGTATATAGTTCTCATGGCTTTTGTCACCAAGCTTTTGACATGTGCGAGATAATGTAGTCAATTGCATAAACCAGGCTCGCATTTTAGTCTAAAACAGTTTTACTTCACTCCATGCATTTTCAAAGTATTGGTGTTTTTGAGCAACTCATTACTTTCAGCATTGAAAATAATTGAAATCGGTTATATGACGTTTGATTCGTGCTAATTAATGTCAATATATCTAGAAATACATGTAATACAACGAGTAACCAATAAGCAAAGCCAAAACTACTCTTGTAAAGTTTTTATTTTTCTAACAGGAGGAATTTAATAATATACACAAGATACAATTATCAAGTACAAAAATTTTCAAATTGTGTTATACAGGTTAGTGTTCTTGAGAAAATTGATCCCACTGTCCACTTTTGAAACTAGATCATTTTAATTTGTTCTGATAATAACGCCTCCATTCTGGCTTGATGGTACTGTGGACAGACTGTTAGGATTTGGCTAGAGGAAAGTTTAATATTGATGGTTCTTCTTTAGTGATGAGCTGTAGATGTTTATGTTATGTATGACCGATAGGGAGATGGTATTCTGAATTATGTCGAATTATGTTGAATTATGTCGAATAAAGTTCATGTATTGATAGTTTAGTTATTTCCGTTCAGAATATGTTCCACATTTGAGAGAGTAAAATTATGAATAAAAATACCCAATACCCCACCGAAACGAGCCTCTTTTTAAATATATAATCTTACCACTTAGTGGTGTAGGGCGTGCTGCAGTTACTCTTCCTTCACGAATTTTTTCCATTATTTCCTATTTTGAGCTATGTCCTTCCCTTATTTCCAGCTTCTTCCTCTTTTATCCAGTAATCCAGCTATTACCTTATCCCAAGTTTTCCTTGGTCTGCCCCTTTTTTTATTTTTTCCAATTTTTGCTTTTCATATTCTCTTAACCGGTCTTCCTTCATCCATACTTTGTAAATGTCCCCACCATTGTAGTTGTCTTTCTTCTATAAAGTCTAAGGTTGATTGTATTCCCAGGTCTTTCACTTATATCTATGTTTTCATTATATCCTCTTTTGTTACACATCTTACGCTTCTTAAATATATCATCTCTGTCGCCTGTATTTTACTTTTTTGTTAACACCCATGTTTCGCATCCATATGTAAGTATTGGTCGATATATTGTTTTAAATACTTTAAATTTCGTATTTTTAGATATTTCTTTTTTGAATAGATGAGGCTTTTACTTGATGAAGATCCATACTAAACGATGAAACGATTTAGAATCTTTAAATATGAATATTTGCTTTAAAACCGATTACAATCTATCTAAATTCATTAAAAATGACAAATCTAAATCCTCAAAATTAAACAAATCAGGTGTTTATAAATTAAAATGTGGTAACGACAACTGTGACAAAATTTATATAGTTAGAACTTTTAGGAACTTTAAAACTAGAATTTCAGAACACAAACGCAGCTATGACAACAACAAATTAGATTCCAACTATTCAAATCATCTATTAACAAACCAACACACTTTCGACTCAAATTTTGAAATTTTGCATGTAGAACCCAAATCCTTTAAATTAAATCTTTTAGAAGCCCTCGAGATTAACAAAAACAAATATTCCGGTAATCTGCTTAACGACCAAATAGATATCAATTATTCTCCCTTATTAAACCTTTTTACCTAGAAAATGTGATAGTTGTTGATCAATTTCCCAGGTACTCTTTTTCAATACCTTTGTAATATTCATAGAATTCCGTATTAAGACACTTTTTGTACTTATCCCCATTTAAATATATTATAATACTTTTGTCAATATCTTAGAATTCCGTATTAAGGCACTATATAAATTAAACGTTTTTCATTATATCTTCACTAGTTTGATAAAGCTACTGTGTAGCGAAACGCGTTACTAATTTAATTTGAACGTTAGTTCAAATTAAAATGAAGATTTAAACAAATTAAATTGTTTTATTTCATCGTTTATTTCTTTTTTATTTATAAATTTAGTATTCATGGCATAGTATAGTTTGTTAGTTTTAACTATTCTATTATTAATATCTGCTTCCTATGTTCCGTTTTCGTCTATTATTGTTCCAAGGTACTGGAAATGTTTAACTTGCTCCATTCTGTCTGTATCTATACTTACATTTATTTCCTCTCTGTTTTGTTTTTGTTATTCTCATTCTCAAGTCTACCGTATTCCACACATTTTTGTTTTCTTGTAATTCTAATAACGTCGTCTGTAAAAGCTCGCTCCTTCACTGGTGTTCACCCTGCACAATTGCAAATGTCCCACACATACTTTTTTACTTCGTTTTGTGCATTTCTTAATGATCTCATCCATGTAAATAATAAATAACAAAGGGCTTAGGCTTAGTCCCATATTTGTAGTGAAATTTTCTGTTATATTGCTATTTCTTATGACCACGTTCTCATTTTTCTCACAGATGTTCTGTATTATTTTCATCATTTTTGTATTCAATTCCCTTTCTGCTAATATTTTCCCCATTTTTTCTCTAGATCCAGAAAAGCCACGAATAGTTTCTTTTCTTCTTGTATTGCTTTTTCTGTCAACTTTTTAATATTAAATCTGCGGTCTTGGGTACTTCTTCCACTTCTGAATCCACTCTGTGACTCCTCCAGTGTATTGTCTATTGCAGACCTGATTCTTTTCTCCAGTATTTTCTCCAATATTTTCATCGCGGTGCTAATTAATGTTATTCCACGATAGTTATTGCAGTATTTCACATCACCTTTCTTAAAAATTGGTACAATTAGTGCTTTTTGCCAGTACCTTGGTAGTGTTTCTTCTTCTATAATTTTATTGAAAATTTGTAACAACATATCTTTTCCTTTTTGTCCAACGTTTTAAATCATTTCTGATGTAATTTTGTCATATCCAGGAGCTTTTCCATTTTTAAGTTCTGTTATCACCTGTTCTATTTCTTCTTTACTTATTTTTATTTCCCGCATCTTCCTGCATATTAATTTGGATTCGTTCCTCTCTATCTTTTGTATCATTAAGTAGTTCCTGATAATATTCTTTCCATCTTTGCATAATTTCTTGGTCGTTTGTTAGTATTTTGCCATTCTTATTTTTTATAAAATATGTGTCCCGTTTTTTTCTGTTTTTATATTCTTTAATGACTTATAAAAGAGTTTTCTTTCTTCTATTTTCTCCCCAAATTTTCTCCATTGTTCGCTCTTTGATGTTTTAATTAGTTCTTTGGTTTTCTTCCTTTCATCCTTATATGTATTATATGTCCCTTTTGTTCTATTCGATCCATGCCATTTTGTTTTGTTTCACTTGGTTTTTTATTTCTATCGTCCACCATATTATCTTGTTTTCTATTTATTCCACACATTTGCTATATTTAGGATTGTATTTTTAAAGTAGTTCCATTTATCCTTATTCCATTGAAATATTACAATTTAAGGACCTAACATTGCATTTTTAGAGGACGCAATTTTATTTTTGGTACATGTGTAGGAGGCAATAGAAGCTTAACCCCAAGTTTGTGGGGTTGCCGCCCTTGTCCCCCGGCCGCCATCTTGGAAAAAGGGGTGCAAACACCTTTTTCGCGATATCTCGGAAACTATACGTCCTACGTTGTAGCAAATCGCTTTGCCTACAAATATGTTCATATAACTTTTTGCCCTAAATTTAAAATTGAAGAAGTTATAAGCAAAAAAGTGAGAAAATTTCTATAAAAATTTTCTTTTTTGCTCTATAACTTTTTTTTAATACATTTTACAAAAAAAATTACCTGAGACCAATCTTGTAGATTGACGTTTGAGGAAAATTTTTCTCTATAATTTTTTTTTAATTTCATTCATTTAAAACGCTGTTACAGCGCTCCAAAGTTGACCGGGTTCGTCAATGCTCATGAGAATCCGGTCAAAACGAAATGTTTAACTTAGTTTTATGATCTTTTTTTTTATTGTAAATACATTCTTAAAAAAATTTTGTTAAATCCCTACCTACAACTTTACTTATACATTGCTAACTCTTTTCACCGCCACCTATGAGGTAGTCTGTAGGCGCGTTTTTTTTTCGTGGTATCCCCAGTAGGCCTACTGCACAGACATCTTGCCGATGAGGTAATCCTCGACATAATCATAGTTTCAATCAGTTATTAGTTAGCTATTCTATTTTACTTTTCTTCGATGGTCCAGGCTGTGGCTCAGAATGTAATTCAACGTCGAATGTGAAGGTTTGGGGAATGACAGGAGTTAAAATTGGAGTCATAGTTGGAAGTTCACCTTCGAATTCATTTTCTTCCATTAACTTTGATATTTCCATGATGTTGCTGTATGTTTCGCCAGAACAATGGAGGCATATTGTAGAGCATTTGAGGTCAGCTTTTTTGCAGCCATACATGCTTCCACAATTTCCTTTGCATCTGCAGAAAATTAATTTCATGAGATCGGGGGGTGCAGGAGGCTTGGAAGCTCAAGCCCCAATCTTCAGGATTTTGATATCTTCCGAGCCACGACTGGACCTAGTGATATACTCGGAGACTGTGAAAACGAGCTGCATCTTGTGTTGGAGGCAGCGATGATAAACTAAGTGAATTTTCAGTCACTGTCTTGGCAAATCGTTTGTATCGCATGCCGTCTAGTGAGTCGTCTTTATTACCGCCGTATAAAGCTACGAAAAAACGTTCGCCAACAAGAATGAGCAAAGATGGATCGACTTTCTCACTAAGGAATACCACCAGCTAATTCAGGATGTTTCTCCATAATTTTTATAAATTTTAGTTTCCCCATATTATAGGCTGCTGATGTTGTATCACATCATGAGAAAGCATGAAGAAACAGCAAATTCTGTGCTATAAGATCTCCATACATAAAACTTGAAGGGCTATATAACTGACCAGATGTGCGCCCTTTTGAAGGTTTTGAAAAGTAATTGTTGGGATGTCTTCTACCGAATGCTGTGAGCAATACAAGAATATTAATGTCCTCTGCCAAAATAATCACAGAATCATGAGATTGGGATGCAGAAAGCGCAGCAGAGACGATGATTGAATCTGCATCTGATTCAGCTTGGTCGACAGAAAAACCCACTTCTGAAAGAGCAGTTTTGAGAAGATTTATCAAGTTAAATTTGTTTTTTTCATTACTAAGAAATTTTTCTTGAGATATTGCTGGTACGGTACTCTTATCAAACTTAATTTCTGTACATTGATGCTTTTTCGTGCGTCGCAGACGTTCCCACGACTTTGTTCCTGCTATATCAGGATTTTCGGAGTAACCATCAAATATTATACTTACAGATAGTCCATAATGTTCTTGCACATAACGGACATGCTTCTCAAGGATGTTGTTTAATGACGAATTCCGCTCCCAAACCACTTTATGCAATAGAAATTTTTTAAGAATGTATTTACAATAAAAAAAGATCATAAAACTAAGTTGAACATTTCGTTTTGACCGGATTCTCATGAGCATTGACGAACCCGGTCAACTTTGTAGCGCTGTAACAGCGTTTTAAATGAATGAAATTAAAAAAAAACATAGAGAAAAATTTTCCTCAAAAGACCATCTACAAGATTGGTCTGAGGTAATTTTTTTGTAAAATGTATTGAAAAAAGTTATAGAGCAAAAAAGAAAATTTTTATAGAAATTTTCTCACTTTTTTGCTTATAACTCCTTTAATTTTAAATTTAGCGCAAAAAGTTATATGAAGATGTTTGTAGGTTCTACAAATTATGTCTTCAATAATTTTTTGTAGGACGTATAGTTTCCGAGATATCGCGAAAAATATGTTTGCACCCCTTTTTCCAAGATGGCGGCCGGGGGACAAGGGCGGCAACCCCACAAACTTGTGGTTAAGCTTCTATTGACCCCCCACACATGTCCCAAAAATAAAATTGCGTCCTCTAAAAAATGTAAAGCTCATGTAACATTTCAATGGACTACCTCTATAAGTCCGTTTTCTATTTCTTTATATTCAAGTTTTTTGTTTATTTCATCTTCGTATTTCCGTGCAATTGCTTTATCTCTTAATTTACAGGTTTTTATAGATTCATGCTCTATTTTCCCCCTTTTTGTTGATTCCGGTGGTTGACTTATCTTTTCATCGTCAACGAGCCTCGTTATTATTGCCATTAAAATATCGCATCATGGAATTTGGTTGAGCACATTCCAAGGAATAAATGTACAGAATGATATCATAAAATGTGCTCTAGATTTTGCAGCATATTTGAAGATGCCCATAGAGGAAAGTACCACGGGCCCGAGCTTGGTCCAGGCTTGGCCCAACTATGTAGAACTCTGTGCCAAGCTTGTAAGCCAGACTTGGCCCAGCGTTGGTAAAAATCTGGAGTGATAACGATGGGCCAGGTTCGATTGCCAAGACTAGACCAGGCTCGATTGCCAGGATGGACCAGGTTTGGTTGCCAGGACTGGGCCATGCTCAAGTACCAGGTGTGAGCCAGGCTCGATTGCCAGGAATGGACCAGGTTCGGTTACCAGGACTGGGCCATGCTCAATTGCCTGGGCTAGATCAGGCTTGGTTGCCTAGAATGGGCCAGGCTCGATTGCCAGAACTGGGCCATCCTTGATTGCGAATACTGGCCCAAAATTAAATGCTAATTATTGGCTATCAATTAAACAATGGGAATAATAATGGTACACACATATTAAAAGAAACTCTGTTAATATTTATTTATTTATTCTTTAATAATAATATTCTTAAATATATATTCTCTTCTAAATAATATTCAGCATAATATTCTTAAATATATATTTATTTATTCTTTTATTATACGCAAATATATAATTAAATTATTAAAAACCATTTTCTTTCATATACTTTAACTCATTTCTATTTGTTGCGCTGAGCACGTCCACCTTCCCTGTCTTTTGCTCCGAATAAAAAGTTACTCACTGCTGTTATCACCCCGATTTTTTCATTTGATCCTGACCCGAGCTTTGTTATCATTTTCATGGCCAAGGATGGGTCATCCAGCCCTGGTCCATGCTTGGATCACCAGCCCTGACCCGAGCTTGGGTTATCATGGGCATGGCCAAGGCTGGTTTATCCAGCACTGGTCCAAGCATAGGTAATCAATGGCATGGTCAAGGCTAGGTCAGACAGTCTTAGACCAAGCTTGGATTATCATAGGCATGACCAAGGCTGGTTTAAGCGACCTGGCCCTTGCATGGCCCTATACAGGTACGCCAAAGCTAGTCTTCCCAGTTCTGGTCCAGGCTCGGCCCCTTTGTCAACTCTGGGGAATTCCTGCATGGGTGTTTTTAACAAAAAATCAAGATTTATAACACAATTAAATATATATTCATTATCTAAACATGTATAAAACGAATCAAAATATTTTTATTTTTTGTGTGCTATCTTCATTTTTATCTTTAAATCTCGAAAATTACGTCGAGAACAATATGTACTGGTTTTGTACAAACTCTTCAGATAATTCCAATGAAATATCTCTGCATTCTCCATTGTTTATTTTGTCACAAAAATAATTCTCCCAAACATTCTGCAAACGCGAAACAGACATGATTGAATTATCTAATACAAAGAACAGATGTAAAATCCTGCACGAACTTACGACGTTGCCAATTTTATTACAAGAAAATTGATGCGATTTAACACCGCAAGATGTAATGATTGTTTCATTTTCCACACCCGGACTTTTTCTTTCCTCTCTAATGAAAAACTTTCCCAACCGTTTATTTATTTTTTTGCACGCATTAAATTTAGCAGAGTCGTCGTTAAAATTAATACTTCTACAACAAAACAATATAAAAACTCGTCGAATAATGCTGTTATCATTGAATTTATTTACTTATAACGTCACCTTTTCAAATAATACTCAACCAATTATTTTTTATTGCAAACATCGATGAGTTTGTGTCAGCAGTAGATGATCGACAAGTATGTGCGCAAGTGAATCCGAACGTACACGTTCATTAATCGAAATTATTTTTGCTTGTTCAGGTCTAAAACGACGAGGGTAGTGAACTTTAACGTAATACAAAGTGGAAAATATTCTCCTTCAGTCAACATATTATAGTGCTTTTAATTTGCTATAAATTTTGTGCAATAATAATTTGTGTCACGTGTTGAATAAGACACGACCTATGTTCAGTGCTAAACAGTGTTTTTGTTGTGTCAATAAAAATGCGGCCATAACTTTTCATTCAATTTACTGTATTTTTCATTATATAAAACATTTGTTGGGTTGCAATCAAAGTATAATCGAGTTTAATTAAGTAAAGAAAATTTTTAGACTTGGAAGCGCAAACTTAGTATATAAAAGTGTCCGTCGAAAGGCGTTAATTAGGTGGCGCTACTGTAGCAGATGGCAAAATTTTATAGAAAGCGCCAAAAGTTATTAAGATCCACTAGGCGGATCGAGCCGATGCAAATGTGATTTGTGGAACAGGTCGAATAATAAATGTTCGATTTCTTTTGTGGAATTTGTTATTAAGTGTTTTTATTTGATAATTATTAATAATGGTAGTTTAAAATTACAAAAAATACGGATTTCATGCTTTAAAACTACAAAAAAAAATTATTTTATGTTTAAAAATATATTGAATATAGTTTGAAATCACAAAAATTATTTATAAGTTTTCATGGTTGATGATAGAAAAAACAACAATTTAGATTTGAAACAGCAAAAATTATAATAATTAATTTAAAATGATAAAAATTGCGGATTTCATGGACAAAAATGACAAATGATATAATGTTTGAAATTACGAAAATAATAAATTTTGTGGTTAAAAATAGCAAAAAATATACTAATTTCAATCTAAAATGACAAAAAATAGATATTTTTTTCAATAGTAAAAACACAAGAGAATTTTTTTTTAACGAAATAATTTTGCATTTGGAGTCGAACAAAGTCGTTAAGATGTCATGTTTTCATTTCTTTTTTGTAACTAATTCTAACAACGTATCCATTTCCATTTTTTGCTATACATTTGCAGTCTGCCAATTTTTTGGACCTACATTGTGCCCTCTTTGAAAATATTGAATTGTATTCAAATTTCCCTGTCGGGAGTTCCATCTTGATCTTTTTATTCTTTAAAATGGTAAATTTTAGAGTTTACAGCTTCTCCTCCCCTCCAAGCTAATTCATAAAAAGCCATATGAAAGAAACTTTTTCGTAATCCCTATATTCCACAATTTTGTCATTTTTATTATATCTTTCTTGTTCAATGCTACAGAACATACTCTCCTTTTCTCTGGAATAGCTAGTAATTCTTTCCGTTTACTATTCGTTGCATCAAGAGCTTTTTTAAAAGCATCAAATTTAATATTATACTCACTGAAATATTTTTCTTGAACCATCTTCGCAGTTGATCTAATTGCATATTCTTTATAAACTTCCCCATTCCCCTTTTTTATATTATGGGCCCAATCCTTTAATATATCTCCTACTTCTTGTAAATTGTCTCCATAATAGTGTTTTTTGTAGATTGCGGAATTGATTTTTCTATTATTTTTGTTATTTGTTCAATCGAAACTTCACCAAAACGACTCATGCTGTGTTTCAGTATCAAGTATCAACATTAGACCATTCCAGAATGACGTCAGTGACAGGTCGGCCATATTGTGCTGGAGGGCACACATTCTATTTATTTTTCATTTCACGGAAAATAGTTAGACTTTAATTAAGAATTAGTTCTTAAAGCTATCTAAAATGCCATCTTTTTATAGTGCTGTTAAATGTGGAATGCGGGGAGCAAGAGATAAGGTATCTTTTTTGCGATTTCCGGCTGTTTTAACGAAGCGAGGTGACTATTTAATTGATCTCTGTGATCAACGCCGCGATGCTTGAATTGGTGCTTTAAAACGGGGCCCCCTCAGTGAATCACAACTTTAAATATTTAATTACAGTTACCTGTAAAAAATTGTCATATTTTAGTAAAGCGTGATCAATAGATGTCAAAAAATAAAATAAAACGCTTTAAAAAATTTGAACAATATTTTTCAAAAACAATGACCGTTCAACTAAGAAGCAACAACTACTTCTCGGGCTATATGCCGCGACAGACATTGAATTACACTTCTAAGTTAAACGGGGTCGGTAAGGTCTACAAGATTTGACCAACCATTCTGGTTTGTGATTAGAAGGAGCAACATCACTTGTAGACACGCTTTACTAAAATATGACAATTTTTTACAGGTAACTGTAATTAAGTAAATAACCACAAAACTGTGATGGTTTTTTTGTCGTCGTAGAATTTTGGTTTGTGATTAGATGTGGGGATGTCGCTGATATCGCACTCTTAGCATTTCCTTGGTTAATGTATTGGTGTGGTATCAACGAAGTCTCCAGTCCAGGATTATGCACTCAGGGCTTCTGGACGAATAGCAACTACCTTGTACTGATGAGGCGCAAATACGCCGAAACCGGTCTTCAAGTGATGTTGTTTCTTCTAATCACAAACCAGAATGGTTGGTTCTATCTTAACAGATATACCAACCCCGTTTACTTTAGAAATGTAATTCAATGTCTGTCGGGGCATATAGCCCGATAAGTAGTTGTTGCTTCTTAGTGAACGGTCTGTTCTTTGAAAAATATTCATCAAATTTTGTAAAGCGTTATAATGGTATTGATCGAGGGGGTAACAACTGGGACAAATTTTGTACATATATTGTACCAGATTTCATTAACTTCCTTCATTTAAACTGAGCTTTTTCATTAATTTAAACATATTTATCGTGACTCGATATTTGAAATGGTTCTCACCGATGATTTTTATCGGTTCATAATGCACATCATCGATATGAGGCCACATAAGATCGTCTAGATCAGGTTTTAAAAACTTTATTGTGTATTCATTTTCGAATATATTGATAAGACTGCCAATATGCCAATTATCTTCATATGCCACTGCATAATAATTTTCTACTCAAGTAAAATTTCTTCCCTTCCCTTTCTTATTATCTTGTCCATTTATGCCCGCAATATCATCAAATTCTTCATTGTCGGACTCGCTTGATGATTCATATTCAGTTATCTCAGATTCTTCAGTTCATTTCTAAATTTTTTAGATCGCTTCCTTTTTGTTGTTTTCTTAGCTTCTTTTGTCTTAGCATTGCCTTTTCTTTTAGAAACAAATTTTTTTCGGCTATTTTTGATTTGAGATACGCTCGGTGACACACTTTTCATCCCTCTTACACGTAACAAACGATCAGACGATATTCGACCTTTTTTATCAGAGAAAAACCAACAGAGTGTCGATTTTCTCAATTTCGTCATCTTTCAATTTAGTGACACGTTCAAGAATCGAATATCATTGTCTTTGTTTCTCCCTGATTGGTCTGTAATATTGATGTTCTCAAAATCTTGAGCAGACTCAGGAGAAGAGGACAACTTATTACGGATAACTTGAAGATCTTGATCTATTTCTTCAGACACTTGACATGAATCTTCACCATCATCTACTATCTTGTTCATTATCACTGTTATTTTCAAGAATTGTTCTTTCATCGGTCTTGTTAGAGTTCTCATTTTCTGTACTTGGAATTGTCAAAGATAGTTCATATTCACAAATGGCGCTACTGGTTTCATCCAGGCTTAGATTTATGTTTAATTCTATAGCATCCTGTATTGCGTCTTCCTTGGCTTTCTCTAGAGAAATGCTTATATCTGCAAAGTTCGGTATGGGCATAGAATCCGAATCGGATGTCTTACTTCTGCCTAGGTTCTCAGACTCTCCTAAAAATAGAAATAGTGACGTTTATGATGATCAAAACAAGAATACATTAGATTTGACAGATAAATAATGTAAATGTATCAAATTTAACTTTTAACGTATATACAGATACATTCAAACACAAACGGAACATAGGGATTTAATGTATTGTCCGATCTAAATAGTCCACCAACAAAACATTTCTATAAAATCACTTCAATGAATATTAAGTATTGATCTGGCCAGCTGGATTCAGAACCACTGTAAGAAACCCCGCCTCCTTCTCCTTCCAAAATTTGTTAGTTATGTGCGAACTGCGATTTAGTATTGAATAATTATTTGATGAGGGTAGTAAACGTCGCTACATATTGAAACAATATGCTTACGTTTTATATTGTTAAAATCGAAAATGAATTGTCAAATTCTCTTAAACAATTATTGTTTCGAGTTAAGATAATATGTTTTGATTTCATTTGGCAATAACGGCTTTCAAAATAAAAATATATTCGTAAATAAAACAAAATAGGATTATTTAAATTGAAACAAAGTTATGGGCTTGAACACTATCACCTATCGACTGCTGTTTACTGACTGTCCGACGCTAATTAAGGACCGCCCACACTTGAGAATACGGAGTGGTGGGAATTGTACGATATGTTAAAGGTGTCCAAATGAACGATTGTAATAATCGTGTTTTTAATCTGTTGAAGCTGGATGTTGGTCGACTAGTTCAAAAGCAGTTCTGATACAATGCTTAAAATCCCTATGTTCCGTTTGTGTTTGAAAGTATATATGTACTATACATAGTCCATACGTAGTAGTGTGTGAAATGGTCAAAATTTTGAAAAAATGGTCAATAATTGTCAAAATTTTGAAAAAATGGTTAATAACCGCCAAATATTATAAAATTTTGGAAAAATTGTAAAAATATTGAAAAAATGGTCAATAATTGTCAAAAATTGTTAAATATTTAAAAAAATGGTCAATGATTGCCAAAATTTTTGAAAAATTGTCAAATATGGTCAATAATTATTAAAATTTTGAAAAGTGGTCAAAAATTGTCAAAATTTTGAAAAAAATGCTCAATAATTATAAAACACTGTCAAAAATGGTCAATAATTGTTGAAAATTGTCAAAATTTTTGAAAAACTCAAAAATGGTCAATAATTGTCAGAACCTTTCAAAAATGGTAAAGATAATTAGAATATCTTCCAAATGAAGTATTTTGTGACCTTAGTTTCCATTACAAAATTTAAAGATAGTAACGCCCTCTATCACACAATTGAAGTCAGGTGTTTGCTACTATTACTAGTGATAGTATAAAATCCTCTAGTTTGATCTAGTTTTCGTTTCATTATTATAGGTTCGTTCCAACCACCTGTAATTACTGATTCAGAACTCTCGATTACTAACAGTTCTCTGTTCCATCTCGTTTGAAGACGAGTAAAATTACAGTTCAAACGATTCTTGCTGGATAGCGAGTACCGAAAGTTTTGAAATTAGCAAACATGCGCAATGGTAACTTTTTGTTTTAAACTGTCAAATTTCACATTTGTTTTTTATGGAAAGTGTAAATAGGTTATAGAAGTGAGTTTTTGAA
This sequence comes from Lochmaea crataegi, assembly GCA_947563755.1. NCBI lineage: Eukaryota > Metazoa > Arthropoda > Insecta > Coleoptera > Chrysomelidae > Lochmaea > Lochmaea crataegi. The sequence continues at coordinate 15,564,084 of OX387429.1, read as the reverse complement.
CTGTCTTAAACACTCCGTTTTCACCGGGGACTTGCTGCGTGACGGCAGCACCCCCAAATTCGAATTTTGCAAAAAACCTTATGCCGTTGGATTGCCCAACGTTAGCCCACATTTGCCCAACCAATAAATTATTTTGCCCACCCTCCAAAAAAAAGTTATAGGCAAAACTAATTTTTCTAAAAAAATTAGTTCCAGCACCCCCGTCTTTGAATTTGGCAAAAAGCTTGATGCAGTTGGATTGCCCAAGTTTTGCCCCCATTTGCCCATCCAATAAATTTTTTTGCCCACCCCCCCAAAAAAAGTTATGAACAAAACAAATTTTTCGAAAAACATTTTTCTTCCGAATTCCACAGAAAACTGCACGCAGTTGGATTGCACAATGTTAGTCCATATTTGCCAACAAATAACTTTTTTTGCACACCCTCCAAGAAAGAAGTTATGGGCAAAATAAATTTTTCAGAATTGGATTTTTCTTGGTACGCCATCAAATTTTAATTTTACGGAAAATTATACGCAGTTGGATTGCCCAACTTTTTCAAATCTAACTAGGATTGGGGTTAGGTTTTGTTAGGTTAGATTTATTTACTTTGCATAAAGGGGTTTTCGGGTACGGCCATTCCGAAAATGCAATCAGTTCCCGAAAAGGAAAACTCCTTCCCCGAGAAAGTCGAAAAAAAGGAGATGAAGAAGAAGAGGAGGAGGAGGAGGAAGAAAAAGAAGAGGAAGAAAAAAGAGGAAAAATTACGTAAAAAGTTTTTTTTTGTATATAATTTTTTAGGAAAATTAGTTTTGCCCATAACTTATTTTCGGAGGGTGGGAAAAATAATTTTTTGGTTGGGCAAATATGGACTAACATTGGGCAATCCAACTGCGTGCAGTTTTCTGTGGAATTCGGGAAAAAAAATTTTTTTCGAAAAATTTGTTTTGTTCATAACTTTTTTTGGGGGGGTGGGCAAAAAAATTTATTGGATGGGCAAATGGGGGCAAAACTTGGGCAATCCAACTGCATCAAGCTTTTTGCCAAATTTAAAGACGGGGGTGCTGGAACTAATTTTTTTAGAAAAATTAGTTTTGCCTATAACTTTTTTTTGGAGGGTGGGCAAAATAATTTATTGGTTGGGCAAATGTGGGCTAACGTTGGGCAATCCAACGGCATAAGGTTTTTTGCAAAATTCGAATTTGGGGGTGCTGCCGTCACGCACCTCCGGGGACTGCTTCTTAACTATGACTGTTTTTTCGTGTAGTTGTTGATTGTTGATAAAAAAGAAGGGAAGAATGGAATCCGAAACGCCAGAAGGTATATTTTTTGTCAATTTTAATGAATATTCTTTTTTTGTACAAGTAGGACTGGAAAATTTTTTTGCCATGCTTCAAACACTTCAAGCATGGTTGCAATCGGTGGTGAGAGTGAAAATTCTCCTTTTTTTGGACTGCAAATTATCCAAAAATATTAATTGATTTGTACAAGAGATATAGAGAAATGGTCGGTTCAATGAAGGTAAGGAACTTAAAGGCGTTTTGGAAACATAGCAATAGAAATGTCAGAGATCCGCAATACTTATATTTCCGAAAAAACGTGGAAAATAGATGGAAAGTTTTTGAACGAAACTATAAGAAATATGTTGATAACAAAAATGAAACTGGTCTACTATACTAGTTCGAAATACGTTTGGTAAAAGATTACCGATATCTTTACTAATTTCTCTTACGCATGCGAATTAAACAGTTCAATTACTGGTTACATACGATAACAGAATTGTTAGTTGGAACGAACCTTATATCTCATCCCTTTCAGAAGTTATAAGGTACAATAATCATAGTTTAAAATGATAAATTTTTCGTATTTTAGGGTTAAAAACGGCGAAAAATACAGTAAATATTGAAAAAATTTGACTGAAAATTAAATCTCGCAAATATCGTATGTTGTTCTTTAGTTATATATACAAAATTTGTCAAATATAAATCACTCCCCTCGTCGAAAACAATTGCAAAAATGATTTGATTAGTGAACATGAGGCGACTTATTAATTAACCATCTCGATTTATCAGAGGAATGTGACTAATGAAAGTGTGAATATGTGGTCGAAGCAACAGGATACGCGCAACACTAATAAAAATATGACATCATTTAAAAATAAGATAACTAACCGGAAACGGAAAAACTCGAAGTCTAGAACCGAAAACGTTGACAGTCCCGAGACAGATTTAGCATCAAAGTCAAAACAAACCGAAGAGAAGCAAAAGCAGACGAAGTCTGGTAAAAACAGAAATAGAAATAGAAGTAAAAAATCAACCGAAAATACCGGAGAGGTTAAAAGTGGTACGGCTGCGATCAATCAACAAAAGTCGAGCGAAAACAATGGTGATGCCATTAAAAATGACCTCGAAAATGCCGATATTGTGCTTCGAAATCCTACAAATATAAAAAGGACTAATAGTAATAATTCAATTAAGAGATACAGCGACAGTATCGTTATAGATAATGATAACGGACAGATAAAGTTGAGAGAAGAAAGTGACGTTGTTCCGCCCATTCTAACTCGAGCAGTCAGTGGCTTTTTCATTATAGACCAGGCGAAAAAAGCGCGACGACTCAGCGATCTGTTTCGTCCTCACAGTACGATGAAACTGTCGATGAGTACTGAAAATATTCACCAAAAATCCAACATCAAATCAGATAAAAATAGTGTTAAAGAAGATAAGAAAAATGAAAAACTTGTGCGTCAAAATAGTGTTAACGTTAAAGGAGACTCTAGTAAACGCAGTGTTAAAAGTGACTCTGCAAAATCTTCCAAAAACTTGAATAAAGACAACAGTTCTAGTACTAGTTCAAATTCGTATCTCAAACGCGTTAGATCGAAGATTTATAAAACAAAATCTGAACAATCCGCTGACGAAGTCGACGCATCTTCCAAATCCAGGAAGTTGAAACCTAAAAAAAGCAACGACGTCAGCGGCAGAATTCCAGAAGATGAAGTAGCAGTATTAAGTCCTAACGGGTTACGAACATCTATAACGAATTTCGATTTTCGTTTAACCCGACAAACCTCCAACTTGGAACGTGTGAGACCGAAAACGATGGACTCTGATGCTATATCGAATGAAAAACCCGTTTTGGCTAAAGCAAAGTCGAGTAGTTCGATAAATTTGAGTTTGTTGAGGACGCGTAGGAATCAAATTTTGGAAAAAGTAGCATCTAAGTTAGGTGCTAAAGACGTTCAAAATGAGTTCGATTTCATAGCGTTCGGTAATGTACCCGGATTCGGTAGTGTTAACAATTTAAATGGAATATACGGATCGCAAACGAATTTGCAGAAACAACCGAGTTGGCTGCACATACACAAGGAAGAAAAAGGTATCGTTATATTTTTTATATTTATTAGATAAGTTTTATGTTTATGGTACTCGATATATTTATTTATTTATTTATGACTTAAGTATTTGCTGAAGCTAACGTAAATGATTTTCGTTGAAATCTAAATTACTCATAGGCCAAGCTATAGACCATGCAAATATAGTAAGTTTTGACAAAAATCCTAGTAGAAAACGGATGGTGTCATCATACAGTACTATTCAAAAATCCCCTCCTCCCTCTTATCTTTGGAACGATTAAACATAAACTAGTGAAATTTGGAAACTGAATATTAAGGGTTGTAAAGTGATTATATATGACGTATTCGTCAAATATTGGACCAATAATTTTAAATGAAACTTTATGGTAAACGACACCTGTTTTCAAAGGTATCGAAAAAATCTATTCAGTGATACCCATCTTGTTAGATATCGAATAATAGTTTTATACTACCCAGATTGAAAATGACCATTCACTTAAAAGCAACAACTACTTCTCGAGCTATATGCCCCGACATACATTGAATTACACTTGTATGTTAAACGAACAATATCACTTGAAGACCGGTTCAAGTCAGTCCAAGGTAGATAATCCCGGACTAAAGATGATACTGAAATCACAATTAATAAATATCCTCCAGTAGAGGAAATGTTAAAGTTGTGATAAGAGCGACATCTTCACCTCCAACCTCAAACCAAATTTCGAATTGTCACACGTCTGTTTGTACTATCAATAGATTATTACAGTTTCCTGTAAAAGTGCGTTACCAATAGATATAGAATAATAGATATATATATATCGGGGCATATAGCCCGTGAAGTAGTTGTTTCTTCTAAGTGAACGGTCATTGTTTTGAAATTATTTTCAAAGCTTTGTAAAGCGTTAATAGTATAAATCTATTGATCGATATCTATTGGTAACACGCTTTTGTAAATACGACAATTTACAGGAAACTGTAATAATCTAATAATCTTGTTTGCGTTCATGGCAGTTCTCTAAAAAAAAGTATAGCTGTGATGAACGCTTACGTGCTTTTGATTTTTGAATAGCACTGTATAAAAGACATTACATATGATTGTATAATTTTGATATGTTTTGGACACGCAAATGTTTTTTAGTAATTTGTTATAAATATTTAAAACGAAAAAAAAATATTTTTTTTTAGTTTTTTTCATAGAACGTTGAAAGTATTGGAGCAATCTCAATGGTGGAAAAAACGCAGGTAATTAAATAACGAACAAAATGAGGGGTCGAGCGACTTGATCGGATAATTAGGAAGCGAGAAAATTCGGAAAAACTGGAAAATTAATCATTTTTTTGGAAATTCATATATATATTCATCATTTTTCAATTTTAAGAGCAGAAACAAAATAATTTCTTCTGGGATTTTTATCAAAAATTTTTACCTATTGCTTGGCAAATCATTCTTACTAATCAAGTAGAAAATTCAAGAATTCAGAATTCATACGTGTACTGTTAAATCAAGTAAAACATCTGGTTAAAATTCCGAGTGACGTAACCAAAATAAATAAAAACTTGCTAATATCAATTTAGTGATAAATATTTTTTTAAACGTACTTGGATATAGGTATATTTATTCGTACATTCATTGTAGTTTTTATTTCTAAACTTTATTTGAAATTAATTGATAACATTATTTTTACCCGCTCCCGAATTTTTAACATTAAGGACATTAAGGACTCCCTGTATGATAACATGACACCCGAGAATATATTCACTGAGCGAGTGAATATCATCATCCCATCTAGGGAACAGGAGATGCATCCAGGTAATTCTGGAGAAAAAAATCCGGTTCACCGATGGCTCCAAAGAATCCCTCAACAGGCTAGCAAGAGACAACAAAGTATCTCTAATGTGGGTGTCGGCACTTGAGGGGATTGCAGGTAATGAAATGGCGGACCAGTTAGCTAAAGAAGGCTGTAAAGGAGACTTCATAGGTTCGGAACCGTTTTGTGGAATCACAAAAGATTGCATAAGAGGGAAAATCGGGAACTGGCTAGATAGGAACACCAATTCAAATGGAGGTTGACTCAAGGGCACCTTCATACAAAGAGTTTACTGAACAAGGAAGACAAGGAGCTGTCAACTAGGCTGGTGAAACTGGGTAAGGGACTTTTGAAGACAGCAACCGACCTGGTGACTGGACATTACACCCTGAGGAAACATCTGTACAAAATGGGCAGAAAATGTGAACTTGATGATGAAACACCTACTCACATACTCTGCTTCTGCGAGAACCTACAAGTACTTAAACGGAAGCATTTTGGAGAGGAATTAATACAACCATCGCAAATAAAAAGAGTGAACTTTTCTTCGAATTACACTTTTGGTGTCTTCATCAAGGACTTTTACTGGTCTGCCTGGACTTTTCTTGGGAGGCTCCACTTGGCCTGCTATCTTTCTCCCCCGCAATAATTTAACTTTCCAACTCCAGTCATTCGGGAACATCGGTCGACAGTTTCTTGTACAGTAAATTTCGGGAAATCGTATTTTACGCAATCGTGTACATTTAAAATAATAAGTTTTTCATTCACTGATAGTGGAGAATTATTGGAACATCTTTTCGTTGGTGTAAATGTCGCAACACTATTTACGGCTTAACAGCAAATACTGATGCGTTAAACTAAACAAATATACTTACTTATAAAGGTCTAAAAATTTTGGGCAAGGCACCTTGCGGCTCATGGTTGAGCCGAATCTGAAACAGGGTTGGAATTAGGCAGAGGCACTAATAGAAGGTTAAACGGTACCTGTTAAACGCAAAACGTAACTGTATAATCTACCTAAGTAATCGCTACACAATATTTCGATATTGACACTTCAGGCCAGAAAACATACTTTTCCTAATTCTCTTACGCAATTATTTGAAATTTTAATATTACAAACAATACTATTTCAAGACCTACGCTTATGGCCGACACCGAAATTGAGCCGAACTGGACGGAATTCCCCATTTTATTACTCTATACCTTTCTGAAATAGACTATAGCTTTTATTTCAAAGTTTTGGAAGAAAAAGAAAATATTGATATAATTTAAAAACAAACAAAAAATTAATATACCGCAGATAAAAATTTCTATTAATTAGGTTTCTATTTCAAAAGCTTAAATACATCTAGTTTGTTGATAAGGTTATTGACTTAATTATTTTTGTCGTGAGAGCCACTAATCTTCGAATTGGTAATTAAGAAGAATGGATGACTATTCCGGCAGCTATAAACAAAAAATTAATTTGTCACAGCATGTTACACAATTTTTTATCTGTTACAAATTGGATTTTCATTGGTAACGTAACTTTATACGATTAGGTACAATCTTATATTTTTTGTAGATTTCGAATTGAGAATGTCGCGCTGTAGGTATTAGATTAATTTTTGTGTGTGATGCTACTATCATAATGGAATGAAATGAAAGCAAAAACTTTTTAATGACAGAATTTATAAAAAAAGATATTAGCAATATGTATAGAGTATGTATTTTTAATATCCAATAATAATAATAATAATATCAGCTTTCGCGGCCCTTGAAAAAAAATTATAATAACAATATTAAGTAATTTAATAATTCAACTGACATAATTTTTAATTAAGAAAATTGGTAATCAAATGAATATTCGAAGTAACTATAAATCTACCAATAATTTAAGATCCATCCTAACTAAAACTAAACCAAAAGATAAAAACCATCTTCAAAAAACTGCATGGATCAAAAATCTTGCGAATCATATTTAGGTGAAACATCTAGACCATGAAAAATCAGAATAAATTGACACAAAAAGTGCGTTAAAGATAAGGAGTTCTATAAAAGTCGGGTATTTGCAAATATGCTTGGAAAAAGGGGATTCATGTTCAATGGGAATTTAAGTTGGTTGTCTTGGTTCATATTACGAAGATATTTCCAAAGTTGAATTATAATATTTTAAATGTGAATAAAACTCCACGGGGACGTCGAAATTCAAAAGAAGTTAAGTTGGCCCTAACCAATCTCTCCTTCATAAGAATGTCTTCTCAATCACAAGGGAAATCAAGAGGCTATTTTTGAAGCTTGCTTCTTATTGCACGACATTGGACTTTTGGGAAGGCTAGTGAACTCGTGAAACGTGTAATGTTACGAAAAAGCATTCGTCACGCGATGACTCATTAAAAAGAGAAAGAGAGACGCATTGAAATAATGCGCGATACTATATAACCAACGAGATAACCAACGCTGCGTAAAATTTTCGGAAAATGGTCAAAAATTGTCAATAATTACTAAAGACTCAAAAATTGTCAATAATTGTTAAAAATTGCCAAAACCTGTTAAATATTTAAAAAAATGGTCAAAAATAGTCAATAATTGTCAAAATTTTTGAAAGTTGTCAAAAATGGTCAATAATTATCAGAAACTGTCAAAAATTGTTAAAATTTTGAAAAATGGTCAAAAATTTGGAAAAATTGTCAAAAATGATCAATAATTGTCAAAATTGGTCAATCATTGGCAAAAATGGTCAATAATTGTTAAGATTTGAAAAAATGGTCTAAAATGGTCAAAATTTTTGAGAAATTGTCAAAAATTATCAATAATTGTCAAAAATGGTCAATAATTGTTATAATTTGAAAAAATGGTAAAAAATGTTAAAAAAATGGTCAATAATTATAAAAAAACTGTCAAAAATGGTCAATAATTGTTAAAAATTGTAAAATTTTTTGAAAAATTCTCAAAAATGGTCAATAATTGTTAAAATTTGGAAAAATGGTCTTAAATGGTCAAATTTTTTGAAAAATTGTCAAAAATGATCAATAATTGTCAAAATTGGTCAATAATTGTCAAAATGTTTGAAAAATGGTCAAAATTTTCTAAAAATGGCCATTTATTGTGCAAGCTTCTGTCGGCGGTCCGACGACCGCTCGCCTTTTTTTTCTTAGTTTTCTTTTGTTTTTTATATAATAGTGCTTTCCAACCTATTGTTTTAGGTATTCATACTTTTTCCATGCCTTCCGTGTGTTCCAGCTAGTGCAGTTTTCTCATGTTAATATTGTCTTATATTTATAAATCTCATAGATTTCCTCATTACTCCTTCTCTCGCAAACTTCGTCTACTTTCTCACCTCCCACATTTCATGTTTGTAACCTGTCACAAAAATTTCTGATTAGTTTACATGAATTACACATAATTTGCACAAAATTATCTATATTTTGTACTTAAATGGTTGTACTCACTTTATATATCTACTCCCCTGGTTTGTTCCAATAATAAAATCTATAATTTGCATTTGTAGTCTTCTAGCACAAGCGACATTACCTTCATGGAACTAAACACTTTCTCTATCTCCCAATCGATCTTGTCAAAATCCCAAAACACCTTGTATAATAATTTATTTCGTTTCTATTTATACTGATTATTTACTGGTTATTATTAATACTTGCTGTCGAAATTAACATTCGTAAATAAAAAAGTGTTTCAATGTAACCTAATGAATATGCATTTTAAATGTTTTGATTTAATTTAATTACTAAGGTCATTTGCAAAAAATTACTTGTATCAAAATTCATTTAAATGCCAAACTCTTGGTAATATTTAATAAGCTGAATAATTCCAAGGATAAACAACCCTTTCCTGTTCTGGTTTGGCAAAAATCCACTTTTTGCAGAAGTACTGGCCGGTTGAAACAAATAGAAAAAAAAAACAGAAAGAGTTGAAAACCCAGAAAAAAGTGGATAACAATAACGATGTAATTATATGCAACACAAACTACTTACTCTTTTGAATTGGGATAAATTATACGGAGCGGATATTAATTCTTACCCCCCTAGGAAACTACGTTATTTAAGAAAAAAAAATAATTTTTATTTTAATCGATGTGTTTTATAACATACAAAAAATTGTCACCCCTTTTACCCGCTACCTACACTTAACAGCTACCCCCTCAGATTTTTAAAATAGCAAGTGGGGTCGTGCGATACTTCGTTGGAAAGGGTTTGAAAAGCAGAACTCAAAAATGTATAATTTTTAAATTTTGGATGAAACTTTTTTTTAAATAAAAATTATCTTCAAAATTAAAGGGACTGGACAGATTATCCTGAACGAAGAAAACTTGATGTACTACAGGAGATGCTCGAAATGTTCTCCCTTTACTTTCTGGTAGAAGTAGATCGTTTGTTTCGTTACCTCCCTAACCCTTTGTAGGGTCTGAATATCAATTCTATTATATTCTTCGATTATTCTTTGACGGAGTTCAGCAAGTGTCGTAAAATGGCTCACATATACTATGGATTTAAGATAACTCCATAGGTAAAAATCTAGAGGAGTCAGATCTGGTGATCTTGGCAGCCATTCAATGAATGCACGACGCTCAATCCATCTTCTCAGATACAAATTATTTTAAAAATTTCGAAATCGAGCAGCGTATAAGGTGGAGCTCCATCTTGCTGAAAAACAATAACTTGAGGTCGAGTTGTACCAACATTGTTAAAACAAGGTTTAAAACATAACTAATGGTTCAAACAAAATGGGTGTTAAAATAATAATCCTAGTTTTCCAACCTAAAAACTTTGTTCAAAAGAGAAAAATACAGTTTGTGGATTCTGTAATTTTTTTTTGTTTCTAAAATTCTAATGGAATATCCTGATTTACTAAATTTTAGTGTTGACGAAGATTTAAATGAACTTTCGGCGACCGAACTAACCATTTTACAGAATGGAATGATAAGGAATTTTCGGGTAGATTTAGATTACTTATCTAAAAATACTGTTAACATCTTGAAATTACAGGTAACAGCATATATAGAGTCTTTTACAAATATGTATGTATTATTAATGAATAAATTGTATTTGAAAGTAATGGTTATTTATAGTGAAGTTCCAAATTGGCAATCTCTTTATAATCAGTAGAAAATGGACCTGAGGGTTAGAACTGCATTAAAAATTCTTCTTTTAAATTTTCTCACCGGCGAAACTAAATTATTTACCTAAAAGTAGTTCATTCGTATCAAATTCGTTGATACCAACCTTTCAATATGATTGACAAAACTGCACTAAAACACCACTGGTACAACACGCACCGGTTTAAACTTTTGTTAAATTTAATCCTGAATATCAACAGTAACGGCAATACACACCATCGAACAAATCCTTGAAAAATCCCTGGAATACAATAATGCTCTACACGTCATTGTTATAGACTTCAGGAACGCATTTGACACAATCATAAGACATGAGATTATAGAAACACTAAAAATACTAGGAATCCCAAAGAAGCTTAGGGAATTGGTGGAAATGACCCTACAAAACACTAAAGGGAAAGTAAAATTCCAAGGTGAAACAAGAATTTAAAATGAATAAAGGTGTAAAACAGGGAGACTCAATTTCTCCAACACTGTTTAACCTAGTACTTGAATCCATTTTAAGGAATGCAAAATTGAACGAGAAAAATATTATAGTGAACGAGACCCAGTTAATTGCTTATGCCGCCACCATAGTGGCTAGAACTAAGAAAAGTCTAATAAAAGCAGTAGAGAAGCTAGACGCAGAGGCACAAGGATTCGGGCTACGAATAAATGAAGCAAAACAAAATATATACGAGTGGGGAAAGAAAAACAGATCAATGATACTCGCTTAAAAATAAAAAATTACAAGTTTGGAATTGTATCAACAGGTAAAAGATTATAGTCGCACTGATATAAGAGGAATAATTCACCTCGTCAATAGGATTCAACACAGCTCTATTGAGCTAGCCATAATCCCTCGGGATTGAACGGCCATGATGATGATGATGATGATTTCCTCTAATATCAATTACAGCCAAACATCGCCTCTGTATACTTTCAATAAGCTCGTTGAAGTAACCTTGATCATTTTGTCTTCAAAGTTGGGGTAAAAGCTGTCTTAGTCCTTGGAGTGTCTGTGGGGGTGGTTAATGGGAATTTAAGGCTCTTCGTAGCTGGTCCCAATCAGGCTCGCTAGGATTGAGGTCGGGTGACTAGTGCCAAATATGGGATACCATGGAAGTCCAAAGCGTCTTCGACTACTCTTGTACGATGCGGTCGAGCATTTTCGTCTAAAAAGAGGAAAGCTGGTCCAATAGCAGCATGAAACAAACTTATAACTTTGTTAATAACTTGTACGTAAATCTGAGCAGTCATGTTAGCATCAAGCAATAACAATTCTGTACGCCCATTAAAACAAATGCCTCTCCAAACAGCCACCTCCGAAGGGATGAACTTCCTGCACTGCTCTTCAATTTCTGGGCACTAGAGGAAGAGTCCATACACGAATGCCAATCGAGCATGCATATTAATTTTTGTTGATGGAATTCTTCTCAAAAGTCGTCGTGAACGTAAGTTAACCTGGTGTAATCTTACTGTTTCAATTTAAACCGTAATACCAGAAGCATTCAAAAGACGCTGTTGTATGATCCGACAAGTATTCAGAGGTTCTCTACGGGTATACATAGTCAAATAAAGATCTTGTGCTGTGCTGGTAACTCTTGGTTGACCACTTCTCTCAAGTTTCAAGTTGCTCGATATCTACGGGGAAACCGCGAAACGACACTTTCACTGACTTGGAAAACGTTCGCAATTTTTCTCTGAGAACGACCCGCCTCAATCATACCAATAGCCCTAGTAGCTTAATGCGCACCAAGTATATTTTTATTCAAAACAAAATTCCAAATTTTAATTCACAGTTGAGTGAATAAAGTGAAAATTCTTGAAAATACAAAAGAAAACAACATGCAATTTGAAAACTTATCAACTTGGAAACAAAAAAAAATAGTCTGATAAGCAAGCATGTGAATAAAACAGTTAATAATTTTTAACATGAATCCAGTATTTGTGAACTTTCCTAACTTTTGTTGAGCATCTTAATATGTATTTCTGTGATCCAATCACGGACGTGTAGCGTATGGTTTTATTATGGAGGTTCCTTTTTGGGGACAATTTAGAACGTAAAAAAAGTTTAACAAATTATACCGAGTAGTATATTGTTACGTCGCACCTGTACTGAGGATATGTAGAGGTACATAAAGAAAAAGAAGACATACATCTGTTTGTCTACGCCTCTCCTCTTTCTATCTTTCCTTCTCTTCTTCTTCCTCCTTTCTTTTTGGGGACAATTTAGAATGTAAAAAAAGCTTAACAAACTATACCGAGTAATATATTGTTACGACGGACCTGCACTGAGGATATGTAGAGGTACATAAAGAAAAAGAAGACATACATCTGTTTATCTACGCCTCTCCTCCTTCTGTCTTTCCTTCTCTTCTTCTTCCTCCTTTCTTTTTGAGGACAATTTAGAATGTAAAAAAAGCTTAACAAACTATACCGAGTAATATATTGTTACGACGGACCTGCACTGAGGATATGTAGAGGTACATAAAGAAAAAGAAGACATACATCTGTTTATCTACGCCTCTCCTCCTTCTGTCTTTCCTTCTCTTCTTCCTCCTTTCTACGTCTCTCCTTCTCCTCTTCTTCCTCCTTTCTTCGACTTTCCTTCTCTTCCTCCTCCTCCTCCTCACGTCTTTCCTTCTCTGCTTCTTCCTCCTTTCTACGTCTTTCTTTCTCTTCTTCCATCCTTGCTGGGGGTTCGGAAGTATCCATGTCTCTGTCGTATACGGTGGTTCTATACCTTGTTTTTAAACTAAGAGGAGTGATTTGAATTTAAGTTGGCATTTCTGTTGACTAGTGATTGATCAGATTGCCGCCCGTTTCACACAGCTCTTTTGATACAACTGACAACGACATTAATAGGTTTTGTATTAATTTATATAAAAATATTCATTAGTTCAATCTTCATCACCACTTTTGTGCGTTTGTTGTTTTATTTTTAAAGAATTATATTCCAACCAAGTTATTTGATATTTTTATGATTTATTCAGGTTGATAAACAAAATCTATAGTCCTTGCTTGTTTTTTCGTGTTAATAATATTTTTACATCAAGTTTTCCTTACATAACACTACAATATTATGGTATTTTTCGATATCAAAACTTCTGTTTACTTTTAGTTTGTTCTGAACCTAAGCCTTAACTATAAATAAAGAATAATTTAAACATATAATTGTATTTCCTACATACTTATTTATTATTTTTTCCCAATAATATTGTTAATGATGTTATTACTTTCGCTATGGCCTGTGACCAATGATGATTCGATATTCAGATATGCCTTGATCCCTCATTGGCCATGTTAACTGCGAGCTGTACAATACATATTTCACGTAATTGTCAAGTATTTCAAAATTCTGAATAGGGCTGGCGATTCTTTCCAAAAAGATCGATTTTTAAATCGTTTGCAATCGTAACCTGATGAATCGATTAATTCAAAAATCGAAGTCTAAAAGATCGATTTCTAAATAATCGATTGTTTTCAAGTTTGTAATTACAATTTAAATATAAATCCATTTTATGAAAAACAAGAAAGATGCCATATTAAACAATCTCTGGGATCTCTTATCAGTAAAATCAGGGATTTTTTAGTTCAGGGATTCGATAATAACAATTATTTTTTTATTACCATATCAAAGAATCAGATCAGATATAAAAGAAGACATTTAATTTCTTAATGTATTTTTTACATTAAAAAGTTAAGAAAATAGATAATATAGCATATAGTTCCCAAAACCAAACCAGAAAAAATCGAATGTCGATTTTAAAGGGTGAAATATCGATCCGCTGAATCGATTCAGTACAACATATCGATTTAAAAATCGATTTATTTGGCCCGAGGAATCGATTCTTCGATTAATCGATTTCAGATCGCCATCCCTAGACGCGACCCTTTCGGAACACACTCTCAATCTAGTAACTTTTAGTGGTGTGATTGAGGTATCTGAAAATACCTCTCTTAGTTTAAAAAAAAAGGAATAGTATTTACCATAAACAGATACAAATATTTCTTAGATCCCACCGCTGTCACCAATATTCCTCCTTTTCCTTTATTAAACTTTCTTTATTTCCACTTTAAGTTTAACAATTCAATACTATTAAAGACTCACTATCAGAACTAAAATTTCTAATGCTTCAAAACTAAACTAACTAATGTCAATTGTCCCGCTTTTTATACTTTTCACCTGTTCCAGATAGTTCTCGATTTTTTGATGACAGTTCTAGATGATTCTACATGTATGTCTTCTTCTTTTTCTTTATGGACTACATATCCTCAGTAACAATATTAAATGAAAGGACTTTTTGCAAAATTCTTAAATGTATATTTTTAATAATGTTCAAATGCATCAATAAATCAAAAGTTGTTTCCGTGTAGATTACAGAAAAACCTATAAGAATCCCTTAGTCTTCAAATTACGTAGATTACATATTCATGGTATGAAAGGAACCCTCTCCAAGCCAGTTCAACTTCCGGTTATTTTTCATATTAACATTTTATCACTTGTTAACTGAGATTATTGTTACAAATACAATTTTTAAAAATCTAATAAATAAAATTCTTATGGCCCACATAGAGTAGGTATAGTGTCGCAATTATACGCTTGAAAGTTCAAATTTTTAGATAACATGTAATTACTTCATGTTATGTTTATAAAATAACACAAGCCGACTTGGCCTACAACGTTTTATCATCATATATCAATGCTATGAGACAATTAATATGTTTGACCTTTTCAAGAAAATACCATAAAAATGTGTTGAAAGCGCAGTGTTTTGTAGTTTCTAAGCAGTGTTGTCAAGTTGTCTTCTTAGATTGATGCGGGCTTTAATTCTATTTGTCAAGCTTGAGGGGTTTAAACATCACTTTAGAGTAGTCACTGAAATTAATACAAAAAATATTCCAGTAGTGCCACACATACAATTTTGCCAAGGGTCTTATATATCGTTTCAGTGGCGGATCGTGGTAAAAATTTTAAGGTGTGCTGCAATTTTTGAAAAAAGTTTACCTTGTAAGGGGGTTGTTTCCCATCGATTTTATCGTCCTTTCTGTCAATTGCCACACAAGAAAAATAAGAGTAACGTACTAAGCCCACGAAATATTTCCGGATTCTCGGAAGTATCGTTCTCATTTTGTCCCCGAAAAGCCAATTCAAAAGCTTCACAAAATTTAACACAATTAATAATTTTTGATAAAATATCGATTCTTCGACACGTTTTCATTATGTTTCTGTATATTTAACCAATAAGCCGAATCTAATTGAGCCATAATATTAGTTAACCCTAGTAACGCAAATTCCATACAATTATGAAGATGGCTTTTAGAATTTTCGTGTCTTTTTATTTTCAAACTCAAATGCTCTAGATCCGTGACTCCTATTTCCGTCCAAGCTTTCCGCCACCAAAAAGTAAGCAGTGAAAACAATATAAACAATTTTTTTGTTACATCCACAAATCCATTAGTTTTTTGGATAAATATCTCAACTAAACTTACGTGTATAACTTTTTCCTCTACTTACACTAGTTTTTTCAATAGTGATATCTGGTAATAACCTGCCTTTTGCTTTTAATTCTATCTTTTCTTCATATGAATATTTAAAAAATTTCTTTACATTAATTAAATTGAAGACCACCTCCATAGTTTACAGTTTATATAATAATAATTGTCAACAATAAACAGAAACAAAAACACCCGCACCGCGGGACTTAGATCGAACCGTACCGTATGCCTCGCTGCGCTGGACTAAATGCAGCGATTTTAAGAGGGAAAATCACGCATGATCATGACTTAGTTTTAGACAGTCAAGGGGGAGAAGTGTGTTTTTTTATCATTATGACAATGCGAATGCAAAATATATTATAAATTTTATATTTGATAAAAGGAAATATTTTAGTTATTTAGAAGATTTATTGGGAGTTCTGCAGCACTGCAGCGCTTATGTACTAGCCGCCACTGTATCGTTTTTTTTTACTTCTTTGTTCTGCACATTTCTGGGAGCGAATTCTCAAGCCAGGGAACAGCGCTCCCCAAGAGAAAAATGGGCGTGGTTCTATTAAAACGTGATGGTGTCTTATTCTCGACAAAAAGGATCAGCTCCCTTCCTGGATTTTTAAGACAAATATGTTCTCTCGCTTTGAAGAAGTAGAACCAAGGAAAGTCAAGCGAACAGTCAGCTGTTTTCTCTCTTCTCTGCAAATTTCATTTGTTTTGGTCGTTTCGTTTGTTTGGAAGATTTTGGTTTTTTTTAAGTTTTAAAGTTATAGTTTGGCAAATCTATCTGAAGCTAGGCGGCACCGGTAAGGGGCGAGGAAACATGGCCGATATCTGTCTTAAACGTACCAATAGCGTACGTTACCTATTTTATAAAAGTATCAAAAATAATAATTATTATTATATAATAATTATATATAGAAACTGATTTATGCTTTGCTTTAAAGGTAAGTTATTTTTCAAAACTAGGTATTTGTTAAAAACAAATAATGTTAAAAATCGTTCTTGAATTCAATATGGGTACGAAATAATTTAAAATCCCCAAAAACATAACTTAATAATCATCATATTCATCACCATCAGTATCCTCATATTCATCAGTATTATCACTTTGATCACTGTCGTCACCAACATTGATTATGACTGGTTCAATTTCCTCCATACGCTGGTCGGTTTCCCAAAATTTCTCTTCAATGTTCTTAACGTGTCTAGAGAATTTCTGCCAATCATCCGTGGTTATTAAGGACATTGCTTCTTCGGTAACTCCTTTCAGAGATGTTAGGCCAAAAGTTCCCGTAGTATTCCGACTTCTTATTAAAAATTTTAATTGTGCCCAAGCTAATTCAATAGGATAAAAACTGACAATACCAATGCCACTGGATAATCAATATCAGTCACTTGTCGAAGTGAGAGGGAAGAACACACGCACGCGCTTGCCAATAGGAAGTCAGGTGGTTACTTAGCAACGGGGGTTCGATAAATATTCACCAATTGAGTTAGTTCGGAGGGCGAGGTAATTATGGTTTTCGCACGACGTTGCCGGCTTGAGGGAAACCCATAATATATTTGGAAAAGTGTTCATCTTTTAATATTCAAAAAAAAATAATGTTAATAGACAAAATCCAATAAAACAAGCACATTAAAGAACTAACGTTTAATCATTATTGACATATTGTTAATAATAAAAAGTCCATTTTCTAATTATTATCACTACATACTTAGCACTTTAGCTTTTTCATAGTTAGATGTGGCATTATCGAATGTTTTCGACCGCATTCCTTTCACAGCTTCAGTTAAGTTTGCCAAACTATACTTGGTTATAAATTTAATAGTAGATTGAATGAAAAGCTTAAAAAATGGACCATATAGAGGAATATTTACTTGTTTAACGTTAATTGGGGCAAGCTTTTGTTTCTCCATGCTAAAGGAGAAAAGAAGGTAAATTTTTTAAAACAAATAATTTAGGATAGAGGACGAGAATTCAAAAATGCACATGGTATTTTAAATTTAAAAATAGTGAAAAATCAAGATTTTAAAAAAAGCTTCATTATTGGCAAAGAATAACACTATATAATTTATAGCTATACTTGCCTGAGTTTTATATTGCAAATTGAAATATCGACTACAAATTATTATAAATCCAGAACCAAAAGAAAACAAATACGCACTGCGCAACTATTATTGGTGGTTGTAGATATTATTATTCTTATTTTCTTGTTTTGGACCCATTTTTATGTGGCCATTGCTCCAAATATTACCGGCAACATCGTCAAAATTTATTCTACGGGGAGTCTCGATTGTGGCTGAATCGCATCCTTCAAGAATATGTCCAGGGAGCTACCCCAGAGAATCAGAGAGGGAGAATCGCCGATATTTTGATCGCTTCTACGAAATCGGATAATCGGCACCTTGACATACCAGGAAGCAATCGAAGTCTTCCTGATCGAGATATTTTGCTGTATCTGAAGTTTCTTCTTGTTGTTGTCGCTGTGTCCCCAAGCTACCGATGCATAATTCAATATGGGAATTATGATACTTTATGAATCTTATTTTCGTCTTTTTATTCAATTTGCTTTTTCTGCCGAGTAGTTCGGTTAGTGTAGCCCTTGTTTGTTTGGTCTCAGCCACCACTGCGCTAACGTTACATCTCTGTCTACAGATACTTTTTTATAAACTTTTGTAACGCAAAATAGTTAGTTACATGAATATTAATTCAAAAAATGTGAGAGGTGTATTTTTCTAGAAACGTTAGTCACGCTAACAAATTTACATTTTATGATTCAATTCAACGGGTTATATTGAATCTGCCTCCAGCAGTTGTTTGACCAGAACTTCGCAGAAAGTAAAATTATCTCTAGAATTACAAATATTTCAATGGGACTTTCAGTATGTCTATCCCGAACAATACTAGACCTCGGGATCGCCGAGTTGTACCACAGGATATCCGGTAGCTATAATCTTATCGTCGAGTTGTACCACCGAATTTTCTTGGGGGGGTTGGGAAGTTCATAGGGGGAGCTATACACTGTTGAAAAAATGGCTTCATCAATGATTTACCTTGCCCTTTTCGATAAATTAATCAATGATCTGTTTTAATCAAGACAGAAATTCTAAATAGTGGGGCATAGAATAATCCCCAATAAAGGCGGAAATGGATTAACTCAGGTAGTGGTGGTACAACTCGGTAGGGGTGCACCTGAACTGCGCCAAATTTATCTTGAGGATATAATCCCTCACCCGAACTGCGCCATTTTTTTTTTACCTGCTTACTTGGTTTAATCCTAGTCCGAACTGCGCCAAAATATTGCCATTTTTATATTCACTAGTCAGTCCTAAATTTTGAATTTGGTTTGGTTTGGTTTGGTTTGGTTTGGTTTGGTCCATTTTTATACTTAATTGATTTTAAACTTTACCACCTTACTCAAACGCAAACGTAAAACTAAAAATAAAATTGATATAATTTGCTACCCTTGCTCCTGTTAGAAGACAATTAGGAGTTATCATAATATTTTCAGAAATGTTTACTTTTAAATAAGATTTGTTAATTCCTAATAAAACGATAATCCCTATAACCGGCGCAATTCAGGCAAGAGATTAAGACCTTCCATAACTGCAATTCTACCTGATGATTTCTTTGGCGCTATTCGTGTGCGTCCCTCGGTAGTCCCCCTAGACCTAACCAAAATACAATAACTTCATAAAATGTAAATTAAGTAACTACTGAGTGTCCTTCTTTATTTTCCCTCATTTTAACTGCCCATAACTTCTAAACGGTTTGAGATAGAAACATGCGGTTTTCACTAAAATGTTTAATTTTAGCACAAGTTTTGTTTAAAAATGTTAAGTTTTTTTTATTCGTTTTTATTTCGTCACAACAAAAATGGCGGATGTTTGACAATTTTTTTTGTTTTTTCTTGCTTTAAAAACTCAATTATTTTTCGAGCTGTGTGGGAACATGCCTTGTCTTGGTAGAGGATCATTCGTCGTTGGGGGTTGGTTTTTCGAAACTCAGCGATTCATTCCGGCAAACAAATCGATATGTACCAATCAGAAGTAACATTTCTTTGATATTACAGAGCAATTTTTGCTACATGACCCGCTTTTGAGACAAATGTAGCCACCATCTTTTTGGAAACACTTCGAGAACGGATAACTTTTTGGTCATCGTATTAAATTTTATTCACTATTTATTAATTATTTCATAAAACAATGGATTCATATAAAAATTTTACTTCATTTTTGCCTGTCTAACAACTGGCTGCGGGCCCTTTGAAATTGCGGCCCTACCGACCCTCGCAACCATTGTAGCTACGGCGCTAGTGCAATTAGTAAGGCAGTTAATTGAGCTTGAAATTGTTTTTCAGTTCTAAATCGACTGGCCATTACAAAATTAAACTACGGTTTAAACGATTTTGGATTTTTAAAAACAATTTTTTCTACTGTCGCGCGTTAAATGACTAATTATTATATTCAAATGAAATCGTAAAGTCGACATGCCGAGGACTGTTACTTTACGCTCTAGCTCAAAAAAGGTATCTTTTTCGCTCGCTTATTTAATCAAACCACGCCCTCCTAATTTACTCAATTGGTGAATAATTATCAATTTATCAGATTAAAAGTAAAATAAAATTATATGAAAGAAAATTGTCAAAAATTTTGAAATATGGCCAATAATTGTCAAAAATTGTCAATTATTGTCAAAATGTTAAAAATGGACAATAATTGTCAAAAATGGTCAATTGTCAAAAATTTAAAAAAAAAATTTGAAAAATGGCCAAACATTTTCAAAAATTGTAAAAAATGGTCAATAATTGTCAAAAACTATCAAAAATTGTTGAAATTTTGAAAAATGGTCGATAATTGTCAAAAACTATTAAAAATGGTCAATAATTTTGAAAAATGGTGAAAATTTTTGAAAAATAGTTGATAATTGTCAAAAATTGTTGAAGTTTTTGAAATATGGTCAAAAATGGTCAATAATTGTCAAAAATGGTCAATAATTGTCAAAAATGGTCAAAAATTTGGAATAATGGTCTAAAATTTTGAAAAATTGTCAAAAACTATCAAAAATGATTAAAAATTGACAATTGTTTTTAAAAACTGTCAAAAATGGACAATTATTGTCAACATTGGTCAATAATTGTCAAAAACTGTTAATATTTTGAAAATGGTCGATAATTGTTAAAAACTATCAAAATTGGTCAATAATTTTGAAAAATTGTCAAAGATTTTGAAAAGTGGTCAAAAATTGCCAATAATTGTCAAAAACTATCAAAAATTGTCAAAAATGGACAATTATTGTTAAAAATTTTGAAATATGGTCAAACATTTTGAAAAATTGTCAAAAGTGGTCAAAAACTATCAAAATGGTTAAAAATTGTCAATCATTTTTAAAAACTGTTAAAAATGGACAATTATTGTCAAAAATGGTTAAAAATTGTCATCATTTTGAAAAATGGTCAAAAATTATCAAAAATTTGGAAAAATGGTCACTAATTTTGAAAAACAGTCAAAATGGTCAATCACTGTCAAAAATGGACAATAATTGTCAAAAATGGTCAATAATTGTTAATATTTTGAAAAATGGTCAATAATTGTTAAAATTTTGAGAAATGGTCAATAATCGTCAAAAGTAGTGAAAATTTTGAAAAAATAGTCAATAAATACGAGCCGTTTCCGAAAATCGATTTAAACTCGTAATTTATAAAATCGATTAATATTACTATAAAAATCTATGACTAAAAATCGATTATAAGAATATAAAAATCGATTATTTTTTAACATCCCTAGAATAGCGAAAATGACGATTATTCTAGTAGGTACTCCTATTATAACCTAAGATAATATAAAAAACTGCTTTAATTATTAAAAGGGCGACTGTAGAAAAAATTATGTGTGTATTTAGAGCGTAAAGTAAATCATTCTAGCGTTATTAAAATTCTACAAAACCTACGCATCGAAAATCCAAAATTGTAAAAAATTAAGTATATCGCGAAAATTTTCTCGGCTTAATTCTATTTTTCAACTTTGAAAATTCAGTTTAGGAACAGCTTTAAACGAAGTGGTCTGAAACTTTTGCGTTAAGTTAACCAAACATGACAGTTAATTTTGACATTTGATATTTGTTGACAGACGCCAACTATGTTGTTATATGCAACACAATCCCCCGTAATCGCAGAAAACGTTTTATATAATTATTTTTTTTATATAACCCCCAAACCCTGAATTCCAATCGTTTTTCTACTTATATGTATTGAAAGTTGTAAAGGGGAAAATTAATTATTTTTCCTTTGTTTCAGTAGAAGTAAAACAAACACAGCCTGTATCTCGAAGCGGATCTGACAGGCGACCGGATGCGGTACGTGAAGAGGGTCTAAAACAACAAGAATCATCAAAAACAGAATCCTCCTCCCACGATGTACCCAACGATAAATCGGACGCCTCCAGCATGGTTAGGTGAGTCAAACAATTAGATCATTAAATATAACGGCTCGGGTAAATATTTTAAAAACTCGCATGAAAAATATGAATACAAGAAGGGATTTTTAGCATACCCTTATAAAGTATGGTTTTTATTCTAATTTTAACAAAAATTACTTTTGACGTAGTGGTTTACCAAACAAATCCTAATATTTTCTATACATAATTTTTTTGGTTATGGATAAAATTGATCTGGTACGGAGATACTTGTTTGAAGGTCACTGATGACGTATGTAAATCGTCAGATAGAGGTGTCCGTCGCCCTCAAATTTGTAATTTTATTTTTCAAATTTGTATTCTGACGTTTTAACATATTGCAACCATTCTAAGCACAAATTGAAATCGTCAGACGAAAATATCGTCTCCCTACAACATTCACAAACCTCGTCTGATTGAGATATTTTTTCTTAAATTCTTTTCCGTCTGACGATTTCACATATTGTATAGACAATTTTAAATATAAATATTTTCGTCTGACGTTTTAAAATTGTGCTTAGAATGGTCTCTAGTTGCAATTTGTTGAACTGTCAGACGATGGTGAGAAAAAAATTACAAATTTGAGGGCGTCTGGCAACGACATAGGCGTCTGTCGATTTACATGCGTCATCAAATAAGTAGCTTGCAAATTTTCAACGAAGGTATGAATACTTTTTTGAGCAAATTTTTTTTCATTTTTGTATTTTGCTTTCTGCAAAATCCTTGCAGATGGCACTTCCTACCACTTCTAAAAGTTCCAGCTTCTTCAGTGAAAGTTATAGGATCAGTCAGGTGTACTGATCCACCAATAACCTATTGTTATCAGAAAAATCCATAAAAAACTCGGAGCAGATGAGTCAACCGTAGAAGTTGAACTCACGATTTTCCGACTGCAAAGTTCTTGGTGAAAAACAAACTTTCCCTTTAAAGGGAAGCACGATCTGTCAAGACTAGGGATCGAGAGACGAGTAGAGTTATTTTGTTTTATGACAGTTTCAATCTTTTGCGTAAATCAAAAAGGTAGAAACCTTCCACTTTGTAAAGCGACGAGGAGTTTTCATACACACCAACTGAAATCGCTGAAAAGGCAAAAAATGTATCCAATAGTTTATTACCTGCAAAATAAAAAAAAGTATATAACCATTGCATGAGAGTTGCATACACTATTTTTTCCACGAACAACATTGTAGGAATAAAAATTAAGTTGAAGAACTTATTTTTCTTTCATATTTTATTTCTTATTGTTTGTATAAAAAAGTATTAAAAAAATTTAAAAAAAAAGCAATGTTGAATTCAAATAAATTTTCTTGTTCGTAGAATAAATAGTGTGTGCATCTCTCATGTAATTGTTATTAATACATGATCGTTCCATAATATACTATTATGTATTAGAGGTAAATATTAGATTGTTGAATATACAAGTTAATAGTAATTTTTGATACGTGCTTGATCTTTTTTTTTGTACTGACACACTTTTTTTGTGTATATTTCCGATGCTCATAACGTATGTCTATTTTTTTTAGATATTTTTTAACCTTCTGTATGTTATCTAAATAATTCGGACTTCGATAACCTTGACCAGTTTGTCGGTTTATCAAACAATATATTAATTTGTTTAAAAATACTAGTAATAATTGAAATTTATTACGTACCTATACTAAATACATACTATCTAATTTTTACGTATTATATGCACCTTGACTCGTTTTAAGGTAATAAATAAAGATTAAGCTCAAGAACAGTTGGATTGTAATGTGTGGATTAATTGATAACAAAATGTTGAATAATTACTCTAAAAAAACAAAACAAAATTTTGACATTTTTTTGTCGCGATGAAAGGATTTTTTTTATTCTACTTTGTACTCCTTAGTTTTGGTGGTAGTTCCATTATAGTTGAAGTTTGAATGGATAATAGTGGGAATAGTATACTACAGAACTTATTAAGTGATATAGAATTGACTATGTATATTGTGGTGAGACCTAAAAGATCTTCTACGCCCCCTTTCTTCTACATATTCCCTGAGTAAAGTCTCAAACACTCCTTTGGTCCTAATTTTAGGATATCCTCAGACATCAATTTAGGTAAGTGTCCCTCTTCTAACCAGCAGTCTCCCAAGTGTTGTGTCAAAGCGAGTATTTGATTGGAGGTTTCTTTTTTCATTCCACATAACCTATATCATTCCTTCTCCACTAGTTTAAGCTTTTGAGGTGTCCTTTCAGGTGGTAGAGTCCTTGTAGGACACATGTCAAAACACTTGTGCAGTCTTACTGGGAACTCATTTGTTCTAACCTTAGTATATTTAATAGTCTTAGCCCTATTTGATATTTCCAATGGTCAGATATTCTCCTCTTTTCGGCGTTTCCAATTTGTTCCAATATTACATGGATGCTGATACCCCAAAATGGTTCCTCTCTTTACTAGTTCATCTGCTATTTCATTTCCTTCTATTCCAGTATATCCTGGAACCCTCCACTACTGTCGTTGTCTGCGCGAGCTTGAAGAAAAAGAAAAAAAATTGGGATTAAAAACTCATATATTTTTCAAGTTGCTGTTGTTGTTTATACACTCCAATTGTTAAGATTTCTATTCGCATCAATAAAGAGAATCCGTGAAATTTGTGAGTTTACAACATATATGTAAGGAATACCGTGTCTGGTATGTACGGCAAAGGGAGAGGCGGAGATAGAAAGAAAGGCAGAGAGAATGTTTAGGAAGATTGTGGAGAAAATAGAGCGGTGCGGACTGGAAGTGGCGGAAGATGAGACGGTGTGGTTGCTAGTGAAGGGACGGAGCAAGACGAGGGAAGAGGGGGTGATGGTGAAGAGTAGGAGAATTCGTATGGGGGAGTCTGTGAAATACCTAGGGGTTTGGTTGGATAGTCAATTATCCTTCAGAACACACATGTTAAAGGCAGCACAGAAGGGGAAAGTGAGGGCAGCATGGCTGGGGAGATTGATGTGTAATGTGAAAGGGCCGGGAGAGTGGAAGAGGAGGATAATTGGTAGGAAGGTAGAGCAGAGAATGCTGTACGGTGTGGAGGTGTGGGATGAAAGAGCGGGAGTGAATGCGAGGGATAGGCCACTCCTGCGCGTGCAGAGAGGGATATTCCTGAGGGTGGTGAAGGGGTACAGGACAGTAGGTGGACTGGCATCAGCAGTGCTGGCAAGGACCTACCCATTGGACGTGATGGCTAGAGCCAGAAATGAACGCTGGAGGGTTTCGACCAGAGAGGAAGTACAGGAATGGATGAAGGAGGAAATGTAGAGAAGGTGGGAGGAGTATGATGGCGCGCTAAAAGGAGCGATTGGGAATAGGAGAGATTGGATGGACCGGAAATTCGGGGAGGTGAACTACTTCTTGACACAGGTGTTCACTGGGCATGGGTCGAGAGTAGGGTACCTCCACAAGATTGGAAAAAGAGAGACTAGAGTGTGCGAGAGGTGTGAAGTGTGTTTATATGCTGGAGGAACGAGGAAGTACTGAAGAAGTTGGAGAGGAAACTAGGGGAGGCGGTGTATTGGGAGAACATGGTGGAGATAATGTAGAGGGGGGAGGAGGAATGGATGGAGGTAAGTGGCGTAGTAGAGAGCATGGCTAGGGGGAGAGAGGGACTCGATATGGCATGAGAGGTAGGAGTGAAAGTTATGGAGGATAGTGTGCGAGTGACCGCCTCCCGTCTCGAGGTGTGCTAGGGTAGTGATTCCGAGGCGGGGGTAACGGCGAGTTTTTAGGTGGGATTGGTTGGTGGGCATCCCCTTGGGGATAAGTCCAACACTGTTTGGATCCTGGACCCATTCGAACATGAGTTTCCCATCTCGACCCGAAAAAAAATGTAGGGAATTAAGAAGTGAAAAACAACAGCTTCTTCAAAAATCTTCAAAAGTTGAGTCGAATTTAATAATTTACTAGATAGACATAATATATCTATTTTTTGAAAATATCTCGATAACATTTTATTGATAATGAATTCACCCTGTTCTCATATTAATTGTCAGACACAACTAGCGAAATATGTACTGAATTTTTTCGAGTACACAGCTGATTGTATGCGTTACCTCTGAATTATTTGTTTTGACTTACCAAGTGCATTAAAATGTATCGTATGTACTTTTATCTAGCTTAGTGATCTGCATACTTCAAAGTTGATAAACACAGGTGCAAAAAATACGCAATTAGTTAATAATTTGTTGTTTTTTATTATTTTGAGTCTAATTTTAATAATTGTTTTTGTGGGAAAACTAGATAAAAATAAATAATTCCAACTTTTTATTCAAACGCGAAAATAAATTAACTTTGGATAGGGGAGTACCTTTTTGGTACATAAAAGTCTTATAAGTATATCACGTAAGTAGATCGTGGCCGTGGCGGTTCCGGGTTTGATAAGTTCGCTTCTTCAGCTTATATATCAGAAGTGGGATTTGATTTACGAAATGTCCACATAAGGCCATAATAGATTCCTTTTTGACTGAGATCTCAGATAATCTCAGCTCAGATCGGTAAAGTGCGCCTCCTTTTTTTATTTACTCACTTCGAAGTAAGCTGAAATTTTTCCTCCCCCTTCACCAATTCTGCATGTGCGTTTGGTGGCACTGGTGGAGTCGGAAATAAAGTGGAGGGGATGAAGACATATTAGATTTGTTTGAATTTTAAACAACATAACCTAATTTTATCTGGTTTTGAGTGAATGTTATGTTAAGAATAACTTCATTAGATGCTGATTCGAATTTGTCTTATATTTTAAATCTTTTTTTGTGTCGGCAGATCGTGTCGTTCTTTTTGCTACTTAGTCACATCACTGTATCTCAGATCACATTAACTGTAGTAAGCGGAATTCTCAGCCAAAAAACACGCACCTAATGTGATGTGTGATAGTAGGTTTGTTCAAACTGGCGATAAAATCGTTCTAGGTATTGTTCGCCCAAGCGCTGTACGTTTTTCTGTTTCAACTGATTATGTATCGTTCTTAGGTATGTACAAAAACTGTACCAACTAGAAGGGGTGATCATTGAATGATTCCTTGCTTGGCCCTAGAATTGGCGGAGCTGATAGGCGCATATTGTCAAAAATGTTCAAGAACCATCCTTAGTTTGAGTTTGCGCATTATGCAGATCTAGTACTGTACTCGATACGATTCCAGATCGGTTCATACATGCTAGTTGGAACTGTGAGAGATGACTGGAATGGGCGTGCTTGCTAGGGGAATGACATTGACGTAGGCAGGCAAAGCGTCAGGCTCACGAGCGAGTGAGATGGGCGTACGCACAAACATCACGTCCAAGATTCTAGGTACCTCAAGGACGAGGAGAGGAACAGAATGGAAGAATGTAAGAGGCAGTCATGGTAATGGTAGCTTATAATTTAGAATAAAACATTCAAGGGTAGGGGCCATCTGTAGCGCAGGGGTTCGAATCTTGGTGATATTAAGTTGTATCTACAACATTTTTGTGATGTTCCATATTTCTATCTCACGCTCCATGTTAAGCGGGTGTCACACTAGGCTAATTGTCAGCAGCTGTTGTTGATCAGCGGCTGGAAGTACCAACAGCAAACAGCGACTGCCAACCTGGTTATATTGTGACGGCACCTATATAGATCGGATAAAACGTACTGTAAATCTTTTTCTATTTGTTATAAAACAGAAAACGGACACTGTCCCTTTGTTTCACCTATTTTACGACCCTGACCGCTTTTACGTATGACAATGATAACATTAGGAGTCAGAATTCAAGTAGAGCACCTAAATTTGTTTATATAGAGCCGATAAAGTGATAGCAGTAAGTGAAACATCTATCCAACTGGTAACTGATAATACACAATAATCTCGTGGTAGATTAGATTAGTGTTGATTGTACCCAACAAATAATTTCATGGAATTATATCAGTCGTTCTTGTGTTTTATTTCTCTAAATAGAAGTTTTTTTGCATACGCGGAGGGAGTCAGTAATTTTCAAATACTATTTAAATGTGACAATAAATAATGAGTGGCTTCTAAGCATTCAAGGTAGTACAACAATTATTGCATCAATTATTCGTCTATATAATGAGTAAAGATGAATTTTCACTTTAATAGGTCAGTATATTCAATTGCAACTTCTCTCTACTCTTTTCCACCTTGTTCAGTACTATTATGTACTAGTTTCCTTGTTTTACTACGTTCTATTGCTAGGTACAACAGGTCTTTATTCCCCCTTTTACATAAATGACTTTGTTCAATTTCTGTCCACCTCCTAATTGTATAATTTACAGTACCACTACACCAACACTAGCATTACTTTACACTGTCTTCTTCAGAGATCAGAGACTAGGTAAACTTGGATTAATTTTATTCATTACTGTTGTTTAAGATCCCGGTCGAATCATGTGCAATCTCAGAGATAGATAGAGTGTGCACAATCAATTCGAACGATATCCATAATTGTGTGCAAATTATGTGTAATATATATATGCACTAATCACGATTTTTGTGCACCTATCTTTTTTTTTAATTTAAGTTGTCTAGCTCTTACCCAAGCTAGCTCAACTCTTGTCATCCGATTGCAATCTAACCATTGCAGTTATTTTGTGCAAATTATGTGCACTATTCACTATTTTTGTGCATTTGCCATCGTTGACTCAAGCTAAAACAACTCTTTTAATTATTCGTTTTCAATGTAACTATTGCTGTTATTTTGTGCAAATGATGTGTGATTTATGTGCACTATTCACTATTTTTGTGCATTTGCCATTTTTGACTCAAGCTAGAACAACTCTTTTAATTATTCGTTTTCAATGTAACCATTGCTGTTATTTTGTGCAAATTATAAGTTATGTGCATCATTCACGATTTTGGTGCACTTTTATTTGATGTTTTATTGAAAGTTGTGTTAAACTGAGGCTAGCATAACTCTTTTAATTATTCGTTTTCAATGTAACCATTGCTGTTATTTTGTGCAAATTATGTGTAAGTTATGTGCTTCAATCACGATTTTGGTGCACTTATATTTAATGTTTTATTGAAAGTGGTGTTGAACTGAGGCTAGCACAACTCTTTTAATTGTCTTCCGATTTCAATGAAACTATTACTGTTATTTTGTGCAAATTATGTGCAATTTTTAACTGAATAATAATAATCCTATACAAACCGTAACAACATGAAAAAAGGGTATTTTTTTAATATTATTTTATTTAATTTCAAACAGTCTACTTGCCGACGGCCCCATTTCGTTGTGGATGAAACCTTGTTCTACAACTTTTCACAATTTTTAATGTATTATTTATTCAGAGATTAGAAGTTTATCAAACTTGGACAAAACAAAACTGCACTTACCCTACCTATTGAATAAGCGCTCAAAATTCGCGATAGGAACACATAAATTGCACATGATTTGCACGAATTTACACTAATGGTTCCATTAAAAACGGATGATAAATAAGAGTTTTGCTGGTTTGAGTTTAAGGTAGCACATCTTTCAATAAAAAAAATATATAAATGCACAAAAGTTGCAGTACATAAATTGCACATAATTTTCACAAAATAACAGCAATGGTTTAATTGAAATTGGATGATCATTAGAAAGTTGTGCTAGTTTGGGTTTGAGATAGCACAACTTTTAATATTGAAAATAAAAATGCACAAAATTATCGATACCCCTTTCGAATTGATTGTGCCCACTTTATCCAGGTACATCTGGCTAATTGGTTTTTAATTTTGGATATGAAATTTCTATTTTGATTTCAAAATATACCTTTATTTCTCCACTTATACCTTTTAGCAGTACTAAATACAAATAACCTGTATCTCAGAAATTAGAGTTAATAGAAGTTGAAATCTTCAGTGCTATTTCAAAATAACTCTTTCGGTATTTTTTAAAATATTCTATGTCTATTAAAAATGTCGTTTGAATACTGACTCTCACCGTATTTTATGTGTTCCAAAGTAAATTTAAAGTGTCGGTATGTAGCCAGATGAAGTTATGTTCGCTCGAAATATTTTGGGAAAAACGAAAAAATCCTTAAAGAAGTCTAGGTGCGTTGAGTGTTTTTCTAGACTAAGTGTATCCTACTATTTATGAATCTGTTTACTTAAAGTGTATTTAGGAATGGTTTTATTATATTTATATATGTTGCAGACATCCGGTTAGTTATTTTTATATAAAAATAGAAAGAAAAAAGTGGGCAATGGCGATCTAACCGAACGAGTAGTCACGTTTGACAAGTATTTTCAAAATTGTTGTGTAAGATTCGAAAAAGATAAAGTATAATAAAACTCGATAATAATACAACTATATGAATTTACTCTTTTCAATACGAAGGCTATGTATAGACTGAACATTCCAGATCACTTCCCTTTTCAGACCTCCTAAACCCTCGGCCATGTGCATATTACAAGAGATGAGGTAAACAGTACTCGGTTCAATATTTAAGTGACATCTTTGTTAATGGGCCTTGTCTAATAAATAAAGTAAGGTGACATTTTCATCAATGGTTCTTGTATAATAAATATAATACTCTAGAAATATGAAATATAACAGTTGTGAATTACAATTAAATTGAAATATTATTATTTTTATTCAATTCAGATGGTTTTTTCTAAGAATTATTGCGAGACTCGTTTTTTGAAAACTTTTCCTGTTTACATCTACAATGTAATCAACTTGGGATGGTTTGGAGGTTTTTTGTTTTTGGAACTAACTTTATTTATGATTATAACAGATTAACATACCGAAACTAAACAAACAACAATTTGAATTTAAATTTGTTTGTCAAAATTATTCTAATGCAATTTTGACTGAATGAATGAAATTCACCATGAAGATTACCATTACATGTGACTTTAGTTGATTGTGACATCAATATTATAAAATTTTCTGCAGCTTTTCAAATTGTCAACAGAATACTGCGGATGCCTTATATTTGTTTGTCTGAATTGAAAAAAATAAAAAAGAGAAATCAACTAAATTTTTACAGCAAACAATTTTGATTTTTACCCATACTGCAGTTTATTTTAGGTCAATATCCACCATTGCTGGGGATGTATGGACGGATTCATAATTCCATCATGTACAAGGTGTCCGAAATTTCTGGCTAATGGGCATTTTTAGTAGATGCTTAAATCTCAATACAACAATTTTATTGGAAAGCTTATTGATAATTTTTCATCATGTGAATAATTTAATACGAGTAAAAATATTAAATATATTATAGTAATTTAAATACTCATTTGACCTTGAAAATAGTGACGCCACCTAGCCTGGAATTATGTTGACAGTGCATCAAAGCGAACTTCAGCTGATAGTTTTGTTTTTGTGAGTAGATACACTAGGCGGGTGCTGGCTCACAGGTTTGTGCATTACCCGAACATGATTCGTAATCTGCATGGCGCTAGTGTCTCGGGTTTTTGCATTAACCTGTGAGCCAGCACCCGCCTAGTGTATCTACTTTTGTGGTTAGATTGATTTACTTTACGAATTTCCTTGCGCTTGTCCATTGTTTGTGATTATTATTGTAAGAAAATGGAGCCTGGATTTTAAAATGATCCAAATAACAGCAATAATGAAGACAAAACCAGTTTTCAACATCAATTTTGAGGTTAGCTGTCAAAAACCAGTGAAGCAACTTTGCAAAATCCTACTAAAACACCGGACTGTCGTTTTCAAGGTCGTAGGTTACTTTACGTCACCGTGTGACATCATGTTCAAAGACCCATTGTAACTACTATGATTTCAATAAGCTTGCCGGTGCTTTTGTAAAACATACGCTGCCGAGTAGCCGTCGTTTGAAATTTGTTTTTTTCTTGTTGTCCAACTGAGTTCATACAAACTAAACCAAGCTTGACACTTCTCTATTTATCTCTAAAATAATATAAGATAAAGATAAGAAAATTTGAAGGAACAACAATATTTATTTAATTTATAATTTACATATACAAAAAACGCGAGGTAAGATATCCATGCTTATCATTCTTATGCCCAAGGATCTCTGTAAATAATGCACACTCACGCACACCATCTATATATTATTATTACAATTTAATTCCGCTTATCACTGGTATATAGAGTATTTTGAAAGTGTACAAAATGGGGCTATACAACAAAAAACTTTCCTGCAGATTTGGCAAAGAAACAGGCCCTCCACTGCGACTCCCAATAGACTATTGTGGCTCACACCCAAGGAATGTGGAGAAGAATAAAGTATTGAACTATGTCACTGTCAGACTGCATTAAGAGTTTTGACAGTTGTCCTGGCAGGAAACTGTCGCCTGAATGGGCACCCCAAATGTTCAAACTAGTGGATGTGTTATGGTAGAGAAACGGGCCCTCCACTGCGACTCGCAAGAGACTATTGAGGTTCACACTCAAGGTATGTGAAGAAGAAGAAACTATTGAACTATGTCACTGTCAGACTGCACTAAGAGTTTTGACAGATGTCCTGACAGGGCACTGCCACCTGAATGGGAACCCCAAAAAGCGCAAACTTGTGGAACAAGAAGAGTAAATTCTGTGGAATGGACGAAGAACTCTCCATACAAATACTTTCAGAGCATTACAGAATCCTAGGGCACAACGCCTAGAAGACTACTGGATAGAAGTGGGACACTTATACACTTAGTCCGTCGGATATCCTATAATTATTTCGGGAAATAGGTCTAAATGAACTACATACTAGTCTCAGGAACTAAGTAGATGGATAGATCTTTTAGGTCTCAGTGAATGCCACCCCAGTAAACATATATTAGGCACTAAAAGAAATCCGTTCCGAAATTTTGGGAGAAGATTTCTTAGGGGAACTTGAAGAAGTGGCGTACGTAGGGATCGATAAAATAACAAGTTTCGCAAGATACTGGAAGTGTTGTATTGGTTCAGAGCAAATTCAGAGTATCATAACGATACTCTGGCTTCCGAGTGAACGGATACAATTTATTGCCTTCACGCCCTTATAACCTAACCTAATTTATTCACGTGTGCGATTGGTTTATTCAAATCTCTCCACTATTATAATCAGATGTTTGAAAAATTCGCTTGCCCCCTTGACGTGTGCTCGATCTTCAGTGAGGCTTTTGCCTCATGATTCTTGACGCATATCAAATTATCAGGATTATTTTTAACTTTATTTAGAGTCGATTATGTAAGAATTGGTTAAAAATTAACGGCGCCGTTATATTTTTCCGCTATTAGAAATGTTTTAATCCATACATAGTAAAGATTAGGATTTAAATTTTAACAAGTATCGTGTCAAATTAAAAGTTTTCCGTTAATATTTTAAAGCTTATTTAGGTCGAAAAACACCTATCAGCACCTCATAGTAACAGAGACTGATCATCACCGTCGAGTGATCAACTCGACGGTTGTGTATGCGCTCACTTAACGCATCGACACGGGATCAGCACCGCCGCGATACCCGACTATAGGCTTCATTTTATATTGTCAGAGATATTGTATTGGCACGCCGTCCGCAAAATATTCTCTCTGAGAAATGTGTTGTGGTTGAGGTGTTTGAGGTTGAGGTGTTGACGTGCCTTGTCGGTGCTGTGCTGATGCTGTTAGGTATGCGTGCTTACATTTAAATACACATAAGAAATAAAATCTGCTAGTGATGATCAGTCACTATTCCTATGAGGTGCTGATAGGTGTGTTTCGACCTTTATGCATACAGAATAGTAAAATGGAGCAGATTTTCTAATTTCTAACTATGCGTTAAAATTTAACATTTGCTTACAGTATTGCTCCTAATAACGGACAAAAATGGTTCAATAAATTCGCATTTTTAATTATTTTTATTCAAATAACTTGAATGCCCTTTTTTCTTGCAGTAGTACGATCCTACCAGCTGCCGGAAGCCAAAGGAAACACAACAGCAATATTAATCGGTCGGAAAGTGTAAAGGAACAATCCGAAAAGGTAAGTTTTAACAATCGATACAATTATAATATAAGTATAAATAAATATTTTAAGCCTTATCTATATGTTATAACTTTCCAATGATAAGGTACATTTAAACGATTTGAACAATTCTGTCATTGCGATTAGTAAATTGTGATAACGCGTGCGTCATTTCGTTACTGATAATGATAATGGTAGAAAATTGTCCGAATTAATGTTTATTGGGATTCTTTTAAATATTTGGTTTAAATTCCTATTTGGTTAGGCGTTTGCTATAACGAGCGTGCCTATGTGTTTTTCTTTCGAACATTCGTAGATATTGGAAATTGCTTTATCACCGATTAATTTAAATATTTTAAAATTTAAGGTTTATTTAAAATTTTTACAATACAAGGGTTGTCTTTCAACTGCTGCATATAACAACATAGTTGGCGCCTGTCAACAAATATCAAATGTCAAAATTACTTGTAATGTTTAGTTAACTTGACGCCAAAGTTTCAGACCGCTTCGTTTAAAGCTGTATCTAAACTGAATTTTTACAGTTGATCAGTCGAAAAATGGAATTAAGCCGAGAAAATTTTCTCAACAAGAATGCCTTGCCGAGTTGGTTTATGTTTTCGGCAATGAAGCACCACATCAGTCGACAATTTCTCATTGGTATGTAGAATTTAAACGTGGACGGATTAATCTTAGCGATAATCCAACAAAAAGGTCCACCAACAACGGCAGTCACCCAGAAAAACATCGATGCTGATCCAAGAAGATCGACATGTCACATATCGTGAAATTGGAGCATCATTGGGCATTTCAAAGACCACAATTCTCGTTGACTAGCTCATCTGTTGACGGAAGAACATAAAGAAATTAGAGTCAATTGTCACAAAAGCGGGTCAAGTAGCAACAATTCCTCTGTAAGATCAAAGAAATATAACTGCTCATTGGTACATATCGATTTGTTTGCCGGAAGTAATTGCTGAGTTTCGAAAAACCAACCCCAACGACGAATGATCCTCCACCAAGACAATGCAAGTTCCCATACAGCTCGAAAAACAATTGAGTTTGTAGAGCAAGAAAACGTCGAATTGTTGATTATCCTTCATACACTCCCGGCCTAAGTCCTAACGACTTTTTTACTTTTTCAAAAATTGAGAATGAACTGCGTGGTCAAAGGTTCCAGTCCCCAGAAGATGCAGTCCACGCCTTTAAAAACTCTATTTTGAATGTACCAACAAACGAGTGGGATAACTGCCTCCAGAATTGGTTCCAACGGATGCAAAAATGCATTTCTCTGTTCTACTGTTTTTTTTTCTAGCTCTATATGCAAAATACAAAAGACAACCCTCATACTAGGAGTCGAGTGCCATGACCTTTCAAACGATCACCAGCCTTTTGTTATCCACCAAATCTTGATCCTCTCTTATCGCCCACCCTTTTTTTAATCCCACCTTCATCATTATGTGGGAATTATTCATTAACTTGAATTCTTTAGGTAATAATGAATAAAAAACCTTGATTAAACCTTACTACCTGTTAATAATTTTAAGCATGAAAACATTTTTACCTGCAATAACCTTTAGAATTCGAATTTTGAAAATATTACATCTTAGTTAACTGGAAAGTGATAATTTATTGATTGGATGAATTGAAAGTAATACTGTCTACAAGTTAATCCCATATAAAATAGTACGATTACAGCTTTGATTTTCTAGTTCATGTTCCGGTTTTCGAGATACCATAAAAGTTTATAAATTAGTGTACATTGCATAATCTTGTTCGGAGTTCACTCATTTGGAAAGTAGGTGTATAAGTTTGCTCAGCAAATTAATGTCCCTGATCAGATTAATTTATTAAATAATGTTGTATTTTTCTGCCTCATTCAAGCATAAATTTAGGTAAATTTACAGATGAATCATTATAATTCACTACAATTATTCGTAATAATTAAGATTTTTTTTAAATGGGACTCCCAGTATTTTAATCGGACTTTTTTTGCTTTTTTTTGCTCGAATGCTGAATTATCGCCAGCTACACAATACACAGCCTCTTGGTTTTTTTTTTGTCTTCCGGGTTAGGTTCACATTACCTAATCCGTAAATCTAGTCCCCTGTACCAGTCTGTACAAGCTGTTCGAATATTACCTGTCTTCTGTTACGCATTCTGACAGTATATGTTGCCCGTTTCTGTTCCTTTACCACATTGTCTGCAGGAAAATTCTCTGTTGTACAGCCCCATTTTGTTCAAGTGTCCCCTCATTGGTCTGTGACCAGTGAGAAGACATCCGTTATTGTTCTGATTTGATTCCGGCTCATCTTTAGTTTTTTGTTTTGTATTACATATTATAATGTATTCATTAATGATGTTCAGAGGATAGCCGTGGTCGTATGCCACCTATTTTAACAAAACAATACATTCTGACAGTTGTTAGCGATCATACATTTTAAGGCAAATCCGCTGCTATCCTCTGAACATCACTATGAATATGTATTAAATGCATTAAAATATAGTACTTGCAAGTAGACGATAAATATTGGAAGTTTGTACAAAATAATTTCAGATTAGAATATTTGCTTTTTTACATTTGTCAGTTATCAGGTCTTACTTTTTATTCACATTTAGAGATACCCGTCAGTCTTTTAATATTCCATTGTTTTTGTGCGATATTTATTTAACTTTATCTCTGTTGTGTTTTGTGATTTGCTTCAAATTCTGTTTGTTTCTTAATTTTTACATTAATAGTTTCTCTTGAAAGGAAGTTTTTTAAATGTTATCACTTCTACAGTTGCAGTTTCAATCTTAAACATTTTTACCATTTCATACATTGCACTGGTTTCATAGAAACTCTGTCACAATTTTAATGCTATGAAGATTACCAAGAAATATTTAAATGTCATATTTCAATTAAATGTAACACTTATTGAATTTTCTTCTATTTTTATTTTTAGCAAAGAAAACAACAAAGAAGAAATATCAGTGACCCCTCGCACAGTACCACAAGGTGAGTTTAGCAATTTATTTTCAATTGGCTATGAAACCATATACGGACTAGTAGATATAGAAATACACAGAGTGTGAGTAGCTTCTATAAATCAATCCGAAACGAGTGCGAATTAACTACCATGTATAGATAAATTTATCAAAGATGTTATAATTTAAAATATATTTATTGCCGGCTATCGAAGAGCAAACGTACTGACAATGACAATTTTAACTTATTTATTGAATCACAGTTTTTTAGAAAATATTATACACTACGTCCGTAGTTTTTGCCACTTCCGGAGTGGTTGAAGTAAAGAATTGGGCATTAACCACCTCTTGAATTATCATCTGGACTTTTTCTATTTAAATGATTTGCTGAAATCATTGAGACTAGATATAAAGAGAACTGTAGCTATGTTGAAAAAGCGTCCAGTAGTAAGCAGTAAATAACACAAAGTCTAGATGGCGCCACCGTTGGAAAGTAGATTGTGAAGTACTGTAATCCATTCCTGCACCTGCCCAAAAAAATTTTAAATATTGGCCTTCAAATTGCTTGTAACCGAGGACAAAAGGTGATATAATAATAATAATGATTTTATTGCTTCAAATATACTGTCTAAGCTTAGTCTATTATTAAATAAATTTGCGTTTTCTATCATTTCATCAGGGACAATGCCTTGATCTGAAATCCTGCAATTAAAGTCCCCACCGAATATAAACATAGTGTCAACATAAGTCTCAGAAAGTTCAGCTAGTAAAACTTGTAAGGTGTCAAAAATCTGTGTCAAATGCAGAGAAGGTTTTAAGTAAATATGACACAAAATAAATTTATAATAACGTGCAGAAATAAAACAAATAATATAATGAGGAGAATTATGTAAAGTGGTGACAGAAAAGTGAACTCTGCAAAAGATACACAATCCACCAACGATTTCACCTTTGTCATCCTTGAATAAATGTATTTAAAATTATTTTAAAAATTTGGTACATTGGTTAAAACGTTGGTAAGCCATGTTTCACTTAGACAAAGAATATCAAACTCAGTGTCCGATTCCGACAAATTAAATAGGTTTCCACAGCCATGACAGTTCCAGAAAGTTATTATTGGTTTTTTAAAGTTCATATTTATTTGCTTTTGCTGCATTTTTATTTGGGGATTCATCATCTTCGCGACTTCTTTTCTGAGTAGTTGTTGGTAAAGAGACTACTGAAGGACAGCCAAAGTTAAATTTAACCTCAACATTTTCACCCATCGCTTTCCGATGATTAAGCTCCTTATAAATTTTGGAGAGCTCAACATTCGGGTACTTCTTCATTGCAAATCTATTTTTATTTGTTAAAATTGACACTACATCTTGACGTCCAGCCATCTCAACTTTTACAGGACGGGGCTTCCCTATATTTGCTTTACCAAGTCTGGTTACTTTTAAAGCATTATGATCAGTCAATGTGTCCAATTCAGTCAAAATCTCACACACCACATTGTAATCATTTAATGATTCATTGATACCGTAAAATATTAAATTCAGACATAGACATAGACGTATCTTCAATTTTTTCTCAAGGTTCAAAACTTTATCTTTTAATAAATCATTTTCTTGTCTTAAGTTGGCGATGTTAGTTTTACAATTATCAATTTTTTTATTATGTTCGGTTAACAGCTTGCGGATGTCGTTCATTCCAGTGTTTAGGGTCGCTGGGACAAACTGATTACCTTCAAATGGTACGCCATTGTGACAATGGTCAGTAGTAGTTTAGGAATCCATCATAGAAAAAGTAATTAACGTTATCAGCCGCAAAAAGTAAGAACCAGTTTATGGACTGTACGTTAATAACTGGATCCGGCAAATAGCAGTTAATTTATGTATCAAATATTTAATTTCCCAAAAATATAATATAATATGTTGCACTGATATGTGACAGTAAAGAGCTTACTCAACTCTCTTGCCAAAAATGTACACTGAATATTCACTTTTTCCACTAAAAACTGAACAAACTATCGGAGCGAAGCAGAAACGTGTTACCAGTCTCGCTCTACTTCCTCACTTTAATCAAAAGGTGATATAATGCAAATAAACAAACCCTACATAACCTAAAATAAATATTAACGCGTCAGAAAATATACAGGGAAGCAAGAGCCGCACTTTTTCTTGTTTACTTCTCTATTCTACTTAAATAATTTTTTGCGTCTGATGCAGTAGCGCCATCAATTTAACGCCTTTCAATACACGCTTTTTATATACAGATTTTGTGCACCTTGATTACTGAAATGTTGACTTCGATTTTGGCCGTTTTGTATGTATGATTGGTTGTCTATACTAAGTTTACATCTAAGTGTATGTTCGGTTAACAATGCCAAAATTATTTACTAATTGGGGACATTAATAATCAATTTGTGTAGATTAATATAACTCAAACATCAAATAATGGAATAAGAAAAAATATATATTTATATAAAACGATAGTAAATCATTTCATTTATCTTAATCATCTTTTAGATGCATTGAGAGCACCGACTGATGATAATCAGTTGGCCTCTTTAAAGGAACATTTAATCTGCTATTATGTAAAATTGCCATTAATTTTATAACCGACCGAAGAGAGCAGTTATTCACTCAATTGGTTGTTTCCACAAATTATCCAATGCCAACAAATATTGTACTAAATTTATTAGATTTTGTCATATTAACTGGTAATTTAATTTCATATAATAACCAAACCTCTGCTACTATTAAAAATAATTGTTAAAAAAATTTGTTTTGTAATTTTTATGCTTTTATTTATTTTTTGGTTGTATAGAAATTAATTGAAAACAGTATTTTTTGTTCTCCTTCCTGATAAATATCATTTTAGTTTCTTAAGAAGAGAAAGAATAAATACGGATGAATAAAGAAGAGTCAGTTGAAAATAGTATTTTTCCTTTTTTTTTTTTGAAAAATACTAGTTTTTTTTTAAGAAGAGGAATAAAAATATTTTCAATTGATTTCTATGCAATTTAAATCTAAATAATATGGGAGTCGGTCACGCACTTTCTGTCAATTGGTTGGGCAAGTGTCTGCAGCCAAGTATGTATGTAAAGTTTGTCTAAAATCATTTGCAGAAGTTGAAGTAAGTGTTCGTCCCCCTTGAGCATATTCCTAATCAAAATTTAAACTGTGTCAGCTCATCAGGTTAACCGCTGGCGAATACTTATTATACATAATAAGCCAGCTAATGTTAATAATTTGAGAAAAATGTTCATAATTCATAATAATAATTGGGTAATTTTTTATAATGTTAAATTTTATAAATATTAAGAAACTGTTATCATAATAGTGACAGTTACTTTGTGAAATAACTAGTTATTATGTATAATATTCAAAATTAACAGTTATATGCATATTTTCAGCTACGTAACAATATACAAAACTTGTCTTAATTCCCCTACCCCACTTTCACTTCTGAATGTCATAAAATTTGGCAAACATAAAATGAAGCAAAAAGATTTTAATTAATTCTAATTATATAGTCATAATAATTTTTGTTGCGGTGCTATTTTATACTTTTCAAATGATATAAAATACGATAATAAAATCTGCTTCAAATAGATATACCTACAACATATAATTTGATCCTATTGCTTTATAAACAATGGCTTAAATTTGATTCAACAAACTAGCAAATATTTATTTAAATCGAAGTTGACATCAACACTACTAAATATTTTCAAATACATGTTCTAACTAATCTAAATGTTTACCTACAACTTGCCAATAGTACATTGCTTCACTGCTTGAAGTGTTTATACAAAAATTAACCTACATTCTTCGGCAGTTCACTGCTTTAATAATGATATATTTAATATATACATTCGATTTTAAGTAGCTCTATAAAAATAAATCCAAGCGGATTAAATCGGGAGGGTGGATGAGATAATCTATTTGGACTCCAACATGTCACTCATCTATTTAGGTAATCATTATTGTATTTGAATTTGTTTGGTATCTATTCCCACTACTCATTGGCTCTTAACTATCCCTCACTGTTCGCTGTAACTGTTTTATAGTGACAGGTGGAGTCCAGGAAGGTACTTTTCTGGAATTTCCAGCTTCTGAATCGTCTTTCTAACTCTGAAGGTCTTCAACGACATAGTTTTCCGATAGGGGATATAGAAGAAGAGTTTATAGCTGTATTTAAAAGTAATGATGGATACATAAATACAGCTTGTCAAACGAAGGAGGAGACGCTAGTTTTTAAATATTACCACACCCCAATGGTCAGCGGCTCAATTCATCAGTTATATCAGGTATATCGACGAGTAAAGATCGCATATCAGTGAGAGTAAAGTTGAGTATATTTTCGCAGCACACTTTCTCTCTCTTTCTCTCTATATTACCTCGTTTCTTTCTACGTTTAACAAGCTATACGTGGATTACGCAGGACCGAGTTTGCCTAAAGTACAGAATGTCTCGCATTGCAATATCTTAGTATAGAAAGTATTGTAGTGCTCGGTCGAGCACTTTAATGTAGTAGTGAAAATAAATTAATAAAATTTATTTAATAATAAAAATCCTTTCGTCTACTGTACATCTAATTCGATACATTTACGTAAATCCAAAAATAAACATCAGACTTCTACATAGAGCACGGGAAGTATAACTATA
Source organism: Lochmaea crataegi (assembly GCA_947563755.1). NCBI lineage: Eukaryota > Metazoa > Arthropoda > Insecta > Coleoptera > Chrysomelidae > Lochmaea > Lochmaea crataegi. The sequence continues at coordinate 15,522,426 of OX387429.1, read as the reverse complement.
AATAAGTTTTATGTTGAGATGGGAAAAAGATTTGTGACAACACTTTCCCCCATTAACAATACAGCAGAGGAAGTGGTATCCTTTTTTATTTGATGAAGAAAACATAAAAACGTAATCTATAAATGTTTTTACAAAAATAAACCAAAATTTATTATTTAAGAAATGTATTGAATGGAGTATATTTTAATTCTAGGCTTTGATTTGTGATGTTTTGTTCCCAAAATATGTACCTCTGTTTTATTGTTTTTGACAAATTTGACGTGCCACTTGGGACGTAAACGAAGGATAAATACTGATTGAGATTCCATTTCAGTATTTTATAAATCAATTCTAATACTGCTCGTATAAATCTACGGTGTACAGCTTTGAGGCCGTTACACAGACAGCTACATGGCAATGGCAAAACAAAGTATTAAGAATGTTATTAATCCCTCTTGGTAATCTCGAAACAGTGTCGGGGGTAAATGCTGTTAGACGTATGGTAGAAGTAAGGAGCTCTAAACTCTTACTGTTATGGTGTTGAAACTAATAAAGTGGCTCGTGGACAAGTGAATTGAAGATCAGAATATGCCCAGAGTAACGCTGAAATGTTTAATCTGAATGTAGTCAATTCAAGTAAAGTGAAATACGTCGAGTATGTGTATCTTTTTTTAATATGTCGTTCTTTGGAAGGTACAACGTCATTCTGAGAACGCCTTATTGGGTTTCAGTCCCCAAAAAAGTGTTTCAGCCCCTTTCTTTGCTCGTTCATTTGCTATTTAATCTCCTTCCATTCCAGTGTGTTCTGGAACGAACAGTAAGGTGACGATCTTGTTATCGTCTAATTCATTGAGTTTTCCTATGTATTCCCATACCATGTTAGAACTGATTACACAGGCACTCAGTGTCTTGAAGGCTGCTTGACTATCCGACATAATGATAATCAATAATCTTCTACATACCTCATCAATATTGATTTGGGTACAATTTCCTATGGCGGGAATTTCAACTTGAAAGATACTTTGGTTTTCCCAAGCTTTCAGAGTGTTTGGTTCCTGGCCTGTACACTCCTATCTGTATATCTTTGAATGGCATTCTTTCCGAGTCTGGTTATGGTTTTGGCATCCCATTCCTTCTTGTTATTGTATTCTGTATCGAATGTCTTTAAAAAGTACTTTTTCATCATACCTACTATCCTGTATCATGTACCATTTCTAAAAAGCTAGGAGGTGTTTTTTTTAATTATTACCTCTCTACTTAGTCTTCATCTTCCTTCGTCCAACACTTTCCACCACCATATAGGTTTATGGTGGTATGATATGGCGGCCGGCCAAGGGCGGATTTAGCTTTTTTTATAGGGGGGGGGGAAAGACTTAGCAAGATAACATGTTTAAAACAAAATTTTAATAATAAAAAACAAAATGGTTGAAACAAAAAATACTAGTCTAATCAAATAAGGATATCCTACCACTTGTAGGCTACCAGCCTACCATTTTTATAAAACAAAATCAGTAATTCGTCGGCGGCTGTTAAAAAACCGGTTGATTATATTATCTACATTAATAATTATTTCCCTATGCATATGCATAAGTGCCTAACCGCATAATCTTTCCTGCTTCATGTTTGATCGAAGCCACGTTTTGAGTCGTTTTAGTGCCGAGAATGATTTCTCTGCTGAAGCAACGGTCACGGGAAATGTTAGTAAAAGTTGAAGAATTATTTTTATATAAGGGAAAAATTCTTCATCACATTGCATGAAAAAAAAATGGGTTGACCTGTCCACAGTAGTGTCGATGTTTTCAAAGGTCTTGTGCCATAATTCGATTTCAGCTTTTTATTTTCAAAATTTCCGGAGAATCTGTATTGACTGAGAAAATCAGATATACTTTTTAGTGAGGTATTTAGCTCGTCTGCACTTAACTTTGAAAATAATGGCGGTAACGCAATATTAAAACTTCGAATGTTCATAAGATCATTATCAAACCTGTATTCCAAATCCTCTATTAAGAAGTCTAAAGTAGGGATATAGGTTGTTATTCAGTAATAATCTTCAATGTTTTCTGTTTGGATATTTAGACGATGTATTTGTCTCCCCACTAAACGAGGTTTAGATACATTTATATTAAGTTTCATATGCAACAAAGAAATATTTTTGAAAAATCCATTTCTGCTGTGATCCGTTTACCTTTTAATGTTTTCAGTACGTTGCAAACCATACCTCCAGCAGTTGCTTTATCCATGTTGATACCCTCAAAATTTTGCTTAAATTTACTGTGTAGGAAAGAATTTCCGGCAGGCAAAAAATTTTGGCAATGAATTCTGTCTTTAATAGAGAATTTCGTAATGTATCTGCTTTTGAAGAATAGTCCGTATTTTTCCAGTTTGAGATATGATCCAACGCCATTATTATCGACTCAAAACAACTACAAAATCGAAATATAGATTGATAACGCTCTACCCACCTTGTCTCGCAAAATTTCATTAAATTCAAATCAGATATCTTTAAAAAAAAACTGTACGCCGTCATTGACAGCCGCTGAGCATAATTTCATTGCTCCAGTGAAGCATACACAGGCTAGTCTTTAAATTCTGGAAAGTTTGTCTCGTCCTCAATAGACTAGTTTTACTACTCCACGCAACGGCTTCATAAGCTAAGGATCCTTGGGTTACAATCCCAATTTTTCCTGCCCACCATTAGAACCATTTTAAGTATGATTAGTTCCATTGCTTGAAACTTGTTTATATTTTCACCATGCCATATCTTCACACGATCAAAATAATTGCCCAGTTTTAGCAAGCCACTGTACCACACGTAGTTCACAATTTTATCAGCATCAACGTAAAACATATTCCGGATTTTCGCGAAGAAAAAACGACTTCTCGTGTCCGCCCAACCTAATCTTCGATTAACGACTGTCATTGACATACTTAGATACGAAAACTATAAGAAAAAAAAAACTAAAGCCCATTCATTCAGGTTTTAATCAAAATGAATGGAATGTAACTCTCGATATCATGAATGAAGGCTAGCAAACAGTTGAAACGTGTATATATAAAAAATACCAATAAAACACCTGATTTAAAAATATCCGCTACGTAAAAATAGTTCCGAAGCAAACAATCCGGATGCCTATTCATTCAATTTTTATTTGTTCAAAAATGAAAGGTTTTGCTGATATTTTGGACGATCTATTTAAAGGAACTCTGTAATTATCGTATACACACACACACACCAGAGAAAATGCGGATGTAAACTGATTTGCGATACACAACGCATAAAAAATAAAAATTCAGCAGGAAAAATACGAGGTGGTGAAGCTTTCCATAATTTTTAATGGTAAACAATAATGTCTTGGATGAAAAACTACCAAAATTGAACAAATATTATGTCCACAGTTTGGTTTTTGCTGACTTTAAAAAGTGACAGTATAAACATATACTGGACGACTTACCCGCAGTGAATTAAAACCATTGACAGAGAGTCTCAGAGAGCATGAGTCGTGCAGTTTCCAACCCATCCAGCCCTTTTCGTTTAAACCTGTACCTAAACTGAATTTTAAAAGTTGAGATGAGCCCAATAAAGGGAATTAAGCCAAGAAAAATTTTGCGCATTAATTTTTTACAAATTTTCGAAGACAGTTGTCTCAATAAGAATGCCTTGCCGAGTGGGTTTCTGTTTTCGGCAATGAAGCAACACATCAGTCGACAATTTCTCGATAGTATAGAGAATTTAAACGTGGTCGGATTAATCTTAGCGACGATCCAAGGAAAGGTCCACTAACAACGGCAGTCACCCAGTGGATGCTGTACGTAAGCTGATCCAATAAGGTCGACATGTCACATATCGTGAAATTGGAGCATCGTTGGGCATTAAAAAGACCACAATTCAAAAAATTGTACACGAAAAATTATTTGTAATAAAATTAGTTGCTCCTTGGATACTGTATGTGTTGACGGAAGAACAGAAAGCAATAATTAGAGTCAATTGGTGTTAAAAAACTAAACCGGCTTAACGCAGTTAACTACAAAAATATATACAGTATTGTCAGTGGAGATGAATCCTGGATTTATACTTATAAACTCGTAAATAAACGCCATGTAGCAACAATTCCTCCTCAAGATAGAACTGTTACTGCTGATATTTGTTTGCCGGAAGTAATTCCTGAGTTTCGAAAAACCAACCCCCAACGACGAGTGATCCTCCACCAAGACAATGCAAGTTCCCACACATCTCGAAAAACAATTGAGTTTTTAAAGCAAGAAAACATCGAATTGTTAGACCATCCTCCATACAGTCCAGACCTAAGTCCTAACGACTTTTTTACTTTTCTAAAAATTAAAAATGAACTGCGTGGTCAAAGGTTCCAGATGCAGTCAACTCCTTCAAAAACTCTATTTTGATTGTACCAACAAGAGAGTGGAATAACTGCTTCCAGAAAGGATGATGCAAAAATGCATTTTCTTCGTTAATAATGAAGAATGCTTTGAAAAATAATAGTGTTTAAATGTTATCTACTTATTTTTTCAAGCTCTTTATGCAAAATATAAAATACATCTTGAGATTAATGTGATACAAGGGACATCAAATTTTTCTATGTTTCCATACGTTTTGTACGCACTGTATACTGTATATGAAAATATAAATGACAACGCTCATATTATTAAATTTATTGCAAATTTATGCGCCTACCTTTAATATGTCCCAAGGTTAACCTCGATATTCTAACCTGAATATGATACTCTCGGCAAAATGACGCGTTTAGATGCAAATCGGGGGTTTAATATAATATATTTTTGCTTAGAAAACTTCATAACCTTGTACTCTTTAATACACATAACACATATTACAGGGCGAATATGAAAATAATTTTTCTTCAAGAAAATTGAATTTGTCAACAAATTCTTGGTTAAGTATGTATAATTGATACTATGAGTCTTCCCAAAAACTGGATATTGTTTATTAAATATGTTTTCATTCCCAACAATTCTAGTATACAAGAACTAACAAGAAAGGTCATCAACGTTAGATTTACCCACAGAAATAAAACCTATAATTCGCTTACAAACGATATAGTGAATTAAAAATTCGGCTAAAACTGAAATCCAGAACTAACAAAAACTTTTTTGTATTGAATGATGAAAATATCCTTCATGAACATACGCTTGAAAAAACATTTGAAGCACTTCTTCTAAGCCGACTGTAAAAAAAACAGTTGGACCATTGGCTTTATAGTAGTATGGAAGGTTACAAGGGGGGGGGTACCACTCTGCGACCTGTAAGATCTTTTGTGTATACCCTACATCTTTATTTTAGTCCAAAACATCTAGTCTTCTGAGAAAGCCTATTATCCGTTTTGGAGCTAGGTCTGTAACCTATTCAGGCTCTAAGTAGACCTGATCCAGGTATTTAAAGCGTCGACTTACAATTACCCTGCAATTGCCTGCATCAACGCAGAATCTGCATGCTCCACTATTTTGCCATCTTACAGAGCAGTGTCCAGTGAGAATTCCTGTGTTTACTCTGAGATTAGATTTCTAAAGCTCCAAGAGCAATTTAGCGTAATAACCTTTTTGTCTGTCTTTGGGCTGGAGTATTTGTTCAGTTGGTTGCAGTAACTTATTTTTCTTATTTTCGAACTTCTTCCACGATAGTATACCACAAAATGGTTCAGGTCCGATTAAAGAAGTACAAGCTCCTTTTGCAGACCGTCAGCAACCTCATTTCCTACAATTCCTTTATGCCCTGACACTCTTGTTGTGTCTACCTAATTGCTTAAGGGATTGTTTGCAGTTCCAGACTGTTTTAGACTCATAAATTGTGGATTTCAGAGGCTTTAAAGCATCCTGCGCTTAGGCAATTGTTTTAGCCACCTTGTCCTCTGAAAAAAATATCCTTTAGATTTCACCCCAGTGCCTTGTTTTTGGTGTCAACTTTGTTTAATGACGAATACACATTTAGGTATCTGTATTTTGAAAAATTCTGCTCGAAAATAAAAGTCGACATCACAATAACAACAATAAACCGATATTAATTAGTCTACTCGGGAACTACTGTTCAACTGATGAACCGAGTAAGTGGTGCTGGTGGTGGTAGTACCCTCTTGTCTTGCATTCGGATAAAGGCCGTAACTCACTTATCAGCACCTCATAGGACCAGAGACAGATCAACAGCAGCGAATTTTATTTCTTATGTGTATTTAAATATAAGCGCGCCTACCAACAGCATCAGCACAGCACCGTCAAGGCACATCAACGCCTCAACCACAACACATTCTCAGAGATAATATTGCCAAAATGGGCAAACTTAGTGAACATATGTGCAGAAACACCTACTCACATACTATGCTTCTGCGAGAACTTACAATAACTTAGGCGGAAGCACTTTGGAGAGGAATAATTTATACAACCATCACAACTACTGAAAATCCCTCCAGTCAAACTAGTGCCCTTTATAGAAGACACGAAGCTTCTGGAATGGAAGTAGATAACATGGGAAATGGTACAAAGATTCAGTTCAAGTGCCTGGGCAGATGAGCACAACCCAAATAAATGTATGAATGAAACACGGAAAGGATGGAAAAAGTAAGAATACCAAAAACAATAGGTTGGAAAGCACTATTATATAAAAAAATAAAAGAAAACTAAGAAAAATAATAGCCCCTTGATTTCACTAGTGATTGAGAAGACATTCTTATGAAGGAGAGATTGGTTAGGGCCAATCTAACTTCTTTTGAATTTCGACGTCCCCATGGAGTTTAAAGGTCGAAACTCACTTATCAGCACTTCATAGGAACAGCGATTGATCATCACCAGCAGATTTTATTTCTTATGTGTATTTAAATGTAAGCGCGCCTACCTAACAACATCAGCACAGCACCGACAAGGCACGTCAACGCCTCAACCACAACACATTTCTAAGAGAAAATATTTTGCGGACGGCGTGCTTGTGGTATGCTGATTCTTTGCCGACGTCGTACGCTCACTTATCAGCACGTTTCGCTTAGTACAGTTTTTACACATTGTTTTATAGGCACTATTGAGTCAGTCTTGTAGCTATATTAAAAGAGTACTTGTAGGAAATAATGGATTCAGAAAAACTTATAGAAGCGTTTTGCAATTACACTTTCTTATATGACATAAGTTACAGTAAATACAGTGATGCAAAAAAGAAAGGAGTAGCTTGGCGAGAAATAGGAGAAACCAGGTAAATACGTTTATTAAAATTTTTATACTACATTCCATCTTGCCACTTCATTCCACTCTTCCTTGGGGACTTGAAAAATACTCTGCAAAAGTATTTCATACTTCAAATGACGAATTTTGGGCATTACCACCTTGTCTTTGAATAGCAAAAACATTGTTTCTGTCACTTGAAAATTGAAAACCGGAACATTTCCTAAATAGGTATAAGAACACACCAATCTACTTCTAGAAACAAAACATAACTGCTATAATAAAATATAAAGTGAAGCCAGGTGGCGCTGCGGTGCTGATCCCGTGTCGATGCGTTAAGTGAACCCATACACAACCGTCAAGTTGACCACTCGACGGTGCTGTGACGATGCTTGTCAGGTGCTGTGCTGCTAAGTGAGTTATGGCCTTAAACCGTTCAATTCCCAGACTTGCTATGAGTTTTTTCAGAGGTTTTCTTGAAGCAGTAGGCGAATGCAAAAATCCTCATTCATTCCAATGTTGGCTGAAGGGGCTTCGGCAAGTCTATAGCGGCCCGCTCCCTTTAAGGGGGGAGAATAAAATACTATCCTTCCTTCTTTCCTTCAACAACTGCGAATAACGAATTGCCAGCAACGTGGAGAACACGGCGAGCAAGAAACAACGAGAAAAACGAGAGTTTATAAATTCTGCTTAAAACTTTCTGGCGAGTATATGGTTAAATACGAATAAACCCAACTTTCAAACAATGAAATCTTCAAAAGTACAGTTAATTCCTTAACTTGGTACAGACTCTAGTAAAAATAAACTAAACATAACCAACAATTTCTTTTTTTTTTTAATTTTTCGATGAACCAAGTTTTTACGACCATCAGCCACAAATATTTTTCCGTAGGCACGTTGTATGTATTAAATTAACAATTCTACCTTCTCTTGTTTCTCGGAATTAATGAGAAATCATAATGGGTTATTGAAAGATTCTGTTAACGATCCCGTCCGTGTTCTTATTAACTCGACCGTATTCTTTTGTTTGAAATAATAGAAAACTCCCCCGAACGTTTACTTTTCTTCACACCGCAGCTGGTCTTTTATTCTCTCTCTAACCAAAACAAACAGCTATCAATATTCTCATCATATCAGAAACAAAACGCCTATATACTGATTGAATTCGAGATGTGGTGATATTATCGGTAACGGTTTTTTTGTACAAATATTTACATCAAGCTCAAAAGGCTATTCAAGTTCAAATAACGTAAAATTCATTAGTATGGTTATGAAAGGCTTAACGAATACAAATAAATTTCCATTTTGATAAAGTACTAGACACGATGCTGCAAAGTGTAGATTAAAGGAATTAATCTCTCGAAAATTGGAAGGGATATCGTGTTAATAAAACTACATGAAACATGGATTTCGCTAAAAAATATATTTCGGAAATTAATACGGTGGATTCAAACAGACGAACTGGAGCCTAAACAGGAACACAGCAAACTCCTGGTCAAAAGATGGCAAACTCTTAATTTTCATGATCTCGTTCAACTTCCGAGTCACCGTTTAACGATATTATAATAGGTCCAATGTCATCTTATATGTTGTCTACTTTCCAAAAATTGTTTTCGATTTTTATTAAATCGTTGACGTAACTTTCTTAATGCCAATTGCTCTGTACTATTTCGTATCTTTCAGAAATCAACATTTTAGCATCGTTTGATTTGAAACGAGTTCTTTGATGAGATGACACGTTTCAGTTCACTCCACACCATTTCTATTGGGTTTAGTTAATAGAGATAAGGCGAAAGTCTTAAGATGTGATCATCAATGCGGTATTGTCCGGCACTGCGATTTCTGTATTTTCAGCAATGAATTCAATTTTGTATTTGTCATAAATGTTTTTAAATGCTTCAGCAGTTTTCAGATTATTTTTCAAGTAATCTTCAAAATAATACGCTTTTACATACATACATACAACCACTGATAAATTTGACGTTTTACCCAGTAGTGTTTGGAAAGCTTAGTTTAGCATTATACATTATCACATTTTTTTTTTGAAGATTCGGTATTAAAGGCATTTCTCCGTCCATCTGTTCATGTCAGAACTTTTCAACAAATCCATATTTTGTTTGCTGCATGGACTAAAAGGAATCTTGGTCCTTTTCTGCTCGGAGTTTTTAAACCCGTGAACAAAAGCCTTTCGTGCATTTTTATTGTTGTTTCTTGCCATACTTGCCCATTGAAAGTTCCAGTATTAACCCACGATTGGTCCATATAAATAATATTGGCTACTTCATTCTTCAGTTTTTTCGTTTTCCGAAGAAATTTTCGCATCCAAGCGACTATTTTTTCTTGTTTTTCTATTAATATTAAATTTATAGTCTTCACAATGTACTTTTAGAAAAAGATGTTTCGTTTCGTTAATTTTTACTATACTATATTTCTTTTTCCGTAGGAGCAAAGTGCCTCATTATTTATTCAAAAGTACCATAAATATAGGGTGAGTCTTTTTTTTCTGTGTGGAATAAAATGATAAAACAGGGGTCGGTTTTACCAAAATTAAATTGACACGTCCAGTATCGCCTCAAATACAATAGGGTCGTGAAATTCGGCACAATGGTTATGGATTCATTAATATGATGAGCCGGTGGCCAGTGTCGTGCTTGCTTTAAAATCTAAAACACCTTTACACACTAAGGGGCTAAATTTTGACCACATTCTGACTACAAAAGCGCAACAAATACTTGAAAATATATTTTATTTTTAGGATGTATATTATATACCAAAAGATAACTACATTAGGGATTGCACAATTCAAGTACATTATCAAGTACATTTATAGCTACCTGGAATATTTTGTGACTGCATAGTTGTCAAAACTTTCTTTGTTTAACAGTACCTAATACCTAGTTAATACCTGTTTTGAGTAACGGATTATAGCAGGTATTTTGGCCAAATTGAATGGTCTTCGTAAAATCGGCTCTTAATTCTGTAATAATTACTTACTAATAATATGATACTTGCCCAACTTTTGCACTATTAAATAAACCCGACAAATGAATCCATTCAGGTCTTTACCGAAAAATGTAACGCCAATGGTTTATTTCCGCTTTATGGCTATCGACCCTTTCTTGCGCTTCTATGCAATAGGAAATCTAGTATAGTACTACGTCAAGGGTTATAGGAATGCTGTCCATAAAAAAACCGTGCACTACTTGTACAGTATTTTCTTGGTACCTTATAAAAAAGTAACACTTCCCAAATCAACGCCCATCTCATCAGTATACCAATCAGTTAATTAAAAATAACGAACTTGATATTTCATTATGTTTTCGCCCATGACTTCTGATGAATGACAAGTAAACGTTCTTTGCCAAATGCGCGACTATCATAACAATGCGTTACTAGTTGAGCATAATATTAATTACTAAATTGAAAGAACTGCCAAAAGTAACATTGCAAGCGATCGGTTGGAAAAAAAAACAACTGTTTACGTTCATTCCTACGTCTGTTGTTAATTGCGTCGCGTACGTGTTTTTACAGGGAATCATATATTTATTTTGCTTCAGTAACGTAAAATAGAAGACCATCTTGACCCAGTTAGGCTGAAATTATTGAATACAAACATCATCAACAGCAACAACTATCATATCTACCAGAATCTAGCCTTAGATCTGAGGCATTTTTCCAGACATAATGACTGATAGAGAAAAAAGTAAAATGACTAATTACTATATTTAAATGAAATCGTTAAGTCGACAAATGCTGAGGATTGTTACTTCACGCTCTAGCGCAAAAAAGCAATCTTTTTCGCTCGCTTATTTAATCAAACCACTCCCTCCGAATTAACTCAATTGGTGAATATTTATGGAACCGCCCTTGCTAAGTAACCACCTGACTTCCTATTGGCAAGCGCGTGCGTGTGTTCTCCCCTCTCACTTCGACTATTGACTGATATTCTGATTCGGATTCTGACAAGTCTGAACAAGTCAGTAGATCTTTTTAAGGTTAATCATGATGAATAGCGAAAATGACGATTATTCCAGCACTCCCCCTGATATTTTTAAAGCAGCCCAATCCGCAACTTTAAATTTACTTCCAGAAAAGTCAGCAAGTATATATGAAAAACAATACCGCCTATTTAAAACTTGGTGAAATGAGAAAACTGTGACGAGACTTTCTGAAAATATTTTACTAGCGTATTTGTCAGAAAAAGCAAAGGTAATACACTTTGGTCTATTTTATTCAATGCTAAAAACGACAATATACATATATGATAATGTAGATATCAAAGAATATAAGAACCTTTTTGCATATTTAAAACGGCAGATTGATGGCTACAAAGCCAAAAAATCTAAAATGTTTACTCAAGAAAACATAAAGAAATTCTTAAATGAAGCGCCTGATGAGTATTATCTGCTGAAAAAAAATTGTTGTAATTTTCGGAATTGCTGGAGGCTGTCGTCGAGACGAACTTGTTAAAATGACTGTGGACGATATTGAGGATAAAGACTCCATGCTTATTGTAAAAATTCCAGATTCGAAAACAAAAAGAAGCCGCATATTCACAATAACTAATACTGCGACTCTATAGATTATTTGTCGTACTACAGGAAATACTGCAACTTACGACCACTACATTCAACCTCGCGTCGATTTTTTTTTAAATATGTAAAAGGTCGTTGCCATAATCAAGTTGTTGGGATGAATTTCTATTGCAAAAATTCCCACTGATATCCCTATATATATAAATTTAACAAACCCTGAATTATACACTGGTCACTGCTTCAGGAGTACTGCTTTTAAGTAATTCAGGCGCCAATTTGATCCAATTGAAACTACATGAATGCTGGAAGAGCTCAAGTGCCGCAGGAGGATATATAGAGCTATTAGTAACAAAATTGACATGGCCCAGAAGATTTTGGGTTCATCGTGTCCATCTACATCTACATCGAATTTTCAATCTTCAGTAATGGAAGATACTTCTGACTCAAAAATTCCAATAAATAATTGTTACAATTGTACTTTCACATTTAATATTAATAAATAATATGACAACTAAAATGTCAGAGTACGATGTTAAATCATAATCCACCAAAGATAATATAAAAACCAGTTTTAATTATTATAAGTGCGACTGTAGAAAAAATTATGTGTATTTTCGAGCGTAAAATAAAATTGCCGCTTTCGAAAGACATTCTTTCTCAAGCGGCAATCTGTTACTTTACGCACTAAATACAAAAATAACTATTACCACACGTTTCATATGAACCTGTCTGCGTTCCTTCTAACATTTATCCCTCGAAAGAGCTATGTATCCCAGAAACAACGTAACTTTCACAACCCTCATCTAATCCGTTGTTCCTCATCATTGTCATTCCTCCGGCCTAGTAATGGCTAGCGAGCTGATCTAAACGATCTTCATCTTGGCAGAGTAACTCCAGCAGTGGTCTGTTCTCTTCTTCTGCTACGTATCTTTGCACTGCCTCTAGCCTTTATTCTCCTAAAATTGACCAGAGACTTTGGACCATTGGATGGGAGAATAGCACTTGTTAAAGAATCTGCTGCCTCGTTGGGGTTGTCGTCGTTGTTTTCTTGGCTGTTACTTGGGCATAGAGCATCAAACCAATAAAACTAAAATGCTATTCAGTCCTGAGCTGTCTTCTGTACTGTATCAGAACTTTATTATTTGTAACCTTCACCTAACTGTAGACACCCTAGCGAAGCTAGGGTCTGTAACTGCATTCACTGGTCCTGAACCAGTATTTGCAAAATTTCAAAAACTGCTGCACGTTGTTGTACATCTGGATGGATTCAATCTAAACATCAGACGTACTGGAACCACGTGCCAAAGCAGGAACACAGCAAACTCTCGGAGGACATATTAAACCTCAGCAAGGAAAGTGACGGGATTACTCACCGGTCACTGACTACGGAGAAACCTATCTGTAGGTTGTGCGTGGAAGAGGAGGAAATAGCCTCACACATTGTCTTCGAAAAAAGCACTATCATCACATTGGAGATATAGACTGCTAGGACTACAGCGCCCAAGGGAGGATTTCTCCAAGAAGGGCCTAGTGAAAAGACTGTTGAGCTTGATAATAACTATTGGTATCTTCACATAAACGCAAGCAAGAGCACAAAAAGTCTAAAGGTTGAGGTGCCGATTACTGGAATCCTCTGACTGGTGATGCCGAACTAATCAATAATCAAATGTAGTCGTGCTTTATGCACCAGTTTTCGATATTTCAGTTATTTATCAAAAATTGTTGCTTTTTGTCATCTTTGATTAAATTTAGATGCATTTTTGATTTTTCCGGACTTCGATACACATCAACCAATAAAAATGAGTTTATTGTAAACTTTCCAATAAATCCACTTTTAATTCCTACATTATAACCGTAATAGATTAATCTATTTATTTATATCTATTAAAAAACACTTGAAAACTTAAAACCCGTTTTGAGAATGATGTAATGTACAAACAACTCCACCTTTTGTTATTGCACATCGCCTTTATAGACCATTATGTTGTAAGACTCTTAAAGTGCAAATTCGTCGTCAAGCCAGTAACGTTCACGTTCAATATGCGGATAAAATTTCTCGGAAGAATGGTCGCCAATGATTCCGTCGACGAAAATTAAAAAAAGTATGTGGGAGAAAGAGAAAGAGAGAATATAAATACACTATACAGGGTGGTCCGTAAGTAATGGTCCAAACTGAGATGATCTCAAAATATTACGATCTGACCCAACTGGCTTTAATAAAATATTGATAATAAAAAAGATAGAGGGTGACAAAGTTGAAATGAAAAAGATGTTTTTTCACCATAAATTGAAAGATTTTGGATGTACGAACGCAAAAATTTGAAGATAGGGGTTATGAGGTATGGAAAATCATACTACGATATCCGTTTCGATGTATTTTTTAGACTTCCGGTGTTTGGGTTCATTTGTGTTTCCTGATGTTTTGCTGTATCATCTGCAAACATTGTCAGGGAGACTTGTCTATTTCTACTGTCGCATGTATATTTTTGAGGTGAAGCATAGGTCCAGGAATGTTTCCTTGTGGTACTCCCGTTTTATTTTATTCTGAGATTTGTCTAAAACATTTGAAATTGACATTTTTTCCAGTTAAATCACTTCAAACTTCACCAACTTCTTAATCTATACAGGGTGTCCCAGACTAATTTATCCAGGCTATATCTCTTAAACGAATAGAGATTTTCGAATGGGACAAAAACTGATCTATTCCATTTCTAATACACTTTAATATGGTGTAGAAAAATTCATCCCCTAAATATTCATCCCTTAGTTACAACTTTAAATTTTTTAATAGCACCCTGTACATTTTTTTGTAATTTTGGATGTGGTCTTCCATCGTCTATTCAAGAAATTTTTCAAAAATAAAATGGGTTCGTAAGTAATCAAGAAACAAGCAACAAGACGGAGCTCCTCCACACAATGCGAGAATCGTTAGCGACCACCTACAAAACCGTTTCGATAACCACTGGATAGTAAACAACTCTCCAGAAATTACCCTGGGCAGGGGGTTTACGTTTCTAGGGGGGTATTGTGGTACTATCTATTGCTCAAATTTATTTGAATAATCTTTAATACAGACTTTATTATTTCTGTCCATTGTTTACAAAGTGGAATTATTTGTCGAATGACATTGACAATTGGCCGTGACAGTCGTGTCTTGGATAAAAGCGTTCGTTTGTCATGCCGTGGCTTACATAGAGGGAACTGTAGCACTTTATGACTTGATCTGTGCGGAACACGCTCGGTATAGTGAGCAGTGTAGTTCGGATGTATGTTTCGGGTAGGTTTCTCTATGGTAGTATTCTGTACTGAAGTTGAGGAAGTGTCAGTCACTTTTTTCCGCTGTGTGCTTTCTACTAGATGGCTTGGTTTCCAAAAGTGCATCGAACGAGAATCTGAATTTTGTTAATGACTGGGAAGTCATCCCCTGCTGGGTTTTATAGGTTCTCGTTCTGAATTAGTTGTGGAATATACGGTTTAGTATTTTGTTCTACAGGAGTTCGTATTGTTGGAGAATTCCGTCCTGTTCTGGAAGCCGTTTTCACACACCTTTATAGGGGATATATTGCACTCAAACGATTGAAAGCGCCAACGTTGAAGTTTTGGCATTGGAGATGTGCCACATGTTGGTTCATTATTTGTTGGTTGCCATCCAGTAAGAGGAAGATTTTGAGTACTGGACCCTTTTTGGAAAAGGTTTCAACTGGCCAGGGCCAGTGATAAAAGATATTGTTTAGCAATGAAGACCGCAAAATGTAGACGAATTAAAAGAAAGCATGTCGCCAAATTACTCCTGCATTGATTCAAGCCATGTAATCTTTATTACATTTATTTTTATTGTTCCTTTAAGCTTGATTAATTTAACAAAAATAAAAAATAAACTGATATTTTCTTGATTACTTATGAGCCCATTTTATTTTTGAAAAATTTCTTGAATAGACGATGGAAGACCACATCCAAAATTATAAAAAAAATGTACAGGGTGCTTTTAAAAAATCTAAAGATAGGGTTTGTAACTAAGGGATGAATATTTAGGGGATGATTTTTTCTACGCCATATTAAAGTGCATTAGAAATGGAATAGATCAGTTTTTGTCCCATTCGAAAATCTCTATTCGTTTAAGAGATATAGCTTGGATAAATTCGTCTGGGACACCCTGTATATACAGCCACTCTTCTTGCTTAAGTTAGAATTGTCGAAATCCAATTCACTTAACAAGACATTTTTAATTACCAATAATGCGAGTGGTAGTGTGGTTATCACGAAGTGACTTTCGGTAGAATTGAAGAGAATTTAGATGCGCACAATTAATTTATCTCCTCCTGTTTTTATTGGTTTCTAGAAATTTTAGCGGAACCGATGTGATTACGTCACACTTATCTCACCGCAGAATCCGCAATTAACGTCAAAAGCGAATTCTTAGATATCAAATTTTCAATTAAAATTGTCTTTGTTGAATTTTAACGGACAAATAATATACAGAATGTCCGTCTCAATTTATAGGAGAGGAAAGTAGCTAGCTCATTTTGGTTTTATTGAAAAAATGTTGTGCTTGAATGAATGAATGTTCGCTTGTTTTAGAAACGTCAACGAGGGTTGTCTTTTATATTTTGCATATAGAGCTAGACAAAAACTTTTGAACACTAAAAGTATTTTCCACGAAGAGAAATGCATTTTTGAATCCTTTTGATCCAATTCTGGAAGCAGTTACTCTACTCGCTTGTTGGTAAATACAAAATAGAGTTTTTGAAGGCTTTGACTGCATCTTCTGGTTACTGGAACCTTTGACCACACAGTTCATTTTTAATTTTTGGAAAAGTAGAAAAGTCGTTAGTACTTAGGTCGGGACTGTATGGAGGATGGTCCAACAATTCGATGTTTTCTTGCTTTAAAAACTTAATTGTTTTTCGAACTGTGTGAGAACTTGCATTGTTTTGGTGGAGGATCACTCGTTGTTGGAAGTTGGTTTTTCGAAACTCGGCAAATACTTCCGGCAAACAAATCGATGTGTATCAATAAGCAGTAACAGTTCTTTGATATAAATGTAGCCACCATCTTTTTCACTCAAACAGCCGACTGACTTTTTTGGCATTAAGTTAACTAAACATGACAGTTAATTTTGACATTTGATATTTGTTGACAAGCGACATTTATGTTGTTATATATAACACTAAAAAGACAACCCTCGTATTGTAAAAGTTGAAGAGATTGTAAAAGATTAACAATATTTTATCTACCATATTTATTGCTGCAAAAAATTGTACTTATTTATTTGTTTAGGTCCGGATAATTGTCCAAGATTTACATTAGATTTATTTTAATGACGTAAACATTGGAATATGAGACAATTCATTAACCGTAACATTTTTCTGGCTAAAGTTCAAGAATGCAATGCAACTATAATTTATTTCTCATGCCAGTAATTGCTGCAATGAATCATTACCCACCTAAATACAGTTAGTCCATACAATTGTCAGTCAGTTTCTTTTCTTACCATTAAAAATGAACTACTCCGAATTTAACACAAGACTATGTTGTCGTTCTTAAACATAATAACGCGTGTAAACGATATAATATGGGTAACTGGATACCGACCGTTAGTGTGATCATCAAACCATTAAAAAAACTCGCTACTATAAATAGGCAAAAAATGTGATCACAACGGTTTGTAGACTAATATTTCAATCTTCATGGTTGATCTATTGCCTCTAATTTAAATTATCAAACTGCCAACTTGTGGATATAAAAAATCGTGTATCAACGGTTACGTCTACCTGGTTTTTGAAACAGATCACGTAATTATCCAACAAACAAATTCATATACGTACAACGTTCACAGAACCGTAATGTAGAATTTGAATACGGATATAGGCTTACCATAATTTCATTGATTTTAGACGGTAAAAGTTTACTTGACATTGATTAACCACGTTTGTCATTGAAAATTGGACTTTTTATAGTCTGTTTGAAATAGACAGAGAGTAATAAAACCTAATTTAACATGCAAAACCCTTACCGGGTGGGCAACTAAAACTCCAGAATTTCAAAACGATTTACATTATAATTCTAATATTTATTCTTTTATTTGCCAACCCAACCCTGTACAACGCCGGTATACAATAGAATTCCCATCTTCGGCTCGCTTGTAATTGCAGACATAGCCCTACCTTTAGATAGGGCTGACAGTAGGTATGATTAAATTATTGCGATAAAGACTAACGATATAATACAATATTAATAATACTACGTTCATTGCAGAGATAATAATCAATTATTTTTATATTATGATTTACTAGAACTATAGAACTTATTTACAACACGGGGATATTAATATTATTCGAACTGGAAATATTAATGATCGGAAAATGAAAAATCTGATGAATTTTCATCTGGTCCGAACTTTATAACTATTGGCTTTATGGTTTGTTCCATTAAATTGTCTACTTTCCACATTTGAGGCTCTTCTCTTATTACAGAGCTTCTTTTCAAAATGTGCACGGACGATATGTGGTATTTTTCCTTGCCACCAATCCTTTCACCTGAGCCCATATTAACTCTATAGAGTAGTTCGCAATGGTAAGGAGGAAGTCGAAGTATTATAATATTCCGATTTTTCGTCAATAGTATATCTTAGGAAACGATGTTTGTGTATATTTACAATTGCCAGCAGTTCCTTTTTAACATATCCTCTTTAAATATAATTCCTTTATCTAAAAGCCACTGAATGATTTCCGCTTTTTTCCAAACGGTGGTAGGAAATTTCTCACATGTCATTGAATCATAAGGAGCGTCATAAGGAGTTATCATTTATGAAAAATAGTTCTCAAAAACATCAGCATTCATATCTTCGTCTCCGGTGTGAATTGACTCAAATGACAAACCATCTTTCAAAAACCCATCTGTACTTCCAATATTCGTAATTATCAGTATTTTTCCTTTTCCGCAATGTGCTTTTATTCCTACAGATAAACCATCCAAAAACGCTTGACGGGAAGAGGTTACATTTTTATATTGCTATATTTTTCCGACGGTGTAAGTGGCGGCTCCTCCATTAGGTCATTGGGTCAATGACCTCCCATTAAAAAATAATTAAATAAGCATTTAAAAAAATAAAATATACCTACTATACGTATAGTATTCCTCTTGAATAAAATTTACCTAAAACGTTTCAAGACACCCCGTGTAAACGTTTTTCAAGACCCCCGTGTAAACGTTATTCCGCATCAAGCATTAAGTACTCGGCGAAAACCAAAATTGGAAAGCGGCCTCGTGTCCACCTTTGACCTCAAGGTGTTATATGGGAACGGAATTTGCCGAGCGCTGACGATCTTCGCGGCGTGAGAGAAACACGTCCGAAGTTTACATGTGATGGGTCAAAAGCCCGGTTTAATATTGACGATGAATCGACTTACGTCGGCTGATTATTTCACGCATAGAAAAGAGATGAGTAGAGGGGTTGGCAGGCCGCGCTATATTTTGATGTAAAGGAGAGCATTTGAAGCGAATTAATGAGAATAATGAGCTGTGTTTTGAAGTAATAAGTTGTTGCAAATACAAAAGATCGAAGGCTTCATTTAAATTTTAAAAAGATTTAGACTAATTATCATTGAATTTAAGTTTGTCATATTTTATATGTATAGGAATGAATAAAATATGGTTGTTTTTTAAGAGAGCATTATATTTATATAAAACAAGCGTAGCCCAAAAAATTTTGTTGCCTCTGGGGCTTTGGAAAGGAACTCCACAAGTTTCTGTGCAGAAATTGGGAGTGGTTTTTCGAAAAATGTCTGCCTTCAGTGGATAGGCCTCCGGGGGGCTGGTCCGTGGCGTTCCGTATTTTCCTATCCAATTAACCACGAGCCGCCACTGGGTGTAACCTTCGCTTAGCCATGTCTCGTCCAAATGGTAGATTTTTCTATTTCCGTCTCCAACATACAATTGTCAAGACAAATGGTTGACTACAATAAAAGTTTATGTCCATTCTAGGCCGGATTTCAACTATTTTCTAGGTATAAATAGATCTATAAATCTATAAATGAAAAGATGATAAGCAACGGCTCTCTAATGGTGAAACCCAAATAAGCTATTATTGAGTCAGAACCATTTTTCGTGACAAGAACTTGACATGATTTTAGATTTTAGGATATTGCTTAAATATAATATTCACAATTATTGAGATTTTTAGAATCACAAGCAGGTACGCCCTTGGAATGGTCATTTTACAAGGGTTTATTGCTCTCTGCCTTTTTCGAATAGAGTATATATTGTGCTTCATTCATCCAAGAAAGCGACTAATAATATTGATACGATCACCATAAATCAATGTTACCCAAAGTGGTCTAAATTGACTCCCAGGAGGTCGACGAAGGCTAGACCTCCAACTTTATCTGTGCAAAAGTTAACGGAGATTTGTTGCTTAGTTTTTACGCGTTTTTTTTGGTTTTTCACAGCTAGAAATTTAAATCTTTCAAAGTGAGTAGCACTATACCAGCTGTAGAGAACACATTTGAAATTCAATATTAGGTAAATAGGGGTCTAGTACCCAAAACCAAAAAGTATGCTAAGTGGTCGACAACACAAAAAAGTTTGGGGACCTCTGCTATACATGTTGGTAGATAAATTATGACAATATGAGTGTGTTTCCATAGATCCTAACTAACAACAGTAACAACTGAATTGTTTGTACATGAGATCTCATAACTTGTCATTTACAATACCTGATGATGTTACCAACTGATTTCATTTTTCAATTTGTCATTTTATCTCCAATGAGATATATAACTACCTATAGACCCTTTAGTTTGGAATTGGATAGTTGTTGGTTTGATAGGTGGTTTTACTTCTTTCTACTGGTATTTCTTGTTCCCTTTAAAAACATTATTTGGTAAAGTTTATCCAAAATCAATTGCAAAAGTTCAAGCACGTGTTCGTCGCCCTTGCCGACTTTTTCCTTTGATCTGCATATGTTTAACTTCTGCAATTGATTTTGAAAAAAATCCTGAGTAGGTACGTTATTTAAAAACGGTCTGAATGTTTAAACTATTTCTGTAGCTTACACAATAAAGGTGTAACCTTGAGTTGAATTATGAGTGTATTATTGCTGTATATATTATAATCTAAAAATTAAAATAAGTCATGAAACTTACATATTGAAGGTGACCTTGAGAAATAAAAAATTGTAAAACAACTTATTTCATGCATATCCTTAAACCAAACTAAGATATTGATTGTTTAATTAAAGCTGAACGGTAACTAGGGAAATGATATGATAATAATGTAATACCGATGTTTGTTTTTTGTAAAATTTATAAATGGAGATGTAATATCTCATGTTCTACGTATATCTGATATGACAGATACTGAAAATATACATTGATATTTATAACCAATAATTTTATCAAAAGCTGAAACAAAATATTTATATTTTGGGTGAGACACTCGGTATAGTGAATAGTAAATATTTATAATTTTCACATTTTGAGGGTGCGATGGGAGTAGAATCAAATTCGTAAAGCGCACATTCATTTTAATGCGAAACCCTAATAATGATTAGGAATAGAAAACGAGTTACCTGACTTTGTGAGTGACTGTACCTTTAGAAATTAATGGTCCTACAAAGCAAATTTGGCTGCACAATATTGTTCTTAAGTTCCGTATCACGCTCAGTTTTGCCTATGCAGTAAAAACTGCATTAAAAGTCGGAACACAAAACAGTGTCCACACGGTACAAGTATTAGCGCAAAACAGACCTGTGCAAATTTCAGTCAGTATCATCATGTGGCCAACGGAGGAGTGTTTTATTAGAAGCATTGTTTTATTGCTTACTTCTAAAAAAGCAACAAATAGACAGGCGACGTCGTAGAAGCAAGTGGTGCAAAAACTGGCTATTACGGACAAATATACATTCACATGTCAACTTGATCCTGAGAAGATCCTGAAGACTGGCGTGGCTACCTAAAGATGGACGAAACGGCCTATAATGAGTTACTATCCCTTGTGGCACCTATAATTAAAAGAGTAGACACTGTTATGCGGCAGTCTATTTCTCCCCATGAAAGGTTAACCTGTACATTAAGGTTTTTAGCAACTGGGAGTACTTTCAGAGACCTCCGATACTTGAACGACCGTCTATAAGCTCAAGTAAAATCGCGCAAACCCAAAACTGCGCAGTCGACATTTTGGAAAGTCGATAAGTGCACAGGCCGCGCTTCCGTTTTGCCGTCTTCGCGCACGCACTTACTTGTGCAAACTAGTTTGTACAGGTAACCACGTGGGAAAGACTGAGCGTGTAGACGGAGCATTAGACTGAATTCATAATCTGTTTCTGAACAAATCCATTTATTGTAGATATACTTGTATTGTTAATCTCTTTCGTATTCAATAGGCTAAAAATGTGTTGTACTCAATGCCACATTTGGAAACAGTTGACAGTCACACGGTTCGAAATCTGGCGAATACGAAGTTCAACAATCGGCTTATTCAGTAAAAACTGTTGTATATTGTGAGATAGTGCATTGTACTATCCATTTCTGCAAAAATCCATTTATTGCAGATAGACTACCATATCCTCAACCTTTCTTCCATTTTCCTCTTAATTGTTCATCAGATCAAAAATGTGTTACCTTCATTGCGCTTTTCACTTTTGGGAGCAGACGAACATTACACTGTGCGAAATTTGACAAATATGTCTAATCAAAGGAAAAAGTTGGCAAGGGAGACGAACACGTGTTTGTCGCTTCTGCAATAAGTTAGTAACTGTATGTCGATGTGGGAGATAATCAGCTTACAAATTCTGTCTTATATGACAAATAACACTAATCCAACTCTGTTTACAGCGCTTTATAAAATCAAAGGAATTAGTATTACCAAAAGCATAATGTTAAAAATACAAAATCGAAAAATTTACGATTCAGGAAGTACATAAAAATGTTCCATTGATTAAATGTGGCAATGTGTTGAACCAGTTCAACGGTAATTTTATTTATAGACGTTAAAGAAATACTGTTTTCATAATAATGTAACAATTAATTTGGATTTACATGATTAATTATTGGAACTTTCCATCAGTGGTGTGCTAACAACATCAAGTGTGAATGTTTGAAAAATGGGCTTCAAAACAAAAATTGTTTTCCAAAATATAAATCCAGTTTTGAAATAGTGATGCTGAACTATTAAATGATCGGGACTTTTTGGTTTTATTTCTACTTCCAATTTTACTGTCATAAAGATAATAATTGTGTGGAATATTTCCTAGGGTTTGTACTCTAGCAGCCACACATTAACACATAATGTAATCCGTAGATTCATCTTCTAGACAGCACTCGACGGCACTCGATGTTATCGCCCTAACCTATTCTGCCCAGATGATAGTTTAGCAAGCATTCTAGTGATATCCTGCCCAAGTTTATCAAGACTTCTGCTGTGAGTTTTGAAAGCCCCTTGATAAAAGCTTTGAGTAGGTCTATCTGGTCCGAGACAGTTCTTTTTGTCAGATTAAAAGAGATTCCCAGTCGTGGCTCCGTGCCTGTGAATTGGAACTGACTTTCTTTCCTGGCAAGCTGGTGCACTAGCTCGTTGACTTATTTGAGTAACCGATCTCCAGCACCCACCCGACGCACAGATCAATGGCGAAAATTTCGGCTTGAAAAACTGTTACATGCTGATCAAGACTCAACAAATTCAGTCTTTGGTCGACTTCACTATGCGGCGGATCGAACTTGGACGTCCATTATGCATCCGTCTGTGAAGATGGGTGTCGTGATTGCTGACATTCGATTATAAATAAACTCAAGCGAGTGTCCACTTCAAGGAAGTGTTTGGCGATGTTCAGTTTTTGCGCCGATTCGTTACATGGATCCATCACAATACACCAGAGACCAAGGAACAATCAACAAAGTGAACTTCTGATGGTGAACGCGTATCAAAGAAAAAGGTATGTCGACCAACAAGACCACGGCCATATTTTTTTGGGATACATTCGTCAAAAGGGTAAAACGACCTTTGGCACATATTATTCAAAGCTTTGCTTTGGAACAGATTCATTATTGCTTTGATGCAGAAACTACCGCATTTGGCCAAAAAAAATTGATGTTTCATCAAGACAATCTATGGGTTTACACGTGTATAGTCACCATGGCAAAAATCCTTAAATTGGCCAACTCTATCCAGCAAATTCTCTAGGTTCAGCCACCTGCGACTATTTTCTGTTCTCAAACCTGAAGAGATGGCAGTCAAACACATAAAACTAAATTACACAGCCTGCTCAAAATTTGACAGTAGTATAATAATGATGACAGTTAATGGGAGAAGTGTTGCATTTGAAGTCACTGACTTGTCACTCACTTATCAAACTGTCCTAGTACATCGCAGAAAAGGTCGACGAAGAAGAGGATTTGAAAACAATAATTTTCATAATATTACTTAATAGGAATTAGAAAAATGTGAATAGAAGTTGCCTAGAGTTTTTTTCTTAACAGTATACATATTTCAGTACTTACTTTGATCCATGTGTTAAGAGTTACGCTCCTGCGTATTCAATAATCCTTTGGAATCATAACAATTAATTTAAATTTTTGACGTGCAATTAATTATAATTAGGCAGAGGTACTTAAAAGTTTATTTCGAGTTTAATGTAATGGTTTTGTTGACTTTCTCGGTTTCTGCTTGTATTTATCTTGTGCTAAATACCGCAATTTGATTTATTTCTCGTTTATTGCAACTAATTTAGTAGCCATCATACTCGGAGGCGTAAATTTTTATAAATTGAAGTATAAAATGTACTTACATAACGGGATATGTACAAACCGATCGCTTATGTAATACCTAAGTAGGTAGTATATTAACCTACTACATTAGTGGAAAAAATAACCTGTGCATATGAAAAACTATCGAGAGAAAGTGAGTGCCTCATTAAATTTTTAAAATGGTATAACTTTTTAAAGGATGCTTTTGAAAAATTAATTAAAGTCATTTTAAATTTATATATTATGCTCATAAGACCCTTGCAAATAAATGCGTTATATGGATTGATTTATAAAAGTTTGTTCACTGGGCTCTTTTTTATTTGTGTAGTTAGCATAAAAGTAAAGTAGCGTTATTTTGATTTTGTAGTGGAGATGTCGATTTGGAACGCCATACAGCTTTGTCCAACACCGATTCAGGGAGTTCCTCAAATTCCAGTATATCCTGCAAGTAAGTTGCTAACAGCTTTTAATAGATCCCTTACTTATTATTTATTTATTTATATCAATCAACATTTTTTATCGTTACCAAAACTTGAACGCCAACAATTTGAATTAAATGTATAATTGTGTACTACATTCGATCATAATAGACACTAGATAAGTGATACATACACTTTGCAGCCAACATCACAACAGCTAATACCTGACATGAGAAATATTGATTTCGTTAATTATTTACTTCTGCGGTGTTGACATTTTTACCGAAAAATACCAACAAAAAAAAATTAAAGCACTGCATAACGCGAAATATTCAATAAATTGTTTTTTTGAACAATTATTTAAATTATATAATAAGTATGTAAGAAGTTAAGGAACCTTATCATTAGATGATTTTATTACTTTAAGTAATACAATATGATAACATCTTATGTGGTGGAAAACAAATAAATCTGGAATTTAATGTTGGCTTCAGGCTCCGAAAGTGGAAAAAGATCTAAGTGCTGCCTACTGGAAATAAACTCCATGCCAAAGATAGACAAAAAGGTTCCTTCTTTGAGCTTCAGAAATTTGATCTCAAAGTAATCACAGGAATTCTCACCGGACACTGCTCACTCAGATACCATCACTGTAAGATGGGCAAAGTAGACAGTGGAACATGCGGATTCTGCAATGTTGCAGATGCGACGGCGGAACACATTGCAGGGTAATTGTCTTCCAGCGCCTTAAATACCTGGAAAAGGTCTACCCAGAGCCTTATTAGGCTACAGATCCAACTCCAACAGGTAATTGGCTTTCCCAGAAGACTGTCTATTTATTAGAGTGTAACTTTTGATTTGATGTAGGTACTGAGTGTCCAATTAGATTATCCGCTTTTTTTACTAATAAATTATTATAACTTTTTGATTTAGTGAGGGGTTGAAACAACTTTTGAAGAAGGTATTAAGTAGATTATATATTTGAAAAAAGTTAATGTTGTAGTGCAGTGCAATCAAACTCTTTACAGGAAAATGATATGATGAAATGAATATATAAATTATTCAAAAACTTTTTGTAATGCCAGAGCCTAAAAAATTTCTATTTTGTAACATTAAATTTTTGAGACGTAGTAATCGAGGTCTGCTAGGTGACCTAAATATATGCTTTTTTTATTTCAATCATGTTGTAGATAAAAAAAATATAATGTTGTGAAATTACTTTCATCTGGTAAATATAAAAACATCACAATATATTGGTCTTTTTAAAAAATATTGTGTAAGCTATCGTAAAAACACATTATTTTGTTGATCTGACTAATTGCTAAATTAAGAAATTAGTTTGCATAGGCGTATACTTGAAAAATATTTACGATGATGAAAAATATCTATAAAATTCTTATTTTGGACAATATAATTGTATTAGGTTGTATCTCGAATTAACTATCATTGTATAGCAAAAAACTAAGAATGGCGGTTTACGGACAGACGTTATATACCGGTAGTCTCAGAACTTTCTTTCCGAGACCCATTTAAATTTAAATTATTTTCCAGTAAACTGGAAATCGTTCATTATCTTCATTTGGTCCTAAATGCGTGTAAACATTTTCCGATTTTTTGGCTCTCAAAAGTTATGCCACAAACTCAGATCACTCGAATTTAGGACCAACTGAAAAAATTAATATGATTTCCAATTGAAATGACTGGCCTAAGAAGTGTGGTTTTCGCTACAATTTTTTCGCTATAGATGTTGGAACAGTTTGACGATATTTCTCAATTGCAAATAAAAGATAAATAAAGATTTATTTCGAAATATGGTTTATATAGATCCGAGTTTAGGAGATGCCTTAATATGTAGGTGTATATTCGTTCTAACTCGCAACGTGTGCCTATAATTTTTGTCTTTTTTTAGTGGCAGACTCTCAGAAAGTCCGAGTAATAGCGTGGACGCTGTCATTCAAGATCATACGCGACGAAGTACCTTAGAATCGGATAGTGATATTGAACCTGACCATTGGGAGGGTTTAGAAGAATTGAAAAACCTTCCTCCGCCCGAGAAAAAAAGACAAGATGTGATAAATGGTAAGTAGTTTTTTTAAAACACTTGTTGGTGTTTTATCAAATTTAAACTGATCTTAAAAGTATAGTCATAAGTGTCCTTAGTTGTTGTGTCTCTTTATACAAAACACTACACGAAATCAAGTGGTTCCATCTCAGGCACGACCTCATAACTTCATACATACAATACAATCAAAAAAATTAAATCACTTAATTAGAATTGGATATTTTTCCGAGGATCCTACTTTTTATTTTTGACAAATCCCTTCCTTCTAAAGTTATGCAGTTTCGTATGAATCTCTCTGATTTCAGTTCATGTCCTTTTTTGTATTGCATCAAATTTTTTATTACAAATCTAGTGGTTGTTGTTTGATCATAAATATACCGATATATAAACCAAACAAAAAAGTATGAAATATATCAATAAAGAGATTTTTATAAACATATTTACCTATTTGTAAATATATGAATTAATCCTGTGGGTTAAAAAAAACCAGAGGGATCAGGAAGTAGCTCTTTTTGTGAACTGTCAGTTTGGTCTATGTACTAGTTCAATCACTTGCATCGTTTGTACCACAAGAATTAGTCATTTGTTCAGACCAACAGAGAGTATAGAGTGAGTTTAATTATATATATATATATAAAATTATTAGTTAAAAGGAGATATGCTATTAGCATAGAAGACACAATAAGGGATATTGGTTACATCCAACTTGTAACGAGTTAATTGACTGGTAATGTCAATGATTATCATCGATTCTAATGTCAATCTAATTAATAAAGACCATTGAAGTTCGGATAAAATTATAATTCCGTTCACTTCAGTGATCTGGTTCTTTGAACTAGATCAGTACCGAACGACGCAAGCCTACTTTTTACGTAAATTTCGATTGAATTAATCACTATTTAGACAAATCAAACATACCTACCTATTTTTATATTTATCGATATGGATCAGTATGAAATTATTTAAAAAAAATCTTCGGGAGTGGTTAATTTTTCAGTTTCCCATCACAAGCATTAATTAGATATAATGATAATATCAATTGTATAATTGTACGATTGTATAGACGCATAATAGCTCAAAATGAGAAATTGAAAACACGAAAATGATTGAAGTTTCAACTGATTTTTAAATTAATCCGCAAACTTCATACAGATCATTCGTTCATAATAACATGTGCGATATTTAAGTTCCTCTAAAACTAATTCTTCCGAATGGTTGGCACGCTATTTTCCTAATGGTACTATTAAAACCATATCATATTAAAGAATAAAGTCAATTTCTGATAACGTACCTAATCGCGACAATACAAGTAATTATAAATAATATCAGCCATGAAATGAGGCGCCGAATATTCTAAACAAATAACCCTATACCTATTCATTGACAGCCAGGCTCTGCTTAAAGCTATCAGTAATCCAACAACTAAGTCTAGACTGGTAAAAAACTGCAAACAACCCCTTAACAGGCTGGCGCGAGACAACAAAGTATCTCTAATATGGGTGCCGGCACATTAGGGGATTGCAGGTAATGAAATGACGGACCAGTTAGCTAAAGAAAGCTCTAAAGGAGACTTCATAGGTCCGGAACCGATTTGTGGAATTACAAAGGATTTCATAAGAGGGGAAATCGGGAACTGGCTAGATAAGGAACACCAATTCAAATGGATCACCTCCATATAAAGAGTGCAACCAAGGAACTCTCAACCAGGCTGTAGCTAGCAAAGCTAGGGTCGGAAACTGCATTCACTGGTCCTGGAATATCAAAAAATGCCGCACGTGGTTGTACATATCGGTGGATTCAAACTAAACATCAGAAGTACTGACACCGTACAGTAACTAAAGACAAGTAAATTCA
Organism: Lochmaea crataegi; assembly: GCA_947563755.1. Lineage (NCBI taxonomy): Eukaryota > Metazoa > Arthropoda > Insecta > Coleoptera > Chrysomelidae > Lochmaea > Lochmaea crataegi. The sequence goes on along the minus strand of OX387429.1, from coordinate 15,493,667 downwards.
CTTCGTCGATTCAGTGGTTACCGAAAATTTCCTTACCCCGCCTACTGTCTGCTGAGTTCTGGCGAGTTTAAATCGAGAAAGTGGGAAGTACAGGGGTTGCGCGGCGACAACGGGGAGTACGACGCCAGAGAGACGATGTACCATAAATTTCAAACGTTCCGACGCAAGTGAATCTACTTGTCGTTAGTTGGTGTACGGTGGTACTGATAAGATAAGGAAAGTGACGGGATTACTCACCGGTCACTGTACCCTAAGGAAGCATTTAGGGAGGAACATATCTGTAGGTTGTGCATGAAAGAGGAGGAAACAGCCTCACACATTATCTTCGAATGTGAAGCACTGTCTCATTGGAGATATAGACTCCTAGGACTAGAGTATCCAAGGGAGGATTTCTCCAAGATGGACTTGGTGAAGGGACTGTTGAGTCTGATAAGGGCTACTGGTCTCTTCACATTAACGGTACAACCAAGAGCAGAAAAAGCCTAAAGGTTAAGGTGGCGATGTCTCGAAGCCTCTGACTGATGGTGCCGAACCAATCAATCAATCAATCAGTGCTGTTCAAATTATGGGAAACATTTCTTTGGCGACTATCACATGCAATCCCAAACAATTTCTATTTCTTCAGGAAGATCATTAAGTCAGGTATAAAAATGTCATTGCTGTCTCAACAAAGGATCCTAAGCATTTTCCGAATTGAGTAGAACTAACAAACCTGGCCACTGGTTCTGTAAGTCACCACTAACACAAAATAATCAAAGTAAATATTGAGATCTGGCAATGTTTGGTAAATCCTGCAAAAAGCTAAATTACTTTATACGGAGGACCCCGCAAACAAAGTAATACTTCCCCCAAGAAGATATACAATACAGACAAAGGTCTTTACGGGAGAGAGTTATAGTTGTAGGATTCTACAATTGAATCCAATTTTTCGCTAAAGTTTAATAGAAAAATAATTAATTAAAATTAATATATTTATTGGTAGCGGCTTGCTGTTTTATATTTTGTACTTTTTCATTTATTGTCGTATTTAAAAATGTACGCTTAATTATGTTTTCTTTTTTAGAATTCTTCCTTACCGAAAATTCGCATGTTAAAAACCTGAAAGTTCTCTACTGTATCTTCTATAAGAAAATAGTGGATAGCCACACATTGAAACCAGACGAACTAAATTTAATATTTGCAAATATTAAAGAAATCTTAGAGCTCCATACAGAATTCAACATGGAAATGAAAATGAAAAGAAGGGAAGGTCCCATTGTAAAAGAAGTTGATACTTTAATAGCAAATATTTTTGGAGAAAAATATGGAGAGCTATTAAAAAATGCTGCTGCTAAATTTTGCGAAAGGCAACAAATGGCGTTAGAATTTATAAAGAAGAGGCGGGAAAGGGACTCCAAATTCGATGCTGTTTTGACTGAGTGTGAGAAGAGACGGCAGTGCAGGTACTGTTTTATTCTGTTAAATAGAAAAAAAAATGTAGAATAATAATTATTATTCAATCTAGAGACCAAGTTTACAAAGTGTTGTGACTTCAAATTCGCAGCTTACACCATTAAAATTATTTTAAATTTAAAACAGACACATTATATTTATATGTTTCAGAAGGACTAGATATGCTGTTGTCTTCCTCTGTGAGGCTTTGAAGCGCACTTCCAAACATGTATTTTATCAGTAATATTGATATGAATATAAATACTTGTGTTAAATAATAGATATAAGATATATTTTTATTTAGGTACATCGTATTTATAAGTTATTTATAGCGTAATAGAGTGTTTCAGTCTTTTCTCACTATATCTGAAAATATTTGAAAATCACTAAATTGCAAGTGAAATAAAATACCAATAAACTAATGAATTCCACATTCCAAAATAGAAAATTTCGGCAACAGAAACTCTATAACTCAATGCGATACTGACGGAATTTGCTCGCTGTATAAAACTCAAACTATCGTTCTACTCATAGGTGACTCATAGCTCACAAGAGTTTCTTCGAACTCTACCTATAAATTTCCTGGAACGCCACAGAGTTTATTTTATTTATTATTTTGGTTTTATCCAAGGAAACAATTTACCATGACTTGAAATTTATTTGAACTACTTTGTTATTTCAGGGCTGCCTATTTCATACTCTTGAAATAATACCACCAATATCTTGAAAAATTATAAATCAGGTTTAATAAGTAATTCTTTCTAGTCGAAACTGAAAGTAATAATCCTCTTAAAATATCAGTTTGCCATTGATGATTTAAATATATATGTTGTTACTAATGCTTGTATTGTGCTTTTAGGAGACTACCTTTCCAAGGAATTTTGCCAACTCAGATGCAGAGGCTTTCAAAATATCCACTACTCATAGAAAGGTTGATCCAGAGCGTAGAATCAAATAAGGATGTGGAACAAGTACAACAACAGGAAGAGCTGTGGAATTTGAAAAAAGCTCATCTAATGTCAAAAGATATTTTAAATCACGTCAACGAAGCGGCAAAGTTGGCACACAACAAACATAGACTGGAAGAAATACAAAAACATTTGGATACTAGTGGCTTTGAGAGATCTGAACAACCCATAGCACAAGAATTTAGGACTTTCGATTTAACGAAATTTAGGTATATCATTCATTTTAAATAAGTATTCAGTAAATATTTAGATATTTATCGAAATTAAGTCTATTGTGCCCCCTTCTTTGCTCAGTTACAGCACACCCCTTAATGTATTCCTTTTAAGAATCGCAGGATCTGTTGGGGTTTATCCAGGTGGGAAGTCTTCAGAGCGCTTTCAGTTAGTGCATATGTGTTTCCCCATTCATTCGACGCCTTAAACTCCTTGTTGCACAGATGTTGAGTTTACAAGATCTGTGAAAAAACTACTAAGGTGTATCCATGTTCCCCAGAACCACTGTTCGATACAAAGCTGTGTTTGTTAAGCCAGTGTAGATATAAATGAAGGAACGAGAAGTTTAGCCAGCAGTTTAGGATTTCTTCTTCGGTTGGCAAGGTACTGACTTGTCGACAATCCATCTCCCCGTTCAGCAGGGTATTCACCTGTTGAATAAACCTGTCCGTGCGAAAGGTATTGACTTTCGCCCTCTCCTGATTTCCCCGTCTCTAAGGTACTGACTTAGATATACTCCATCGCTCTGATGGTATTGACTTCAGCGATCATCCAGAAACCCGCTATTGTGCGGAAGGTATTGACTTTCGCCCTCTCCTGATTCTCCCGTCCATAAGGTACTGACTTGGGGTTCAGTCCTGGAAGGCATTTCAAGCCTCTGTTTTTTGTCTTCATCCTTTTTCGCATTTAGCATAAGATGGAATTGTGAAAGTTATGTCCACTATTAATCCATTTCATTCTTCTCGAATGTATTTATTAGAATGACGAGCATTTTTCTATCTCCTGAGAAAACTTGTCCTTTTTTTGGTTGATCCCTTCAAATCGGTGCCTATTATATCTTCAAATACATTATAAATCAATTTATCTAAAATTTGAAGAATTTCCTCGACTGATTTTAATTTTTGTTTGTTTTTCAGGTTAATTTTAGAAGGCGGTATGCAATTAAGGCGACCTAATAAACCGGTAGTACCAGTTCATATTTTACTATTAGAAGAAGCCGTTATTATTCTCCATAGGGATAACGACAGGTTTCTTCTCAAATTTTTCCAGTCGGGTTCGGCAGCACAACCTCTACCGCTTTCTCCTATCATCAAGATGAGTATGCTTCTAGCAAGGACCAATGCTGTATGTAAGTATCAGTACCAAGGAATTATCGATCAAGATCAATCTATATACAGAGGACTTGATTATTTATCCTGAATAAAAATAAAAACCGCTTGCACAAGTACAATAACTTGTGGAGTTAGGAATAGTTACAGCAATTTATGCGAGGTTAAATTGAATAATTTTTTATGAAGGACAATGTAAATCTTGATTAGGAAACTTGGCCTTCAGGGACAAAATTTCAATCATATTAAATTATTTAATTATTATTTACAGGAAAACTCTTTCTTTTTAGTGTGGATGTTGGTTTGCTTTGATATCTGTGAGTTGTCTTTTTAGAACCGTGCACTGCGACAATATTGTCTATTGTGCCTCAATCCAAATTAGATTACCCCTTTAAGTTCAATCTTCCCGAGGAAGGGGTAACATTTATCTTCATCCTCAAGGCACACGAACGCAACTGTAGTTCGACCTGTAGTGCCACACAGTATTACAGCCGCCGATTCTTCTCCTTCTAGGCAGATACGACACTGTGTTTTCCACCAGCCCTATTCTGCCCAGATGATAGATTAGCCTGCAGGCCGGAACTCCTCCCTGTCCATGTTTACCAAGACTTCTGCATCGAATTTTGAAGACTCTTTGAAAAAGGCCTTGGCTTGCCTTAAGCCTGTTATCTCATTTCCTGGCAAGTTGGTCTACTACCCACAATCCATACCAGGATAAGCTTATTGATTGCACACAGTTGGTTTCAGAAACAGTCTAGTACTCAACATCAGATTTGAATGGTAACTGTTGGAACACATCCTGACTGTCGGAAAATATTTGTATTGACCTGTTACAGTAGCCGTTCTCCAGCGTCCACCCAACGTACAAATCAATGGTGAAAACCAAGGTCCAAAGTGCCCAGTGGGAAAGAGGGGCTTGATGTTGACTGTGGCGTTTGACGAGTCTACTAAATGCAAAAAGTTATAATATAGCAGCAACATGTTGACATTCAGTTTGTCACGTCACCTCACTTGCTTTATTTAAAAAAGAAGTTGGTCTAGTTGGTTATGCTTTGGACTTGTACTCAGGATGCTCAAGTTCAGTTTCCGGTACCGACTGATCTGCTGTGAGTTTTTTCGGAGGTTTTTCTCACAGCAATGGGCTAATCCAGGATCAGTACTTTACTTCTCAGGGCCGGCTACTTAATCGTAGATAATCCAGCAATGAGGATTAAATCATGCATGAAACACAGCTAGTAAACCTGGTTCAATCGATATCGCTGGATTATCCTCGATTGAACAAACGACCCTCGGAGGGCCAACCCCGTTCCTACCCCATCCCTTGATCTCCTCATCCAAGGTAACTGAAGAGGCTGGAAAACCCCAAAGCAGGCCGCTACCTTTACCTTTAATGAGGGATAATTAAATTCTATCCTTCCATTTCAAACCATTTTATGGCTTTAGCCACTAGTGTGAAACAAATTTTGTTACAAATAACTACCACCTGCTTCAGTCCACAGTGTTTATTTTGTACAAGTGCAACTAGTAACATTGTTTTTTTTATTTTTCAGGCAAGAATGCGCTTTTTCTTGTTAACATGGCAGCCAATAATAGTCAAATGTATGATCTTGTAGTAGAAGATGAAATTAAACGAGAATTGTAAGTATTATAAAAATTTCTATTCAAACTAACATTTTATATGCTGTTGTTAAATTTATGGAAACCACAAAATCTGTTGACGTTCCGTCTGCATCAGTTTTATGTCGGTTTAAAATCCAGTAAATTTTTATTCATCACATAAAGGTTGACGAAAATGTTTGGAAGTTGAGCTCAACTTCTTTGTAGAGATGCAAAAAATTAACAATTATTCTCATATGACGGGTTTACTTTACTTTTAATTTTTGAATTGTTATTGCGGTAAACTGCATAAAATTGATGATTCCTATTGAGAAATTGATATCTGGTAGTTATTCCTTAAAAATCCAGACATACTTAAACAGAAATTGAAAGTATTTGTTGAAAAATTCAAAACATCATTTACATTATTCTATGTAGTATTCTATGAATACATAACAATGGTACATTATTATTATCAAAAATTTTAATGATTCAACACTGCTGCTACATATTTGTTAAATGCAAAAAAGAATGCAATTTATTGTAACTAACCTTTTTAATAAATACCTTTTTTATGACCGGAGAATATGTTGAAATATTTACAAAATTTTTATTGTTGATAAAATTTTATTTACAGTTATTATTAGATTACAATTTAAATTTATGCACCTACACTGTCGAGTATAAAATTAGGGTCACCCAGTAATTTGAAGATATTGTAGAAATTTTTATTTTTTTCGGATTCTTCTCGGTTGTAAGATAGTTTACTAACGGATTCCTTGAATAATAGTAATTATGCGCCAAGGTAGAAAAGTGAGGTATTATTGTCTAGGTCCATTAATACACTTTCAAACCGTGGCTCATATAGCATTTTTTTCACTACTTCACTACTGGCATTTTATTTTTTTTAAATATTAGTTTGTCGACTCCTGTTTGACATGACATGACAGCTGTGCACAAGTTAACCTCACATTCTATTAAATGGATTGAGATTTAGTTATAATCAAGTAGGCTCTGTATTTTTCTACCTTGGTTAATAATGAACAACTTTACTACCTCAACAAAAGTCAATAAAGTTAGGTTTAGAGGCTAGTAGTGAAAAAAAAACAGTTTTTGTTGTTCAAAGTTTATTGAAAGTAATAAAAATGAACAATTTTAATTTGTTGTGCTAAGTAAATAAAATGAACAATTTTACTTTGGTATGCTTTTCGTTAAAACAAAAGAAATTTTAAGGACTTCAGTAGCTAGTATTCCCCCCTCTGGCAGTGATAACAGCCTGCAAACGACGAGGCATGCTTTGGATCAGATTTTGGATAACATTCTGTGGAAGATTGTCCCATTCCTGCACTAGAGTATATCGCGAAGCTCTCTAGAATTTCTGGGGGCCGGCACATGTCTACGTAAATGTCTCCCTATTTCATCCCAAACATGTTCTATTGGATTTAAATCTGGACTGAGGGCAGGCCAAACAAATCGCTTGATTTGAACCTCGTCAAGATACCCAGTGTGAGGCCGTGCATTATCATGCATAAAGGTTGCGTCGTCTCCAAGAATAACCATGAACGCGGTAAAACATGGTCTTCTAGAACCTTTGTCAGGTACCTATGCGCAGTCAACGTCCATTCTCGATAAAGACTAACTCCGTGCGAGCGTCGAAAGATTTGCCTCCCCATGCCATAACTGATCCTCCACCAAATGGGGATCGCTCAGCAATACACGCTTGAGCATATCTCTCGCCTGGTCGTCGCCACACTCTTACACGTCTATCTGAGCCTGTGAGACAGAATCGCGATTCATCAGAAAACAATACGCGACTCCGCTATTGTCCAAGCCAAGTGTTCTCGTACAAAATTCAACCTAGCAATCCGGTGTGCACGAGAAAGCGGCAGTCAAGTAGCGCTAGTTCGAGAAGATAAACCAGTAGCGTGAAGTCACCTCCTAACTGTCCACTCACTTATATTTACATTTCTCACTTCTTGCAGATGATTTCGAAGCGCAAGTGCCTTAACCGTTCGGTTTCTCAAAGCAGTAGAAAACTCTTCGTACCGTTGCTATACTCGTTGTACACTCGAGAGACTTACACCAATGTTTCTGGCAGTTTCGCGCTGATCTCGACCATCTTCTAAAGCCGCCAAAATTCGTGCGACAACAGGATTTAAGCTCATTGCAATTCACTGACAATGACAACACTAAACAAACAATTTGCAATAGACAGATAAAACCATAGGAACAATAAATATGCTGATGGTTTTTAGGAATTTGGGCAAGGGGCCGTGTTTTGTTCAACTGTTTTTCGAAATAACAACAATAACTTTTTTTAATCAAGCAATCCGTAAGTAACAGAGAAAAATCCGAAAAATTACTGGGTGACCCTAATATTAAGCTCGGCAGTGTATTTACTACCGTGAATTTGAAAGAACTCAGTAAATTGAATATACTGGGTGTCTCGCGACGTTTTGACGAAAACATAAATAAAGTAATCGTTATAGATCTCGAATTTCCATCCATTAAAAATGACTGTCTTATACCAATTGCGAGCGGTAAAACTGTATATTTAATCTTAAATTATTCCAAATTTCACGCATCTCGGTACTACAATATTTTACCGGTCCATTTAGTAAATCCATTGACGCAACGGCCACCAAATATAGCTTTAATAATAAGTTACAAATAACTATACCAAGTAGGGAAGGAAGGAAGGAATTCACCATTACGCTGAAGTAATTAAAGGCAGAAAAGGACATACCGTTCAGTTGCCATCTTCACAGACAGCCAAGCTGCAATGAAGGCAGTCGATTCCATAGAGGTCAACTCTTGATTGATGTGGGTAATTAAAGGCTTATTATTAGTTTACAGATTAATTTATTAATCGAATTAACAATAAATATTTGCAGACACAACTACAATCTGCTACTGACTGACGGTGACAAGCTACGACATACATGACATATATGATTTTCAAATTTTACTTAACACACCGCCTCAATGGAATGTTATTGTTATTCTAACCTAACAACTGTAATTGACAGCAACAGCTGATTTGATGGCACACAATTATAAACAATACATTTCATTGAAAACGTAAACAAACAAAAGAAATATATTTTCTTTTTTGTAGAGACAAAAATCGTGTTTTGATCTTTCAAATTTCAACTTTAACATGACTTCATTGAATTTAATATTCCAGCACTTTGGAGCACTTCTCAATCCATATAATGCTCTATTAAGTCTAAAATAGTTCGACTCACTTTTTAGTCCTTCAGGCCTTTTAATATATATTTCTTTGTCCAGCTGACCATTTAAAAATGCAGTAGGCACATCTACTTGTTTTAATTTCCAGCCTTTTTGTACTGCTATGGACATAAGAATTCGTATTGTTGAAAGCCTGCTGACTGGTGCATAACTAAACTCACCGCCTATTTCATATGGTTCTTGGAAGCCTCTAGCCTCTAATCGGGCCTTTCTAGTGCCATCTTCTTTTAATTTAAAAACCCAACGGGTGTCTATTGCAATCTGATTATTTGGTATTTGAGCTGGAGTCCAAGTATTCATATTTTGATGTGAATTTAATTCTTTTTGGATTGCTTCATTCCATTCTGGACACTTTTTGGCTTCATTATAGGTCTCCGGCTCTTCATATGATTCAGACAATAAACAATAAGCTTCATAAATTTCATATTCATCTAGATGTTTTGGTCTTTTAATTTTTCTTCCACTTCTAGTTTGAATTTCATTTTCCATTACTTCGTCGTTGTCATTTTCAATTTCTTCTTCGCTCTCTTTATAACTTTCCTCTCTGTTTTCTTCTCTTGGGTCTTCTGCATCATGAAATTCCTCTTCATCTGTTTCTTCTTCGTTTGATTCATATGGTTGAATTTTTGATTCAACTTTTTCTTCATTTGTATTTTCATGATTTTGTTTGTATTCTAAAATACTTTCGTCAAAACGTACGTCCCTGGACTTGATAACTTTGTCTTCTGAAGGTAACCAGAGTCTATAGCCACCTCCACTGTATCCAACCATCACAGCTTTTTTCGCCTTTGGTTCAAGTTTATTTTCCCTTGGTAGTTGAACATACCATGCTCGACAACCAAAAACTTTTAGTTTACTAATATCATTACGGCCATGCCATTTTAGTGATGGAGTTTCTCCTTTACCGAGGACTGAGGTAGGTGTTCTATTTAACTCGTATACTGATGACATTAATGCTTCTCCCCACAGTGTTTTGGGTACACCTGCGTCGATAATCTTAGTCCTGACCATATTCAAAAGGGTTCGGTTCATGCGTTCTGCTTTACCATTCATCTGCGGACTATAGGACATAGTATATTCTAAATGAATGCCCTTACTTTTGGCAAAATCTTTAAAATTACGTGATGTGAATTCACCACCATTATCCAAACGAAATCTTTTAATTTTAATACCAAATTGTCTCTCAGTTTCATAAATATAATCAATTAGATTTTGTTCGGCTTCATTTTTGTTTTTCAAAATTTTTACAATAAGGAAATGTGAAAAATTATCCAAGATTATCTGATAATATTTTCCTCTAGTTATTGTACAAGGCGTTATTGGTCCGCATAGGTCACTGTGCACAAGTTCTCCTATATGTGTTGCACGTTTTTCATTTGGTTGGAATGTTAGCCTTGTAGCTTTTCCTTCCATACAAATAGGACAAATCTTTTTGGGAACGCCTAATCCAAGTTGCCTCAAAGCTTCTTTTCCAGCATGTCCTAATCTTTGGTGCCATGTTTCAGCATCCACACTAACATGACAATTTTGATTCATCACATTGTCTATATACAATATATACAGTCCACCTTTATTATGACATTTAAGGGAGAAATTGGGTCCACAAATTTTTGTGTTTTCTTTTGTTACTATTATCTTGTGTCCTTTTTCAGTTATTTTTGAAGCTGAAATGAGGTTATGCTTCAAATTTGGAACAATGAGGGCTTCGATGACAATACTCTGACCCTGGCACTTTGCATTCAATTTTCCCAACTTGTTTGACTTCAAAATTTCACCATTTGCTATGTGAATAGATATGTAATTGTCCAATGTCTTGACATTAGTCATATGGGGTTCCAGATTTTCTTTCACAAAGTGATTACTAGCTCCCGAGTCCAATACAAAGCTAATACGTCCAATATTTACATCTGAGTCTCACAAATTAGCAGCATAAAGAACAACTTGTTGATCACCATCAGCTGTATTTGCTTGTTGTCTGTTTTGTCCTTGATTAGGTCTAAAACCACGTCCCCGACGTCTAGAATAATTTCCTCTAGAATAGCCTCTGTTTTGATTTCCGTAGATTGCTCCTGAATTATTCGGAGATCCACTATTTACATCATTTCTTTTAGGACAATTTGCTTGGAAATGGAATTTACTACCACATGCAAAACATGCTTTTGTAAAAGCTTTAAAACTCACTTCATTATTGTCTCCATGTGCATTGGCTAGTCTAGATTCTAGCTTTAGCTCTTCATCTAGCAGCCTGGCCTTCACAAAATCTATGTTTACTTCACTAACTGTTTCTAAGGCAGTCACTACTGTATCAAATTTGGATGGCAATGATAACAGTAAGTGGCACACACGATCACTCTCATCGATAGTTGATCCAAGGTCTTTAAGGTCACGTATTATTGAATTGAATTTCAAGAAATGGTCCTCCAAACTTTCATTGATTCCAGATCGTAAACTGAGTCATTTTCTCCGCAATGATAATTTAGTAAAATAACTTGTTCTAACAAATATATCTTTTAGAGCTTGTAATTGCTCTTTTGCAGTAGCACAATCTTTAACAATGTCCAAATGCTTATCTGACACACCCTGAACGATTATGGACTTTGCTTTAGCATCAAGTCTCCTGAATTTTTGTTGCTCCTCAATTGAGGCGGTTGACGGTGGCGGATCATTTTCAATAACATCATTACACTGTTCTCTAGTTAGCAAAGTCGAGATGCGAAATCTCCAGTTGTTAAAATTATTCGCTTCCAAAATTGGCACAGAAAGACTACTCACAGCTGCCATTTTGTTGCTGCACCTTTTTCACTTTTTGCAAACTTTTCGCGAATATGGCGAATATGCGGTTTCTTGTACTAGGCGACGAGAAGCCACTGGCAAGAAATTACATGGCAGGTTCAGTCTCGAAGGTGATTGGCTATTTAAAAAGAGTCGGGGTGGATAATGTAATCTAAATTCAGAGGACCACAATAGTTCTCAAAAGGTCGCAGTGGAATAGGCCGATTATCCACCTCATCAAATCTGAAACACTGCTTAAAATTATCCAAATCAGTGGGGGTGTGACATCAACTAGTCTAGACCTTTTAAGGTGACACCAATCATGACAAGTGTGGTATCGTTGAATTTGTTTTTGAAAGATTTATCATAAATTGTAATATTCTACAGAAAAAAATGAGGTCGCGTGAAAGGAAATAAGAAGATTATTTATAACAATAAACATCAGTTTCGACTGTTTATAGCTTCCAAATTTCATACTTGTTATGTGAACAATTTTCGGAATATTGGACAGTCAATGCGCCGTAAGACACACGATACATCAAAACAATAAATTAATTACATTTGTGATGCAAGTAGACAGTACAGTATCTCTTAACCGAATAACAGTAGTACCAAATTCCATTTATATTACTTTCAAAAATTATTATTAACATAATGAAAAATAAGAATATACTTTTTATATTATGCATACATAATTTCCTGAAGATAACCCTTTATCCACTTGTCGCTATCTCGACGCCAGCCACAGCATTGTGGTATTAATTGAAAATGTCTATATATAAATTTAACATCATCAATACTTTAATAAGTAGTCTAGGCATTAACTGAAAAAACAGTTCAACCAAAATTTATTGTGTATGCATACGTATATTATTTGAATTCAGTAACTTGACAAATCAAGTACTGAAATGTTTCTTTGTGTGTCTTTTTCCAACTGACTATTCAAGTTGTAGATAAGCTGAAGTTTCATAAAACAGCTAACTATGTTGTGTCTGAATCGTGAATCTTTTGATAATTGACTTATAAGGTAGGTATGTGAAATTTGATTGAGATTGTTTTATAACCACGGATACTTGAAGCTATTTGTAGACTCAAAACTACTTTGATCTCTATTTTCCTGTCAGTATGTTATCTAAAATAAATGTCAATGAATTATGTATATAAATTCCTTTTAACCTGGATCTAATGTGGAAATGACAAAATAAGGACAATCATCTCTTTCCGCTCTGTGAACTTCCCATTTTACATGCAGATGATTCCAATATGGCCATAAACGAATTTCGAACTTCTCAATTGTCCAATTCACAAGGAGTAGAAATGGTACAAAGATGTGTGACCAATTGTGGAATTAGATTGCCAATATTTTCATTTTATCGACACCATTAATTTTTCACACTGAAATCTATTATTGAGCTCATATTTTAATTTATATGTATAAATTATGTTAATTTGATCGTTTACAGTATTTGAAACATCTTCAACTATTTGCTCTCAATGAACTTTTAGTTGGTCAGATATACCAATAAAGGTCTTACTTTGGGGCTATTCTCACTTCTTCTATTTTTTCTGCATTAGCTAGACCCTTATTATTAATATTTTCTCTCAATTACAAACTGTTAGCTTTTTAGATTTAAAAGCTTAAATTTACTCCCGGACTATACATTGAAACTTGACATTTGTGATAATATGTATATGGAAGTGGAAGTGTAACTTTTTCAGCCTTGCCTTCTCGATCTATTTACATTCTATCAAACGGTAATTAGCCTACCATTAAGCGTTAAGGTTAGTAAGCCGAAACATTACTTTTTATTTATATTTTACGTGTTACAATTCTTTATGTAACTTTATGCAGGTCTATTATACGCCTTATTCTGTATACTAAAAGGTTGGTCCAATTATCTCGGTTTAAAGCTAATTTTATTATATTCATTGGAATAAAATAGGAGACTGTGCATTTCTTACAAGACTTAACAAACTACACAAATTTATTTACTTAATTTCAGTTACCTGTAAATAATTGTCATATTAGTAAAGCGTGATCTATAGACGTCAAAAAATAATAGTTCAATACTATTAAACGCTTTACAAAATTAGAAAAATAAATTTCCAAAGAGCAGACCGTCCACTAAGAAGCAAAAACTACTTCTCGGGCTATATGCCCCGACAGACATTGAATTACACTTCTAAAGTAAATGGGGTTGGTATATCTGTTAAGATAGAACCAACCATTCTGGTTTGCGATTAGAAGGAATAACATCACTTGTGGACCGGTTTCGGCGTTTTTTGCGCCTCATCAGCACAAGGTAGATGCTATTCGTCCAGAAGCTTTGAGAGCATATTCCTGGACTAGAGACTACGTTGATACCACACCAATACATTAGCGTTAAGAGTGCGATATCAGCGACATCTCTACATCTAATCACAAACCAAAATTCTATATCGACAAAAAACCATCTCGGTTTTGTAGGTATTTACTTATTTACTAATATGACAATTATTTACAGGTAACTGTAATTAAGTAAATACCTACAAAACCGAGATGGTTTTTTGTCGATATAGAATTTTGGTTTGTGATTAGATGTAGAGAAGTCGCCGATATCGCACTCTTAACATTTCCTTTACTAAGGCTAATGTATTGGTGTGGTATCAACGTAGTCTCTAGTCCAGGATTATGCTCTCAGAGCTCCTGGACGAATAGCATCTACCTTGTGCTGATGAGGCGCAAAAAACGCCGAAACCGGTCAACAAGTGATGTTATTCCTTCTAATCGCAAACCAGAATGGTTGGTTCTATCTTAACAGATATACCAACCCCGTTTACTTTAGAAGTGTAATTCAATGTCTGTCGGAGCATATAGTCCGAGAAGTAGTTGTTGCTTCTTAGTGGACGGTCTACTCTTTTGAAATTTATTTTTCTAATTTTGTAAAGCGTTTAATAGTATTGAACTATTATTTTTCGACGTCTACACAAATTTAGTTACAAAATTGTAAGTCATGGCACTGGGAGAGTTGAGCCTTACTTTGGGTCAGCCAGTTAATACATGATAAATTTTGTTTATTATTTTTTTAGATGAAAACATTCTTACTCGCGCATTTAAAAACACTAATTTTTATTTAATTTGTAAGCAATTCTTCCATTGTTTGATGTAATTTTTTAGAAAAAGTATTTATATAATTATTTTTAAAATTGTCAATCCCGTTTATTTTTATAATTTTCCTTACTCTACACCAATTGAACAGCCTCACTACTTGGACTTCCTTTTTTCCTATATAAATTGATTCTGCAAAACAGTGGCGGATCTAGGATTTCTGAGGCACTATGCTTAATAACTTTTGGGGACCCTCCCGTCGCGTGTCATGTTTTTTATTTCATAATTTTCAATTAATACATAATACAAACCACCCTTTCTTTTTTTCTAATTCAACCTAAACAATCCAAAAATATATTTTTAAAAGACTTGTTGCCTCAGTGGTGACGGATAGAGGTAATACTTTTATTGAAGAATTTACTGATTTTGACTATCCAAAAGTAAAACGGAATCGATATAAATTAACGTCTTATTTTGGAGTGGCTACGCAACGTAGAAACGGTATATTTAGAAATTTAGAGGAAGTGAATTAACAAAATGCCATGTTACATCCAATGTAAGTTTTCCATCTCTCATTGAGATTTTGTTTTTCAGACTATTTTTGATTGTTTTCCATTGTTGCTCCAAGGTATACTCCTCGTATGATATGTTTACTGTTGCTAAGGTTAACACGTCGGTTGATAAGCGAATTACTTACATTTATTATATTGGCGGATATTGGATGTATTATTATTCAAATATAATTAAATGAACCTTCAAAGGGATTTAAAATACATCAAAAAATAATTTTCCATTAATAAATATATTAAACTATATTGTTTATTTTCGTTTGGTTATTATTCAAAACAATTTTTTGAAGAGTACATTAAATTCGATCAATATTTAGCCAGGATACCGTTCAAAAATAATAACGGACGTTTTAGTTTTTGAAATGTTTATAATTGATTGTAAAAATGTTGATAAAAATGAATAGAAAAATATAATTATTACTTATATTTCTTCACTTATTAGTCGATTAAGACAGTTTTCTGGTGGTTTTACATCAAAATATTTTGGTTTTTTAAATTTTGTAATTAAGGTCGATTATGGACCAATCGAAACATAAAATTTGTTTTTGTTTATATTTATGAGAACATAAAAAAGCCGGAAACTAAATTCACAGAAACTGCTATTCACATAACCAATTAATTTAAGTAAAATAACCAAAAGGTGCTAAAAATAAGTTTTAAAAAAAATTGTTTTTCCTGTAAATTATTGCTTTTAAATGAAAGTTGTAGTTGTTATTTAAGACCCTGTATATCAGGTATGCTAATAACTTTTGATAAAAAGTCCATATACAGCCTCCTCTTATGATTATATTATTACCAGTATTATTATGTAGTTTATATTAGATTGCTAATTGGCCTATTTCATTGCGACTTATTCAGATCAATTGTGGTACTCATAATCTAAATTTCACTCTCCAACCAGATTCTTTTTATGCAGCCAATCAGCCTCGAGCCTGAATATTCTATGTACTTTCTTACCGATGGCTTCTCACAATCGAGTAAAAGAAACCGCACATTCGCCAGGAAGTCGCACTGGCATAGGATTTGCTCTGCAGTTTGCTCCCCTAGGTGACAGAATCTGCACTTGGCTTCCTCTGACAACCCCATTAGTTTAGCGTACCTGTTAAGCTGTTAACATACCTACTACGGCTTTGACAGTTTTCCTATCTTTTCTTATTAGGTGTACTTTGTCTCGTCTTGATGCACCTTGCTCTATCTCGTCCATATTTTCATTGTTCTTATGACTTCCGTATCCTGATACTTAGCTTACCGTCACAAAGCAAAGGCGTCCGAGAGCATTTAACCCACGTACGCAATCCCATACTAGCTTAGAATTGACCTCTATGAAATCGAGTACCTTTAGTGCAGCTTGGCTATCTGTGAAGATGGCAACTGAATGGTATGTTCTTTCCTGCCTTTTGATTTCTTCAATGCAGTGGTGAATCGCGGAAAGGTGAAGTCCTTAAATAGGCTTATTGGAATAGGTATCCTTTGTTTTAGACCTACTATTTAGTTCCCTACAGCTATCTCTACCTTGAAGCCGACCATATATACTTTTTCCAAAGTCTTGCAAAGAGAGAGGCTTTTAATGGCAAACGCCACCCAACGGCGTGCATATATCTTTTATAACTTCGAAAATAGTGGAACATTTTTCTCTTTCAAATTGATGTAGATTAATATTAGCCTGCATACTAAACTCATAATATTTGTAATATATGCGTACATATTTAAAACAACGCGTTGACACTGCACGTGTAAATCTTTGTTTTCAAATTCGCCCCTATCATCAGTATCATTTATTGCTAATTCATTTGAATGTGGTGCCAAATTACTAAATTTCCGCGATAGATCATCTCGGAACTGTCCTCCGTACTAATTAATTACTAATAAATTATAATAATAAAACTTACTCGTCGTTCATGAAATTGTTGTAATAAAATACTGCTCTACATATCTAAAAACAAGTCACGGCGACACTGGCGGGAATTAATCGTTTTAACGACACATTGGACGGCATAAATGGAAATGGAAACTACTGTAATTGGGTCGGGTCACTTTAGTTCTTCTTTAGTTTTAGTAGCCATGTTGGCATATTGCTGTCGACTCTTCAAAAGTTTCTCAAGTATAATAATATACTTAATTAATGCTGATTAATAAATTTATATCTATGTATTTTTTAAAATATTTCCAAACTAGCTTTCTAAGAACGTCACGAACTAACAGTTTACCGAAGTAGGAGAACATTTGTGTAGTCCTGTCCCACAAACAGGTAACTGTGATTACCTCTGATGTTATATAGTTTATAGTACCTTGTACTAACTATGTATTATAAAACTGGATAAATAAATAATTTATATATAAGCCAGGGTTTCTTGTTTGTTCTCATTCAGTAAGACTAGTCACGGCTGTTTAACGACTACCAAGACCGTGAAGTATAAAAGTGCACTCATCAAAAAACAAAACGTGTTCTCGTTGATAACATCGTTATCTAAGATTACCATACTTTATTCTTCATCTTATAATATTCCAACCAAATAATAAAAAAAAAACAATTGCATCATCAGCTATTGAGTACCGTACCTGAACCTGAGTTCACGAGGATAGTGCAGATCTGTTTATAACGTTAACATATGTGCAGCTTTTATTCATTTCCAATATTTTTCATTTCATTTCGATAAATTCCGATTTGATTTCATTCCCCAATACTGTATATGAAAAATATTGAGCACAAATAAAATACAAAGAAATCTAGAAAAACACGTTCTATGCTGGAAAAGTAGAAAATCTTGTCGGAAAAAGTGGTTCGAAGACGACAACAAAACGTACAAAAAAAGAAGTAGTAATAATTCAATACGATTGTCCTAAAATATGAACCTTCTCTTTCATATTTTATCAGTGGTACTTGGAGTCATATTTATTGATAATTGCCAGACCTGTTGTGTACAAGTCTGTATCGCTCTAAAATCAAATATATGAAGTTTAGTTATTATATTATCATTTGTTGATTTATAATTTTGGTTTGACCTCGTACTGATACTTTAAAAGAAAAAAAACAAGCTGTTGAAATTAAACATGTTGCATCTCTAATCACGTATATTTACAGTAGCATCTAAAACGCTATATTTGTTTGGTTTAAGGTAAATGTAATGGTATTATACTATAAGTAGCAGGACCGTCCTTGATATATAAGCACCGGACAGGTCAGCCTGCTGTTTCTTTTTTTGGTCCAGTCACTTTTAGTTCGTGTTCTTTAAAGGATGTGTACTTTTTTTTCTCTCTCTCTCGGCGATGAGAAAAAACGCGCACACATCAGTGATTTATGGTTAAATTAAACAAATACTTGTTAGTTTATTTTCAAAGTTGCTGGTCTAAATTGATATACACAGTGACATTAAATATTTGTTTCTTTTACAAACCATGCTGTATAATAAAAATGGCAGTGTAATTGATAGATAAATTAAACATTCAATTTGTTGATAACATAACTACTTACAATATATTTTTTACAAATCTGTGTAGGTATACATTTTGTATCGGTAAACACTTTGAATGAGTTATACAGTTTATTGTCAAAAAAGCTTGTAAAACTAATTTGCTACAAATATTAATAATTTTTTTAATACATAAAAATAAACTCATTTTTTTCTGTGACGTTGTAACAACCTTCCTTGTCAGGTAATAACATCTCTTTAAGAACATTAAGGATTTTAATTTTTCCGCCATTTAGCCATTTTTGATACTTCCACTAATTTCTGTGGAGTTGGAGAAATTTCGGAATCAGAATTTATCCCCGTGTAATAAGTCTGTAGAAAAATGTCAAAAAGAACTTATTTAATTTTTTCAACTCAATTAAATTGAATTATGATTACTTTAAATGTTTCCTTATCTACGCAAATTAGATTGTCGGTACAACAATTTACCAGTTTAAAACTTCAAATTACACATCAATCAATTGTTAAATACTAATTTTTGAAAATTATTGATGAAATGTTGGAAAAAATTAGATGAGGTGGTGAAATATTCTGCATTTTATTTAAAAACACTTTTCATTGAGTGTTTTAGATAGTTTTATTTATATTTTGGAGAGAATTAGTTTTACATGTACTGAAAACTGATCAAAGAAATATTCACTAGTTATATCACAAGAGGTGAATATTTTTTTTGACATTTTTGTGTAAAATTTCTGTAAAAATTGCGCTCATTTATCCTCGATTTCTTAAACATAATTACAGTTTCAAAGTTTCTTAGCAAAAATTGTATTAACCTATAGGCGCGCCATCACTTATGACTTACAAAACCTCTGCTCGCTCGCTTTATGACGAACACTACCAAGCGAATCTGCAAAGCAGTGTGTTCAAGAATAACATTTTAAAGAATTCGTTAGGGAGCGAGTAACCTTAAGTTTTGCGACTGTGAAAAATTGTCGCTCTGAGCAATCCTTCGAATCCGTTCACGACAATGAATGAAGCGGCTCAACATATCTAAATCTTTGTACCATTTCCCATATTTTCTACTTCCATTCTAGAAGCTTCGTGTCTTCTATTTAGGCCACTAATTCAACTTGGGGTTTCTGAATAATTCTAATGGTTGTATTATTTACTTTCCAAAGGAGAGTCTCACAGCAGCATAGTATGTGAGTAGGAATTTCATCACTTAGTTCACATTTTCTTCACTTACTTCCCATTTTGTGTAGATGTTTTCTCAGGGTACAGTATCAAGTGACCAGGTCGGTAACTGTCTTCAAATGTCTCTTACCCACTTCCAAAGGCCTGGTTAAGAGTTCCTTGTCTACCTTGTTTAGTTAACGCTTGTATGGATGTGACAATCTGTCAAACTCCATTTTAATTTGTGATCTTTAGCCAGTTCCGGATTTTCCCTCTTATGCAATCCTTTATGATTCCAAGGAAGTCTCCTTTAGAGCCTTCTTTAGCTAACTGGTCCGCCAATTCATTACCTGCAATTCCCTCAGGTCGTGGTATCCATACTAGAGAATCCCTCAATAGGCTTGCAAGAGACAACAAAGTGTCTCTAATATGGGTGCCGGCACATGAGGGGATTGCAGGTAATGAAATGGCGGACCAGTTAGCTAAAGAAGGCTCTAAAGGAGACTTCATAGGTCCGGAACCGTTTTGTGGAATCACAGAAGATTGCATAAGAGGAGAAATCGGGAACTGGCTAGATAGGGAACACCAATACAAATGGAGGTTGACACAAGGACACCTTCATACAAAGAGTTTACTGAACAAGGTAGACAAGAAACTCTCATCCAGCAAGAGACATTTGAAGACAGTTACCGACCTGCTGACTGGACACTGCACCTTGAGGAAACATCAGCACAAAATGGGCAAAGTTAGTTAACCTATGTACAGAAAATGAGAACTTGATGATGAAACACCTACTCACAAACTCTACTTCTGCGAGAACTTACAAGTACTTAGACGGAAGCACTTTGGAGAGGATTTAACAACCATCACAACTACTGAAAATCCGTCCAGTCAAACTAGTGGCCCTTATAGAAGACACGAAGCTTCTGGAATGGAAGTAGATAACATGGAAAATGGTACAAAGATTCAGTTCAAGTGCCTGAGCTTATGAGCACAACCCAAATATATGAATAAACTAATCGATACTAGAGACACTGTGTTGTCTCTTTCAAGCCTATTGAGGGATTCTTTACAGTTTTTTACCAGAGTAGACTTGGTGATTGAATTGCTGATAGCTTCAAGCCTGGCTGTCAGTAAATATTTTAATTCTTTGTTCGGTATATCTTCTCCTGATGTTTTCATTAATACAGACTATATCGGCCATCGTCTATGCTTTAAACACAGACGTATATCGGCCATCGTCTATGCTTTAAACACAGACGTATATCAACCAAAGAACATTATATTTCTAGGTCCGTTTATACCGGCCCCAGTGCCATGGTTTGTAGGCATCTCATTAACTGTTGTCAAACAAACTAAATTTTTCTGTCTATTGTGTCCAAAGAAGGGTTCGGTAAATATACGTCTAATGGTAGTTCAGTTAAAAATATTCAGTGTATAACACTTCCCGTCTCATTTGGGTCGATTACCATACGGTAAATTTACCGTACAGGAGAAAATGACCTTAAACAGTATGCAACTAGCTCCTTAGGTAAACGTCAATATTTTGCACTTTTCTATATAGAGTGGTGTAAACTTTGATTGAACGATTAGATGTAAGTGGGTGTTGTATCCTCAGTACGTAAAACACTTCTCATGAAATGAATCCGAGTGAATTTTCCAGAAAGAAATTCGAACTAGTATTAAATGTGATCTCTCTTTAAACAACTCCTTCCGTTTAATGCATTTCACGTGAAATATTTAATTATAATATACCTGATACACCACAGCAAAATATTTGCCCTGAAAATATTTTATTTCAAATAAAATTAAGTATCTAAAAATTGTTTTCAGAAATAAGAAATAATTTTAATTGTAATGATGATTTTATCAAAACGTAAACTGATAGTGTAGATTGTACAGTTTTGTTTTAGAAAACGTATTTAACTAGTGATATACCTAATAGGAGTGAGTAGTAGTGTAAATAATAAAAATGTCGTTTATGCGACCGCGCTCGGGATCAGCTTCGTTCCGGTTTTCGCAAAAACCACCGTCTGCGGAAAAATATGAGAGTAATGGGGGAAAACGTGTGGAAAGGAGAGGAAGTTTGACAATAAATGTCGCTTCTATCGTTTTTGAAAAAAGGAGAGGCAGTTTAATATCCAGGTAAATTTAAGTGAACTTTGACTATAAAATGTATTATTTCCTATACGTTCGTCAAAAATGTGTTATTTTTTATTACTTTTAAATGTCAAAAGTAGGCTATTTTCGAAAAGAGTGCAAAAAAAGTCTGCATCGTAAAAAGTACAGAACTACGTTGTTTAAATACAGAACACCCATCATGCTCATTACATTTTTATTAAGAAGTGAGAATAGGAGTAGACCTATAAAACCCCACTGTATACATGAGAATATCATGCGAAAATATTCAGGTGAAAGTGCTGAGTAAAATTGAGGTTATTTTTTTCTCAAATTTAAGATGAAAATTTTGAATCGTATTTTATTCTTGCATTTTCCATCTTAACTGTTTACCACTCTCAATACGTAGTTTATTGTTTAATAAAGAATACAATCATAATATTGTATTTGATTTTTTTTCTCCGAATCTATTGGTTCTAGGAAAAAACTTCAAGAGTAAAAAACGTTTTTCAAGACAACAGAGATTTCAAATCTCGAACAAAAAATTGATATTAAGTCAACTAAGAGTTGATCATTTCACCCCCTTATAAGAAAGTTGAAAACATGGCTGGCCCTAAATTCGTCCCCGAGCAGGTAGCAACCGATAATCCTACGCTTAAATTCATCCCATGCTAAGTAACGTTCATTAATCATTAAGGGCAAAGAAAGAAGCCATTTTTTCAACATTGTATAGCTTCTTCAAATTTTCATTACCCTTCTCGATAAAATTAACCAATGGGGACGAGTTTAGTTGTTTATTTTTGTCGATCTGCACTACTCGGGACGAGATTAAGTATATTATGCTAGGTGTGAAATTGACCAAGAGATTAAATTGGAATTTGAGGACGAGCTTAGGATCGTCCGAAAACATACCAGTGGTTAGTCATTGCAAGTGCACGGAAATTACAAAATTTCAAATTTCTATCTTTACTTGAAAAAACTCAATTTTACTCAGTACCTTTTTAGGGGCGATATCTCGGAAGGGAATGGGATGGGGAAATTTTGTCATGAGAAAGACTCATTATAATTTTATACGAGCAATCATCTAATGAATTTAGAAATACCCTGTATATACCAATTTTTTTGTACCGTTAAGATACTCATAAACATAAATTGTAGTATTGCGCTTTATCGTACATTAATTCTTTTTACAAAATAAATAATAAAGTTGTAAAAATATCAAAATTTCAAGATATAAAAAAAGTATCTACGATTGAGGCCGATTATTTCAACAACCAATTACTTTTAAAGTATGTTAAACATAACATTAAAAACCCATCAAATAATTATATTTATATCCAAAATATCCGTATAAAATGTGTGTAATTTTTGGGAATGTAAGGCTATCAATTTGTTGACGACTCTACTGTTGAAACCTGTACACGTGTACGTAATTAATTAAGCCTAAATAATGTTTTTCAGACACCTTGCTGAAAATTACGAATGAGTTAACCGAAATAAACTTCTGATTATTTGTTCGACTTACACTCTATCAATCCTTGGAAAAATGTTGTTGTTGATGTTTGGTATGATTTTATTATTGTTTAATTAAAATTTTTCGATTCATATTATTCGGTCATAATATATGTAAGATTCATGAATACGAGAAAATTATTTAGCCGAACGATTTATTTCTCCTAGGATCATATTTAAAAAAAATTGGTAGTGCTTTTCTTTCTTAGTAGGTATTAAAAAACCAAAATCATCCAAAACAATTGTGTAAATTCAAATGATCAAAAACAGAATAGAAGTGGCAAGTAATGACTTCGGCTTAAGCCCTGGTTTCTTTAAAAACAGTCGGCCACAGAAAGGCATTCGAACTGCCGGATGTTTATTTGATCAGTTACGAAAGATAAAAATGTATTGAATGGAAATTTTAAAAATATAATAAATTGAGTCTGAACTTCTTCCAGTGGAGAACATAATATCGGCAGATAAATTAAAACATTAAAGCAGGACACGCACTGGATCGACACGGCTCAATAAAATTTTTTGACACCTACAAAATAATTTGGAGCACGCGCACTGCTTCGGATTGGCACAGCCAAGACAAGGCAACATCGGTATATGGTATAGAGGGCAACTTTTGACGGAAGGTCCGACGGTCAAATTCACTTTGTGACAATAAATATTCTGGCTGAGTTAAGGCACTCTTGAGAACAAAAATCTATTGATAATAGTAATGCATGGAATTTTGTTCCCATGGCTGTTGATAGGACCTGTAACCCCTATTCCTACTCCTTCGTATGTTTTTCACTCATCAGTATAATAAATGAGGTCCCCCTCTTCTAATTGTTAACTCAGGTTCGTTGATAACAACGTCTAGCGCGAGTTCAAAATCCTGTTTCGCAGATATTAAGTCCGTTGGGCATCTTCATGGATTGGGTATCTCAAGATGTCCCGTTATGTCGCCGAGTTTAGCCTGAGTTAGCCTCGGTACTAAATAAGGGCTGTACGGCGGATGGCCCATCAAGCATCAGAAGACCATTTGTTTCAAAGTGTTTTGAGCCCGAGCCCGTTGGAGACCCTCACAGTAGCTGCGAATGAATAATTTTGGTACAATTTTAAAAATTTTAATCGCCTATACTTTTTACAATGTCTTTGGATTTTGTGGTTTCCAGTTCATAGCATTATACAAATATAAAATTCGTATTGATTTTGTAGTAAATATATATTTCATTTTTAGATGGTTCAAACATTTTACTGACGCAACAGAATCCTACAAACGTCAAGGTAAATCCCTTGACCGACAAGAACTCGCTTCCGATTCGGATACAGAAAGCGTACAAGATCTGCCGCCGACTGAAGACGTTACGGAACGTGCTGAGACAGTTGGAGGTGAGGAGTCACCTTCGGAAACTCCTGTTGAAGAACCTAGCGACGAATGTCAGGAAAAAGAATCTGAAAGTGGCGAGGGAGAGAGTAAAGACGAAGACACCAGAGCGTCTTGTTCGACACCAGGTAGGTGGAATTTCAAATTTGGTAATATATTGTTCAATCAGTTAGCAAGGTGATAATAACATTTTACACACATTTTTGTTGTTCTAAGTTAATTAAATTTGATGGATCATAGTAAATAATATCTATGACAGATTATTATTTTTCAATATATTATAATATTATTTGTACTTAAAATTGCAATAAATGACAATTTCTTTATTATTAATCATATACTGAAATAACTTTCATCGATAAAACCTACAATAACCACACAATTTTATATAAATCAATTATTTTCCAATCACAATATAAATACCATATGGTACGACTAATTGCCAGTTGGTGTCCGATAGATAATAAGAAGTGGCTACGGAACCAAAGACAGTCAATTTTTTTAGATAAATCTCGATTACGATTTTAAAACAGTGTAGTGGTACCTTAAAATGAGTGTCTTGAAACCTTCTCATTCGTTTGGGTAGTGCTCAACAGCCCAGGCACTTCAAGTAAATCTTTGTACAATTTCCCATGTTATCTACTTCCATTCCTGAAAGTTTGTGTCTTCTATACAGGCATCTAGTTTGATTGGGGGGATTTTGAGTAGTTCTAATGTGTGTACTATTTCCTCTCTATAGTGCTTCAGTCTGAGCTCTTGTAAGTTCTCACAGAAGCAGAGTATAAGAGTCGGTGTTTCATCACTTCATTCACATTTGCTGCACATAGGTTCACTGACTTTTCCCATTTTGTGTAGATGTTTCCTCAGGGTATAGTGTCCAGGTCGGTAACTGTCTTCAACTGACTCTCACTCAGTTTCAATAGCCTGGTTGAGAGTTCCTTGTCTACCTTGCTAATCTTTTGTTCGGTACATCCACTCCTGATGTTTTTATCAATACAGGCTATAGCAACAATCGTCTCTGCTTGAAACTGTTAAAGAACATTCTCTTTCTAGGTCCGTTTACATCAGCCCCAGTGCCATGGTTTCTTTTGAAACCATCGGTGAACCAAATGATGTCTCCAGGATTACCTGGGTGCATCACCTGTTCCCTAGATGGGATGATAATATTCACTCGCTCAGTGAATATGTTCTCCGGTGTCATTCTATCCAAACTCATTTGAAATATGGTTTCATCTAGTATTGTTCCAGTTGTATCAGTATGTCTTTCTCAAACATTGTTCCCCCCGATTTCAGCCTTAGAATTGCCATCATCGTCTCCGCTGTCTAAGAATCTGTACAATTTTGGAAAGAATAGAAAGTTACGTTAATGTGATGTAATGCGTTGTACTGTAGCGAAACGTAGACTTTAGGCTACTTGAATAAAAGGATATCATAAGATACATAGGAAGGAGAAACCGGATGTTAGGAACTCTATTAAAACAAGTTGAGAAATTAATTGCTCCAAACCAGTCGCACATAATTAAAATTCATTTATTTCTTACCAACAATTTAAGACCACTCGTGTATTTTTCAATTGCCAATACTATGTATTTGATTTAATACAAATTCGGGCTTCAAGCTGTGTAGTTATGTCTTTTATTGTATACATTTTACCAATTCAATGCCAATAAGAAGCTGGATACCCTGTATATTTCTTTTATGTCAGAACTAGTTCATATATGGAAGTTATGGCCGGTGTTTTCGTAGACACTCCCCAAAACCACTGGTAATGTGGTAATTACCTCGAAGAGTAACATTGCTTAATTTATTGTTTCAATAAAAGTTCGCAACAAGAAGTTTTCCAAAATGGTAAGATTTTATTGTTTTTAAAATTCTTGAAATATGTAAACACGAACTGTTCCTCGTCAATGATTAGTTAATGACACTAAAACGATAGTTAACGAGCGATTTATTGCTTTTTCTCGGTACGACAAATACGTCTAATAACTTGAGCATATTCAGTCTGAATAATATTGTTTGTTTGTGAACTATCCAAGTATAACTGAAATTGTATCAATATTTACTCATCCATGATTCAATTTATCAAAGAACAAATATTTATAGGTGAGTTATTACATAATGTACACATAAATATTTATCTTGTTTAGGTGGATTTATTGTTTTTTTAACCAGCTCCAGTTGACTTGGAAAAGTTTATCCAGAAATATAATCTATATACATAAATTTTCGTTAATCAAATAAAATTTACATATTACTTCCTATGGTTGATGAATTAGTAGGAAACTGTTAGTTCAGGACTATGAAAAATATAATAATTTATACTTGTTTATTTTGAATTGTTGCTCTTTTTCTAGCAAGATCCAGATGACCGCTCATATGCAATTCTCTAAGATTCCATAGAACGGTTCCGGACCTTGAAGTCTCCTTTAGAGCCTGCTTTAGCTAACTGGTCCGTCAGTTAATTACCTACGATCACCTTACGTTCCGGCACTCATACAGTAGACACTGTGTTGTCTCTTGTTAGCCTATTAAAGAATTCTTTAGTTTTTTTTACGTCTAGACTAGTGGTTATATTGATGATAGCTTCAAGCAGAGCCAGGTTGTCAGTAAATATTTAAATTTTTTGTCCGGTATATTCTCTCGTGATGTCTTCATCAATATAGGCTACAGCACAATCATTTTTGCTTAAAATACAGACGTACATCGACCCAGGATAAAGATCATTCTATTTCTACCAGCCCGAGTGCTATGGTTTGTTTTAGAACCATCGGTGAAACAGATTATGTCTCCAGCATTACCTGGATGCATCACTAGTTCCCTGGATGATATTCACTCACTCCTGCCAAGGAGAGCTTGTCCTTGGATCGCAGTTAATAACTGCAGAAGGCACTTATGTACTACTTCACTGAACTAGGTATGCCCCCCAATTCAGTTTATAACCATGTGTCACTCTCAGATATTTAACTTCTTTAGATATTTCTAGTTGTAGTTGCAATCTACCTTGCCGGACAACTCTTCTATTTGTAAGCAATTAGATGGTCCTCCTTAAAGCACCAGTTTTCGTAGTGCTTCTTGTAAGACATTCATATATGTCTGCGGATATTTTCCATTGGCGACAATCACTGCTATGCACAGAATCTACACATGTCTTCGTTTGTCAACCCCATTACCTTATTGAGCTTGGTAAACAAGAACTTAATTTTACTTCTAAAAAAATATTTCATCTATTAGGTACTTGTTTCGTATAACTCCAACAAAAACAAGAGAAAATAGACAGTTGCCAAATTATTTCAAACACTTTGGCAATTTACTAATGAGCGAACGTTGAAACAATACCGAACGGAATATATTTAACTCATTCGTGAAGCATCCCGGCTATTATACTATTAAAGCGGGTGCACAGGTTTATAGACCAGGGAACTAGCCGACTGTAATATGGCGAATCCATGTGGCGTCACAAATTGTTTTGACAGTCGAACATATAGTTCTTAATAGTTATTTTGATCGTGTTCGAGTCCTGTCACATATCTATTAGGTACTCTTTTCACAATTTATTCCATTTTATCAAATTCGTCTTGCACCAATGAGAACATTTTGAAAAAAAAAAAGTAAAACCAATTTTAATTATATACATCTGCTTTGTTCCCTATTCTTGCTACTTAAATAGCTAGCAGGATAAATACTTATTTCATGACTGTCAGAAAACCACACAAACTTCAATTTTTTAAAGAGCTCTTGCTCGGTCTATAACCACCGTGACATTTTGTCGAAATATTTCTATAGATACCGTTGTTGGCCAGTCAGTTCTTCGATCGCCGTTTTCAAAATCATTTTAAAAATAACTTCTTGATATTTGATTGCCGCAGAATATCGGAGCGAGGTATTTCATGAAAAAACAAACATAGAAATTTATTTTTGTAAATTTAAAGGTATTTTATTGTGTTCTGGATTTTCCTGAATCCAACCAGTTAGTAGATCAAATAACTTCTGGTAGGAAATAGTGAGTATTATTTTCTGTTCTTTCTTTTAAATACGCTTACTTATCTACCTACATGAGTTATAAATATATGTGTTCTTGGAAATCGTTTTGATGAAAATATATGTCTGTGTGTGTGTTTGCAAATCACTTACCGGAAATATACGAACAAATATAAACCACTTCCAATTTTTAGTTTCTGAGGAGATTCGTGTTTTTTACACAGTGCTGAAAGTAAAAGTAAAATTATAAATTGTTTAATATTTGACGTTTTAACTTTTATCATAATTTATGTCACTTGGGAAAATATACTCTCCTACTTCTAGTGTGGAATTCTCACACGTTACTTTTCAGTGATCATCGCTCCATTCCATCAATTTAGTGTAAAAAAGTGTATTATATATTATTAAAGGTTTTATTTTGAGTTACAAAAATGTGTGTATTGTTGTATAAAACTGTTTCGATCATTATTAACATAAAAAAATTGTGCACTTATTAATATAATGACAATCACCATTAATGATCTTGTGTGCTTTCTTCTAACGTCAAGTTCGAAATTTAAGATCATATTGAAGCTGATTCAAAATTTAACTATTACTATGTCATATATACAATTATTACCTCTAAGTCTTGTATGTATATTACATTTGATAAATTGTTTTACTAGGATATGTAGTAAGTTCAAATGATTTGTTGTAAATTTTTTTGAATATGTTTTTTTTATATTTTGGTAACACGGTAAATGGTTTTAGAAATGGTTGCTGGTGGTGGTATACAAACGACAAAGGTTAGTGCAGAAGAATGGCCATTAATACAACCGTCGCAAGTCAACGTCGCAGTACCCCCGGTTCACGTCGCCGAATCCATGCTCACACCGCTAGGTATGCACATTCACTCTGCACTAGATTGCTTATCTCTCACTAACAATGTACAAATCGAACACGACCCTACAGGTAGGTTTCTATTTTCACTTATAACCGATTATATGGGAAGATGTTCGTGATGTACCTGTATTATAAGTAAGATGTCAATGAGCAAAAATTGCTTTGCTTTTTTGGTACATGTAGTATCTATAACAACTTTTCTAACAAGAATAAAACATGTCAACTGAATAAAATTACTCGTCTTGCTACACAACAAAATGTTGATTTTATCCCAGTAGTTTTATTTCTACAATTTATGCTTACAGTGTATTGTAATCTATAAATGCTTTGTATCGCTGTTGTGATGTCAATAATATTTTTTTGAAGTATATAGGGATGGAATAACATTAAATTTGGATGCAAATTTGCTAAATTCAACCTGTGTGGAAAATATTGTGTGAGGATTTAGTTTATCTCTACAGTGAACACGCCACTGTATTAAATTTACTGGATATCTGGAAAAAATATTTTTCTTTTTTGCATGTTGTTTGGACAGTGATATAAAATCACGAATTTAAAAAGATGTCTTGTATATACTTGCCCCGTTCAGCTTCAGATGGCCCACCCTATTAAATATCAGTCACATCACCTTTATTTTTAATAACTGTTTCAATTCTTCTTGGCATAGTATTTACTAGAATCTGAAATCTCCGGAGTGAAATTATCCCAAATGTTATGGAGCCTGTGGTCGAGTTCTGGCACAGTTCTGACAGGATTGGCTCTTAACCGTTTTTTCATTTCATGCCACAAAGTCTCGATTGGCGAAAGGTCCGGACTAGATGAGTGGTATTTCATTAACTGAACGCCATTTCATCGATTTTTTGGAAGTGTGACATGCAGCACCGTCTTGCTGAAAGATTAAGTCCTTTCTAGAAATGCTACTTTCTTCCAAAGTAGACAATAAAGAGTCCTCCAGGATGTTTAAATATTATCTTGGTTAACAATACCGACAACAAAGTTTAATTTTCCAACCCCTCCAGACCATTGCCGAAGATGGAAATTCAACTTTGTGATTAAGACAATCAGGATGGTATGTTTCTGGCGGATAACTCTGCTCCGTCTAGCTCCGACACAAAATTCTAATCGCGTTTCTTCCTGTATCCTATTCCACCTCTCAATATCCCAATTTCGTTAGTCTTTAGCCCATTTCAACCTGTCCCGCTTCTGTTTTAGAGTCAATAAAGGTTTTTCTTTAGCCTCCGCAAACGAAAAAAAATCATCTTTTGCTACTTTAGTTTGAACTCAAAAAACTAACCTTGTAAGTACCAAATCATAGTTTTCTGGCTTCTGTATGATATGTAGACCTGCATACACGTCTTCCAACAGCCTCATTCCAGAGTACTCCCAGCAGCCTCATTCCAGAGTACTCCCAGCACTCCGTAATTTGCACGCCTATTAGACTTAATAATTCTGGCTAAAGCTGGACGGGGCTCGTAACTATTTCTTTTTCCAAAAATATTTGAGTAAATAAAACAGCGTGCTCAAAAATGTGTGCTTTTATTGTTTTTCTCATAAAAACACCGTTTGCAAGGTTGCAGCACAGTTTACATTACCACTACACCAATACTAACACTTTTCACTATCGAACGCGCGTTTTGATAACCAAATTATGTTTTTCAGACACTGAAGGTAAACTAGAATCTCTGAGGTGGATAACTTGGTTATCGAACCGCGTGTAAGATAGTGAAAAGTATTAACAACTTGACAATTTAACTGTTACAGTTTCTCATAGAAGTTTACATGCATTCTCACTAATTGCTTATTGTACATATTTGTTTATGTGTGTTTCCGTAGCTACTTTCTCTTTTACTTGTCGCTACTTGTTCATTGATTTCTTAGGAATGTTTTGTAATTCATCGATTGTACACCTTATCAATTTATAGGTCACACTTACACACGTTAACGATGTCCTCTTGTTGAGTACTTGAAGTGAAGAGCTTCTTTCAGTTCCACTCCTCCTTTGGTGCTTCTTACCATTTCTTGCTGAGGTGATTGCATTTACTGGTTATTTCTTAATTACTTTTATAGCTGCTATGGTCTTCAGAACCCCTTTCCATTTTGTCTGCCATATTTTGCCCTTTTTATCCCATTTTTGCTTTCTATTTTCTTCTGTTTTTTTCATTTCCGAGTTTATTGTTATTTCATCTCCGAAGTTCTGGTTCCCTCTTCTTTTTGTTTATTTAATTTATTGACGCCATGACAGAATACACATGCATAGACAAAGTTACTCTGGAATAAGTGTAATCCTTTTAAAGAAATATGTGCAGATATTGAAAAAATTAACAGTATAACTAAAAAAAATGTGAGGGCGCCGACCCAGCTCTGTAGTGGAACGCCTCTGATGCGATAATTACAGTGAAGCAGTGTCGAACGCGGTTAGTACTTGGATGGGTGACCACTGGGGAAACATCGTCGTAGAGCCCGTACAGCCTGCAGCGAAACACTGTAGACTACTAGGGTATACCTTAGACTACTAGGGTTATTACAAATTTGTAATATTCAAATATTTTCATAAATTGGCAACTTTTATAGTCGATTCTAGATCACTTATTTCACAAACCTTTAAAAGATACATATAACTTCAGAGTAATCTTGTATAGCACAATTTAATTTGCTTGTATCTTAGCTATAAAAATTTATCATTGACATTTTTATTACTTTGTGTTGTTTGCGAAACTGCATTGTACTGATTACAGCAGAAAATCAAAAGGACGACTGTACTATTAAAATTTATTTTTAGAACAAATTCGTCGGAAGGACGCTATGGTAAAGCAAGCTCTGGAGGACAAAGAAGGTCTAGTTGCAGATATGCTGAGCATACCACGAGAACATTTCGAACATATTGCAGATATGGCGTCAATAGACCCATCTATAGGAAGAGATCCATCCGAGAGAGTACTAGCTTCTATTTTCCAAGTCAATCAACTACAGAAGGCTGTGAACGAATCGTTGAATATCACCGAATTAAATGCCATGGCTGCTAAAGGAGGAAAACACCCATCGTGTGCGAGTCAACCAGAAAGCAGTGACGAACATCTCACTATACCTACTAATTTAGTTAGAGAAATAGCCAGCTCTCTTAACTCGCAGCTTACAACCCTTTTGGTAAGTATTTTCATAAAAAAACCTTTGTTCTGTCACCAGATCGCTTTTCGTTGATGTCAACAGTAGGCCCAATAGCGTCCAAGTGT
This sequence comes from Lochmaea crataegi, assembly GCA_947563755.1. Classification (NCBI taxonomy): domain Eukaryota; kingdom Metazoa; phylum Arthropoda; class Insecta; order Coleoptera; family Chrysomelidae; genus Lochmaea; species Lochmaea crataegi. Next base: position 15,461,006 of record OX387429.1, on the reverse strand, counting down.
TCTGGGTATCAACTTGCAGTTACGAATGTCTATCTTCTTAGTGAAGCTTCATCTTGACTTAACTGTCATTGTTAACACTATTAGATACGAAAAATTATTTGTGTATATTTAAAACCCGTGAAAACTTTGAATTTAATATTAATGTGATAGTATCGTTCGATAACAAAGTAATGAAATAATCTTTTGGATTTATTAATAAATTGAGCTTCATAAAAATGTAACTCATGTTTTGGAATGATTAATAGATTTAAGCATATTAAATTAATTATATGTTTCAGAGCGAAGTTAAACAAATAGAAGAAGAGCGAGATAGGCTAAGAAAAGAATTACACAGAGTTCGGGAACGTTTACATGAAGAACACAACCTTCATAGTCCTTTAACAGTTGACAATGACAATATTGATTGTGCCTCAGATCAGAGCGCTCTCAATGACAGTTTACAGGTAAGTCTTTTCTGACATTTGATTGGATCATTGTTTTATTTGAACATAAAAGTCATCACTACGAGTAGTCCAAAGAAGTCGTCCAGAGACGACCACAAAAGTGGTTTAATAAGGATTTTCTTTCACAAGGAAGACCCAAAAAATTGATAAAAACTATGTCTAAAAGCACAGATATAGTTTTGGTTTCCAATTTTATTCACTAAAGTTCATTCAAAAAACGTATTTCCAAAATGAGTGCAAGTGGATTTTCGTAGCTAAATTAAACAAATCATTTAATGAAAATATGATAGAATACTTTTTGGTGAATGACCTCTTATGAACTGTTCCATCTGTCTCTCTCCTGGTAAGATTTCCCATAATTCTAGAGATTTCTGTGCTACCCACTTCTTGTGGCCATGTTTATTGTAGACGTCGCATAAGGGTTCCAATTAATGGCATTGATGCGTCTTGTCAGGCCAATTCAACCGCCTTTTCGCTGCCCTTATGAATTCTTGACCAGGTACTCAGCCTTCCATATCGTTCCAACAGTCTCCCTGTGTGTTAGGCATGTATGCAATTCCATACTATTTTAGAATTGACCTCTATGGGATCGAGTTCGTTTAGTGCAGCCAGGCTGTCTGCTAAGATACCAATTGAACGGTAATTTCTTCAACGCAGTGGTGAATCTCCGTCACTTTCACTTGGGAAGTTGTAACATCCTTCGATAGGCTTTCTTTTGCTCTACAACTCCGGCTCCTATCTACACCTACTTCTGCTTTGGAGCCATAAAGATGTGCAATGTTGATAAATTCAACAAAAGCTCCATCATAGGTAATACATATAAACTGATTTATGATTGTTATCGATATAAGATTATATTACGAGCCCTGCCTCAGTGAAGTTGGCTCAATTGTCAAAACTATGTTTTCAAAGAGATTTACTATATTAACGAAAAATGTAATAAAAACTACAATATATTTTTGATAAAAGTTTGGTTTTTTGTATTTTTTGTAACGGAGAAGAATATATTACAAATTCGAAAAAATGAGTGTGCTTTAGACCATACAACTGAAGTAAAACTTCTAAAATATTTAATGTATTGAACAAAATATTAATTTATAAAATTGTTCAAGAACGAAACTGTGGACCGGTTCTTGCGGGATTTTTTCTCGTAGCTTTTTCTTCATGATATGCCAAAATGTTTTCAATTAGATCTGGACTACTAGACGTCCCATAATAAACCGAAATATTGTGTCCCACCATCCAATCTTTTACTTTTTTAGCCGTATGACAAGCGGCGCCATCTTATTCAAGTATCAAGTTTTAGAGGGTTGTGGCAACTTCACTGAGACGGGGCTCGTATACAAGATCTGTTTTGTAGTATTTAAAGAGCAATATATAATATCTGTATTACTTTTTTTTTCTTTTCAGATTATAACAAAGGGCGATTGCGAGGAATCAGAACAGTGAAGAGGCCAGCTACTTATACAATTCTGGTTCTCGTTACATTTTTTTTTATTGTACTAAAAAAGAATTTTGTCCTTTGCATAGATAATCTGAAAGTGTACATTAATATATATATATAAATAATTTTAACGAAGAGAATTGATATCATGGTATTATATATACACTATTTTTATAATGAACGAAGGAAATAAGAATGTGATCTTTACACACACACACACGTACGTTTTCCTTAAAAGTTCAGCGACTTTAAATAGAAGAACCTGCGGTTATATTTAAAGTCAGTGCAATAATGCTTACCTAGTTGTTCATTATTATAAGTCGCTAGAGGACGCTAAGTACGACAATTGTATTTATGTGTACATAATATAGAATAAGTTTATATAATTTTTGTTACATTTTTTTGGTATTTCCTTTAGTTAACCCTCTTATTGGAGTTTTTAATTCATTTATTTTATCATATTTTGAAGTGAAGTGTTCACTAGTAATTTTAAAATTGACATCAGTAACCATCTCTCGAAACTAATAAAACGCTATAAAAACCTTGTATTTATTATTCTACTCTTAACAAAACATCAACTCAGTATTTGTATATACCATTTTCAATTTATATACATATAACACATAAGTAAATTATGTACATTTAATGCAACACTGTAACTTAATTGGATAACGGTTTGACCATCATAATTTTTATGAAAATGTATATTTTTATCAGGAGCTTTGTTGATGGATTTAAAAAACCTTTTATGCTGGTTCTGCTAACAGAGAGCTAATTAAATTATTGTGGCATTTGATAATAAAACAAATAAAAGTTATGTAACATGTTCTGAAGGTTGTTGAGCAAAGCTACAAATGTGTTATCAAAAGTTTGGTTGCTACATGTTTATCTGCATTCAAAAGAACCTTCTTCAAGTCACTGATATTTTAAAGAGTACGACATACGTCTTTTTTCGAAAGATTTAGATTGGCAAAACAGACAGTCAATATTTGATAATAAATTATTTTTATATTCGTTCCTTATTATTGTTTAACACTTTTTAGATATCTTACATGCAATAATGTATTTAACTGTTTCTTTTTCAACAAATTCCAACAACCTAAAAACTGAGCCCTTTTTCTTCTTTACCACTGGTTCGCAAGACATTTTACATATAAAATTATCCCCAAAAACAAAAAATTCCCATGTTTCACGTATACAAAACAATAAGACACAAAACCTAAAATAATAAAGACCTTTGAAAATATTGATAAAAACGAACTTTCTTTACCGCAGTTGTAAGGGCACTGTACTCAAAAGCCTCATTTTTTTCAAGTTGACTCTGTTACCTAAATCAATTCTTGATAAAAATAATCATTAATTCAAAAAACCTTTGAGTAAAACATCTAAAGTACTTCTGGCAACAAGCTCGTACGTTTAACTCTCTAAAGTACGGTTTAAAATTTGTTCACTTTCAAAATATGTTGCAACTGTATATATAGAGAGGTACAAATATAAATATAATAGATATAATTACCTGGTTAGTCCTTGAGCAGATTTGGCATACCACGTATCGCTACCATTTTTCATAAAGCTGAAGAAAAAGGTGTAAACCTGAAATAAACATAATTTATTGGATAATGTTTTGTTCAATTTTCAAAAAAATTATTGGCTAAAGCTAGTGTAAACATCGGGAAGGTAAAACGTATAAGAATGGCCAATCATTGTCAGGTGTTATTTGCATATATACACATCTATGCTAGACCAAGCTTCGGCCGAAAGTGCTTGCCCGGCGCCCCGACTCAATAGGTATAGTAAATTTTATACCCATTTAGAATAAGACCATCCTTATTTATTATTAATAAATCGGTTGAAACAAAAAATTACCAACAAAAATGAACGTCGTAACTAATTTATTAGATGTCACGTTTTTGAAGTTACGTCAAATTTTGATTTCATGTTAATGTCAGATGGTTCAAGAAGCCGCATACGTTAAGTTACTAAAACGACTGGTACCTCTAAATAGGTATTAATTTTACTACAGTGAACCTTCAACAGTGGTAGTTGATGTCAGAAAATTCGGTGTTGCTTATACAGAAGGCTCGGTGCAAACTTCGTTTAACATGCCCGGTTCAAACACGGTTCCTTTAAGGTCGTGACCACATATCCGCACCGTGCCCGATCCGAGTGTTGGTAAAAACTAGAGCACAATGTTTTGTAACAATAATAGCTCAGACATCAGCGTATCACAACCAAGCAGTCTAACCGCACCGTCACAAAACCAGGTGTGATAAAAATATTTTGTTATTTGACGATGCGGGCTCGGCATTTAACAAAATCAAGTATTGTTGACGTTGAAAGGTTAATCGAAGGAATGTTTCCAGTTTTCTACGACCAAACCAGCCCAATCAAAATCCTGCAACAGCTATTGCCAGTAGGAAAACGACAAGGACACTGACTAGCTACGGATAGGTGTGAACCTTAAATGGACGAGCCAAGCCTCAGTCAACACTCAGATTGGGCACGGTGCAGTTAAGTAGTACCTCTAAATGATTGCACTTATTTATTCAATAGAATTATTGAACCAGAATATAGATCTTATTGTTGAATATCTGAAAACGAATCTTATCCCTTCACAATTATTTTCAAAAAATGATCAAGACTACAGAAAAAATTGAACAAAAGCAGCTTTAATATGGGAAACCACCACCTGTGACCCAACATTAGAAAATGATGCACGTGGATTCTGATTAAAAAGAATCGGATGTAATATTGATAAGAGCTTTTACAACACCATGCCTTTTATTTTAATTTCATTAAATATGTAGACTCTAACATTGCTGGTAGTAATGCTGGTTGCCTATAGTATGACGTCATTGTCGATTATGTTAACTACTATTCACTTTTCATGTAAAAACTGTCTTAATTTGTAAAACATAAATTACTGACAGTACTTTCTGTTCTTTCCTTGTTTAATATGGCTATTTAAGATGACTGCTTATGTCAATTTTCTAAATGACGTCAAATGTAGACCATTACTTAATGTTTCACATCGAAATGTTGTTTTTAGATTGTAATATAAAATAATTTGAGTAAGGGGGTTGCTTTGTGGAAGTGCTAGTTGTTATACAGAGTATTTCACGATGAACATCAATAACAAAAATTATAAATTGTGTAACATAATATATGAAGTATTAGTTTGTAAAAATGATTATCCTTCTTTAAAAAATGATTGTACATATGAAAATTCATCTAATTTTTGCAACGACAGTTACTGCACGTTAATTTTAGTACTTTATATATATATTATTACCTATTTTTTTTTAAGTAAAATATGTTTTAAATATATTTTATGCTGTTTTTAATTGATTTAAAAAAATAATATTTATAGAATAATATTTGGATGTCGTCGTGATATCCTTTGTATAGAAATATTATTTATAACAGTCCCCATTTACCTGATAATAGTATTTTATTTATTTGTTATAAAATTTTGTGTTTTTTATCCAATTGGTGTAGTTTAAGGAATGTGGGTGTTAAACCATTAAGTTTTCGTTGAATTTGACGAAATAGTGAATAACAGTACCGGTGTTATTGTTCATTGAATGATCTGGTGTCATTTTAATGCAATTTATCGAGAATCAAATTGTAAAGTTTTGTTTTAGAGTTTGTCTGATCATTTTTAAATTTTTGTCTATGTGCAATGCTTTTTATCGGAATCTACGTTGTCTTCCATTTCTTTTACCTTTTGGTAAAACGTTTTACTTTGCTTATTTAATGTAAATAACTTGAGCATTTCATTATTTTCTCTAGCTGTCCTAATTTGTTATTGCGAGGTGAAACCTCTCCGTAGATTTTGTCATTAATTTTCCCATTGCCCGATTTTCTTATTCACATTCTCATGTTAACGCTTCTGAACGCTTGCAGATCCCTCGCCTATTCTTATGTGTTCACCCTTCGTTGTTATTTTGTCTATCAATCTGGTTCAAGGTTTTTTTTCCACTAGTTCGTCTGACAAAATGTCCGATAACTCTGCAGCCGAATAGCAAAATTGTTTCCGTTGTATAGTTTTAATTTGTTCAGGTGCTTCTCTACTTGTACAGGACCAGTCATGGATCATGTTATAATTCTCAACCGAATCCTGCACAGTGTTAGCAGTTCCGTTGTACGTTTCAGACATCCCAGTAATTTTTCTCTTGCACCCTGATCCAGTTCGTTACATATTATAATTTCTGGAATACCAAGAATCTGCTCTGGTTCAGTCTGTGTTCTCTGACCGCCTTTTTTCAAGTTCGTCACCTTTATAATTGACCTCGATACCTTGGTGACCTGGTACTCAGGTCAGCTTGAGATAGCCTCGAGTGTACTCCAGGTGTACTCGAATTTCTCTTGTATATGTACACGTTTGTTTTTACAATCACTTATTACATCATAGACATAAATTTAAAATTGTGAGTCATTTTTATGAAATATAGGTTATAGTCGTATTAAAACCTTTAAAAGTTAAATGACACAAGATTATTTGTGGGATGTTTCCACATGATATGTGGACTAGGTAACCAAAGTTTTAGCGGTTCTTTAGACCAATCTTTTTAATGAAAAAATAACAATGATTTTAAATAATGATTATCAAAATTACTTGTATCTTACAGCAAAGTTGATATTTGAATCCTACCATGGACGAAGTAAAGCAGAAAAAATTGTAATAGGGAGAGTGGTGGAGTGGATTACTAAGCTTGTGTATTCATCTGATCTATCTTCGTCATTGACATTTTGCGCATACTTGGCAGGATCAGTAGTTTATATTTTTATCACGAAAAAGTTTTATCTTTGCTATGAAAATCCACAAGATTCAGTTTAAACGTAAAAAGTTTGTTATAGAGATCCGTATTGGTTACCTTTTATTAAAAAAATGTAAGTGCCTTTGATAAGCACCCCTCGTTGTTCATATACCGCTTTTGTATAACGCTTTGCCGATGTGCATTTTTGTTAGATGAAATATACCCGAAAGTCGCATTTAATAATATACATAGATGTACATTATTTTACTTACTTTTTTTATTTTTCTTTATTCAACAGCGAATTATAGATAATGAATGACACAGCATACAATTTGTTATTATGTATTTATACATTTCAGAATAACAGTACTATTATAAATAAATTTCTCAAAACCCGCAAAATTGTTTTTATTTTCACAACCAAAACCCAAAATTTGTTCACAGACGCGATAATACTAATGCTGTGAGCATGATATTGCACTTCAACAGACGAAATTACACCCAATGTGTTGAAAGTGTAACTCGGTTTATCTAGAAGCCAGTCCGAAATGAATGACCTGTCATTGGGAAGATCTTGAAAGCTAGACTCTGAAGTATACACCAAATTGTAGGTTGCTAGAGATAAAACTCGTCGTAAAATGATGTTCAATTTAGAAAAATTTTCAACGGCATCGCATACATAAAAAACTCATCTCTCCCTTTTAAACCCACATACACACATACTCTTTCACACCCACTCTCACTTTTTCGACAATTCTACTTTCTCACCCTATTTCGTACTCGCTCTCATTCTCGCGAACCCTCTCACTCTCAATATCTCATTCTTACACTTTTTAACACACACACACTCTCTTAGTCTTATACATCCTATCCAACTGTCAAACACTTTTTAACTCGTACACTCTCTAACATGCACTTTCACACCCTCTCTCATTCACTATTTTCACAAACTTACACTCTCAAACACATTCTCAATCTCTCACATCTCACACACTCGCACACTTACCCACAAACTCCCATTCAAATACTATCTCACTTTAACACACTCTCTCTTACTCTCAGGCACATCCCCACTCATACATTCCCACTGTTACGAATTTCCACCTTATTGATCACTCACACACTCTTTCACTTATACACTCTATCCAACTTACATTTTTTTCTTTACTTTAAAATTTATGTGATTTTTATATGACAAGGCATATTTTTCTCTCTATCTCTTTCTCTCCCACTATTACACTCTTACTCGCTCTTTTACTATCTCTCGCACTCACTGTCACTATCAATCACTAACACCTTACACTTACACAGTCTCTTACGCAAGTGTCACCCACTCACAAGCTCCCTCTCCCTCTCACTTTTAAACTCGCTCTCACACCCTTTAATTTTTACATACTCATACATTCTCTCTTTTTTACTCTTACTCTAATACACTTTCTTACTCTCACACACTTTTACTTCTAACAAATAGCCCCTTTCACTTATACACTTTAATTTCAAACATTCTATCTCACACACTCTCATTTTCAACCATTTAAATCCCCGGGGGAGGTTGGAATATACCCCATCCTACTCCAAAAGGGACAGGAAATATTAATTCCACATCTATGTAGGATATTCAAGGCTTGTATTCAATACATACCTACGGAGTGGCAAAAGGGGAGAGTCATTTATATACCCAAGGTAGGGAGATGGGCGATAGATGAATTCCAACCCTTTAAATCACCGGGAGAGGATGGAATCTATCCAGCCCTACTGCAGAAGGGTAAAGAGGCATTAGTGCCGCAACTAAGTAAGATCTTCAAGGCTAGCATAGCTTGGAAATATACTCCGGTAATATGGAGGAAGGTGAAGGTCATCTACCTTCCGAAAGTAGGTAGAATATCAGACCAAACGCCCCAATCATATAGACCAATTAGCAACGTCCTTCCTGCTTAAGACTTTGGAAAAGCTAGTAGATAGGTACATAAAGGACAACGCTCTGACAACTCGCCCTCTAAGCGAGCGTCAGTATGCCTACCAATAAGGCAAGTCAACAGACTTGGCTCTGGATGACTTAAACAGGCTACTTTCCAAGTCGATCGATGACAAGGAAATAGCAGTAGCTACTTTTCTGGATATAGAGGAAGCATTCAATAATGCGTCTCCAATATCTATAACCAGGTGTATGGAAAGAAGAGGGATCGAACCCATCATCTGCAGGTGGCTTGCAGTCAATCTAGGGAATAGGATAATCACATCCACCCTGGGAGAGGCAACCATCACGGCGGGGGTGGGGAGGGGTTGCCCTCAGGGAGGCATGTTATCGCCCCTTTTGTGGGCGATTCTTGTAGATACTCTTCTAGTACGGCTGTCCGATGAAGGTATTCAGTGCCTAGGGTATGCGGACGATCTTGCTGTCGTCATAAGAGGACGGTTTCCAAACACGATATCAGAGCGCACCCAAATGGCGCTTAATATAGTAAGTGGCTGGTGTAGGGAGGAGGAACTGGCAGTGAACCCTCACAAAACTACACTGGTACCGTTTACAAAAAAGAGAAATTTGCAAGGTCTACAAAAGCCACAAATTAACGGAGTGGAAATTCCATTTGCTAAAGAAGTTAAGTACCTAGGGGTAATCTTTGACCAGAAGCTTACATGGAATTCTCACATCGAAAAAACCACGCACAAGGCCAGAATCGCTCTCGGAAGGTGTAGGCAGATGTGTGGGAAGAATTGGGGATTGAATCCTAACATGACCAAATGGTTATATACACAGGTCGTGAGGCCAATGATAACCTATGGATCAGTAGTCTGGTGGCCCAGGACACTGCAGATTGGGGCGCAAAGGCAGTTAAGTGGTATCCAAAGGCAAGCTTGCCTAAGTATCACAGGGGCCATGAGAACGACGCCGACTGCAGCCCTGGAGGTAATACTGAACCTGCCACCACTGCATATCTTCGTTCAGGGAAATGCAAGATCTGTAAGTCACAGATTATTACAGATAAGTCAAGGACAAGGTAAGGTCTACAAAAAGCTATATGAAGAAATAAAGGCAGATCCAATACTGGGAATGCCAATGGATCAGATTGCCCCACAATATAGTTTTAAAAATGAATTCACAGTAATCATTCCAGAGAGAAAGGACTGGGATACAGGGCCTCCTATAATAGCGAATCTCAACTGGTACACTGATGGCTCTAAAACAGACTCTGGAGTAGGAGCCGGAAAATATGGGGTACAAGAGAAGATCACGATCTCTCTAAGCCTTGGGAAACATGCCACTGTCTTTCAGTCAGAGGTAATGGCGGTGCAATGCTGTGCAGAAGAGTTGATGAGACGGGAGGTAGATAGCCAAAGAATCGTCATCTACTCCGATAGCCAAGCAACACTAAAAGCGATAAGCTCATATCGGACGACGTCAAATCTGGTGTGGGAGTGTCGAAAGGCCCTCAACAGACTAGGTAGTCATAATAGAGTGACCCTAGCCTGGGTGCCAGGCCATCAAGGAATAAAAGGCAATGAAAAGGCCGATGAATTAGCCAAGCAGGGAGCGACGGAGGTCATGATAGGGCCAGAACCTTCCTGCGGAATTGCTAAATGCCTCACCAAGGAGAGCATCCACCAATGGATAAACAACCAGGCGTTGCGCTGGTGGCATGAAACTCCGGGGCAAAGGCACGCTAAGCTATTCCTTAAAAGCCCTTCGGTCAGACTGTCACGCGACCTACTATGTCAAAGTCGAGAAACGACGAGGATGATGATGGTGGGAATGCTGACAGGGCATTGTAGGCTAAGGAAGCATATGCACACAATTGGCCTAGCAGATGACAGCCTATGTAGGTTATGCCAGGAAGAAGACGAAACCGCGGAGCACTTACTCTGCGAGTGCGAAGGCCTAACAAGGGTGCGGTTTCACCTATTCGGAGAAGAAAAACCGAGGGCAGAGAGCTACGCAAAGGAGGCGGTATCCAGGCTAATATAGGTCTAATAAAAAGAATAAAGCTAGATATCGAGCTCTAAATATGGCGGAGGACCACAATAGATCTGCAAAGGTCGCAGTGGGATAGGACAAAGAGCCACTCCAATTCTAATCTAATCTAATCTAGGGAGATTAAATGACATGACTCCCAAATCATACCGTCCAATCAGTCTAGTGTCCTTCCTGCTTAAAACGTTGGAGAGACTAATAGACAGATACTTTAGAGATGAGGTTTTATCAACAAACCCTCTCAACGAGCGACAATACGCGTATCAGCCAGGCAAGTCAACAGACTTAGCACTGGATGATCTCAACAGGCTACTAACAAAATCCCTATAGGACAAAGAGATAGCCATGACAACTTTTGTAGACATTGAGGGTGCTTTCAATAATGCATCTACACTGTCAATTACCAAAGCTCTAGAAAAAAAAGGGGTGCCACTCCTACTGAGTCGGTGGATAAACGCCAGTTTGGAAAAAAGGGTTGGCGATACCACCGTCACAGCTAGAGCAGGCAGGGTGTTGTCACCACTTCTGTGGGCTATCCTAGTAGACGAACTACTGAAGAGGCTGACATCCAAAGACATGTATTGCTTAGGGTATGGCGATGATCTCGCGATTATTGTAAAAGGCAAATTCGCAGGCAAATTCGCAGACACAAACTGCCCGAGACAAATGGTGCCAAGAGGAGGAACTAACTGTAAACCCTCTTAAAACCCCGATAGTTGTTTTCACCAAGAAGTACTGAGAGGACTGAAGTCACCAGTTCTTAATAGGGTGGAAATTCCAATTGCCCAAGAGGCAAAATACTTGGGAGTCATATTTGACCACAAGTTGACATGGAATCAACACCTACAGAAAATAATACAAAAAGGTACGATAGCCCCCAATATGTGCAGAAGAATGTGTGGAAAGAACTGGGGGCTACAACCAGAATTGATCATATGGCTATATACAAGAGTCATCAGACCCATGATAGCATATGGCTCGGTGGTATGGTGGACTAAGACTCGGCAGGCTGGAGCGATCCAAAAGCTAAGTGGCATCCAAGGTAAGTATTATAGAGGGTAGAGAGGATGGCAGATGCTTTGGATGGGATGGGGATGGATGGGATAAAGGGGCATAAAGTAGCAGGGCGTAAGGTGAAGGGAGTCAAGTGCTGGCTATGTAAGTGCGAGGATCACGTGGCCAGAGACTGTCGGCAGGCCTTCCTTTGTAGGGTATGTGGGGAAGGGGACACAAGCCGGGGGAGATGGAATGTAGTAGGGGAAGGAAGGGAGTAGATGAAGACGATGGAAAACAGGAAGGAAAAAATGGGAGGGACCCTCTGGACCCCTCAGAGGGGACGAGTCTGGTCAAATAGGAGGAAGGGGAGAGCAGTGCGCGGGAAGAAGGAATGTACGGAATAGATGGAGGGTGTTGCGGATAAACAGGGAAATGTAGGATAGCGCATGATATATTAGATGAAGTGATTTTTAGGAGGGAAGTGGATATGGTGTGTGGATCTGAGGTAAATGCTAGATATGTGGGAAAGCAGGGATGGATTATGAATGATACAGGAGAGGCAGGAATAAGAGTGGTGGGAGATGGACTGAGGGCGGTTGAAGAGAGGAAAGGAAACGGATGGGTGGTAGTGCGAATAGGAGACATGGTGGTGTATAGTGTGTACATAAGCCCAAATGTCAGCCTTGAAGAATATGAGAGGAGCATGACAGGATTGGAGGATGATTTGAGGGTGTTAAAAGGGAAAAGGAGGATCATTAGGAGAATGGTGACAGGGGACTTCAATGCTAAGAATACTGTATGGGGGGGGGGGGGAAGAAAACGGGGGTTCGTCATTCATTGATATAATAGCATGTGATGAATGGCTGGGGGAAAGAGTGAGTAGTTGGAGGGTGCTGGAGGATTAGGAAAGCTTGAGCTTACATAGGTATGTGGAGACGGATATAAGGAAAGGAAGAAAGGAATTATCTGGAGAGTGGAGATGGAGGTCGACGAAGGCCGAGGCAGAGAGTATGAGGAAGAAAGTAAGAGAGGAGATAGAAAGGGGACTTGTACATGATGTAGATGAATTGTACAATGTGATACAGGGCTATAAAAGAGAGGGAAAGAGGGGCAATAGGCGTGAGAAGAGGGCTAATTACTGGTGGAATGAGGAAATAGAGGTGCTGTGGAGGGAATGTAAGAAAGAACGAAGACGGATGCTGAGGGGAAGAGGAAGGATAGAGGGAAAAGGGGGATACAAAGAGAAGAAGAAGGAACTGGAGCGTAGGGTGAAGAGGGAAGTGGGAAGAGTACTGGGGAAACTGGAAAACAATCCATGGGGAAAGGCGTATGAGATAGCGGTGAAGAAGATGGGTGGAAATAGGAACGAGGTGCTAGAGGAAGATTGGGAGAAGGAGATTGGCAAATTGTTCACAGGGGGAGATGGAGGAGTTGGAGGCAGAATTCGAGAAGTCCAGGATATTAGGGGGGTAGGGAAAATTAGTGGGATAAGGCCGGTAGAGAAGTGGGAAGTAGAGGAGGGGGGAGGAACATTAAAGTAAGGAAAGCCCCAGGGATAGATGGCCTGAGGGGTGATAAGATGAAGAGGTTGCAGGATGACAATGGGGAGTACTTCTGGGAGCTATTCAACAGGGTGCTAACGGAGGAGGAGTTTCCAGAGGGATGGAAGGTGGCCAGTGTGATACTGCTGAAGAAGGCGGGTAGAGAGGGGAAGCGAGCGGGGGACTACTGGCCCATCAGCCTGCTGTGTGGTATGAGTAAATTGATGGAGGGGATAATAAAGGATAGGATTGAGGAGGAAGTTGGTAGGAATGGGGGTTTTAGGGTAAAACCAGCACGGGTTTGCGAATGGAAAATCATGTATCTCGGCGCTGGGCAGAGAGGGGAAAGTAAGGGCAGCATGGCTGGGGAGATTGATGTTTAATGTGAAGGGACCGGGAGAGTGGAAGAGGAGGATAATTGGTAGGACGGTAGAGCAGAGTATGCTGTACGGTGCGGAGGTGTGGGTGAAAGAGCGGGAGTTAATGTGAGGGTTAGGCCACTCCTGCGGGTGCAGAGAAGGATATTGCTAAGGGTAGTGCAGTGGTACAAGACTGTGGGTGGACTGGCAGTAGCGGTGCTGGCAAGGACCTACCCATTGGACGTGATGGCTAGAGCCAGAAATAAACGCTGGAGGGGTGCGACCAGAGAGGAAGTGCGGGAATGGATGGAGGAGGAAAAGGAGAAAAGGTAGGAAGAGTGTGAGGGCGCGCTAAAAGGAGCGATTGGGAATAGGAGATATTGGATGGACCGGAAATTCGGGGAGGTGAACTACTTCTTGACACAGGTGTTCACTGGACATGGGTCGAGAGTAGGGTACCTCCACAAGATTGGAAAAAGAGACTGGAGTGTGCGAGAGGTGTGAAGTGGAGGATGATGTGGGGCATGTGTTTAGATGCTGGAGGAACGAGGAAGTGCTGAAGAAGTTGGAGAGGAAACTGGGGGAGGCGGTGTATTGGGAGAACAAGGTGGAGATAATATTGAGGGGGGAGGAGGAATGGATGGAGGTAAGTGGCGTAGTAGAGAGCATGGTTAGGGCGAGAGAAGGACTCGAGTTAGGGAGAAGACGACGGTGTGAGCGGAGAGTGTGCGAGGGACCGCCGCCCGTCTCGAAGTATGCTAGGGTAGTGATTCCGAGGCGGGGGTAACGGCGAGTTTGAGGTGGGTTTGGTTGGTAGGCATCCCCTTGGGAATGAATCCAACACTGTTTGGGTCCTGGACCGATTCGAACATGAGTTTCCCATCTCGGCCCGAAAAAAGTGGCATCCAAAGGATAGCTTGCCTGGCTGCCACGGGAGCCATGAGGACAACCCCAACAGCCGCACTAAAAGTCTTGCTGAACCTGCCGCCACTCCATGTCTTCATACAAGGCGAAGCCAGGTCAATCAATAATAGACTGACCAGAGGGCAAGCACCCATTTGTAGGCTACACGGTAAAGTGTATAACGAGCTATACAATGAGATGGAAATCGACCCCATAATGGGAATAATGCCATCGGACGAGATGATTCCCAAGTATAGCTTCGGGAAAAACTTCAAAACAGTCATAACAGGCAGAGAGGCATGGAAGGAAGGACCTCCAATTAATGCAGAAATGGCCTGCTACACAGATGTGTGTGTGTGTGAGGAAGGTGTAGGAGCAGGAATATATAGCCAAGCCAAAGATAAGATCACTGAGCTTAGGTTAACATGTGACGTTATTCCAGGCAGAAGTTGCAGCAATACAGCACTGTGCAGGGAAGCTATTAAGGCAAGAATTTGAGGAAAAGGCCATTGCCATATACTCCGACAGCCAAGCGGCTATAAAGGCAATCAGCTCCATGCAGATACATTCCAAACTTGTTTGGGACTGCTTGGAGACGCTACAAGAGCTGGACAGTCGTAATAAATTGTCCGTAGCCTGGGTAACAGGCCACTCAGATCACAAGGGCAATGAAGAGGCAGACTCACTAGCACGAGAAGGGGCACGTTGTGCTCCCATTGGCCCAGAACCTTTCTGTGGCATAGCGAAGGAGCTGCAAAAAAAAACGCTTGGATAAAAAATCAGTCTCGAGAATGGTGGAACAAGGCGCCAAAAATGAGGCAGGCCAAAGAGTTCATCAAGGAACCCTCGCCAAAATTCACGGAGTATCTACTGAGCCAGAATAGGAAAACAATCAGGATCCTGGTTGGGCTCCTGACAGGGCATTGTAGACTTAAAAAACATATGAATAACATCGGATTGGCAGAAACAAGAAACAAGAAGATGAGGAAACCCCAGTACACATACTGTGTTACTGCGAAGGCCTGACTAGGCTGAGGTTTTCAACGATGGGGGAGGAAAAACCACAACCTTCCCAATATATGGAGGACCTGCGGTTTGCCATCCGTCTAGTAATAAGAACGGGTCTAGACAAGGAACTCTAGAATAACAGAAGGGCATACAAAATAGATCTGCAAAGATCGTAGTGGAGAGGCTCTTAGCACTTAAGCCCCATATTTATCTATCTATCTATCTATCTATCTATTTATCTAGCACACACTCTCTTCCTGTTGCACTCACTTTCTCACTGCCACGCTCTCTCCCACTTTTACACACTCACAATCTCTCACTCTCACACAATCTCTTACTCACTATCCTTTTTAAACTATCTAACCACTCTATCTGTCCCTTATCTACGTACTTTGTCTTTACAATGTGATTTTCTATGACAAAACATATTTTGCACTCCTACACATTCTTTTTCACTCTGTCTTTTAATCTCTCACACACACTGTCTCTTACTACATTTTTCCCAATTCTTATCACAGACTCTAATACAGTCTGCCTCTCACTCTTACACACACTCACAATAGCAATAGAGTGTGAGATTGTTTCAATGTAAAAGCGTGTCTGTAAAAGTGAGAGTGTGTGTGAGAATAGAATTGTGTGGAAGTGAGACCGTGTGAGGAACCGAGAGATATGTGAGTGTTTGTGAGTAAAAGAGAGTTATACAGAGTGATAGGGCTTGTAAGGATTGTGAGTAGGAGAGTATGGGTGAAAGAGTGAGTATTTGAGAGAGAAAGTGCATAATAATGAGAGAATATTTTTAGAACTGATAAAAAAGTAAAAAATTGGTTTCCCTCTAATTCATTGGAAAATTTCAGGTTATATTGAAGGTAATTGAAAAAATTTAATTTTTTCCGTTATCTGCTACGGATGGTGATGAATATTTTCCCTAAAAAAAAAGCTTCGCTGAAAAAGGCAAAAAACCACTTATAACCTCTTAAACGGCACCATAATTTCAATGAATCTAAAATTTTTCTTTCAGTTATACAGGGTGTTTCCTAAGTAATCTTAAATATTGTAGTGGGCGCTTCGTCACTCCATTTTAAGACGAAAAGTTTTCATAAACATGTGTGATAAGTCTTGTCGTTAATGAGATACAGGACAGGGTGTTGAATTGTTTGTAATAAATGAGCTCTGACTGTAAGTGAAGTTTATTTTTCCTGTGGTGACGCTACTGGTTTTGAGAAGTAATACGAAAGAACATGCTTATTCTAAGTGGCCTTTGGAATAATGTTGACAAATACTGTGTCAAACCTAAAAACCAATGCAAAAAACGAATAAGAAATTTTTATCATATGGATTTTTTGTGTTAAGTTAACAACGATGCCTGCGTTTACTAATGCTGAAATGGCTAATATGCACTTTTTGTATTAGCGAATGCCTTAGAGGCTAGACATATGTATGTCCAGCGTTATCCAAATAATCGTTTACCATGTTCTGATACGTTTACTAAGATACATATTCGTTTACAAGAAACTGGAACTTTTGCTAAATCAAAGAATATTATTGGACGACCCAGAAATGTGAGTACTCCACAATTGGAAAACCAGATTCTTCAAATTATTGACCAACATCCAGAAACGAATACCAGAAAAATTGCTGATGAAGTAAATGTAACAGAACTGTTTGGAATATTCTAAAAGATAATTTATTGTATCCATATCACGTTCAACGTGTTCAACATTTGCTACCTACTGACTATCCGCTCCGTATACAATATTGCCAATGGAGATAAATAAAATCGCAAACAATCCCAATTTTGCTGTCAATATTCTGTTTACTGCTGAAGCCAACTTTTCAATACATGGCATTTATGAATTTTCATAATGACCACATATGGGCAGATGTAAATCCACATGCCATACGAGTAAAACTATTCCAATAAACATTTTCGGTCAATGTTTGGCTTGGCATCATCGAATATTATTTAATAGGACCATTTTTCCTTCCTGCACGGTTGAACGGTGAGACATATCTTCATTTTCTAGAAAATGAATTTCCAGTTCTTTTGGAAGATGTACCTCTAATTATTAAAATGCGCATGTGGTTCATGCATGACGGTGCTCCACATTTTGCAGTGATTGTAAGCGAGTTTTTAAACAACGTTTTTCCAGACCATTGGATCGGACGAGGATCTCCACACCCGTGGTCCCCTAGGTCACCTGGACACAATCCTCTGGATTTTTGTGTGTGGGGATATCTAAAATCGCTCAGTTACACAACCCCGATATTAAACTTAGGAGATCTTCAAAATCGTATCATACAAGGCTGTAATGTTATTCGTAACAATCCTAGTATCTTCGTACGTATTCGGCAATCCATTAGACGTCGAGCGGATGCTTGCATTTTGGCTGGAAGTGCACATTTTGAACATATGAACTCTTTATGTTTAACACATGTTGTTGCTTCTAATAAAACAATTCAACACCCTGCATCTCATTAACGACAAGACTTATCACACATGTTTATAAGAACTTTTCATCTTAAGATGGAGTGACGAAGCGCCCACTACAATATTTTAGATTACTTAGGAAACAACGTGGATATTCCAGCTTTTCTCTTCGAAATATGTTGCCAGAAAGTTAAAATGATCGAAGATGGTCAAATATCTGTTGGATAGATCATCCACAGGAAACATTATAATCAATTGGTTGGTATATAATTCAAAAAATCAAAAGGTATGCTTCATAAAAAAGTACCTAATGAACGAAAATTAAATTAGTATTGATTTAATTTAAATTATATGAGAATGCAACTTTTAATGCAAACTCATTCTTTAATACATATTTTGTAAGCATTTACAAAATGTACTTTTGTTGAGTCACGAAATAATTGAGCAGTTATTGTAGGTAGGTATATTTCAAATACAATCAAAAATTGTTCCACTTCAAGTATCTGACAGACAATTTTTATGAAGTATTTTATTATCTGTCACGTACGGTTTCTTTTTAGGAATATGTAAACAATTCATTTTCTTTTTATTCAAATACGGAGTTAAGATAAAATCGAATGTGATTGATTTATTTGAAAAATGAAACAGTTATTCTTTAAAGTGCTCCTAGCTTTATCTACCAGTGCCGGTTTATCGCTATATCGAGCCCTAAAGCAGCCGTAAGAATTTTGTCCCCCCTTGACTCATTATTGAAAAGAAGACAAAAGGGGTAGGTCATGATTTCGGATATATGAGATTTTGACTGATTTTGCAAAAAATAGTATAGTGGACTCCCGGTAATCCGACATGTCTATTATGTATTATTGATTTTTTTGACAATATTCGTTAATGTAGATAGGTATTCAACACAAAGTGACATTTAAATATAACGTAGTAGTATCTCTTTCTTCTTTCCTCTCTCCCTATCTCTTTCTTTCTTTCTCTTTTTCGTTATTTCCCGTTCTTTCTCATTCTTCCTCTTTCTTTCTCTAAACTTTGTCGTTGGTTCCGATCGAGATGAGTGAAAATTAGTATCCCCACAATTTTTTGAGCATTGCTTTACATGAAACAATATTCGTTGATTAGCATTGCAATTGAAATGAAATCGAAAAATCCATTTCTGGGAGAATAGAAATTTAAATGATTATATAGCGCCTGTCCCAATAAGAATTGCTCTCGACAATATATCAGGAATGGTTTTTACAGCTTCGGGACAAAAATTTTCATAACAAAAGTGTCCTCGATTAAACACAAACTAATCCTGTTTTCCCGAAATGATTTTTTTGAAGTCGGAAGACAGGATATCTCACAAACTTCTGTACTAATCCAATTCATATTGAACATAGTTTTATAATACATATTTTACTAAGAAGTAACGTTCTTTTTTTTTAGTTAATTGTAGTTAATTTGATAAGATACCAAAAAAAGTTAATTATAAAATTTTTGCTCCTATCCATATACAGGGCGTTGAACTTGTACCTAAACTGAATTTTTAAAGTTGATGAGTCAGTCGAAAAATGAAATTAAGTCGAGAAAATCCAGAAGATGCAGTGGACGTGAACTCTATTTTGAATATACCAACAAGCGAATGGAATAACTGCCCCCAGAATTGGTTCCAGGGTGCTGAAGGAGAAAGAGTGCCCGGAAGGATTGAATGTTGCCAGGGTGATAGGTACTGATGAAGATGGCGGGTCGAGAGGGGTTAGCGGGCGGGGGACTATAGGCCCGTCAGCCTGCTGTGTGGTATGGGTAAATTGATGGAGGGGATAATAAAGGATAGGATTGAGGAGGAAATTGGTAGGAATGGGGGTTTTAGGGTAAACCAGCACGGGTTTGCGAAGGGGAAAGTAAGGGCAGTATGGCTGGGGAGATTGATGTGTAATGTGAAAGGGCCGGGAGAGTGGAAGAGGAGGGTAATTGGTAGGACGGTAGAGCAGAGTATGCTGAAAGAGCGGGGTTAATGCGAGGGTTAGGCCACTACTGCGGGTGCAGATACTAGAGATAGGGATACTCCTGAGGGCGGTACATGCAGGGGTACAGGACAGTGGGTGGACTGGCAGCAGCGGTGATGTCAAGGTCCTACCCATTGGACGCGATGGCTAGAGCCAAGAACAAACTCTGTTGGGGTGCGACCAGAGGGGAAGTACAGGAATGGAAGGAGGAGGAAATGGAGAGAAGATGGGAGGAATATGAGGGCGCGCCAAAAGGAGCGATTGGGAGTAAGAGAGATTGGATGGACCGGAGATTCGGGGAGGTGAACTACTTCTTGACACAGGTGTTCACTGGACATGGGTCGAGAGTAGGGTACCTACACAAGATTGGGAAAAAAGAGACTGGAGTGTGCTAGAGGTGTGAAGTGGTGGTTGATGTGCGGCATGTGTTTAGATGCTGGAAGAACGAGGAAGTACTGAAGAAGTTGGAGAGGAAACTAGGGGAGGCGGTGTATTGGGAGAACGTGGTGGAGATAATGTTGAGGGGTGAGGAGGAATGAATTGAGGTAAATGGCGTAGTGGAGAAAATGATTAGGGGAAGGGAAGAATGTAGGAGTGATATGTAGGGAGAAGACGACGGTGTGAGCGGAGAGCGTGGGAGGGACGGCCGCCCGTATGTGTATGATGTGTGTAGTGATTCCGAGGCGGGGGTAACGGCGAGTAGACATCCCCTTGGGGATGAGTCCAACACTGTTTGGGTCCCTGGATAGGACCCATTCGAAGATGAGTTTCCCATTCTGTGATAGTTATCTACTGTTTTTTGTAGTGTATTCAATAATAACTGAGATACAGAGCTAATGTAATGATAAGCCCTAGTAAAGTTCTGTAAAAACTAAAATTCAATCTTCTAAAAATTTCAAAGCCGCCACTGGACAACACACTTGTAAGAATATATATTTAAATGTATTCATAAACGTGACTTTTATTTCGAGATAATTGTTTTACGTCCATAGATAATAACGAAAATTCCTTATAAAACCTTATTACAAAATCAAATCAAATCAAGCGGCAATTATTTCTGTTAACACTTGCCTATAATATGGTGTCTGGGAAGATGAATGATAGTGTAGAAATAAAATATTATTCCCTAGAGGAAATCTCCAAACACGACGGAAAACAAGATTCAAGAGTCTGGATAATTATCAAACATATAGTATACGATGTTACAGATTATTTGGATGATCACCCAGGAGGAGGTGAGTTGGTTACAGAATGGGCAGGAAAGGATGCTACGAAAGAATTTAATGATTTTGGACATTCTGGAGATGCCAAAAAAATTCTAAAGAAACACAAAATAGGTGAAGTCGTAGAAGAAGATCGTAAAAAGAAAGGTAAAGCGGATGAAGAGAAACAAATAGTAGTGCCGAAAAATCAGAAGGTTTTGGAGTCATCGAATTTGGGTTATCGCAAGAGCTGCATCTCTATTATAACTTGTGGGATATTGGCGTGATGTAAAATATTAATTAAGTGAATACTCATAAAACTCTCTATTTTATTGTGATAATATATTTATACATTTATTCTATTGAAAAATATAATTTTGTTTGTTTCTGAAATTTGTTTATTATTAGTGAAATAACGTGATAAGTACAAAAAACTTTTTTTGGGTTTTCCAAGTGGCTTTCCACGTAAGTATAGTCTAATACAATTTCCATAATTTTTAAAATTAGTTTATCATTCCAACTATTAATATAATTTTTAAAAAAAGGAGAACTTCATTGAACATATATTATTGTTTCTTACATTTAAATACACTAGTAAACATTGGTAATTATTGATTATTCTAAAGCAAAAACTTAACTTGTATATTTTGAAAAATGACGTGATCAGAGGAAAAAGTAGACAAGGGCGACGATTACTTCTGCAACTGATTTTGGACAAACTTTAACAAACCCGTTGTGCCCGAGAAAGATCTTTTTCTGAGCTCGAAAGAGTGAAAAATTATTTTCGGACTAAGATGATGCGAAAATTGGGGACTTTGCAATTCAAGTATAGAGATAGATCTCGTGAAATCAACTTCCTTCCTCGTTTTTTTGGAGTATACTCCCGCCCCAGTGCCATTTGCAGTTTTAGGTGTTTTCAACCCAACAAACTTTCCCCTTATTTCCTTTATACAGGGCGTTACTAAATTCATGCGAAAAAATTATGATGGGACAAAATTTTTAGTTTTTATTTTTTTTCCTCAAATTTAAGTAGCTAACCCTCTGCATTTTTGGGCCACATTTTCTGTCTCATCCATTAAATGGAATTGGTTACACCAATTTTCCAAAATGATCTCCCTGAACTACTGAATTACTTTTTTAAGTTCAATATCCTATTGAAGCAATAGTCGCAATTTCAGCCTCCAGGTAAATTTGTAAATGCTAAAAGGGACTACTCTATCAGTAAACAAACAGCAATCTCCCTTCAGTGACATGATGGAAATCACATCATCAGTTCTCTGATTTTACTACAGTTAGTGAATATGAAAGCATAAAATTTAACGTAATATTAGAATTATTGTAGATAATATATTTAAAATATTTGTTTCTTGTGAAATTCCCATTTTATGTTCAAGTTAAAGGTCATATACTTTGAAAAATAACAAAAGTTTCCAGTGGCGTATCCAGCCTGATAATCTATGGGGAGAGGGGTAAGCAGGTAAAGAAATTTTTGTCACATATCACAATTGGTTTGATAACATGATAAATAGTTAAAGCGTTAAAAAATGAATACTCTTAAAAAGAACAAAATAGTGAAAGCTTATTATCTATCTATTGTCACCACTGTGTTTTAAATACTCCGAGTGCATTCAATAGTTTAAAATCTTAAAACAGAATTTTTGAGCAGGGAAGCCAGAATGAGTTTGCTTTCATTAATCATTTATAAAACTTTATTCGTTGAATTTTCGGGGTAGTTGTTAGGGTTTCCTCCACCCTATGTAATAATATACTACATCAGTTATACGGTTTCTAAAAAAATGTTAATTGCTTTGTTGATTATTGAAATTCGAATAAAAATGAAACCGTATTAGTACTGTACGAAATAACGTTTTATAAAAAAATTTTGGGAATATATCCAACATTAATTATACTTGCTCATATTGAATTATTATATAGGGTGCTTTAAGGACCTCAATTAAATACTGTATCGAAAAATAGAGGTCACTGAGTTGCTTTAAATATAATCTTAGTCTCAGTCTTTGTAACTGAGATACAGAGTGCTATACATTTGACCCGATTCTAAAATCATAAAAAACTATCCCCCCCCGTACTTTTTTTTATCATAAATTGTTACCCGTCAGATGCTAGAAGAGTCCAACCAAATTATTTACCGGTCGCAAGACAAATCCAGGTTTCGTAATTTTATTTATTTATAATTGTTTCAAGTGATGGGAGTGGATTTGTTATATGTACGAGCCGTATCTTCGAAATCTCGAATGTTCGACTTGCAAACGAATGAATTTATCAGTCGTATGTGTCCGACATGGGAGTTTGCGAATACAGTCTTGCGCAGCACGCCACAAAAACAAATAATCATAACCTGTGGTTGTAACGTGTAGATAATAGCAATCATTATACTTAAGTTTATAAATAATACTACTGAACAAAAATGTACACAGTTGAGGGCAGGTCCCGGACACGGATCATTGAACGTTCGATTATTCGCGAGAACGTCGAAAGGATTTTGTTCGTACCAATGATTTCCCCGAATCGAACGTTACTCGAAAGTTCAATAGCAACATCTTCCAAAAACACTGGCGAACAACTTTGTAGCTTCATCTGCTAGTTTTATTTAAAAAAATGAGTATAATGATTGCTATGATCTACACGCTACAGCCACATGTTAGGTTTATTTGTTTTTCTGACGTTCTGCGCAAGAATCTTTTCGCTTACTCCCATATGTGGGACACATACGACTGATAAATTCATTCGTTTGCAAGTCGAAAATTCGAGATTTCGAAGATACGGCTCGTACATAACAAATCCACTCCCATTACATGAAATACGTGAGAGCATTTGGTCGAACGTTCAAAGATACGGGTCCTCTGATTAACTTGTCTTCGCCTGGATGCGATCCTGTTTCAAAATGAGAAAATGTCTTAGTTTTAAAGATAGACTGCTGCATGTGAATGATTACAATTACCCAATGGTTCAAAGTTTGCTTTTTGTTCGCATATCTATGACATGCTGGTAATTACCAGAATTATTCATTTTATCATGTTGCAATTTCGCGTTAAAATCTTGCAATATCGTTCTGAGCCAGCATTTCGCATTATTGAAGATATAAAAATAGAGAATATCATACTGTACTGAACAGATTTGTCCTGTTATTCATTCATTCATGTTATATTTAGACATTATTATTGTACAGATCCTTACCCGAATATTCTAGCTTTAGAATATTTCAGTTTAGAAATTTGATTTGTAATTTCGGAGGCATATAATATACAGGGTATGTAGCTGTTTATTGGGACTGTATTGGTAAAATGTAAACAATAACAGATAAGGGATAGTGTAATTCGAGTATGTTATTATGATATTCTTACTTTATTTTTAATGTATTTTGTATTTAAAGGCTTTGGCAGAAATGTGCAACTAGAATTTCCTTATTTTATTTTAGATCGCAGTACGAGGGTTGTTTTTTATATTTTGCATAAAGAGCTAGAAAAAAAACAGTAGATAACTTTTAAACACTATTGTTTTCCAAATTATTATCCACGAAGATAAATGCATTTTTGCATCCTTTGGAACCAGCCAAAGTGTTGCTACATGACCCGCTTTTAAAACAAATGTCGCCACCATCTTTTTGGAAACAGTTCGAGAACTGATAACGGTTTTGGTTCATCTTGGAACACCCAAACAGCCGACTGATGATTATTTTCGTGTTCGTAAGAGTTAAAGGGGTTCCCATTTAAAAAATCATATGTTTGGTTTGTAACGGAGTTATTCAACACTTTGTATAGTTTGAGATATTTTCAAAATATGGACCTTAAAGACATCTACTAATTTTCTCAATAACATTATTTTATATCTATTAAAATAATCCACATACCTGTTAAAATAAGCCCAAAATGTAATAACATCTGGTTAAACTTTTGAGCGAGTTCCTGCGAAGGATCTCTTTTACTGTTTTAAGTTCTTAATAAAGTTAGTCTGCATTGAAAATTCAGCAGAGTCGTTTTATTTCATCAATTAATACCGAACTTTGTCGTAAGATTGGTACACCCTGTTTACAACTCAATACGCCCCTGTTCAACCATATCCACTTGCCCAGGACATTCAATATGCACGTTATTTTATTAACGTGCGGTTTTTCTTGGAAGCGAATGGACTTTAATTATTTCCCTTAGACAAAGCTAATACAAAATTTTAAAAATTTCTAGAAAACGAGAAAAATCATGATAATAAATGTAATTTTTAATAACTGATTTCCGCTTAATCAAACTAATAATTTGAAAAAATAAAGTTTTTTAAAAAACAAAACAAAAGGTATGCTAGGGCAGACAGACAGTCCCAATTGTCTGAATGCGCTCCTGTTAGATTTCACTTTCTAGATTGAATAAACTCATCTTCAAGGCTGTTACCGATTAAATCATGGGCGTAGCAATAGGTTGTTCGAATAAAAACTTATAAAAATAATTCA
The DNA here is from genome assembly GCA_947563755.1 of Lochmaea crataegi. Taxonomy (NCBI): domain Eukaryota; kingdom Metazoa; phylum Arthropoda; class Insecta; order Coleoptera; family Chrysomelidae; genus Lochmaea; species Lochmaea crataegi. The sequence continues at coordinate 15,435,499 of OX387429.1, read as the reverse complement.
AAGCTATTTAAAAAAATATATTAAACAATTCTGATCTTACACTAAAAGTATTTTTCTGCTCACCCCAAGTAGCATTCTAAATCACTCCATATTTGCACTGGTGGCACTAACGGCTAGTGCCCTTGGTGGCAAAGTTCGGAACTAAATAATTTTTTTTACGTTATCAAAAATTATTCGAAAAAGTGTGCAGTTACAAATAAAAAGCATTCTGAACCCTCATCAATTTTGTGGAGGATATTGGTAGAGAGGGGTATTTTTTACGGTGCCCAAGGGTGTCACTAGTGGTAAATCCGGCCCTATATATTTTTTAGCAAATCCTCTGAATTAATCTTTTCAATCTTGTTCCAATTTTCTTTTAATTCTCAAATTCCTCGCAAAAAATCATAAAATAGTTGCAGTGAGCGTCGTAATGAATACGAGTGTCTTAATAGACATTTAATGCGAGTTACATGTACTATTTTGTCTACTTCCATACTTTAATTTTATCATTAGAAATGTTCGAATTTCAATAACTTTCGAGAAAACTGCAGAGAACTGTCAAAATTTAATATATAAGATCTGTCAGATAGGTAGTCTTTTGTATCTTTCCAACTAGCAATTTTATATTTTATAATGGTTGCGATAACGTTTTCGACACAAAAGTTATAAAACAATATTACTCTCAGGAACGTTTACTATGTGTTTATATATAACAGCAAAATTGGCACCACTTTATAAAATACTTTTCAGTCTCCGTTAATATTTTATAAAGCCTTTTACAATAATTATTAAACAATTTTATAAATATTTCGGCAGCTCTTGGAAAAATTTAACAGCGGCATTATGAATTAAAGGTTTTTCTACTTCGCTATAAAATATACTTGACTATTTCTTAAACTACTTTTATAAAACCACTATACAACAGTTTTATAAAAGCCTTTTGTAGTTTCAGGTAAACGTTATAAAGTAAAAATGCAGCATGAAATCACAACAATAAAATAAAAAAGTTTTATAAATGTATTCTAAAACCTATAAGTAGCAATTTCATATTAGTCACAGACAAAATATAATAAATGTCACCCATTATTTACAAGAAGGAAGCACGAAGCAATTTTAGTAATTGTTGTTACTACATTTATAAAACGCTTTAGCTGTTTACAACAGAATAGTGTTCGATGCATGTCTAATATAACCAATTAGGATATTGGAAGTAATAATAAAATAAACATAAAACAAGACAGTTGCAGAGCCATTACTTATAAAATAACTTTGCTGGCTGGGTAAAAGTACAGTTGCTGCATAAAATATGGGAACTGAAAAATAAATTACGGTATAAATTTTAATAATTTATATAGTAGGTATTTCTAAAAATTTAATAGAACTCTTCATTGATTTGCCTTATTTGTTACACCCATGTTTGTAGTCGAAAAAGGAAACATTTTTATGTCCTTAATACCTCCTAAAAATTTAACCACCGCCACCGCCGGTGATATCCTTCGCTTTCAGTTCTAAGGAAACCAAAACCATCCTTGTACGCATGTTTGTGAGTCATTTTGTGTAAAACCCAACTTCGTTCGTTTTATTTTGTTGATGAAATACAGTTGGAATTTCCAGTCAACAGCAAAATACACTGAATAACAGTATATAATTCTTGATGCAAGGTTATTTTTGATCGTTCTCGTTGAACCAGTTGATTGTGTTATTGTGTAGTCTTGTGATTTTTAAATTAAATTAAAATGGCTGATACCGATACGAAATTTTTTACACTTGAAGAAATCGCCAAGCACGATGGAGACCAAGATACAAGAGTGTGGATAATAATAAGAGACATCGTGTATGATGTCACGGATTTTTTAGAACAACATCCAGGTGGTCCAGAAATAATACAAGCAGTAGCAGGGAAAGATGCTACGGTAGAGTTTGAGGACGTTAGGCATTCATTCTTAGCTAAAAGACAAATGAAAAAATGGAAAATCGGTGAAGTTGTTGCAGAAGAAAGAAAATATCCGGTCGAAGAAAACCAAAGAAGTTGCATTATTATATGATCTTTTTTATTTTAATTAAGACGAATCTTATTAGAAGAATAACTACAACATAACTAGTTTTTAAAGACTTTTATTTTTGTAAAAGAACTGCCTTTTTATTGTGATTAAATATTTAATGTTGTTTTATAAGTTATATGAATAGTGATATGTGTAAAATATTTTTATAACGGCGTAAGTACAGAGTACATTGTATTGTTAAAAAAAAGAATAATATATTGTATGTAAGAAGAATTTAGTTGATAAATTTTAATAAATAACGGTTTTAATTTATTCAATTATTCTGATTACCAACTTCAAAGTAAAGTAACAATTTTGGTAGGTAGTAGTAGATAAATGTACTTTCAATCACCTATTTTTGTTTATATCAAAACCGATTAGATTTCATTTAATGCCAACTACTTTATCAGCTTTACAAGTTTTTGATTACTATATTTTTAAATTATAACTTTCCCAGAATGAGTCATCAGTCTACCAATTAATTTGTTGCTAAATATACTTTTTAGATAATAAAACTGTAATACCAAGGTTATGTTATAAAATAATTTTTATTAGGGTGGTTTAGATAAGGTGAAACAGGGGTAAATAAACGGAAGTACCTAAACTCGTCCCTGAACAGGTAGCAGCTAGCAACCGATAATCCTACCCTTAAACTCGTCCCTGTAGTGCAGGTCGACAAAAATGAACTCGTCCCCAAAATATATTTTAATTTTATCGAGAAGGGCAAGGAAAATCGTTGTGGAAGCTACGCAATGTTGCAAAAACAAGGTAATTTTTAAGAATATATAATCCTTTGCTCGGGGACGAATTTAGTTATGTTGTAAATGATCGTTACTTATCATGGGATAAATTTAAGGGGTCGCTACCTGGTCAGAGACGAATTTAGGACCGGCCAAATAAATCCTATAAATATGGTTGCTTAAAATTTATAATGAAAAATATGTACAAGGTCAATGATTGCAAAAAACCGGTTTTTTTATTAAAATATGCTTTGCTCTGATATTTGGAATTATAGTCCAGTCAAATAATGACACAACTTTGGAATGAAAGATAATTACAAACTTGTATAAATATTTGTACGCTAGTCAAGATATTCAAGGTAAAAAGATCACGTTTTCTGATTATGATTATGATTTGGGGACAAATAAAACATTTGTAAAGCATGAAATTCTCTTTTTTGGACTAAAAGAATGTTTTATACATTCAATCAGCTGATAACGTCAAAAGTTGAATTTACTAGTCAGTACCTACCACTTTTAATGTTAATTGCATGACAAAAATATAAAATTTCGTTATAATATTATATTTTATTGTTCATAATCAAATTGATTGTTACCCACAATGTTTTCGTCTAAACCAGATGGTGAAAATAGCTTACTTAATTTTTAATACGTTTACGACCCTGTTTGTCTACTGCTTTTCATGCTCAATCGAAAATTATGAGGAAATCAAAGTTTGTCCTGAATCAATTGCAGAAGCTAAAACACGTGTTCCTCGCCCTTGTCGACTTGTTTTAGCTTCTGCAATTGATTTTGGACAAATTTTACCTACCTTTAGTTTTTTTATACGTTTTCAGCTGGACAACCTAACAAAACTTCAATTTTTTTATATTCGTTAGACTGGATAAAGTTCTCTGAAGAAGATGCCTAGCTTGACATAAAATTGACACTAGAAAAATCACGAATTGCAGTAATCGGCAAAGTGACACAAACGCCGCCAAACTAAAAGAAAACAGTCAGATTATACCATCAACTCTCCTGACAGACGCAAACTACAGATACTATATGTGATTTTATGTACATCTAACCTAATTTACCTTTATCCAAAAGTTGCTCCCAAGGGAGCTAACGCCTTTTGAAGAAGACGCTGTTAAGTTAGTTTCCGCAACGTGGACGAAGTAACGGATGAAGGTTCGCGCAACGGAACGCGATTTTTAATTTCTACGCCCACTACGTAGTCGGTAAAAAAAACAAAAATTTTGTTGGAGATGGATGTAAACGTAATAGTTGTTAGTTTGATCTGCGAAGAAGAGGAACGTAATCAAGAAAATGCTAAGAAAAAGCGAAAATGGGTTCACGAAATTTACAGGAAAAGGAAGACAGAAAGTGAAAGTGAATACGCAACATTATTTCCGGATTTAATAACTCATCAGGAGAAATTTTTTCAATATTTTAGAATGACATATGAAATCGCTCCCAGCGATTACTTATGACTTCTTTATTTGTGTAATTTTTATGACTCAAATCATATAGTTCTCTATACTCGCTGACAAGAAAAATGAGCCTTTCTTCATCCATTTTGATATAAATGACGTCTTTTTCGTCTACCACTAAGCGCCCACTTCTTCACTCCGCGAAGAAACGCAACGAACTAGGGATGGCGATCTGAAATCGATGAATCGAATAATCGATACCTCGGACCGAATAAATCTTTTTTCTAAATCGATATGTTGTATTGAATCGATTCAGTGAATCGATATTTCACCCTTGAAAATCGACTTTCGATTTTTTTTTGTATTTTTGGTAGAGCGGCTTTTTTTTCAATTGCCCCGGTAACGTCGCAAGTAGTGATGAGAGCGGAACCGCTCGGATCCCAGTAGACTCGAAAGACACTGTTGCTTTTTTTTCAAAAAAGCTTATAGGGAACTCTATAAGTAGGGATGTTTGAAAAATTAAACGATTTTTATATAAATCGATTATTATTTATCGATTTTTCGAGTAATATTAATCGATTTTGTATAAATTACGTGTGTTTGAAGAGTGGATTTTCAGAAACGGCTCTCGTAATATTTATTGACTATTTTTCAAAATTTTGACACCTTTTGACGATTATTGACCATTTCTCAAAATTATTGACCATTTTTTAACAATTATTGACAGTTTTTGACAAAAATCGTCCATTTTTAACAATTAATTGACAATTATTGACCAATTTTGACAGTTTTTCAACAATTTTTTAAAAATTATCGACCATTTTTTAACAATTATTGGCCAATTTTGATAGTTTTTCAACAATTATTGACCATTTTTCCAAACTTTTTGACAATTTTTGACCATTTTTTTTTTAATTATTGACCATTTTTTAAAAATTATTGACCATTTTTTACAATTATTGACCATTTTTGACAGTTTTTCAACAATTATTGACCATTTTTAAAAAAATTATTGACCAACTTTGACAGTTTTGGAACAATTACTGTCCATTTTTCAAAATTTTAACTATTATTGACAATTTTCAATAGTTTTTGACAATAATTGACAATTATTGACCATTTTTCTAATTTATTTAAAAAATTTCGATAATTATCGACCACTTTTCAAAATTTTTGACAATTATTGACAATTTTCAGAAGTTTTTGACAATTATTGACAGTTTTTGACAAAAATCGTCCATTTTTAACAATTAATTGACAATTATTGACCAATTTTGACAGTTTTTCAACAATTACTGATCATTTTTTAAGAATTATTGACCAATTTTGACAGTTTTACAACAATTACTGATCATTTTTTTAAAATTATTGACCATTTTTTTAACAATTATTAACCAATTTTGACAGTTTTGCAACAATTACTGATCTTTTTTTTTAATTATTGACCATTTTTTTAACAATTATTGACCAATTTTGACAGTTTTGCAACAATTACTGACCATTTTTCCAAATTTTTCAACAATTATTGATAATTTTTTTTTAAATTATTGACCATTTTTCAACAATTTTGATAGTTTTTCAACAATTATTGACCATTTTTCCAAATTTTTTGATCATTTTTGAAAATTTTTGTCCATTTTTCAAAATTTTAACAATTATTGACAATTTTCAACAGTTTTTGACAATTATTGACAATTTTCAACAGTTTTTGACAATTATTGACCATATTTCAAAATTTTAACAATTATTGACAATTTTCAACAGTTTTTGACAATTATTGACCATATTTCAAAATTTTTGACAATTTTCATATAATTTTATTTGATTTTTTTTCAATCCGATAAATATCGTTAACGAATAAATCTCTTAGGTTTATTATCGGAATATATACGAAAAGCATCTCCATTTTTAAAACAATCCAAAAAAAAATCAACGATCTTTTCGCAGAAATCGATTTATTTTTTATTAAAATCGATTTTTTCGACAAATCCATTCATTTTGAATAAAGAAAAATCGATTTTTATTTCATCGATGATTCTTTTCCATTAATCTCACACATTCCTAATCCGATACTTTGAGATAATAATATGGTAATAAAAAAATAATTGTTATTATTATCAAATTCCCTGAACTTAAAAAAAGCCCCAATTTTACTGATAAGAGATCCCGAAGAGAAATTGTTTATTTAGGGGTACCTTTCTTGTTGTTTTTCAATAAAAAAGATCGATTTATATTTATATTGTAAAAAATACAAACTTAAAAAAAATCGATTTTTTTGAAATCGATCTTTTAGACCTCGATTTTTTATGTATCGATTCATCAGGTTACGATTCGAATCGATTTAAAAATCGATCTTTTTTAGAAAGAATCGCCATCCCTATAACGAACTAACGGGAAAAATATTCTCGCCCGAGCCCGATAGTTCCGCCAACGGCTGTGCGGGGCGTTGCCGATACGTACGCGCGGTTACAATTACGTACCAGGTAAAAATAAATTCGCGTTCCGTTGCGGCGTGATCCGTTGCCGGCCGAGCCGGTCTAGTGCGCGCGAACCTTAACTCTGGTAAAAAAATTTTTGTATCACTTTTTTTCTTGAAAATACCTTATAGTTTCTGAATTTAATGTGAAATTGGTCAAAAAAATGATTTAATCAAATTTACCCGTTACCCCTTCCACGTTGAACGCTGATGATGGCAATTAAAAACGCGCGTTTGTAGTGAACAATTTATCACAGCAGGCACCGTACATAAACAAAGAATAGTAGGTTTACACGTCGTCGGCAATTTCAACGCGCTTATAAAGGCATGCCGAAAAACGGTCGCTGAAAAACATGTGCACCGTATATACAGGGGCCAAGCGATTTACTACTTTCATATCTTTAGATTTTTATATTGAGTATTTGGTATGGGAAGGAATTTAATTGTTTAATATAAACGCACTACTGTATAGGAAGATAAGAAATAACTAAATGGAAAATATTTACAAGGATGCGTAGATGATATTTTTAAAAAGACTTTAAATGTTGCTCCGATAACATTTTTACATGCTAAATTATTGAAGTTATCTACAAATATATTTTCAAGTTGCGTTACATATTCAACAAAAATTACGAAAAGTAGGTACATTGAGCCCACCAAATGGAAATCAGAAGAAATATAGGTATTTATGCCCCATCTCTACTCTTACAGTCGTCGACATAACATATTTTTCATTCATTCATATATTTGGGTTGTGCTCATCAGCCCAGGCACTTGAACTGAAACTTTGTACCATTTCCCATGTTATCTGCTTCCATTCCAGAAGCTTCGTGTCTTCTATAAAGGCCACTAGTTTGACTAGAGGGATTTTCAGTAGTTGTGATGGCTGTATAAATTCCTCTCCAAAGTGCTTCCGTCAAAGTTCTTGTAAGTCCTCACAGAAGCAGAGTATGTGGGTAGGTGTTTCATCATCAAGTTCACATTTTCTGCACAAAGGTTCACTAACTTTGCCCATTTTGTACAGATGTTTCCTCAAGGTGCAGTGTCCAGTCACCAGGTCCGTAACTGTCTTCAAATGTCTCTTACCCAGTTTCAGTAGCCTGGTTGAGAGTTCCTTGTCTACCTTGTTCAGTAAACTCTTTGTATGATGGTGCCCTTGTGTCAGCCTCCATTTGAATTGGTGTTCCCTATCTAGCCAGTTCCCGATTTCCCCTCTTATGCAATCTTTTGTGATTCCTGAAAACGGTTCCGGACCTATGAAGTCTCCTTTAGAGCCATCTTTAGCTAACTGGTCCGCCATTTCATTACCTGCAATCCCCTCATGTGCCGGCACCCACATTAGAGACACTTTGTTGTCTCTTGCCAGCCTGTTGAGGGATTCTTTGCAGTTTTTCACATAACACATTTACGGCATTTTATTTTTAATAATTATCCCGTAATAAAAAAACTATTCACTGTTTATGAACGGTAGTGTCTATAACTTTTATATGAAATTTTTTTTCGTATCTCCGAAGAAAACGGATGTATCAAACTCCGGAGTATAAGTTGAGCACCCTGTATGTATTAAGAAAAATTACAATGAAATGTTTATTTAGAAATTAAAGACCGTTTATGACTCTATGAAACAATCAAGAGATGATGTTCTTATCGTCGATCTTCCATTATATGTAGAATTTAAATTTCAAAAAAATATTATCAACATTAGAATATTAGGCTGATATGATATAGTTGTAGACGGATTGAATCTACTGAAATCTGAAATATTTTTTTAAATATTTTGGCAACACAAATATGTATAATCGTATGAAAGCTTTGCCAAATTTCATTAAAAAAAACAAATCTATTTTAAAAAATGATTTGTACATTATCAAGATTTCTTTGTACCTAATTGTTAAATTTTATTGTAAATAATAAACTCCAAAACTAATAATCATTAAAATGGCTAAGTATATATGCTACCCATTTTTTTCACTCTATATCAAGAAGGTTTTTTTACCGAATTTATAAAGAATTTTATGCTCTAAACCTTTTCTAATAACTTCAAATAAAAATGACTAAAAAAATTTGATTTTTACAAAAAAAATCTAACCTTTCACCTTAAATAAATAGCAAGTTTGTACAAAATCAAATGGAAAACATAAAACACGTGTTCGTCGCCCTTGCCGACTTTTTCCTTTAATCGGAAAACTTTTTCCTTTGACAAGGGCGTCGAACACGTGCTTTAGCTTTTGTAATTGATTTTGGACAGACTATACCTTATGAACTTTCATTCAAAGATTTATCAATTTTTTCAATATTTTATGTGGAATATAGAGAAATTTCACACCCCGTAAGACTTTTCTAATAACTCAAAATACTATTTAGAACAAAAGAAATGGAAAGTCGATAAAAATCCGAAATTTATAACTTTCAACTTTGAATTATCTTGTTTCGCGTACTCGATATTTTATGTGGCTTTTTACATAACCGATACAAAAATAAAACCAAGATTAATACAAGTAGTAGTTACTTGATGTACTTATATACAGAGTGTTCAATTAAGAATTGTCCAAATAGTAACTGGAGAAATATTGGAACATACAATAATATGAAGATTTAACTTAAAAACTCTTCTTCCGAGATACAGGGGGTTTTATTATAAATATTATAAAATGATTTTAGCCAGTTGTTTTGACATCTTCCAATATTTTTTGTTCATACTTGGCAAACATTTTACATTTACTATAGGGAACTGAATAATTTTCCTCTTTTACCAGAGGCGTGCAGTAGGGATATAATAACAATAATAGTTTTAGATATTCATTAATTTAAAAGTAAAATTTTGATAAACATCAATATGAAAAAATCATTGGAAATATAATTAACTGAAACTAATAAATTTTATAACCAAACTAGCTTTTTCCCGCGACTTCGTCCGCTTAGAAGTCGAAAATGGTTCTCATAGGATTTGTAATTAGGTTTTTCCGTTGTTAATTTCTTCCATCAATTCTGTTAAAGAATGTTTATGCAAAATTTGAAATAGGTTGGACCAAGGAATCACGTTTTACCATACAAACTGCCCCCGTTTTTCACCCCCATAGGGGTAGAATCTCGGAAAATCCTTTCTTATCGGATGCCTAGGTCATACAAAGAACACTCTCTCCAAGTTTCACGTCTCTACTCTCTACTGTCAGCGGTTTAGGCTGTGCGTTGATCTGTCAGTCAGTCATTCAGGACAATGCATTTGATATGTATAGATTGAAGTAGATTGGACCAAGGAATCACGTTTTCCCATAAAAACTTTGCCCCCGTTTTTCAACCCCTTATGGGTAGAATTTCGGAAAATCCTTTCTTATCGGATGTCTACGTCATACAAAGAACACACCCTCCAAATTTCAGGACCCTATGGATCAGCGGTTTAGGCTGTGCTATACAAGGGAAATATTGACTAATTCTGAATAATTCCATTTAAACGCAAATAACTTGAAAACTACTTTCTCTATCGCACTGAGACAAGAGGATGATATTTACGTAGAAAGTAACGAAGAATCAAAAGAACATGCTGAAATTATTATAACGACAGTGGCGTAGATTGTAGGGATAGGGATATCCTTACCGCTCGACTCTGGTAAACGGAAAACGATATATTTTACCATTATTTACCCCCACAAAACCGTAATTGTTCCCTTCACGAAGAGGAAAAAATTACAGCGACTCCGCCAACCAATTTTAGGCGGCGTGAGCATTCCATTTGCGACGGAGGTGAAATATCTAGGGGTAATTTTAGATAAACAACTCACTTGGAACGCCCACTTGGAAAGAGTGATAAACAAAGCAGGACTATCCCTCTGGAATCTCAGAAGGGTATGTGGAAAATCTTGGGGTATGAACCCCAAACAGATTTACTGGATTTACCAAACAATGGTTAAGCCAATGGTCACGAATGTCTCAGCTGCCTGGTGGACCAAAAGTCTGCAAAAGACAGCTAGAGCAAAGCTGCAAGGCTTGCAGCGAACAGCATACCTGGACATTACCGGAGCAATGTCATCCACACCAACGGCAGCTATGGAAGCCCTCCTGCAACTAACTCCTCTCCACATTCATTTGGAGAAGGAAGCCAGGAGAGCAGCTCATAGAATGATATCAATGGAGAGGCAAATAAATGGAGAGACTCTGAGGGATCACTCGGGAATGCTGAGGGAAATACAAAATCACCACATTCTGGGGATGCCCTCGGATCTCTCTGTCACAACACTTCACGTGGATAAGCCATTCCCACGAGAGACCAATGGGACAGCGAAGAAATCTCCTTCCTAGAAACGGACTACGTCATTTACACTGACGGATCCAAAACCGGAAACGGGGCTGGAGCGTCGGTCTTCAACAGGAAACCCAGAGTTGAAATCACAGCCAACCTGGGTAGGTACGCTACCGTCTTTCAGGATGAGGTATACGCCATTGAACTGGCTGCAAAAGAGCTGATGAATCAACCTGTTGTTAAAAAGAACATACACATCCTGTCAGATAGCCAGGCTGCTCTTAAAGCACTGAGCTCGAACAGGATAAAATCTAAGCTAGTATATAACTGTCTACAATCCCTTGATATACTAGGCACGGAAAACAGAGTCAATTTGACCTGGGTGCCGGGGCATCGAGGAGTGGAGGGCAACGACACTCTGGCAAAGAAGGGATCAGAGCCTCTATTTATCGGACCTGAACCATTTTTTGGCATTGCGGAAAGCAATGCTAGATCAGCCATAGCTACCTGGGCGGAGAGGAAAACCTTCACGTACTGGGCAGAAATACCGGGGCTCTCTCACTCGAAGGCGTTTATATACAACCCTCCGAGTACAAAAAATAAGCAGATCCTGGAATGGAGTCGAACAAACCTACGCATTCTGTCGGGACTGCTTACAGGACATTGTCGACTAAATTACCACCTAAAGAACTGGTTCAGACCTCGGATTGTCGGTTCTGTAATTTGGAGGACGAAACTGCTGAGCACATACTATGCTCATGCCCAGCTTTGGGCAGGGTAAGGTATAACATATTCGGTTCTAGTACCTTAGAGCCGAGCGACTTCAAAAAAGTATCACCAAATACAACCATGGACTTCGTCAGAAACACAGGCTTGTAGGGTGAATTATAATCCCTAGGGGTGAGCCACAATAGACCCAACGGGTAGTGATGGTAGGACCCGGCTCATTTTGGTTACCCGGGTCTTCCAGATCAATCATTAAAATGACCCGTTCTTGAAGATTCGTTCATATGACCTTGTTTATTTGTTCCATCGTTTCATGATGTGAATGAAATGAACGGCATAAATTATTATGCAGATTTTAATATTCATTTATTTATTAAACTTCACGTCTGCTTATGAACCTTCATTAGAGTGGATGAATGATGAATGACTGAATTTGTAAATAACAATCCAAAAATTGGAATAGTTTGTATTTTTTGTCAAATTAAAACATAAATGTACTACAACAGCGGTGTCTTGGTTCAGTTCATTCGAACGACCGGGTCACAGAACGTGATTGAATCAATCACGGGTCTTGGAACTGATTCGGTCTTTGAGAACGGGTCGTTCGTGACCTTCCCATCCCTACCAACGGGGGTCGCAGTGGAGGTGGCGAGAAGGCCCCACTCACATAGAACCTAACCTAACCTACCATTATTTAAAGTATCCTAATACATCTAAACTGTGTGAACAAAAAGGTGTCAAAACATCGGGCTAAAATAATTTTATAATAACTTAGAGTAAAACACCTTGTATCTTGGTAAGGAGAAATATTTTATTTAAAGTTAGGTATAAGTTCAAGGTAAATCTTCATATTTCTCAGGTAACTATATGGTTAATTCTTGAAAAACGCTGAAAAATAATTTGTGTGAAGAAGCTACCACGGATCGATTTTTAAATTTAATTTCCTAGTATTGCACTATGTATGTAGCTTAATTCACAGATGGGCGTATAGAAAACTGTTGATTTTTTTAAGTTAACAACTTGTCAATCTTTCAGATTATTTTGGAAACAGACAACAGTCTATTGTGGCGTGTTGTTTTGAAGATACATGATTATAAACGATTATAAAAGATATGTAATTAAATATGTTAGGACGAGGCAAAGGCGGTGAAGTTTAGGGAAAGTCAAAGTCCCGATCAAATCGTGCAAGGCTACAGTTTCCTGTAGGAAGTATACACCGTTTGCTAAGAAAAGGAAATCTTGCAGAAAAAGTTGGTGTTGGAGCTCCTGTTTATTTGGCAGATGTGATAGAATATTTGGCTGCTGAAGTATTGGAATTGACAGGAAATGCAGCAATGAGATAATAAAAAAACACGAATAATTCCTAGGCATTTACAATTAGAGATCAGAAACGATGAGGAATTGAACAAATTATTGTCTGGAGTTACTATCGCACCGAATATTCAAGCTGTACTTTTCACTAAAAAAATTGAAAAAAAAGCTTAATTCAATATTTTATGAAACTCTGTATATGTTACGCGTGGTGTAGTTAAAAAATATAACATAAATATGATGAAATTATACGATTTCACGTAACTTCTAATCATTAATTAATAAGTATAACCCACTTTTTTCTTAAAATTTTCTCTTTTTTAATTACAGACAATAATTTAAATTGCGTACCTCGTAGATAAAGAGGTTTCTAGTATAAATACTTTTTACTATTCAACTATCGACAGTTTCGGAGGAGAAATGTCCACTGTCCACTAGGTAATGGAGTGTTGTTTTTGTTTTTTTACTTTAAACAATTCACTTACATATGTGTATATGTCGTTAATTTTAATAATCAGGCTAAACAGTCTTTTCACTAGGACCAATAAAAGTTTTTTTCTCACTTCCGGTTAACCAAAAAAGCAAAAAGGCATTTTTAAAAAATCTTGTTTGTTTGCTTTTTTAAATGTAACACCCTGTATATTTTCTGATGAAAGGAAAGCCACTGACCTTCAAAGAGATCAGTTAATTCTACATGGATTTAAAGAAACCTTATACCGACAATTAGCTGAGAAAGAATTGGCTTTTTTTTCGTCAGAAAATATGTAGGGTGGTTACATTTAAAAGTTTACAAAGTTTAAAAAAAACGCCATTGTTGTTTGGCGATAAAAAAACTTTAATTAGTTTAAACAAAACATTTATCATTGAGAAGTATTTCGATGAAAACGGCAAGTATCTGTCTTTATTCATTTAAAAGTTATAAGCTCTTGAAATACCTAAAACTATAATGGGACACCCGGTACTATATTAATATGATAATATGAAATAATATACATAAAAGACTTATTGCTGCATTTTAACATTGCCAGCTGTTGCTTGCTGGTGCTACTTCTAGCTGCAGGCCTTCAGCAGCTGGCATCTAGCCTAGTGTGACCGCATCTTTAAAGTACAATGACCGGAAAGAACTCCTTTCACTTTCTTTTATTGACTCCTGCTCAAGTTTAATATTTTTTTGGTCAGCGACTCCAGACTTGTAGTTCCGTTAGTCCTACTCCTTGAAGCAATCTTAGGATGTCCGTAGAGCATCAATTTAGGAAAATCTTCCTTGTTTGTCCAATAATCTCCCAGGTGTTGTGCCCTGGGATTCTGTAATGTTACGCATTTAGCGAGCATGTGAATGGAGGTTTCGTTTTCCACTCTGCGGAATTTACATTCTTCCTCCTCCGCTAGCTTAAATTTTTTGAGCTGTCCATTCAGAATGCAGGACACCTGTCAAATCTCTTTGTGCAGTCTTACTCTCGCTTATGCTTTTTTCTGATCTCACCTGGTCGTAGTTTTCCATGAGTATATTTGACTGTCTTAGCCCTATTTTGGCACACACAATAGATCTGTAAAGACTCTTAGAAGCACATAAGCCCCATTTTTATCTTACCTTAGCCCTACATTACTAGATTTTTCCATTGGTCCAATCTTCTAGTTTTTTCGAACCCCAAAAGGTTTCTGGTCCCCAAAAGTGTGTTACAGCCCTTTTTTTGGCCTGTTCATTAGTTCATCTGCTATTTTGATCCCCCCATTCCAGTGTGTCCTCGACACACTTTCCTTGTGCGAGATTTTCCGCTTCAAAGATGCTTAGGGTTTTTCCCAAGGTTGTGGTTCCTCTTTCGTACAAACGTGGAAGGGAGTCCATTGTTTTAGAACCATATCTGTATACAATTTAATATTATTCGTGGTTAATGATGGAAGGGAAGGAATATTTATATAATTTGGTTATTTTCATCAAATTATTTTTGATGATTGTCCTCTGATGTTCGTGCTTAAGTAAAGCATTTATAAATATAATGCTTTTATTGCAATTTGTATATTCTTTTTGTACGTGTTTAGATTAGTTCGCGGGAAAATTAATATGAGAACAATAAATTCTGAAATTACTAATACCATTGTATAAACTTTATACAATGCTAATACCCTCTAAACCAAGTAAGCAATAAATTCCAAATAGACAATGAATCGTTAATAAAAAATATTTATTCCAACCATATGTAGATTACAACTTTTTATTGTAACTAAAAATTTCCAAAAGTTTATTTAGGAGGTGTGTTCTGCTTTTTCCTTATTATTGATAGTTCCTAATTCCCAGATGTTTAAAAAATCTAATATGTATCTAAAAATGGTTTAAAGTCTCATCAGAACAACTTTTAACATTCTTCTAAACCGATATAAAATAGCTGAAGTCTATCATTTCTAATGTAGCATCGGTGGTTCAGTGGTAGAATGCTCGCCTGCCACGCGGGCGGCCCGGGTTCGATTCCCGGCCGATGCACTCTTTTTTTTGTCTTTATTTATTAATGTGGACGAAAATATTGCTACGTATTTCAGTTTTCTTTTAACTAATTTTTAACTCGCGCATAATAACTACATTCCACAATTCCTACATTGACAATAATTATCTGTCTAGTCTTACAATTTTTATCATTGACAGTAAGACCATTTATAATCATAAGTCATAGTGCAACATTACGTGCTCTTCTTTTATTCTTCATATTACCCTATTGGGGGCAGTCCACGCATGAAGTTATTTACCAAATTATATTGTTTGGCCATGTCATCTTATCTCGGAGGGCTACTACCTGGAAGGCTGTCATTGGGAGTGAGTAAGTATACACATTGTTTGTAAAGAGGGATTTTCCTCCCTATATTTATTTTAGTATTCATAGTATATTGTGTTTCTGAATTAAGAATATCAAAATCAACCCAATTAATAATCAAGAAACATATACATAATATTCAATTTACTTATAATTACAGGTAACTTTTCTTTCGGGTCGAGATGGGAAATTCATGTTCGAATGGGTCCAGGGCCCAAACAGTGTTAGACTCATCCCAAAGGGGATGCCTACCAACCAAACCCACCTCAAACTCGCCGTTACCCCCGCCTCGGAATCACTACCCTAGCATACTTCGAGACGGGCGGCGATCCCACGCATACTCTCCGCTCACACCGTCGTGTTCTCCCTACTATCACTCCTACTTCTCATGCCATATCGAGTCCTTCTCTCCCCCTAACCATGCTCTCTACTACGCCACTCACCTCCATCCATTCCTCCTCCCCCTTCAACATTATCTCTACCATGTTCTCCCAGTACAGCGCCTCCTAATTACAGGTAACTGTAATTAAGTAAATAACTACAAAACCGAGATGATTTTTTGTCAATATAGACTTTTGGTTTGTGGTTAGATGTGGGGATGTCGCGATTCTTAGCATTTCCTTTACTGAGGTTAATGTATTGATGTGGTTTCAACGTTGTCTCCAGTCCAGGATTATGCTCTCAGGGCTTCTGGACGGATAGCATCTACCTTGTACTGATGAGGCCGAAATACATCGAAACCGGTGTACAAGTGATGTTGTCCCTTCTAATTACAAACCAGAATGGTTGGTAATATCTTGCAGATATATCAACCCCGTTTAACTTAGAAGTGTAATTCAATGTCTGTCGGGTCATATAGCCCGAGAAGTAGTTGTTGCTTCTTAGTGAACGGTTCTTTGAAAAATAGTTTTCAAAAACTTTGTAAGGCGTTATAATAGTATTAAACTATTACCTTTGACATCCATAATATTCAAACATATTTGTTGGTACTTTTTATAGAAATGCTAAATTACAATGTTGTTTTGATATAATTGTTTAGTAAACTATTTATAGCTCCAGACATGCATTTGTGAAGAAAATTGGGAGTTTCAGTAGACATCGATTTTGTCTGCTGTCTCACCAATATAGGTTCGTTTTAACCCATTAGCGCCGAAATTAATTTTTTTTAATTATAATGATTTTATTTACATACTCTATAATAAAATGACATATTTAAGGCACATGTTAAGTTACATACGATTGAGAGTTTGGTTTTTTGAAAAATGGGGACCGCTAGGCTCTTTACAGGCAAAATTCCATTATATAAAAAAAATGGCGCAATTTATACATTTTGTCTGACGGGTCTATATTATTATTGTCGGCAAAATGAATAAAGCGGCAAATTTTCAAAAACCGATCTCGCCTCATGGCGTTCGCCACCAATTCATTTTGCATATCTAGTGAGTTTTCCCAGTAATTTCTTTTTGACGGAAGTTGGTTGTACCCACTAAGAGCTAGGATTCCACAAAATACTCTTAGCTTCTCTAATGTAATGTTTGGATCTGGAGCATTTTTAAATAGAGCATATTTTCGCGTTTCTTCCAGAATGAGTTCAAGAAGTTCGTCTGTAAAAAATTGTTCGAATATTTCCACAAAGCTCATGTTGGCGTACAAAGAGTAATCACTGGCTGGAAATAAATAGTTTGAAGGTTGAATATCACCATCCTTACAAAATCTGGTTTCGTCAAGCTGAGTAACTAATGTCAGAGAGGATCTTATCGAATGCACATTTTCCAGCTGATGAGTTGACGCTGTTTTCATGTTTGCCCTATTTTGTATATCGGCACGATTTTCAGAAACTACTTCGTCTTCTATACCAAAACGACTATCATTTGTTAAAAGAACTTCAGCAGTAGCATTTAGTTGTCTGGCACTCAGATTGTCAGCGAACCCACCTTCGTCTTCTTCACCTGAGTCTTCGTCTGTGAGAACATGACTATCAGGTGGCTCGAAATATATATCACTAACCACGTTTTCATTGTCGGAGTCATAAGCCATATCAATTGCTTCTTTTAATGTAAAGTCAAGAAAACAGTGTATTCTGTGTAAAATAATTTAATTTTTAAAAAATTGCAAAGCGCTTTCGGCTGTTAAGCCATCATCAGTGCGATACTCGTCAAGTATGTACAAGAAACCAAATTAAAAAGTCGACAACACATTGATTAAGCAGTCATAAAGAATTTAAAATTTACATCAAATTTAAAATTTAAATTGTTCCCCTGTTTTGGGGTACGCTATTGTTAACTTTTAAAAATTTTCAAAATTTAAAGTTTCTAGCTACACGTGTTTGTAGAAACGGAAAATGAAGTGAATGTAAGACCACCTCTAAAATGAACAAAAATTACAATTGCGTATCTCTAAAATCTGACCGTGAAAACTGAACTATTACCCTTGAAATCTATAATATTCAAACCTATTTGTTGGTACTTTTTATTGAAATGCTAAATTACAAAGTTGTTTTGATATAAATGTTTAGTGAACTATTTATAGTTCTCCAGACATGCATTAAAAATTGGGTGTTTCAGTAGAAATCGATTTTGTCTGCCGTCTCGCCAAGATAGGTTCGTTTTAATATGGGGATAGGGGCGCAGAAATAAGTGTTCAGAAGGTACAGAGTCGAATACAAATAATTAAAAAGATATACTAGCTAAAAATGCAGAAATGCACAAATTTCAAATATTACCATAAATATTATATTAATATAAATATTTTTTCTAGAACCAGTGATAGTGATAGCAATTTAACCTCGAAGAGAAACATATATAGAGGCGTAAAAACTAAGGGGATAAAAGTTGCCACTAATCCCGATAGCACGCCACTGGTTAACTTATGTCACAATATTACATGATTTTGATTTATGGCAAATTTTGAATTTTGATTTAAAACTTTTAACACCCTGTATTTCGGTAACTAAGCCCTTTAGGGGTTAATGTTACTACATCCAAATGTATCAAATAACGAGAGCTCTCCGAGGTAGAAAGTTGTCGATCGAATATAGTAACACCCTGTATATCTCATTCAAAGCTGACATGGAATAACTCTTGATCATTAAATTATTCCAAAAACGGCAAAATAATAACTGCTGGCTGAATGTGCCATTATAGCATTTTATTACGAACGTTTACTGAACCATAGCTCCTCTATTCTCTTCAGAATGTTGTTTTGGATTATCTGTTAGGTTATTTTTTCTTGTGCTAACAGTTAAAATTATGACGCAATTAACAAACATCGAAAGTTTTCTTTGCCAAAGTCCATTTTTTTCGTGTAATTTAATTTTTTATTGAAATTCTGAAGTGCCAGGAGAACGCACGAGCTTGAAAAATTTCCCCTGCGACGCCGGACGGGGAGACTTTAAATTGCTTTGCCTTTTGCCTCCTTCCAAATTACCGTATCATCATGATCAGACCCTTTTGACACTTCAGTTTGTGTGAGGATCCACGGACCGTGTAACTGCGCCTTTACTTTACACTATAATTCGACCGATCGAATTCCACTATTTTTCTTAGTTGGAAAGTAGCAGTACACGATATTAGTGATACTTTACGGTGAATGACACGCTATGAATTATATTACGACCACAAATGTAGAATTAATTATGTATATCACACTTTGGGAAATACTTTTTCTAGACGATGTTCTTTTTTTAATTTAAGCACGTTTCTCAGCTACTAATATAACAAATATTAAAATTGAATCTAGACGTTAAATGCTGGACTTGAAATATGAGCATACAGAGAATATTATGTTAAATGTAAATTAAAAAAATTAATTACTTGAAATCTAGTAATTGATAATCTCTAGGAGGTACTAAAAAATGAAATGACAGAACTAGTCGCCCAAAATAGTGAACCAATACGTATAGTATACGAAATAAGATCAATAAGGAATAACTAGCATGGAAGACCAAGAAAAAATAGATCGGTAAGGAGACTTGGGTCGAATTTAACTTTTTTCCATATTATTAAAATTTGCGACTGTCAAATACAAACTACATGACGCAGATTTCTCAAAATTTGACAGTTATAGTCATAAAGAGTAATAAATCTTCGTGACCATTACAAAACCAATACAGAATGAATCATCCAATTAACATTAAAATATTATCGCGAACATAAATTTTTTTGTATTCATGTGTCGGGCAGGTAGCTTCAACCCGTATCAGTACGAGTTTAGGGCTTTTTCTATTGTCAATATATTAAAAATTGAGTTATTACGGTAGTCAGTGTCGTGGGCTGAGAATGAAATTAATGTTATGAACGTTTTGAATAAATCTGAATTGTATAATTTGAAAGTAATTGATTGTTTCTCTTTTGGCTTATTTACTAAATAATATCGATATTTCGTTGGATCGATATTTGTTCAACATCCCTACAGCTACCTACCAAACGGTTTTGTTGTACAATAACATAACATAACTCGCTAATATGAGAAATATGATGACGATTATAACTCAGTCGAATTGACAATTATAAGAAAATTCACTTTCGTGGTAAAAATTTCCAGTGACAAAACAAAATAAACACAATAAGTATTACTGATATCAATTTTGAGGCCAAAAATCAGATTATTTGACTTTGTTTATATTTTAGGAAAACCGTAAAATACCTACCGCAAAATTTAGCTCAGACTGTGCTGAAATTAAGAAGCTTTTAGGAAATTATGTGATGTTATTTGATCTCATTTCAAGACATTTTAAGTATTATCCATATGACTGCAATCGGCGAAGTAGTCACAAAAGAATTGAAAAAGCGAAATCATTTCCGGGGTTCGAACCCGAGAACGCCTCTGCTATTTTGTTTTTTTCATGAAGTTGATAATTTCGGTTATTCTTCATTATATTTTTATGTAGTTTCCACAGGAGCGCGGGTTTAATACGTTATTTTGTTTCCCCATTGGAAATGCTGTATTCAGAAGCCCACCTAACCCCATTAAAATCAAAACAATATTATCGGGAGCACTGAATTTCAGTTTTGCCCGTGGTTCCAAAATCTCTAGTGCCGGCCCTGCGCACTCGAGATCAAATTATACGTTTTTCGCTCATCTCACAACTAAAGCTGGATTTATGAAATCTGTTGTTCGTTATTAGTTGTTCGCGATTCCCGCTGCTCGAAAATAAAACATTGATATCACATACATGCGTTTATAAACCACTGTTGTCGTGTTGTTCGTAGTCGCTGCTCTTAGATCCGTGATTCGCAGTTCCGCCAATGAAAACTGAAGTTAGTGCCACGTGACTTTCTTGATATATATATATTGATACAAAAACGAGAAACAATAACTAAACAACAATAATCTGTAATGTAAATTTTTCTGTCGTACGACAAGCGTCATCTTTGTGACCAATCAAATTTCAACATCACCAGCAACGAAAAACCAATATAAATTAGTCAGCTCGGGAACAACTGCGAATACGGCGAGCAACGAACAACGGGAACAACAGAGTTTAAAAATCCAGCTTTAATAGTAATAATTTTCGAAATAGTCGAGTTCCTTCAACTTCCGGATACTTGACCTTTTTAATAGCAAACGAGAATTTCATATATTTTAATGTTTGGCTAGTGCTCCGATAAAAGGTAATCGACGCCACTGAGGCACTGAATATACTCATATTTGGAAATCCGCCTCTGACTTAAAGGTTAGAGTACTAATTCACGTGAATCTAGTTGTTAATGCAAATCGCAGATAAATTTTATTTTGAATGAAATTTGTACATCGGAAATCCCTGATAACGCGACAACATAAAAACTTTCCAATAAACTTTATTGTCGTATCTTAGTTAGTGAAATAAGCAGTTCATTTAAACGATGAATGAAAATATTAAAATCGAATACTACTTTCTGGAAGAAATCTCCAAGCATGACGGACAACAAGATCCTCGAACGTGGATAATACTAAAAGATACTGTTTACGACGTCACGGATTATTTAGACGACCATCCCGGCGGAGCGGAATTGATAAAAGAATGGGCCGGTAAAGACGGCACGAAAGAGTTCGATAACTTTGGACATTCATCAGACGCAAAAAAAGAACTTAAGAAATATAAAATTGGTGAAGTAGTTGAAGAAGAACGAAAGAGAAAATTAAAAAAAGAAGATAATAAGCAAATAGTAAAACAGAAGAGTTCGAAAGTGAAAGATTCTCCGGATTATGTTCCTCAAAGAAGTTGTATTTCTATTTTAACTTGTGGAATGCTGGCATAGTTTTTATATTAATTGTGATTATTTATTTATACGTTTTGTGATATTTGTGGAAATAGTTTTAAATTACGTACAGTAAATTTACTAATATCAAAAATATTTTATTGCAACTACTGCCAAATATTACAAATTGTAATCTTTGCTACTGCTCAAGGTAAGATTTATACACGTTGAGTAAAGTTTGTCCAAAATTAATTGCAAAAGCTAAAACACGTGTTCGTCGCCCTTGCCGACTGTTTCCTACAGATGCTTAAACCATTGTTTAAGTAGACCTACTTATACACTTCTTAAACTTTTGAAATTGATTTTGGATAAACTTTACCTTTTGGGTCTAAATGGATAATTCTGAAGTTTCTTATTATATTTTTTTCGCGATCAGAAGAAAGGATTAACCAAGTGGCGTGCAAGTACACATATAAAGTAGGCACTATTCATTAATTTAAAATTTATTAAGTTATAATAAAATTTTATTAGCTATATATCAATTAGTTTTTTATTTTAGAGTTAAGCACATTGGACACGCTCTATTTTTCATGATTATTAATTCATATTCATTCATCGGCATATGCCGATCAAAGGAAAAAGTCGGCAAGGCGACGAACACGTTTTTTAGCTTTTGCAATTGATTTTGGACAAACTTCACCCGCTATGCCGCGGAAATTCCTTTGGTCTCTACCGACATTTGGCCGCTGGCAAAAACATGCCGGCGACCTGGATAGATATTTTTATTTTAAAATTTTCAGTTGGCACTGCCGCTGGCCGAGCCCAGTTTGGTAAAGCCTCGGCTTTAGATTGCATGATTTCAAAGCAAACTTAACGCCGATACATTTCGATCAATTACAACCAATAAGTTGCCTTATATAGTAATGAATCGCACCTTCAGTCCTTGTGGACAATACCAAAAGTTCAATGCTCGCCATGGAATTACGACCGTACCCTCAAAGATTCGTTTGTTCCAATTGACTTCGTACCATCTTCATTTTTGAATTGAAAACATTTTTAGCCTCGGTGAGCAATTTTTTCGGCAAAACATGTAAGTGAGTGACGGCAACGCGTTACCGTCACTGTGTCACCGATATGCGAATACGACTTGTGCGTGCTGGACTCTTTTTCGAAAACATTTTTATAAATTTGTTTGTAAAAATTTCGGTCAATATGTAGAATCAGGGCTGGAGCTCAACACTGGTCCACAATTTTTCCATATCTATTTATGTCATTAACAAATGATATCTCATGTAATCTTATGATGAAGGACTCCATAAAACCCCATAAAAAAATAGCTTGCATTTTCAGCTGCAGCAGTTCGCCTCTCTACGTAGTTCCTATGACGACCAATTTTTTTTAAATCTCGTGTTTTACATTATAAAACCAAACATCGTTACTTTTTATTTAAACCTTTTAAAAACAGCACGTCACTGTCTAATGAGCATCGTTTCGTAATTCAGGAAAATGATCCACTCTCTAAAAAGCCTTTTGTCGGCTCAGCATTGCCGACAAAGGATGTAATAGATTATCCATACTTCTTTTTAACTCGAATCATAAGTGACTCTTTAGTACCTAATAAATAATTAATCTCATGGTTTTGTTATTTATTACCTATCAGCTCTAATATCTCGCGTATATAAGTCGAAAATGATTGTAAAATAATAAATTATAAATCCGTCTCTTTTTAAAACTGTGTGACATTATCTGAAAAGTTGTTACTCGGAGGATATTATTTTATAATCGTCTGGATTAAATAACTCAAAAAATTATTTCGTTACTGGGTAATGAGTTTAAATGTGAGGTAAGTGAAATGACGTAACCATATACCTACCTACACTACTAAGCAAACAGTTAAATTTTAATAAATATCTTATTTATTCCTACACATTTAAAAATATCACCATAAATTTTGCTAGAAACAAACCCTCAAAAAAGTTACCTTTCCACCAAAGGATCAGAAATATAGGTTACGACAATGAGCAGTTTAAACACTCTCTAGCATCAACATTAAATATCCCTCCATGGATCATTCAAATACCATATATAGAAACATCCCTAACATTCTATCAAAAACAGTCCACCACCCCCCCCTTACAGATGAATAAGCATCGAAATTTTCCAAATTCTCTTTCATTTACACTGATGCATCCAAAACAATTACAGGGAATGCTGCAGCTTACATATGTAAAGATAGAAAATTTGCTCTGCGTTTGCCACAAAATTGTAGTATATACTCTGGAGAGGCGTTTGCTATACTCCATGCCCTCAAAATGCGCAAAACAGCAAATGAAAACAACTTTCTCATTATCTCTGACTCATTAAGCACCCTAACAGATCTGACAAATTTATACCCATCCCACCCGATCCATGAACTCGTTAAAAACGAATTTTATAACTTGCGAGATAAAAACATCTCGTTTTTATGGGTAGGTACCACACATGGGAATAAGTGGTAACGGGGAAGTTAACTCCTTAGCACTAAAATCAACTTCCACTGATAGTTTGCCCCTCCTTACAAAATTTCCCCACACCGATCACAGATCCTCAATAAAATAATACATATACCAAAAATGGCAATTCATATGGGAAGACACTGAAACCAATTTGAGGCAAATAAAGCCCAAAATTGAAACCAAACTCCCACTGACAAATAAAAGAAGAGAACAAGTTATAGTAAACCATTTAAGAATTGGACATACACGAATAACTCATCAACATCACTTAACAAAAGAAACCGCACCCTCATGTCAGACTCAACTCACAGTAAAGCATTTGTTACTCGAACTTAACTGGGAACGAAGCGCTATCTTATCTCAGACATAAACTTAACATCTAAAATTAAATTTTTGTTATTATAAATGTACCACGCTATTTTTGTAAATGTCTCCTCTGCTAATAACTCTTAGTAGTTGATGCGGGGTATGTATGTTTAATTAAAAAAAAATTTATTACAGACAGTTTAGTTCTCTTAAATCTTCAAAAAAATTAGTTCATTTAAATTTAAAAACAGGGAAAACGTATAATACCGGATCCAGACCAAGCAGACAAAAAGTGAACACGATCACGATCAAAAAAGACAAGACAAAATTGATACAAGCTGTCTATACCAGAAAGGCAAAAGTGCTACAAGAAAGATTAGTTTTGTTTAGGAATCAGTATTTTAACAATGAGGCGTTTCCACCAAGACGAAGATGAATATTTATTACTGGCAGCTAGTAGTTATTATATCTTTTTGTCATCAAATGCTGCAAAAAGAAAACGCAAACGTTTATGGATCAGACCAAGTTAGAAAAGGCGAGATAGTTATTCTATAGATGAATTGTTAGTTGACTTGTGGTTGACTAAATGGCGAGATTCGTTCTAGCTTTAAGAATTTTCTAAGAATGTCCACCGAAGATTTCGAAAATCTGATATGCCTTATTGTTCCTGCAGCTGCTAAAAGACATACTAATTATGGAAACGCTATAAGTGTAACACAAAGATTAGCAATAACTTTAAGATTTCTACCAACTGGCGTTTCCTGTTATTACTTGTCAAAAGTATCAACTCAGTTAATATACAGATACATTCAAACACAACGGAACATAGGGATTTTAAGCATTGTATCAGAACTGTAATAATACCTGAAGTATATGTGAAGCTTTAATTAACAGTCTTAGTGGTTATGTATTTTCAATGCTCCACTTTTTTTCTCCCGGTATTTTTAACAAAGACGAGGTACTTATCACAACAACAGCAGAACTATATTCCTGATTTCACTGGTCTCCTAATATTGAATAAAGAAATATGAGTATTTTTAAAAGATTGCTATTTATCCAGTTGTGTAATATTTTTATTAAAGCACTAATTATTTCTTAAGATATATATGTTACCTACCTGTTTTTTCATATCAGCTTATGTAGGCTATTCCTGCATATCTGCAGTTGAATACTACTGTTTTCTTTTAACACTTTTATATAACAAAATAGCATATATAATCTTTCTATCACTGTACAAATATTAACTATTTTTATTCCAAATTGAACACTTTTAATGTTTAAATCGGTTTAAATACTTTAAAAGCATCTCCGGTTCACTCTTAACCTAATTTTTTTCAGCTTTTTAATAATAACTTAGATAACTAGGGCTAGATATTCACTTGGTTCTCATTAAAAGGCTGGTTCAATCACATTCTCCGATTATCAGAAATCACGATAAAATTAACAAATCAAATGGTCTTTTTCAAAACGTCAAATACCTAAGGGTAGCGATTTGTTGTCGCGCGATTGTTTAGTCACCAAAAAAAACATTAAAAAAACATATTTCAATGAACATGCACGCATTCTGCGACGAAATAATCGCTGCGGTTAAATAATAGAATCAGGCCTATTTTAGCGCTTCATAATCATCCTGTGCTACTCACACCAAACCCTGTTTTTTCTCATCCTCCAAGAGGTTCTTACCAGCCAAATAAATTTGGACAAGTACAAACTCTCCGAAGTTACAATCCTTATCAACAAGGAATTTAAGTGTCACCACCACAACCGTTACCTAGTAATAGTGATAGCCTTCCATCAGTAACCCAGTTTTACCAGAAGTTTGGAGAAAACCTTTCTTCACAAGATTGTCATCTTGCCAGCTTACCAGACATTCATTAAGTTCAAATCATGATAGTTTTGACTATTCTTCCTCATGATATGAGTAATTAAAATGCTAACAACTAATGAATAAATAATTAAAATATTTATTTTTCTGTATTTACTTACCTTAACGTGACATCCAACATTTGAACAGGTTGTATGCAATTTCGAAATTGTGTATTTTGTCGTTGTAGCACAACTTTTAGTTTCCTATGCAAATCGTCAAAAGAGGAAATAGACATTCGGACATTCGGGTGCACCCAAAAAAATCGATCTCGTGCTATTATTTTTCGGCGACGATGAAGCAACCACAAAGTACAAAGTTTCTTTCGATTCATATTGCCGTACTAACATGTTCGCGGCAAAAATTCAGACGGTTTTTAACCGCACGATTAAAACCGTGTAATGTGAAAGAGGCGTTATTGTTTAAATACTTAATACTTATATTAAAAGCATCTCCCGTTCACTCTTAAACTAATTTTTCACAGCTTTTACTAATAACTTAGACGGCCAGATATTCACTCGTATCTCAGTATAAGCACAGTTCTTATTTTAATCTGTGGTATAAGGCTGGTATTTTTTGGAACTTATTTGATTCCTTGATAGCGTAAGTTCTGTGAAAATTATTAGTTTAAACTATGGACAATTTATATTTGAGAGAAATGGTTGTTTTTAAAGATAATCAAACGATTCTTAAAATTTATGTACGTACTTTTTTTTTCTTAATATTAGTCAAATACTTAACTTTATAAGCGAATTTTAGTAGAACATTTGCCGCAATATCTGTTAGTACAGTGGATAATTTTGATTATAAGTTATTTATTGTGTACTTCTTAGTTGGAGCACATAACCTGTGGTTGGAGTAGGTAATAAACCTGATAAAAGTCTGCCAAAGTATAGGTAATCGCTTGCACTACTTTTTAAAAAAAGATTTAGGTACTGTATACCTATATTTTTTTCTTCAGAATTTATATTTTTTTATTCATTCATTTGGGTTGTGCTCAACAGCCCAGGCACTTGAACTGAATTTTTGTACAATTTCCCATATTATCTATTCCATTCCAGAAGCTTCGTGTCTTCTATAAAGGCCACCAGATTGACTGGAGGGATTTTCAGTAGTTGTAATGGTTGTATTAATTCCTCTCCAAAGTGCTTCCGTCTAAGTACTTGTAAGTTCTCGCCTAACCTAACCTTACCTATTTTTTATTGTTATCCATTTAAAAAAAAACTGACCATCGGTATATTTTTAGAACGTATGGATATGAAAAATATTCATCATGTGGTTAAGTTTTTATTGCAAGCCAGTTTTATTTTTAAACAAACTTAACAAATGAACCTTGAAATTGTAGTCAGACGTTTTATTAAAAAAAACCAACTTGATAACAAACAACCGTGGGTATGTCGCGTCCATTTATTTGTAATTAAGCAATAAAATAATCTAATCGTAAGTACTAAAACCGTTACACAGTTTGGTAAAAATTATTCCTAAAAAAGGACTAAAAATATAGATCTCTGCGGTAATCAAATTATTCAAAAACGGATGCCATCCTGACAATCCATTGGAATTTTTGTATTATCCCGTGCTCATACAGATTCATTTAAGTTAAAATTTATCCAAAATCAATAGCAAAAGCTAAACACGCGTTCGTCGTCCTTGCCGTCTTTTTCGATGAAAAACCAATCAATCATCAGGTTCCTGATGTTTAGCAGCATTTCTTGCGCCCTACAAACTAATATATCATCCACCAAATAAACTAATTTGTATGGTATCATATGTGAGCCATAATAGACTTTTGCAAGTCGTTGAGGAAAACTGAATAGACCCGCTCACCACAAACCTTACGGAATTTATACACCGGGCCAAGAAAGCGAAGGATAACGAATATTCGGTATTAATTGCCAAATCTCATTAGTTTGCCCGTTCTTATGCACCTTTAACAGAATTTATATATATATATATATATATGCCTATACATTCCCATGGGAATTGTAGTCACACCCAGTGGGTGTCTCGTCGATCCATTTATCATGGGGGATCAGTCCATTATAGTCTTTTTTCCTATACCTAGATATTATGATGTGACTTAGTTTTTTCCACGATTTTACGCCACAACGGTCTCTTTTACTTTATTTTTCGCTTCCTTAATATTCATGATATTTAAATCCGCGTTTACTTGGTCTTCCCATCTTGTTTTTGGTCTTCCCTTTGCTCAGTCTACAACTGGTATCCATTCTGTTCTTTTTCTTAGTGTTTCATCTCCACTGTTTCTATAAATGTGTCCGTACCATCCCAGTCTGCGTGCTTTTATAAATTTTACAATGTCTTCCCCATTATTTTTTTGCACAATTTTATAATTCACTAGTCTTCTCACTTCTCCTGTTTTAACTAGTCCGTAAATTTTCCTCATAATTTTTCTCTCTAATATCTTAATTTATTTTCTTCTTTTTTTGTCAGATTCGCTATTTCAGCGCCATAGGTGACCCACCACTGGTCGAATCGCCGCCTTGTATATTTTTATTTTTGTGTTTTTACTAATTTTTTTATTTTGAAGGTATCGTTTGTATCTGAAGAAAGCTCTATGTCCTGCTTGTATCCGCTGATCTATTTCTAATGTTCTATCGTTATCTCCTTTTAAGTAGATTCCTAAATACTTGAAACTTGCCACTACTTCGTATTCGTGTTCTCTTATCTTATTTCTGGATATAAACATTGCTTTAGTTTTCTCTTGATTTACCTTCAATCCTCTCTTCTCAGCTTCTATCATCAATTTTATGAAGATGTCATTGAATTCTTTTAGATTTCTTGATATTATCGCTATATCATCTGCATATGCTAGGATTTGTGTCAGTTTTGTTATTATGGTACCTCTTAAACCAACAGCTCTGCTAACTCCACCTAATGCAATATTAAAAAGAGTTGTAGACATTGTATCTACTTGCCTCACACCACTGTTAAATTCAAATTCCTTTGTTTGCCCTTTTTCTCTCAATAATCTTGCTGCCGATCGTTCCATCGTCATATTTATTAGTCTTCTCATTTTACTCGGAACCCCGATGTTTTTCAAATCTTCTTTAAGTCTCTCTGTTTATACTATCGAAAGCCTGTTTAAAGTTTATAAATAGTATATTCAGATCAATGATGTATTCATAACTTTTTTCAATAATTTGTGTCATTATGTGAATTGGGTCCATAGTCGACTTTCCTTTCCTAAATCCATATTGATAATCACCTATTTTTCCTTCTACCTTGTGTAGTCTTTCGTTTAAAATTGTTGTGAAAATTTTATAGGCCGAGTTTAATAGTGTTATTCCTCTGTAATTGGAACATTCAAGCGGGTCCCCTTTCTTATGGATCGGTATAATTACTCCTGTTTTCCATTCATTCCTTTTTTTTCCATAATTCGAATAATATTTCCTTGAGCATGGTTCCTCCTTTTTTTATTAATTCCCCATTAATTTCATCGACTCCTGCCGCTTTATTATCTTTTAACTTTTCTATTGCTTCTTTAAATTCATCATATCGTGGCTCTTCATCTTCATCTTCCTCCTCTAGCTCCATGGCTTCTCTATTCTCAATGTAAATAGACTGGTACTCTGCGGTCAGTAGGTTTTTGAGATGACTCCCATTTTTCCAGTTCTATTTTTGCTACATTGGTTGTTTTTCTTTTACTTTTTATATTTGTAAATAACTTGTCTTTGTTATTTAGCTCAATTTCTATCATTTTTTGTATTATCCATTGTTTTTTTTCCGTTTTATTATCTTTACTGCCTCCTTCCTCAATTCTTTGTATATTTCATAATCTTGTTCAGTCCCTGATCCTATCCATCGTTGTCAGGCTTTTGTTTTACGATTACTTATATTTCCACAATCTTCGTCAAACCAGTCATTTCTCCTTGTATTTTCCCGTTGACCAACCGTTTTTTCTGCTGCATTTTTAATACTGTTTTTTATACATTCCCAATTGTCTTCTATATTCTTTCCTTTTTGTATTCCTCTAATTCCTTCGTTCAATTCCGCCTCATATTTTCTCCTAATCTTTTCATTCTTCAGTTGTTTTAGGTTCCACCTTTTCCTACCTCTTCTTTTCTTGTTATATTTTATTTCTAGATTTAGTTCGTCAAAACCAAGAAGTGGTCAGTGTCGGCATCTGACGTCTTTTATAATATTTATTCTTTTTTTGGAGATTCTTATGTTTGTGTCTTGTACTTACAATGTACATATTTTGTTCTGCTGCTAGGTTGCATAGCCTTATACCATTGTCATTTGTGATATTGTATGCTTCCCTGCCACACCACTTACGAATTTTTCCTTCCATATTTGAGCATTGAAGTCTCCAAGTATATCGTGCCTAGGAATTGTTTCACATACCTCCTCTAGTTTATCATAAAACTATTGCTTTTCTTCTTCTCCAGCTTCTTTAGTTGGGGCATATGTATTTACTGAAGAAACATTTGCCTTATCTCCTTTTATTTTAATATAAGATATTCTTCCTCAGAGTTTTCTAAATTCTATCAACTCGTTTCTGATCATCTCGTCTATCATAAATCCCGTTCCTCTCTGTCCTTGGTTTTGTTCTCCTCCATACAGAAATGAATAGTCCTTTTTGACGATCCTACCATCTTCTTTCCATCTCATTTCTTGTAGTGCCAGGATTTTTATTTTCTATTTCTTCATTTATTTTGCAATAAGATCCATTTTTCCTGGTTTAAGCATCGTTTTAATATTCCATGTTCCTATTTTAAAATCCTTCTCCTTCTTTTTCTTTTTGTACTTTTTTTTACTTGTCTGTTTTTGCTTATCTGTTTTATTTGTTTTTTTGTATTCGGTTATCTTTCCCTTAAGTCCTGTTTCATTGCCATGTCCGTTTCCATTTTTGATCTCGTCGAGCGATGTTAGTTTTTTGCTGCATGCTTCTTTATTTTTCTAATAGAATGTATTATTGTCAAATCCAATGATCAACGTTTCTATTTGTTTGAGCAATTGTTGATCCTTTTTATACTGCCCTAGATAGGATCGATCTAACAATTTGCAGAACGACTAAAATTTTTGACAAAAAACAAAACTATAGAATAATGTAGGTATATTTATTTCAAAATATAAATAAAAGTTATATACAAAAAAAATCACGAAATTTTCTTAAAAAGCATACTGCGAATAACCAGTAACGTAATTTACGTGGGAAACAGCAGGAGCAGCAGAATAAGCGACTCCGAGAAGAGGCTGTGCGATGTGTTCAGCAGCGGCGATTTGCAAACCTGGGTTTGATACTCTGACATCTGATTTTCTTACACTTGAAAATGGCGTGTCAATCGATTTGGAGTAGGTGGAAATTTGCCCTAAGTTACCGAAACTGCGATAGATGTTGGATGATTGGGAGGTTATAGCAGGTGCAGTGTATTGAATCGGAGCAGTTGCTAATGCTGGAGAGGAGTAAGCATATGCAGCTGGGGCAGCATAAGCAAGCGGTGCTGGTGCTAAAGGAGAACCTATTAGTCCAGCGCTGGCGTAAGCCAAGACAGTACAGAGAACGATGAGCTGTAACAGAAAATATAAAATTTGATTATTTTAATCTTCTCTACAAACAATGAACATATTAGAAAAGTTAACAGTAAATTACCTGAAACACACATTAAAATCTAGATTCAATTTTGTATGCTTTTTTATCATTCAATATAAGCAGACCTAGACTTAATGCCAATATTCAACAAGATGTAATTTGTCTGCAATATATGATCAACACTGTACAGTGCGGGGAGATTTGGATATTGGAAAGGCTTCAGTATCAAATATTATTAAAAAGTCTAAAAATACCTTCCATATAAAGTACTGAGTGACTGTGATTGCAGAACTGAATTCTGTGAGTACCTACATGATGATGATAAAACAACATTAATAATAATGATTCAGTTGGAATTTTTAATTTAGTATAAATACATATTTTATTACTTTTTAAAAATTAAACTAACTATTACTAATTAATTCCACTATTTTATGAAAAAACTAAGTAATGAAAATTCTAAAATATTATTCATCGTCAGAATGATATAGAAATATCGAAATAATGATCAATAATATTTTAGAATTTTTATTAGTTTTTTCATTAAATAGTGGAATTAATTAGAAACAGTTAGTTTCATTTAAAAAAAGTAATGAGTAGATTCCACAAAGTAAGGGTCCAAACAGTAAATTCAACCTCTTTTATTGTTAGACCTATGGAAGTATGTATTATTTGAACGGGCATGTTAACTGGAAAAGTACCCGATATTGGTCTGATGGAAATCCAAATTAGATTCAAGAATGTCATACGCAAAGACAACAAAAAGTCAACGTATGTGCTTGTACTGTGAGAAATACAATTATTATTGGCACCTACTTTTTTTATGATTGTATCTAGATTTTCTGCAAAATACATGCATTCCTGATTTGAACCAGCTTTTCCCTAATATCCAGGCACTTCATAGCGCAGAATATAGTTTCAACAGTATGGCGCATTGCTACAATTCACTGTAGCTGTGCGCATTGCTTGTAGGACACCAAAAGCACCGATAAGCAGTCCTTTGAACTTTGTTATGATTCCAAACTGACTTAAGATAAACCCAATTTCCTCTTGTGATAGAAATTACGTGAGTGTTGAGAAGAGAGACAAATGAAAAATGTGAGGTAAGTTGGTCATACTGGTGACAATACAATGACAAATGACATAACGACACGCTGAATTATTACAACGTTGTTAGATTTTATTTGTAACGTCGAAGTTCTCTGAATCAACACTTATCATATCAGAATTTTCGAAACTAAATACAGGAGGGATAATAAATTTTTTTCAAAACACACAATACACACCTTAAGAGTTTGACTACCATTTTTCGCAGTCTCAAACTTCAAAACATTATTAATTGTCTGCATGTCTTATTTTTTGGCAAGTTTCAGGTAGGGACAAGAATTTAAAATAAATAGAGTATTCTTGATAACGGTAGCTGTAACGCTACCGAAACGTTGGAGTGAAAATATAAAAAGTGTACCACAAGGAACATACAGAAGAAACAAATTTACAAATGTATTTGAAATATAATAAAGCTAATGGCGTACATTATAAGATTTGAGAAATTAAATAGATGAGGCTTTTACTTGATGAAGATCCATACTGACAAGATGAAATAAAACAATTTAATTTTTTTTTATCTTCATTATTATATTTGAACCAATGTTCAACTTAAACTTGTCACGCGTTTCGCTAACACAGTAGTTTATCAAACGGGTGAAGGTATAATGAAAAATTTTTAATTTATACAGTGCATACTTTTGTCAATATCCTTAAAATTCCGTATTAATGCACTAAAAATTTTTCATTACACCTTCACCCGTTTGATAAAGCTACTGTGTTAGCGAAACGTGTCACAAGTTTAATTGGTTTAATTAGGTTCAAAAATAATAATGAAGATTTAATCAAATTAAATTGTTTTATTTCATCTTGTTTGAGAAATTAGCCTATTGCTAGGCCCCTTTACCAAAATAATATAAAGTAAATATTACCTTGAAAGCCATTGTGGAACTTTGATGAGTGACTGTTGTTCTTCAAAAAACTGTAAAGAAACTGATAAATTGTCTTTTTACTCATGTCATTTTATACCAAAATCAAAGTTGTACTAAGGGCAACTTGATTTTCGAGAGGTTCAATTAAACTTGTCCCATAATAATTTGTTGATTACATAAATTTCGAATTGATACAAGTAAATTACTCTTCATATAAATCTCGATTTTCAACTTTTCAGAGCAAGTTTGCAAGGATATTGTGTATATCATGGGCGTAGAAAGGTGTTTTTAAATTTGTGACCTAATTTTTGTCCGATTTCAAACGAGAAAATAATAAGGACATTAAGATAATCGATTTAGTTTAATAATTTTGTTTACAGGGCGTTTCGAAATTAATGCGAGAAATTCAGGAGGTATAAAATTATTATTATGTTAGATCCATCACACGTGGGAATCAAGGGAAACAAATTCGCAGATTCAATAGCACTATCAGCTACCACCGAATAGTGTTGAATAAATCATCGTCACACTTTCCATGAGCTATATGTATACTGTGTGTTTATGTGTACCTTTTTTATAAAGGGTCAATAATTTAATTGTAAAAATTTCCTTCTACCATAGGCGGACAAAAAGGTTTTTAAAATGGATCAATTTATTTGTAAAAATTTACATCTACCATGGGCGTACGATAGAATTTTTAAATAGAGTTAATTTATTTGTAAAAAATTCCATTTGCGATGGGGTTACGATAAGAATTTTAAAAGGGATTCATTTAATGGTGTTTTCACTTCTGTCAGCATTCCCATGACTGGACTCTACGGTTTTTTAAACTTAAATCATTGGTTATATTTGATTTTTTTTCTTATACTTTTTATTTGTGAGATACCAGGGAAAATCGATTAGTAGTAAATTTTAATAAATGTTGACAGCTACGTTATTAGGAGCTTTATCAAAAGAGCTTTACATAAATTGAAAGAGTAAGACAGTGGCGTACACAATTTTTCAAGGTATTGAAATCGGGAGATATAGATTAGGTATGTCCAAACCGCAATCAGAAACTGTCAGAAACGATCACAGAATAACTGGTCATAGCAAACACAACGAGTTTACTTTCGCGTGATTCCATTCACTGATTGCAATGATCGACTACTTTCTGATCTGATATTTTAGTCTGATGATGGTGCCATCTATCGTTCAGTAGTATCTCGGTTACGGAAATATTTAAAAGTCTCAAATTTCTTCAATTTACTTGAACCGTTGAGTGAAAAACGCTTAATCCCACAGGCTTCAACCGCCACCTCTCAGTGGCTTTTCCCAAAAGAGGAAGGAAATAAGCTATTTTGTCTGCCGCTGTTTTTGTGCTGCGCTATTTTGACTGACGCTATTTTAACCTAGCGCTATTTTGCTAAAGAGTCTCTGTTCTTCTCATTAGGATGACAGGCTATCTATTTTTTTAGACAATGCAAAAAGTATCCTGAAAAATGATTTAACAATAAAAATTTTCTTGAAAATTCTTCGAACATCCTTAAAAACAGAAATACAGTTTTATTTATATCCTTGTGTACCTTTTTACTTTTACTTTTTCATCAAAATACTCAAAAAGACTAATAAATAAGGTTTTCAAAATAATATACTTTTATATTCACTTCTAGGACGGCCGGTATATATAAATATTAATCGTAGATATGATAAACAACTTTACTTGTTTAACGGGGTGACTAACGAATAAATTTTGTCGATTTATATTCAGTAGCGTGTTGACTTTCGAATAGGAAATATCGGTATGCCGGTGGTGCGAGGGTTCGAAATTAACGTGTATCGTGGAGTGGAGTGTAGTGAATAGTGCCTATATGGATTACTTGGATTGCAATCTGATACATTTACGGTAAGTTTTCATTTTATTTACTGGTAGTTATTGGTAATACTGTTTTTTTAAATATTTTAAATCACATACGAACAATTTTAATAATGTAACAATTGATTTTTAATGTATAAACGAAGTATTTTACAATTGCTTATTAGATTTTAAATTTGCTATAATCCATTTTTGCGTTCTTTTACTATTTTTTATACCAAAATATTTAAAATACTAAAAAGCCGGCTGGTATACATTCCTGGCAATGACAAATTGTTCTTATATAAGTGGTTAGTCATAATAAACTAGATATTTCTACCTCGTATTTGGGCTCCTATAGGAAATATTAAATGACATTTTATATGTGTATGCTTCCATTGTTCCTTAATATTTTTTGCATCTTTTTAATGTTTCTTTATACCGAAATACTCAGAATTCTAAAAAGTCGGCAGGTATATATTCCTAGCTATGCCTCGTATAGAGGCTCCTATGGGAAATATTAAATGACAATTAAAATGTGTCTGCTGCCATTCTGTCTTTAAAAATTAGTTCATTTTATTCATATAAAAGTTTAGCAAAATAGAATCAGAAAAATATCTTGATTTTTGTATGTTTAATTTTTAATAACTAATAATCTTAATTCGTGTTATATTTTTAATAATACAACTGGTTTACTCAATTTTTAAAACCGATTTTCAAGAGAAACAAGCAGTTTTGAGTAATATGAAAACATCGCCCTGTATAATATGTATTTAGTAATTCATAGGTATTTGCATTTTATCGAATTCTCAGACGTGTCTTATACTTTTACTCAAAATAAAAACCTACAGTATCTACTACAGATAATTTTTTCAAATATAAGATATACTCTTGTGTATTCTCAAATTTTCTTATTTTAAATAAACTAATTCTTTTTTAATGTTTCTATTTTATTTTCTTTAATTTAAAAAAAGATCAAACTGTATTTTTTTGTATAAACAATATTCTGAGAACTCGATAAATTGACAATACTATGCAATTTGGAACATATAAACTTTTGGAATTGTATATGCTTATTTATTACCACTCAACCAACCTTAATATCTAAGGGAAAACTTATAATTCATTATCTATTTGTATACTTTCTTAAATTTTGATAAAGGTTTTCAAAAACGAAATACAAGTTGAAATTTTATATTTGACATACCTCGTAGGAGAATCAATACGAGGTAGGAGTATGTACAGTTCCCCATGACTCATCTTAAATAACAGAATTTTCTTTCATATTTTATACTACATACAGGGGTGTTTCTGAATTTATGCGAAAAATTTCAGGTGGTGATTGCCCGTATAAATTATAATAGGTCTTTCATATGAAAAAATTTCCTCACTCCACTCCATTCCGAGATATCACCCCTAAAAAGAGAATGAGTGAAATTGAGTTTTTATTTCTTTTTTCTCAAATTTAAGTAAATATGGAAACTTTAAATTTTGTAAATTTCGTGCACTCGCAATTACTAACCACCGGTATTTTCGCAACATTCCTGCTACATTATGAGGAAGTGAAGTTATCAACCCTTACTTTATTTAATATCAAATTTTTTTTCGATATTGAGTTTTGTGAAATAAAATTATTATTTAAAATCTCTATTGTCTTGAAAAACTTTTTTCCTAGATACAATAGATTTAGAAATTTTTTTTTCTCCGAATCTATTGTATCTAGGAAAAAACTTCAAGAGAAAAAAAAGTTTTTCAAGACAATAGAGATTTCAAATATTTTTATTTCACAAAACTCAATCTTGAAAATAAATTGATATTAAATAAAGTAAGGGTTGATAATTTAACTCCCTTATAATTTAACAGGAATGTTGAGAAAATACCGGTGGTTAGTAATTGCGAGTGCACGGAACATTACAAAATTTGGAGTTTGCATCTTTACTTAAATTTGAGAAAAATAATAAAAACTCAATTTTATTCAGGGTGATATCTTGGAAGGGGGTGGGATTGGGAGATTTTGTCATAGGAAAGACTTATCATGATTTTATACGGGAAATCACCTTCTGAATTTTTTCGCCTGAATTTAGGAACACCCTGTATACATAAATAATTTTTTAATGCCGATTTTACACATACGAACTTATAATAATTTTACAAACTTCGTATTTTAATTTAATGCCCAAGATTCCTTTAGCTGTAATAACAAGCAAAAAAATTATTATACAGGATGATTTTTTATAAAATGACCCTAGATTCCTTTGTTTTTTCAATCGTAAATGTTTTTGTTTTCTAGAAAACACGATTTTTTAAAATTAATAGTTGAGTTAAATTATTTAGAATCGTTCTTTAATAAATTCTTTTATTCTTTGTTTTAGGTTTCGTAAAGTATTGGTCTACTCCAAAGGAGTGTGAGTATACAGTAATTCTCAATTTCTATCAAATGACATCATATCTCAGTATCATCCTGCCTTTCTTTTACAACAAGATTCTTTTTTCAAAAGACATAGGTAAGCTATGACTATCCGAAAATTTTCTAAATACTATGCCTTTCGTTAATAAGTTGGTACTTATCAAAAGACATAGGTAAGCTATGTAATTCCTCATATTTCCTAAATATTATCCAGTCTTTCGTTAATAAGGGGTACTTTTTCAAAAGACATAGGTAAGCTATGTCAATCCGAAAATTTTCTAAATACCATGCATTCCGTTAATAAGTTGGTACTTTTCAAAAGACATAGGTGAGCTATGTCATTCCTCATATTTCCTAAATATTATCCAGTCTTTCGTTAACAAGTGGTACTTTTTTCAAAAGACATAGGTAAGCTATGTCAATCCGAAAATTTTCTAAATACTATGCCTTTCGTTAACAAGTTGGTACTTTTCAAAAGACATAGGTAAGCTATGTCATTCCTCATATTTCCTAAATATTATCCAGTCTTTCGTTAACAAGTGGTACTTTTTTCAAAAGACATAGGTAAGCTATGTCAATCCGAAAATTTTCTAAATACTTTGCATTCCGTTAATAAGTTGGTACTTTTCAAAAGACATAGGTAAGCTATGTCATTCCTCATATTTCCTAAATATTATCCAGTCTTTCGTTAACAAGTGGTACTTTTTTCAAAAGACATAGGTAAGCTATGTCAATCCGAAAATTTTCTAAATACTATGCATTCCGTTAATAAGTTGGTACTTTCCAAAACACAGATAAGCTATATCATTCCTCATATTTCCTAAATATTATCCAGTCTTTCGTTAACAAGTGGTACTTTTTTCAAAAGACAAAGGTAAACTATGTCAATCCGAAAATTTTCTGAATACTTTGCATTCCGTTAATAAGTTGGTACTTTTCAAAAGACATAGGTAAACTATGTCATTCCTCATATTTCCTAAATATTATCCAGTCTTTCGTTAACAAGTGGTACTTTTTTCAAAAGACATACGTAAGCTATGTCAATCCGAAAATTTTCTAAATACTATGCATTCCGTTAATAAGTTGGTACTTTTCAAAAGACATAGGTAAGCTATGTCATTCCTCATATTTCCTAAATATTATCCAGTCTTTCGTTAACAAGTGGTACTTTTTTCAAAAGACATACGTAAGCTATGTCAATCCGAAAATTTTCTAAATACTATGCCTTTCGTTAACAAGTTGGTACTTTTCAAAAGACATAGGTAAGCTATGTCATTCCTCATATTTCCTAAATATTATCCAGTCTTTCGTTAACAAGTGGTACTTTTTTCAAAAGACATAGGTAAGCTATGTCAATCCGAAAATTTTCTAAATACTTTGCATTCCGTTAATAAGTTGGTACTTTTCAAAAGACATAGGTAAGCTATGTCATTCCTCATATTTCCTAAATATTATCCAGTCTTTCGTTAACAAGTGGTACTTTTTTCAAAAGACATAGGTAAGCTATGTCAATCCGAAAATTTTCTAAATACTATGCATTCCGTTAATAAGTTGGTACTTTCCAAAACACATAGATAAGCTATATCATTCCTCATATTTCCTAAATATTATCCAGTCTTTCGTTAACAAGTGGTACTTTTTTCAAAAGACAAAGGTAAACTATGTCAATCCGAAAATTTTCTGAATACTTTGCATTCCGTTAATAAGTTGGTACTTTTCAAAAGACATAGGTAAACTATGTCATTCCTCATATTTCCTAAATATTATCCAGTCTTTCGTTAACAAGTGGTACTTTTTTCAAAAGACATACGTAAGCTATGTCAATCCGAAAATTTTCTAAATACTATGCATTCCGTTAATAAGTTGGTACTTTTCAAAAGACATAGGTAAGCTATGTCATTCCTCATATTTCCTAAATATTATCCAGTCTTTCGTTAACAAGTGGTACTTTTTTCAAAAGACATACGTAAGCTATGTCAATCCGAAAATTTTCTAAATACTATGCATTCCGTTAATAAGTTGGTACTTTTCAAAAGACATAGGTAAGCTATGTCATTCCTCATATTTCCTAAATATTATCCAGTCTTTCGTTAACAAGTGGTACTTTTTTCAAAAGACATAGGTAAGCTATGACAATCCGAAAATTTTCTAAATACTATGCATTCCGTTAATAAGTTGGTACTTTTCAAAACACATAGGTAAGCTATGTCATTCCTCATATTTCCTAAATATTATCCAGTCTTTCGTTAACAAGTGGTACTTTTTTCAAAAGACATAGGTAAGCTATGTCAATCCGAAAATTTTCTAAATACTATGCATTCCGTTAATAAGTTGGTACTTTTCAAAAGACATAGGTAAGCTATGTCATTCCTCATATTTCCTGAATATTATCCAGTCTTTCGTTAACAAGTGGTACTTTTTTCAAAAGACATAGGTAAGCTATGTCAATCCGAAAATTTTCTAAATACTATGCATTCCGTTAATAAGTTGGTACTTTTCAAAAGACATAGGTAAGCTATGTCATTCCTCATATTTCCTGAATATTATCCAGTCTTTCGTTAACAAGTGGTACTTTTTTCAAAAGACATAGGTAAGCTATGACAATCCGAAAATTTTCTAAATACTATGCATTCCGTTAATAAGTTGGTACTTTTCAAAACACATAGGTAAGCTATGTCATTCCTCATATTTCCTAAATATTATCCAGTCTTTCGTTAACAAGTGGTACTTTTTTCAAAAGACATAGGTAAGCTATGTCAATCCGAAAATTTTCTAAATACTTTGCATTCCGTTAATAAGTTGGTACTTTTCAAAAGACATAGGTAAGCTATGTCATTCCTCATATTTCCTAAATATTATCCAGTCTTTCGTTAACAAGTAGTACTTTTTTCAAAAGACATAGGTAAGCTATGACAATCCGAAAATTTTCTAAATACTATGCATTCCGTTAATAAGTTGGTACTTTTCAAAACACATAGGTAAGCTATGTCATTCCTCATATTTCCTAAATATTATCCAGTCTTTCGTTAACAAGTGGTACTTTTTTCAAAAGACAAAGGTGAACTATGTCAATCCGAAAATTTTCTAAATACTATGCCTTTCGTTAATAAGTTGGTACTTTTCAAAAGACATAGGTAAGCTATGTCATTCCTCATATTTCCTAAATATTATCCAGTCTTTCGTTAACAAGTGGTACTTTTTTCAAAAGACATAGGTAAGCTATGTCAATCCGAAAATTTTCTAAATACTTTGCATTCCGTTAATAAGTTGGTACTTTTCAAAAGACATAGGTAAACTATGTCATTCCTCATATTTCCTAAATATTATCCAGTCTTTCGTTAACAAGTGGTACTTTTTTCAAAAGACATAGGTAAGCTATGTCAATCCGAAAATTTTCTAAATACTATGCATTCCGTTAATAAGTTGGTACTTTTCAAAAGACATAGGTAAGCTATGTCATTCCTCATATTTCCTAAATATTATCCAGTCTTTCGTTAACAAGTGGTACTTTTTTCAAAAGAGCTATGACAATCCGAAAATTTTCTAAATACTATGCATTCCGTTAATAAGTTGGTACTTTTCAAAACACATAGGTAAGCTATGTCATTCCTCATATTTCCTAAATATTATCCAGTCTTTCGTTAACAAGTGGTACTTTTTTCAAAAGAGCTATGACAATCCGAAAATTTTCTAAATACTTTGCATTCCGTTAATAAGTTGGTACTTTTCAAAAGACATAGGTAAGCTATGTCATTCCTCATATTTCCTAAATATTATCCAGTCTTTCGTTAACAAGTGGTACTTTTTTCAAAAGACATAGGTAAGCTATGTCAATCCGAAAATTTTCTAAATACTTTGCATTCCGTTAATAAGTTGGTACTTTTCAAAAGACATAGGTAAGCTATGTCATTCC
Organism: Lochmaea crataegi; assembly: GCA_947563755.1. Lineage (NCBI taxonomy): Eukaryota > Metazoa > Arthropoda > Insecta > Coleoptera > Chrysomelidae > Lochmaea > Lochmaea crataegi. The sequence goes on along the minus strand of OX387429.1, from coordinate 15,393,244 downwards.
TCATATTTCCTAAATATTATCCAGTCTTTCGTTAACAAGTGGTACTTTTTTCAAAAGACATAGGTAAGCTATGTCAATCCGAAAATTTTCTAAATACTATGCATTCCGTTAATAAGTTGGTACTTTTCAAAAGACATAGGTAAGCTATGTCATTCCTCATATTTCCTTAATATTATCCAGTCTTTCGTTAACAAGTGGTACTTTTTTCAAAAGACATAGGTAAGCTATGACAATCCGAAAATTTTCTAAATACTATGCATTCCGTTAATAAGTTGGTACTTTTCAAAACACATAGGTAAGCTATGTCATTCCTCATATTTCCTAAATATTATCCAGTCTTTCGTTAACAAGTGGTACTTTTTTCAAAAGACATAGGTAAGCTATGTCAATCCGAAAATTTTCTAAATACTTTGCATTCCGTTAATAAGTTGGTACTTTTCAAAAGACATAGGTAAACTATGTCATTCCTCATATTTCCTAAATATTATCCAGTCTTTCGTTAACAAGTGGTACTTTTTGCAAAAGACATAGGTAAGCTATGTCAATCCGAAAATTTTCTAAATACTATGCATTCCGTTAATAAGTTGGTACTTTTCAAAAGACATAGGTAAGCTATGTCATTCCTCATATTTCCTAAATATTATCCAGTCTTTCGTTAACAAGTGGTACTTTTTTCAAAAGACATAGGTAAGCTATGTCAATCCGAAAATTTTCTAAATACTATGCATTCCGTTAATAAGTTGGTACTTTTCAAAAGACATAGGTAAGCTATGTCATTCCTCATATTTCCTAAATATTATCCAGTCTTTCGTTAACAAGTGGTACTTTTTTCAAAAGACATAGGTAAGCTATGACAATCCGAAAATTTTCTAAATACTATGCATTCCGTTAATAAGTTGGTACTTTTCAAAACACATAGGTAAGCTATGTCATTCCTCATATTTCCTAAATATTATCCAGTCTTTCGTTAACAAGTGGTACTTTTTTCAAAAGACATAGGTAAGCTATGACAATCCGAAAATTTTCTAAATACTATGCATTCCGTTAATAAGTTGGTACTTTTCAAAACACATAGGTAAGCTATGTCATTCCTCATATTTCCTAAATATTATCCAGTCTTTCGTTAACAAGTGGTACTTTTTTCAAAAGACATAGGTAAGCTATGTCAATCCGAAAATTTTCTAAATACTATGCATTCCGTTAATAAGTTGGTACTTTTCAAAAGACATAGGTAAGCTATGTCATTCCTCATATTTCCTTAATATTATCCAGTCTTTCGTTAACAAGTGGTACTTTTTTCAAAAGACATAGGTAAGCTATGACAATCCGAAAATTTTCTAAATACTATGCATTCCGTTAATAAGTTGGTACTTTTCAAAAGACATAGGTAAGCTATGTCATTCCTCATATTTCCTAAATATTATCCAGTCTTTCGTTAACAAGTGGTACTTTTTTCAAAAGACATAGGTAAGCTATGTCAATCCGAAAATTTTCTAAATACTATGCATTCCGTTAATAAGTTGGTACTTTTCAAAAGACATAGGTAAGCTATGTCATTCCTCATATTTCCTTAATATTATCCAGTCTTTCGTTAACAAGTGGTACTTTTTTCAAAAGACATAGGTAAGCTATGACAATCCGAAAATTTTCTAAATACTATGCATTCCGTTAATAAGTTGGTACTTTTCAAAAGACATAGGTAAGCTATGTCATTCCTCATATTTCCTAAATATTATCCAGTCTTTCGTTAACAAGTGGTACTTTTTTCAAAAGACATAGGTAAGCTATGTCAATCCGAAAATTTTCTAAATACTATGCATTCCGTTAATAAGTTGGTACTTTTCAAAAGACATAGGTAAGCTATGTCATTCCTCATATTTCCTTAATATTATCCAGTCTTTCGTTAACAAGTGGTACTTTTTTCAAAAGACATAGGTAAGCTATGACAATCCGAAAATTTTCTAAATACTATGCATTCCGTTAATAAGTTGGTACTTTTCAAAAGACATAGGTAAGCTATGTCATTCCTCATATTTCCTAAATATTATCCAGTCTTTCGTTAACAAGTGGTACTTTTTTCAAAAGACATAGGTAAGCTATGTCAATCCGAAAATTTTCTAAATACTTTGCATTCCGTTAATAAGTTGGTACTTTTCAAAAGACATAGGTAAACTATGTCATTCCTCATATTTCCTAAATATTATCCAGTCTTTCGTTAACAAGTGGTACTTTTTTCAAAAGACATAGGTAAGCTATGTCAATCCGAAAATTTTCTAAATACTATGCATTCCGTTAATAAGTTGGTACTTTTCAAAAGACATAGGTAAGCTATGTCATTCCTCATATTTCCTAAATATTATCCAGTCTTTCGTTAACAAGTGGTACTTTTTTCAAAAGAGCTATGACTATCCGAAAATTTTCTAAATACTATGCATTCCGTTAATAAGTTGGTACTTTTCAAAACACATAGGTAAGCTATGTCATTCCTCATATTTCCTAAATATTATCCAGTCTTTCGTTAACAAGTGGTACTTTTTTCAAAAGACATAGGTAAGCTATGTCAATCCGAAAATTTTCTAAATACTATGCATTCCGTTAATAAGTTGGTACTTTTCAAAAGACATAGGTAAGCTATGTCATTCCTCATATTTCCTTAATATTATCCAGTCTTTCGTTAACAAGTGGTACTTTTTTCAAAAGACATAGGTAAGCTATGACAATCCGAAAATTTTCTAAATACTATGCATTCCGTTAATAAGTTGGTACTTTTCAAAAGACATAGGTAAGCTATGTCATTCCTCATATTTCCTAAATATTATCCAGTCTTTCGTTAACAAGTGGTACTTTTTTCAAAAGACATAGGTAAGCTATGTCAATCCGAAAATTTTCTAAATACTTTGCATTCCGTTAATAAGTTGGTACTTTTCAAAAGACATAGGTAAACTATGTCATTCCTCATATTTCCTAAATATTATCCAGTCTTTCGTTAACAAGTGGTACTTTTTTCAAAAGACATAGGTAAGCTATGTCAATCCGAAAATTTTCTAAATACTATGCATTCCGTTAATAAGTTGGTACTTTTCAAAAGACATAGGTAAGCTATGTCATTCCTCATATTTCCTAAATATTATCCAGTCTTTCGTTAACAAGTGGTACTTTTTTCAAAAGAGCTATGACAATCCGAAAATTTTCTAAATACTATGCATTCCGTTAATAAGTTGGTACTTTTCAAAACACATAGGTAAGCTATGTCATTCCTCATATTTCCTAAATATTATCCAGTCTTTCGTTAACAAGTGGTACTTTTTTCAAAAGACATAGGTAAGCTATGTCAATCCGAAAATTTTCTAAATACTTTGCATTCCGTTAATAAGTTGGTACTTTTCAAAAGACATAGGTAAGCTATGTCATTCCTCATATTTCCTTAATATTATCCAGTCTTTCGTTAACAAGTGGTACTTTTTTCAAAAGACATAGGTAAGCTATGACAATCCGAAAATTTTCTAAATACTATGCATTCCGTTAATAAGTTGGTACTTTTCAAAACACATAGGTAAGCTATGTCATTCCTCATATTTCCTAAATATTATCCAGTCTTTCGTTAACAAGTGGTACTTTTTTCAAAAGACATAGGTAAGCTATGTCAATCCGAAAATTTTCTAAATACTTTGCATTCCGTTAATAAGTTGGTACTTTTCAAAAGACATAGGTAAACTATGTCATTCCTCATATTTCCTAAATATTAGCCAGTCTTTCGTTAACAAGTGGTACTTTTTGCAAAAGACATAGGTAAGCTATGACAATCCGAAAATTTTCTAAATACTATGCATTCCGTTAATAAGTTGGTACTTTTCAAAAGACATAGGTAAGCTATGTCATTCCTCATATTTCCTAAATATTATCCAGTCTTTCGTTAACAAGTGGTACTTTTTTCAAAAGACATAGGTAAGCTATGTCAATCCGAAAATTTTCTAAATACTATGCATTCCGTTAATAAGTTGGTACTTTTCAAAAGACATAGGTAAGCTATGTCATTCCTCATATTTCCTAAATATTATCCAGTCTTTCGTTAACAAGTGGTACTTTTTTCAAAAGACATAGGTAAGCTATGACAATCCGAAAATTTTCTAAATACTATGCATTCCGTTAATAAGTTGGTACTTTTCAAAACACATAGGTAAGCTATGTCATTCCTCATATTTCCTAAATATTATCCAGTCTTTCGTTAACAAGTGGTACTTTTTTCAAAAGACAAAGGTAAACTATGTCAATCCGAAAATTTTCTAAATACTATGCCTTTCGTTAATAAGTTGGTACTTTTCAAAAGACATAGGTAAGCTATGTCATTCCTCATATTTCCTAAATATTATCCAGTCTTTCGTTAACAAGTGGTACTTTTTTCAAAAGACATAGGTAAGCTATGTCAATCCGAAAATTTTCTAAATACTATGCATTCCGTTAATAAGTTGGTACTTTTCAAAAGACATAGGTAAGCTATGTCATTCCTCATATTTCCTAAATATTATCCAGTCTTTCGTTAACAAGTGGTACTTTTTTCAAAAGACATAGGTAAGCTATGTCAATCCGAAAATTTTCTAAATACTATGCATTCCGTTAATAAGTTGGTACTTTTCAAAAGACATAGGTAAACTATGTCATTCCTCATATTTCCTAAATATTAGCCAGTCTTTCGTTAACAAGTGGTACTTTTTGCAAAAGACATAGGTAAGCTATGTCAATCCGAAAATTTTCTAAATACTATGCATTCCGTTAATAAGTTGGTACTTTTCAAAAGACATAGGTAAGCTATGTCATTCCTCATATTTCCTAAATATTATCCAGTCTTTCGTTAACAAGTGGTACTTTTTTCAAAAGACATAGGTAAGCTATGTCAATCCGAAAATTTTCTAAATACTATGCATTCCGTTAATAAGTTGGTACTTTTCAAAAGACATAGGTAAGCTATGTCATTCCTCATATTTCCTAAATATTATCCAGTCTTTCGTTAACAAGTGGTACTTTTTTCAAAAGACATAGGTAAGCTATGACAATCCGAAAATTTTCTAAATACTATGCATTCCGTTAATAAGTTGGTACTTTTCAAAACACATAGGTAAGCTATGTCATTCCTCATATTTCCTAAATATTATCCAGTCTTTCGTTAACAAGTGGTACTTTTTTCAAAAGACAAAGGTAAACTATGTCAATCCGAAAATTTTCTAAATACTATGCCTTTCGTTAATAAGTTGGTACTTTTCAAAAGACATAGGTAAGCTATGTCATTCCTCATATTTCCTAAATATTATCCAGTCTTTCGTTAACAAGTGGTACTTCTTTCAAAAGACATAGGTAAGCTATGTCAATCCGAAAATTTTCTAAATACTATGCATTCCGTTAATAAGTTGGTACTTTTCAAAAGACATAGGTAAGCTATGTCATTCCTCATATTTCCTAAATATTATCCAGTCTTTCGTTAACAAGTGGTACTTTTTTCAAAAGACATAGGTAAGCTATGTCAATCCGAAAATTTTCTAAATACTATGCATTCCGTTAATAAGTTGGTACTTTTACAAAAGACATAGGTAAGCTATGTCATTCCTCATATTTCCTAAATATTATCCAGTCTTTCGTTAACAAGTGGTACTTTTTTCAAAAGACATAGGTAAGCTATGACAATCCGAAAATTTTCTAAATACTATGCATTCCGTTAATAAGTTGGTACTTTTCAAAACACATAGGTAAGCTATGTCATTCCTCATATTTCCTAAATATTATCCAGTCTTTCGTTAACAAGTGGTACTTTTTTCAAAAGACATAGGTAAGCTATGTCAATCCGAAAATTTTCTAAATACTATGCATTCCGTTAATAAGTTGGTACTTTTCAAAAGACATAGGTAAGCTATGTCATTCCTCATATTTCCTAAATATTATCCAGTCTTTCGTTAACAAGTGGTACTTTATTCAAAAGACATAGGTAAGCTATGACAATCCGAAAATTTTCTAAATACTATGCATTCCGTTAATAAGTTGGTACTTTTCAAAACACATAGGTAAGCTATGTCATTCCTCATATTTCCTAAATATTATCCAGTCTTTCGTTAACAAGTGGTACTTTTTTCAAAAGACAAAGGTAAACTATGTCAATCCGAAAATTTTCTAAATACTATGCCTTTCGTTAATAAGTTGGTACTTTTCAAAAGACATAGGTAAGCTATGTCATTCCTCATATTTCCTAAATATTATCCAGTCTTTCGTTAACAAGTGGTACTTTTTTCAAAAGACATAGGTAAGCTATGTCAATCCGAAAATTTTCTAAATACTATGCATTCCGTTAATAAGTTGGTACTTTTCAAAAGACATAGGTAAGCTATGTCATTCCTCATATTTCCTAAATATTATCCAGTCTTTCGTTAACAAGTGGTACTTTTTTCAAAAGACATAGGTAAGCTATGTCAATCCGAAAATTTTCTAAATACTATGCATTCCGTTAATAAGTTGGTACTTTTACAAAAGACATAGGTAAGCTATGTCATTCCTCATATTTCCTAAATATTATCCAGTCTTTCGTTAACAAGTGGTACTTTTTTCAAAAGACATAGGTAAGCTATGACAATCCGAAAATTTTCTAAATACTATGCATTCCGTTAATAAGTTGGTACTTTTCAAAACACATAGGTAAGCTATGTCATTCCTCATATTTCCTAAATATTATCCAGTCTTTCGTTAAGAAGTGGTACTTTTTTCAAAAGACATAGGTAAGCTATGTCAATCCGAAAATTTTCTAAATACTTTGCATTCCGTTAATAAGTTGGTACTTTTCAAAAGACATAGGTAAACTATGTCATTCCTCATATTTCCTAAATATTATCCAGTCTTTCGTTAACAAGTGGTACTTTTTTCAAAAGACAAAGGTAAACTATGTCAATCCGAAAATTTTCTAAATACTATGCCTTTCGTTAATAAGTTGGTACTTTTCAAAAGACATAGGTAAGCTATGTCATTTCTCGTATTTTCTAAATACTATCCAGTCTTTCGTTAATAAGTGGTACTTTTTTCAAAAGACATAGGTAAGCTATGTCAATCCGAAAATTTTCTAAATACTATGCATTCCGTTAATAAGTTGGTACTTTTCAAAAGACATAGATAAGCTATATCATTCCTCACATTTCCTAAATATTATCCAGTCTTTCATTAACAAGTGTTACTTTTTTCAAAAGACATAGGTAAGCTATGTCAATCCGAAAATTTTCTAAATACTATGCATTCCGTTAATAAGTTGGTACTTTTCAAAAGACATAGGTAAGCTATGTCATTCCTCATATTTCCTAAATATTATCCAGTCTTTCGTTAACAAGTGGTACTTTTTTCAAAAGACATAGGTAAGCTATGTCAATCCGAAAATTTTCTAAATACTTTGCATTCCGTTAATAAGTTGGTACTTTTCAAAAGACATAGGTAAACTATGTCATTCCTCATATTTCCTAAATATTATCCAGTCTTTCGTTAACAAGTGGTACTTTTTTCAAAAGACATAGGTAAGCTATGTCAATCCGAAAATTTTCTAAATACTATGCATTCCGTTAATAAGTTGGTACTTTTCAAAAGACATAGGTAAGCTATGTCATTCCTCATATTTCCTAAATATTATCCAGTCTTTCGTTAACAAGTGGTACTTTTTTCAAAAGAGCTATGACAATCCGAAAATTTTCTAAATACTATGCATTCCGTTAATAAGTTGGTACTTTTCAAAACACATAGGTAAGCTATGTCATTCCTCATATTTCCTAAATATTATCCAGTCTTTCGTTAACAAGTGGTACTTTTTTCAAAAGACATAGGTAAGCTATGACAATCCGAAAATTTTCTAAATACTATGCATTCCGTTAATAAGTTGGTACTTTTCAAAAGACATAGGTAAGCTATGTCATTCCTCATATTTCCTAAATATTATCCAGTCTTTCGTTAACAAGTGGTACTTTTTTCAAAAGACATAGGTAAGCTATGTCAATCCGAAAATTTTCTAAATACTTTGCATTCCGTTAATAAGTTGGTACTTTTCAAAAGACATAGGTAAACTATGTCATTCCTCATATTTCCTAAATATTATCCAGTCTTTCGTTAACAAGTGGTACTTTTTTCAAAAGACATAGGTAAGCTATGTCAATCCGAAAATTTTCTAAATACTATGCATTCCGTTAATAAGTTGGTACTTTTCAAAAGACATAGGTAAGCTATGTCATTCCTCATATTTCCTAAATATTATCCAGTCTTTCGTTAACAAGTGGTACTTTTTTCAAAAGAGCTATGACAATCCGAACATTTTCTAAATACTATGCATTCCGTTAATAAGTTGGTACTTTTCAAAACACATAGGTAAGCTATGTCATTCCTCATATTTCCTAAATATTATCCAGTCTTTCGTTAACAAGTGGTACTTTTTTCAAAAGACATAGGTAAGCTATGTCAATCCGAAAATTTTCTAAATACTTTGCATTCCGTTAATAAGTTGGTACTTTTCAAAAGACATAAGTAAGCTATGTCATTCCTCATATTTCCTAAATATTATCCAGTCTTTCGTTAACAAGTGGTACTTTTTTCAAAAGACATAGGTAAGCTATGACAATCCGAAAATTTTCTAAATACTATGCATTCCGTTAATAAGTTGGTACTTTTCAAAACACATAGGTAAGCTATGTCATTCCTCATATTTCCTAAATATTATCCAGTCTTTCGTTAACAAGTGGTACTTTTTTCAAAAGACGAAGGTAAACTATGTCAATCCGAAAATTTTCTAAATACTATGCCTTTCGTTAATAAGTTGGTACTTTTCAAAAGACATAGGTAAGCTATGTCATTCCTCATATTTCCTAAATATTATCCAGTCTTTCGTTAACAAGTGGTACTTTTTTCAAAAGACATAGGTAAGCTATGTCAATCCGAAAATTTTCTAAATACTTTGCATTCCGTTAATAAGTTGGTACTTTTCAAAAGACATAGGTAAGCTATGTCATTCCTCATATTTCCTAAATATTATCCAGTCTTTCGTTAACAAGTGGTACTTTTTTCAAAAGACATAGGTAAGCTATGTCAATCCGAAAATTTTCTAAATACTATGCATTCCGTTAATAAGTTGGTACTTTTCAAAAGACATAGGTAAGCTATGTCATTCCTCATATTTCCTTAATATTATCCAGTCTTTCGTTAACAAGTGGTACTTTTTTCAAAAGACATAGGTAAGCTATGACAATCCGAAAATTTTCTAAATACTATGCATTCCGTTAATGAGTTGGTACTTTTCAAAAGACATAGGTAAGCTATGTCATTCCTCATATTTCCTAAATATTATCCAGTCTTTCGTTAACAAGTGGTACTTTTTTCAAAAGACATAGGTAAGCTATGTCAATCCGAAAATTTTCTAAATACTATGCATTCCGTTAATAAGTTGGTACTTTTCAAAAGACATAGGTAAGCTATGTCATTCCTCATATTTCCTTAATATTATCCAGTCTTTCGTTAACAAGTGGTACTTTTTTCAAAAGACATAGGTAAGCTATGACAATCCGAAAATTTTCTAAATACTATGCATTCCGTTAATAAGTTGGTACTTTTCAAAAGACATAGGTAAGCTATGTCATTCCTCATATTTCCTAAATATTATCCAGTCTTTCGTTAACAAGTGGTACTTTTTTCAAAAGACATAGGTAAGCTATGTCAATCCGAAAATTTTCTAAATACTTTGCATTCCGTTAATAAGTTGGTACTTTTCAAAAGACATAGGTAAACTATGTCATTCCTCATATTTCCTAAATATTATCCAGTCTTTCGTTAACAAGTGGTACTTTTTTCAAAAGACATAGGTAAGCTATGTCAATCCGAAAATTTTCTAAATACTATGCATTCCGTTAATAAGTTGGTACTTTTCAAAAGACATAGGTAAGCTATGTCATTCCTCATATTTCCTAAATATTATCCAGTCTTTCGTTAACAAGTGGTACTTTTTTCAAAAGAGCTATGACAATCCGAAAATTTTCTAAATACTATGCATTCCGTTAATAAGTTGGTACTTTTCAAAAGACATAGGTAAACTATGTCATTCCTCATATTTCCTAAATATTATCCAGTCTTTCGTTAACAAGTGGTACTTTTTTCAAAAGACATAGGTAAGCTATGTCAATCCGAAAATTTTCTAAATACTTTGCATTCCGTTAATAAGTTGGTACTTTTCAAAAGACATAGGTAAGCTATGTCATTCCTCATATTTCCTAAATATTATCCAGTCTTTCGTTAACAAGTGGTACTTTTTTCAAAAGACATAGGTAAGCTATGACAATCCGAAAATTTTCTAAATACTATGCATTCCGTTAATAAGTTGGTACTTTTCAAAACACATAGGTAAGCTATGTCATTCCTCATATTTCCTAAATATTATCCAGTCTTTCGTTAACAAGTGGTACTTTTTTCAAAAGACAAAGGTAAACTATGTCAATCCGAAAATTTTCTAAATACTATGCCTTTCGTTAATAAGTTGGTACTTTTCAAAAGACATAGGTAAGCTATGTCATTCCTCATATTTCCTAAATATTATCCAGTCTTTCGTTAACAAGTGGTACTTTTTTCAAAAGACATAGGTAAGCTATGTCAATCCGAAAATTTTCTAAATACTATGCATTCCGTTAATAAGTTGGTACTTTTCAAAAGACATAGGTAAGCTATGTCATTCCTCATATTTCCTAAATATTATCCAGTCTTTCGTTAACAAGTGGTACTTTTTTCAAAAGACATAGGTAAGCTATGACAATCCGAAAATTTTCTAAATACTATGCATTCCGTTAATAAGTTGGTACTTTTCAAAACACATAGGTAAGCTATGTCATTCCTCATATTTCCTAAATATTATCCAGTCTTTCGTTAACAAGTGGTACTTTTTTCAAAAGACAAAGGTAAACTATGTCAATCCGAAAATTTTCTAAATACTATGCCTTTCGTTAATAAGTTGGTACTTTTCAAAAGACATAGGTAAGCTATGTCATTCCTCATATTTCCTAAATATTATCCAGTCTTTCGTTAACAAGTGGTACTTTTTTCAAAAGACATAGGTAAGCTATGTCAATCCGAAAATTTTCTAAATACTATGCATTCCGTTAATAAGTTGGTACTTTTCAAAAGACATAGGTAAGCTATGTCATTCCTCATATTTCCTAAATATTATCCAGTCTTTCGTTAACAAGTGGTACTTTTTTCAAAAGACATAGGTAAGCTATGTCAATCCGAAAATTTTCTAAATACTATGCATTCCGTTAATAAGTTGGTACTTTTCAAAAGACATAGGTAAGCTATGTCATTCCTCATATTTCCTAAATATTATCCAGTCTTTCGTTAACAAGTGGTACTTTTTTCAAAAGACATAGGTAAGCTATGACAATCCGAAAATTTTCTAAATACTATGCATTCCGTTAATAAGTTGGTACTTTTCAAAACACATAGGTAAGCTATGTCATTCCTCATATTTCCTAAATATTATCCAGTCTTTCGTTAACAAGTGGTACTTTTTTCAAAAGACAAAGGTAAACTATGTCAATCCGAAAATTTTCTAAATACTATGCCTTTCGTTAATAAGTTGGTACTTTTCAAAAGACATAGGTAAGCTATGTCATTCCTCATATTTCCTAAATATTATCCAGTCTTTCGTTAACAAGTGGTACTTTTTTCAAAAGACATAGGTAAGCTATGTCAATCCGAAAATTTTCTAAATACTATGCATTCCGTTAATAAGTTGGTACTTTTCAAAAGACATAGGTAAGCTATGTCATTCCTCATATTTCCTAAATATTATCCAGTCTTTCGTTAACAAGTGGTACTTTTTTCAAAAGACATAGGTAAGCTATGTCAATCCGAAAATTTTCTAAATACTATGCATTCCGTTAATAAGTTGGTACTTTTACAAAAGACATAGGTAAGCTATGTCATTCCTCATATTTCCTAAATATTATCCAGTCTTTCGTTAACAAGTGGTACTTTTTTCAAAAGACATAGGTAAGCTATGACAATCCGAAAATTTTCTAAATACTATGCATTCCGTTAATAAGTTGGTACTTTTCAAAACACATAGGTAAGCTATGTCATTCCTCATATTTCCTAAATATTATCCAGTCTTTCGTTAACAAGTGGTACTTTTTTCAAAAGACATAGGTAAGCTATGTCAATCCGAAAATTTTCTAAATACTTTGCATTCCGTTAATAAGTTGGTACTTTTCAAAAGACATAGGTAAACTATGTCATTCCTCATATTTCCTAAATATTATCCAGTCTTTCGTTAACAAGTGGTACTTTTTTCAAAAGACAAAGGTAAACTATGTCAATCCGAAAATTTTCTAAATACTATGCCTTTCGTTAATAAGTTGGTACTTTTCAGAAGACATAGGTAAGCTATGTCATTTCTCGTATTTTCTAAATACTATCCAGTCTTTCGTTAATAAGTGGTACTTTTTTCAAAAGACATAGGTAAGCTATGTCAATCCGAAAATTTTCTAAATACTATGCATTCCGTTAATAAGTTGGTACTTTTCAAAAGACATAGGTAAGCTATGTCATTCCTCATATTTCCTAAATATTATCCAGTCTTTCGTTAACAAGTGGTACTTTTTTTCAAAAGACATAGGTAAGCTATGTCAATCCGAAAATTTTCTAAATACTATGCCTTTCGTTAATAAGTTGGTACTTTTCAAAAGACATAGATAAGCTATATCATTCCTCACATTTCCTAAATATTATCCAGTCTTTCATTAACAAGTGTTACTTTTTTCAAAAGACATAGGTAAGCTATGTCGTTCCTCGTATTTTCTGTTCTGTTTTTTTTTCTGCCCTTTCTCCCCTGTTGGTGTCATTTGGTTTGGAATTGTGAATTATTTTTTTATTGCAATTGTTAAGTAAGCCACATGTACCGACTTTTTTGTTTACGATTGACTTTTTCCCGCACGGATGCACGAAGTATCACACTGTGAGAAAGTACTCGTTACCTAGGTTGTCCGTAAGCCTCGCTTGCAAAACGAGCAGTCATCCAGATGGGCGAGTACGCTTAAGTGTTTTCCGTTTGTCGAATGGGTATGGGTTGACAAGTAGGGGGAATAGTTGCCCAGTATGGGTTATCAAAATATCGTAGATTTCTAAGTTGGTATATGCAAAATGGCTATACTTGGCAATTTATTACTAACAATTTTTTTCTGCGCTTCCTTTTCAGCATACTAACACTCTCTTACAGGCTTCAGAGATGTCATCAAATTGTTTGTACATTTTTTAATTTTGTTTGATTTTCTGTTCCAGGAATTTTTTTAGGGAAGGATTTATTTGGAATATATGCATATATTTAAACTTGCTGATAGGCCTATCCTATAATTTTACTTTTTTTTATGACCTAGGGTTTAAATTAAAATTTTTGTTATTAATTTTATTTTTTGTTTTAGAATTGTTATTAGGAAAGGATTTTTTAGGTTACAAAAGTGACTTTGCAGTTTAAAGCTTCAGGATTTTCATTAATATTTGGTAACGTTTTTTTTGCATGATTTTTTCTTAGCTGCATGGGTTTAAAAGGTGCATGCATGTTGTAGGTGGTGGTAAAGTAGTAGTGATTTAGGGGCTTTAGTATTTTAATGATTACATTTTGTATGTAAAAATATTTTTTTGTTGTAATTCGTGTTTAAATTTTTCGGCTCTTATAAAAAAATGTAAATGTTAATATTTTATTGATATTAAACATATCTTTTTTATAATTGCTAAGTTTGCATTTATTTTATCCTGTTTGTAAGTGTATATATCTGCACTTTGCTAGAGTAAAGATAAGCTCTGGCTTAGTGCAGCCGGTAGAGTACATCCAGCTTTCAGGGAGTCGCATTTTCTAGTTTTGTCTGTGATTTCCTCCGCCGGCGGGGAATATTTTCCATCGGTTGTGAATATTTTAACCGGTTGATTATATTTTCTACCGATAAAGGGAACAACTTCCAGTCGAGAGGGACAACTTCCAGCCGTGATGGGAAATGATTGCTTATATTTGTTTATAGATGGGTATTTAATTTCAGTTTTGTATCGCTTTGGTTATGTATATTAGGTAACAAAACAAACATGATATTTTGTGTTATTGTTAGATATTGAACTCCACTTTTATCATAGATAATATAAATGTTGTTTCTATTTGTCTTTTTTACAGTACTGTTCTACTCTCTGAATTAAACTGTTACTTGAGAGATAACAGAACATAGATATTATAGACAAATCTAATTATTATTATTAATATGTTAGTTCTCTCCGAATTCCAGAACAATATATTTTTATCTTCTTATTTTACTTTTACCATTGTCTAGAGTCTAGGATATTCAATGGGGTATTAAACCGATTCCCGGCTTTTAAACCGAATATTTTAGAAGAAAACTGGAAATTAAGAATTCCTAAATGTTTGCAACTTTCACTACAGATACGTCACGCACTTAAAGATGAAGCTAGCCACTTTCTGATTCAGATGTTTTATGAACTAATAGCCAGTTACAAAACGGCCATTCGAATTTGAAGTTTGAAGAACTTTGACAGTCTATAATATATATTAAGTTTTTTGTTTACAGTTTATACGAGCTTGACGTTTTAATATTATAAAAAAATAAAAGCATTGTGTTAATATTTTTTTAGTTAAGTTTGGTTACTTTTCTCCACAATAATCATATAAATCTTGTTTTGTATCATACTGCACGAACACAACAGTTACAACGCTTCGTAAAAAGTTTGTGACTGTGCCTGCAGTAGACGAAAATTGTGGTTTGAGGCTACTAGAAGAAAATATAAACAGACTACAACTAGTTACTATTGTTGTGAAGATCATTTTGATGTAAGTAATTATATATGTGTGTGTGTAGCCGTAAAAATAAATCTGAAGTAACTTTAAACAACTCCTAAGTCATTCACTATAAAAGCAATATAACATAAGCATAACCTATACTTCATCGCGATTTTAAAAAAGAAGACGACAGAATTGTGGTCCTATGTCAACTCTTATGTAGCTAACTTCTCTTTTAGGTAATGTAGGTCACAGCATAAATGGCGAACTATTTAAATCATCCAAAAGTTGAATTTTAAAATCGACATACAAACCTTGTGGGGATAAAAATATTAAAAATAATTGATTCCTCATAATGATTTTGTCCACCACTAACTATTAACTTTGAGAAAACATAATATTTTTGTTAAGTTTAACACCCACGAATATCCGAATAGTGACCACAAAATTACAATAAAAAACTATATTAAAGAAGAATGGGAAACACTGTGGAATGAAAACTCTAGCAAACTTGAAGAAATTAAACCCTTAATCCATGAAACTTTTCAGATACCGAACAGAAGGAAAGACCAAGCAGTTATCAACCGAATCCAAGTAGTTGGACACACAAATGTAACTCATAAATACTTAATTAATAAAAACCTACCACCAGAATGTACAAACTGCAAAACTACCTTAACTGTGAAGCACAGCATCCTAGTATGCCCACTATATTCATCAGAAAGAATCAAGAACAGAATTAAGTGTATGATGGACTGCAACAACAAATTATCGGAACTACTCCAATTTCTTAAAGACATTAATATGTATCACGAAATTTGAATCACCTATTGTATTGTGTATGTCATCCTGCTAATAACCCCAGAGGATGATGCATGAATTTATGTTTCTAAATTATGATGGGTCTTTCCTATACTATAAAATTTAGTCAGACTTCCTGCCGAGCTGCGGTTTCTCAAAACATCATCTCTTCCGAAACTGTAGAGAATGTCGAACCGCCGGTTTTGTCTGCTGTACAGGATGAAGTCGCTACGAAGTGAGTAAAGTTTTACTTTTTTGCACTAGTTCGTAAAGTATGTAAAACTCTTTACGCACTAGTAAAAAAAAGTAAAATTTGTCAAAAATTGTACATAGCAACAAAATATAACGTTTTATTTTATATTACCATTTTTATGCTATCTCCTTCAAAAACCAGCAAATTTTTTTTGCTTATACAGTGCCTGTCTAAAGTCTCCCCCCCTATCTATTTCATGAACCATAGAACTTAAATCAATAATTGTTTGGGTGCCTGAAATAGGGTACAAATGCAACGTTTTTGATAGTATTTCGTGACGTCATCATTCAAAATGGAGGATAGCCGCCATTTTGTATGATAATTTTAAATGGGATCATATGGCAAGTAATACCTCATTTGAATGCTCGTTCCAAGTCCTGTTCAACGATACCATCACAATCAAACTATTTTATTAATTTCAACCCAGTTGCTCATTTAGAAAAGGTTCATTGGTCGCTTGGATATTTCCTCTGTCATTGGTCTATTAATCGGTTCATTTTTGATATTAGCATCGTACTTTTGTCAAAATTGAGGTTTTTTGTAAGAATGTATTACCGTGTTTTTTAATTTAAAAGTAGACTTCTTAAGTATTCAGTGCTATTTTACTTTTGTTTGTTACTACAACTTTTTCAAAATGAGACGTAGTTTAGAGGACAAAGTGGAAGCGATATTAATTCTTGGTGAAACTAGAAGTAATCTGCACGCAACCGGACGAATGTTTAATGACAGGTATCCAGATCAGCCAATATCAAGGAAATACCTAAGGGAGCTATTAGAAAAATTTCAGAGGACGGGAAACGTTAATGACGATAAGAGAAGTGGACGGCCAAGCATCACAGAAGATAGTGAACCCATCACAATACACCTCAAAAGTTGCAGATACTACAAAGAATTTTAAAGAAACATAAATTTCACCCTTACAAAATGAAAATGCTCCACCAGCTGACAGAAGATGATCCAGATCGCAGACTTGAATTTTGCGAGAAAATAGATGAGAACATATCTCAAGAACCCGATTATCCCAAAACAGTGTGTTTTAGTGACGAGTCTACCTTCTTTCTTAATGGTAATGTGTATCCTCAGAACGTGCGATACTGGAGTGACACAAATCCTCACATTTTCCATGAAGGACGCACCCAGTTCCCTCAAAAAGTAAATGTGTGGGCAGGGATTCTAGGAAACTACATTGTTGTACGGGTCCAACAATCTGTCTGAACAATTTCTACAATTTGGCGTTTTTGCGTGGAAATTCATAAAAAAGTAGAAATAGTTTGATCGTGATGGTGTCGTTGAACAGGACTTGGAACGAGCATTCAAATGAGGGATTGCTTGCCATATGATTAATTTCTACTAATTTACTATTTTGAAAACCGAATCAATTCTGGGAAGGTAAAAAGTTTTTCTTAATAATTTTAAATTCAAATGTTATTTGCAGTTTATATCTGTTACATAATCGATATGGATGTAAATTCATCTGACGAAATTGATAATACTTCTCCAAATATTTTAAACAGTGCACAAAAGGCCACTGAAGATTTATTGCCAGAAAAATCTACATATATTTATGAACAAAAATATAATACTTTTATGGAATAGTGCATGAAGAATAAAGTGAAAAATATTCGGAAAACATAATTTTGGCGTATTTCTCGGATGAATTAAAGTCTTTCAAACCTACGACCCTTTGGTCGATTTATTCTATGCGTAAAATCACCTTAAAATATAAAAATAACGTTGATATTTCGAAATTCAACAAGTTTATAGCGTTTCTCAAACAAAAAAGTAAAGGTTATAAACCAAAAATTTTTTTTTCAAAAAGTAGATCTAATCAATTTTCTGTTGAAAGCTCCAGATTCCCAGTTTTCAATGATCAAAGTAAGGAAATGTCTCAGTAAATGCTTGAGAGCTCAGTATAAAATTGAAATATTTTGTAAAGTTATGAAACGAGATTTTTGGTGTTCGTATGATGTGTTGCATAACTAAATTCTAACCCTAACTAAATGCCACCTGGGTAGCTAGGCAGCACATCATACCTAAAACTTTTATATTTTTCACAATAGAACTTGCGTTTGCTTTTTACGTCAGGATCCTTATGTTTAACTATTTGTAAGATTTACAATATGTTATTTTTTAGGTTGGTTTTATAATTGCAATTTCGATGGCTTGTCGCCGGGAAGAATGACGTAAATTGACAATTAATGATGTAGAAGATAAACGAACAGTGTATATATTATCAAAGTATCAGAAACCAAAAATGGATTGGAACGCATTTTCACGATTTTAAATTCTAATAATTCTTCAGTAAATTATTTATAAAATATACCTCAATAATACCATCACATATAAATTGTAATAGGTTGTTTTTAAAATACGCAAATGGCAAATGTTCTAAACAGCCTGTAGGGATAAATACTTTTGGTAAAATGCCATATGTTATAGCGACTTATCTTAACTTGCCCAATCTAACAGCTTTTACAGGACACTGCTTTAGGAGGTCTTCAGCCACTATGCTAGCAAATTATGGAGGAAACCTAACTGTAAAAAAACATGGAGGATGGAAGTCTTCTGCTGTTGTAGATAGCACAATTACACAAAAGAATAAAATTTATAATAAAATATTGATGGATATAGTATGCCATCCACATCCAAACAGAGTGTTTCTAGAAGTTTTACTGTTGACAATTCTAATGAAGAATTAGTGGAGCCACTCGATACAATACCACAAAATTTTTCAACCTCTGTACTTGAAAAGGCCAAATCCCTACCATTTGAGCTCAAAATAAAATTTTTCAAACTCTGTGCTGGAAAGGGCCAAAACCATTAATTTTGGTAGTTGTACTAATTACACTTCCAATATTAATACTTATAACAATTAAAAACCTATTTTTTTGAGCATTGCTCCATTTGTCAGTTATTTTGTTATTGTATTTTGAAGAGTTCAAATAAAATATACTTTTAACAAAATCGATATTCACGGTTTGTTTACTTTTCAATTAAATCTATGGCATTTAGAGAAAATTATAATTTAAATAATAAAAACGGTTGATATATATTATTTTGTTGCTTTGCTCAATTCTTCACAAATTTTGCTTTATTCCACTCTCCTTACTTTACACACTAGTGAAAAAAGGTAAATTCACTAGTGTTTAAAGTAAATAGTTAATTTCTATCAAAATTATTATAAAACTTACGGTAGTAGAAAAAATATTGTATGCAATTCGTGTGTATAGTCCCTTTTTTGACTCATGTGATCGTCGCATTCGCCTTCGGATCATGCGGCAATATTCACAATCGTCAAAAAAGGGTTACTTCACAGTCTTGTTGCATAAATAAATATTTTATTTTTTCCCCTCAAATTTAATTAAAGATGGAAACTTGAAATTTTGTAATTTCCTTGTACTCCCAATGACTAACCACCTGTATTTTTTCAACACTACTGTTACATTATAAGGATGTGAAATATCAACCCTTACTTTATTTTGAGATTGACTTTTATGAAACAAAAATATTATTCAAAATCTCTGTTGTCTTGAAAAACTTTCAAGTTTTCGGAGAAAAAAAAATACAATATCATGGTGTGATACTTTGTTTTCATTACAATGCATTAGTAGGTTAGTGTCACTTTGGCAATTCATTCGTGCCTTATTGTTAATGTTTGTTCAAGTTTTAGTAGGCTGAAAAAAATCAGGATCTGAATGCATGCTGTCGAGGAGGGATGGGGGCTGAAAGAGGTGAAAAATGGTGGTCATTAGATATGTTTTTGATCGAAAAAGTTGTGGATAATTCATCTTTTCATACAAATTCTAATCTGCAATCATTATTTCGCTCTACAGGATCAGATCAAAGTCGATTTCTTCAATGACAGTTTTTTGGCATTAGTGCAATTTTCCAACCCATGACAATACCTACAGCCTGTGGTATTTGTGTTTTTTATTTTCTTGATTATTAATCGTACATCTTTGGAAGATCACAGTCCTACCGGTTCTTATCTCTGTACAGCCGTCGCCGTCGGCGTCGGACTTTATGCCGAACACTTTATAGCTAATATGCATACAATTGGTACAGTAACATCCCGAGGGACGTTATTGTTTATTTATGGTAAATTATCTGAACAGGAAAAAATTAAAAAGTATTCATCCAAATGTCTTTGGAAGCTGCAGAAGCGCCAGAAACAAAGGTAAAGTAGTATTTTAGTTATGAAAAAAATACATATATGTATATGTTAGTAAATAAATAGGACAAATGGACAATTCACATTAGCCTCCAATCCAAAATATGCTCCAAAATTATGAAGTGTGTCGTGTAAATTTTTTTTGACAAATGACAAGTGGTCCGTATTTACGAAACAGGTTCCATGAAATCTAAAAACCACTAGTAACACATTGAAATTACGGACCATATTCTATGGTATACTTCACTTCAAACACTGAAAAACTTAACAAAGAAATGCTGCAAGGGATTTTTTATTTTACTCACAAATTGTGATGTAATGCCTGTGCTTGTGATATTTGTGCTTGAATGATGAATGGAAAACTAGATTTTAACAATACTCGAAATTAATTGCGCTCTTGGCAGATTGGGAAAAAAATAACAAATCCTCCTTATATAGTCTCCACGATTTCCATTTAGATTAGATTAGATGAGGTGGCTAATCGGCCTATTCCTCTGCGACCTTTTCAGATCTATTGTGGTCCTCTGAATCTAGATTACATTCTCCAGCCTGACTTTTTTAAAGTAGCCAATCAGCCTCGAGACTGAATCTATCATGTAATTTCCTGCCGGTGGCTTCTCATCGCCTAGTACAAGAAACCGCACATTCACCAGGCAGTCGCACTGGCATAGGATGTGCTCTGCAGTTTCCTCTTCTAGTTGGCAGAATCTGCAAATGGCTTCGTCTGTCAACCCTATTAGCTTTACGTGCCTGTTAAGCTTACAGTGCCCTGTTAACGACTGCCGTAAAAGTTGGCGAATGTCCTCTAATGAACTGATTCTCCTGTCTCTGTCTTGGTGAGATTTCCCACCATTCTAAAGATTTATGTAGCCATATTTATTGTCGACTTTAAGACGCCGCAGAAGGGTTCCGGTCCAATGAATGGCATTGATGCGCGGAATGAATTGCACTCTTGGCATAGGTACTGGGAATAAAATAACAAATTCTCCTTATATACCTAGTCTCCACGATTTCCACTTATGGACTCTTACAACTTACTCACTACCCTCCATGGTAGTCACTCATTATTATCTTTGAGCATTAAACTGTGTGTTTAATGACCGAAGCATATACTAACAGTCAAGTTTCTTCCGTGCTTTAATATAGATCACAAATTGTAGTTGTGCAATTTGCTATACATTTTCCAGTAAAGTGTGTTGCTTATTATAAGTTGTTAGTTAAATAGCTATAGGTTATTTATATTTATTGTGCTCCATTATATATTTTTATAGTGAACAGACTTAGGCGGCGATTCGATAATCGATAAGTGGATCAGAATAATCGAGAGGAATTTAAAAAATGCGTCAGGTTTAGGCACATTTCGTTGCATGAGAGAGAAGAAAGATATGACGTGGAGAAACAGAATGAAAACTAAATAATTCTGCTGGACAGGCGTAAAAGGTGAATTTGTACTGCCTATGCAGAAAGTTTGTTGCTATGCAACGTTCCAAGTAATTATTTGAATCAAATTGGTAATCAAAATTGACAATTACATTGGGTGAAAACAAAATGATGGAATTTTGAATTTTGCGTGAAATTGAAACGAATTTGGATGAAAAAATTATATGTTTCACATGACAGAAAATAAGATACAATGCCTTGGCTGGTTTCTTGGAACACCAGCCACGGCATTAAATCTTGTACTTTTCTGCATAGTAAAACAAATAACTATTTCATTGACCTTAACAAAAAATGACATTTTACGTACTAATTTCTGGATGAAAAATCTACTATTTTTGAAGGCAAGTATTTTTCGTCTGCGGACGCTTTTCGTCCGCTAAAACATTAACATATCCAAATTTCCGAAGTTTCCAAGTTTTCTATTACTCGTGAAGTACTGCAGGAGACTTCTGGCTTCGTTATATTGTATAAAATTTTATTTGCAACCTTTTTATTGTTGACGCTCTCTGCTACACAACTTTCCGCAATAGTTGCAGATTTCCATCAACCAAGTTGCTGGAGAGCTAAGACATCAACTCCAGTATTCGCTAATAAAGTGGCCGACGTTTTTCTAAGGGAGTATCCAGTATACTCCTTAAAGTTCTCATTAAGAAATTTAGCAATTTTACTTGGAATTGAGTTTTTCCCGACAAACCTTCTCATCGTCACTTTTAGTCACTGTAAATTTACGTGCCATTCCATTTTTGGAATCAGGAATAGTAACAATTATGACTTCATGCCTTAATTGAACATTGTCCATTTTCATTGCATAGAGTTCACTAGAAGGGCGAGCTCCAGCAATTCCCATTATCAATACAACCTTCAGCATTAAATAAATATCATCGGGGGCTTCAAACAGGAATTTATTTACATCTTCCCTGTCAAACACATTAAATATTTTGGGTTTATATCAGTCATTAATTCTTTTTAAAAATGCTCGAAGTTTAGGATATTTGGAAATATCTATGTTATCCTCTACGAAGCGGGTAGACTTCAGCATGGAATATTCACACTATAAGCTTGATGGAGACTTTAATACAGCATATTTTTCGTGAAAGTACCTACGCCAATAGCACGGTTTCTGAAACTGCAGTAGCAGTCTTTGTTTGGCACCATTTCTTGAAGTATTGATACGTTGCTTCATATCTCTTCCTTGATTTTTCTGGCAGCAGCGAGAGACAAGCGATATTTGCTGATTCTTCTTTATCCATTTGGCTGTTATACAAATCAATAATTTAAATTTCTCTCAATTTTTGATTATACACTGTCAGCTTGACGTTGTTGATAAAATAATAATGCTTATGACTTATGACGCTATAGAAACCGGTCAAAGCTGTCCATAATTTCGTACGAAAAGTGTTAAATTAATAAAAATCCAAGAATAAATTCTGCGGGGAGGAGGAAAAATCTTATATACTTCACTACGTCTCGAACTTTATTGCCAGCCCTCGCTAGCGCTCGGACGCAAAATAAGGAAAAGGGAAAAATAAAAAGAGCAGAAAATGCAGTTTGTTTATCCGCCATATTGTTATGAGTTCTATGCGCCTGATAAAGTACGGAATATTTCTGTGATTTCATCACACTAGATGTGCTTTCTCATGGTTCTTCCACTCGGAGTGCACTCTCCTGCACTGTGATATTGCATCCATCTAATGATTATTAGTTCAAATTTACCAAATTCGTATTAGCTAAGCAACTAATATTATATTTGGATACCTAAAAATAGCATTATTCTATTATTATTATTATATATAAAAATAATACTGACAAAAAAAGCTAAGTTTATTGAACCAATTTGTTATCATTTCAAAATATATTCACTGAGAATTGAAAATATTTTTGTTTCAAAAACTGCTATTAACAGCAAAAGTTTATTTTTAGCGGTACTTATTACTTGAAAATGCAAAAGGAACGTGTTTTCCAAATTAAACCGTAGTAAACTAAACAAAGATAACTTTCCAGTCCAGACAAGCACGCTTACCGTTGATGATCGGAATGTGTTCTGTTCTTTATTGAAAAAACAAAATTCTTTAGTGCGTCATATCTTTTTAAACATAGCTATGTAATTTGAATAAATTATGTAAGTATTCAATTCGATTTCGGAAGTCATAATAGTCTATTATTCAATCACAAGAGTGCACTTAGGTGAATAATATCCATTGAATAATATCCAATATATGCGAGTAGAATACTATAGATACCTTGCCCACCACTTATAAATTATTTTATCTGATGGCATGTCATAATCACGTTATGTCACTCAATTTTGATGACATAATTAAGCTCATTATGGTACTTAGTCCCATAATGAATTCATGAACATGTGATGGTGAGATCAAAAAAAGAATCCAAAATGCATAATTATGTACAAAACTATGTATTATAAATGGTAAAAGAGCAATTACTGCAATTTGCAATATTAATTCCAATGGATTCTAGAGTTTTTACATCAGTAGTTGATGCTTTTTGGTAAACTTGTAATCCTGTTTGGTTGTTGGCACCAAAAATTGCTTCTGTTATTTTTTCTTCTGCTTTTTCGAATTTTCGATGTAACCTTCATCAACAGAATTGCTTTTCCATCTGCCATGGCGTTTCAGGGTACACAGATCAGCTCCAGAATCGGCCAAAAATGAAGCAAACGATCGCCGAAAACAATGTCCGGTTTATTCTTCAGGGTGAGGGGAATTCGAAAAAGTGGCAATAACTTTTGGCATTTTACCAAAGGTGTGAATTCCAACGGGTTGTTTCGTGCATTTCTTATTTTTATAAGTGACAAAAAAACGTCGATGGTTTGTGTTGCAAGGTCGTATTCTCATATATTGTCTGACAAGTTGTATCATATTCAATCCTGGGATATTTCCTCCCGATGTTACAAAAAATTCTCGCATTACCTTTGTTTTTGTATTCGGTAAAGAAATAATTCTAAAAACGGATCCTTCATCTATCACATTTTCAACAAGCATATCTGTCAGTTCCTCTCTTCTGCATGCTCCACTTGGTCCAATTATCAAAGCATATCTGAGCCCAAGCTTTCAGCCAATGAATCACAAAAATATTTCGTCTTCATCGAATAACTGCCTAAAACTGTTTTATTTATTCTTGCACAATAAGAGTTTCCTCTAAATATTTTAATAGACAGCTAAAAACATAAATTTTCGAGGGTGACACCTGTTTAAGCATTTGCAATTGATTTTGTGCAAACTTTATCATGAAATAGGGATGAGGAATGTTCCCAGAAGTTCTTCTGTAGTTAAAGTTCCGTTGTATGTCCGAACCGCTTAATAAATCATCCAATTCAAAATCTTAAAAAAAATCATACTAATAATACGGAAAATAATTGTTTTTGGTTACACGCAGTGAGATAAGTTTGTTTTCGTGTGCTTATTGTAAAAAAAAAGTTTATTCTATACAGTAAATATATTTTTTTGAATAATATGTGGATGTGGATAATAACACAAATATTTACGACAGTTAAGGAAACATTTTATTAAATCTGGCGATAGCATCTGAGTTGTATAACGCCCTTGTTTACAAAACATCATGTTCCTTCATGAACCAATTTTCTTGCATAAACTGTTTTAACACAGTTTATTCTTTATATACGAGAAGAAGAAGTCGTTTGGAGCCGAAGTCGAGTTTTAATTTATCTACTGGTTTAAAAGACAGATTTGTGAAAGCTGGTGATTGGTTCAATTCAATAGAACTAATCAAAAAATTAAAAACATACAAATTACAAGATAACTCTAAACTTATTTCATTTGATGTTATCAATATGTTCTCTAAAATTCCTCCAAAAGAGTGCATAGCACTTGTTAAAAAATTACTAGAGGATAAAAATATCAATCCAGGAATAATATCAGATATACTTAATTTGTTTGATGTATGTATTAATCAGAATTATTTTACTTTTGATAATAAGGTATATATTCAAAATGAAGGTTTACCAATGGGAAGCCCTATATCACCAATTTTAGCAAACATTTTTATGGACAGTTTAGAAAGAAAAATCTTTGAATGTAACATTTCAAAAAATATATTATTTTGGTATAGGTATGTAGATGACATATTAGCTTGTTTTGTAGGTAGTGAACGACAATTAGATATATTGTTCAATCATATTAATAATTTACATCCAAAAATTAAATTTACATTAGAAGTTGAAGAAAATAACTCAATCAATTTTCTTGATATAAAAATTCAAAGAGTCAATAATATACTTGATTTTTCAATTTAAAGAAAACCAACACATACTGATGTGACTATAACATATAATTCCAATCATCCCATGTCACATAAATTAACAGCATATAATTCAATGATACATAGAGCATTTTCAGTTCCTATGAACAAATATAATTTTGATAGAGAAATTAATATAATTAAACAAATAGCCACATCCAACGGTTATCCATTACATATAATAAATAAATTAATTATTAAAAAAGAGGAAAAAGTGGCATTATAATTAATATTTCCTGAAAAAACTAGGGAAATAAAAAATTACAAAACCATCACATATGCTGGTAATATTTCTAATAATATTTCAAAGATAATATCTTGTTCAACAAATACAGCAATCTCTTTTAAAACAGAAAACCATGTGAGTAAAAAATTGTTAAATGTAAAAACAAAAATACCCCCATTAAAAAAGTCTGGAATATATAAACTTAAATGTCCAGAATGTAATGCTGTCTACATATTGGTCAAACCAGTAGAAATTTTGAAATGAGACACAATGAACACGAGCATACAGTGATGTGAACACTCCAGGAACGGTTTTATTAGGGTAACGCTTTTTTGTTTATTTCGGAAATGTTAATAAAACGCGTTTGGTGTCACTTGTTTTGTGAAATGATTATTTTTGTTTTAAAATATGTCTGTCAGTTTTGTGTATTGATTAACTATTCCAATGATTAATCATAAGAAAACCTGGATAAAAACTTATGATACTATCCTGATAACGTAGGTAAGTCATTGATTATTGAAAATTTCTCTTTCTAACATCGGTAACCAAATTTGACTACATTCGGCTGAAATACTAGCTATACATTTATCCGCATTTAGTTGTATTAACACGTTGAGTGCCACGGCCCAAACGCCTTAACCCCTCTGAGAAACCAGCTATAACGTATGGGTTATATATAGTTTTTAAAGTGTACAACGAGACTTTTTGCCTTTGTAAACATACTTTGATAATTTTTAAGGCCGTCCAGTTTACTGGGCTAGGGGCATGATTTTACTCCAAATGGACCGCTGTCCAGTTTACTGGACACCAAGAAATCTTGCTAAAAACTAATGAAAAAAATTATTTGTTCATCTTTTTATTTAAAATTAAAAAGAAAATAGTTTTAATATGTTGAGTAGATTTAGCATTGCCAATTTTTAAAACAAGGATATACACATAGACCTGGTTTATCAGGACAAACTGGACAATAATATCTTGTTTTTTTTGCACTGATGTTTTTGTCCACTGACAGCATTTCTTCATAGAGCATTTTTCTTTTTCAATAGGAGGATTCGGCTCTAGAAAGTGGAATTTGTCGTCAGCTTTTTTCTTTTCTTTTCCACTTGAAAACCTTCTGAGTGATAGAAAAGATTCATAATAACCTCTTCTCGGAAGCTCAAATTTCTCATGTGTTTTGTTTTGTTGTAGATTATATAATATGTAACAGGCATTCTACATACACAAATCTATCAAATGAAAAAAATATTTTTCGATACCATCTGACAGTTTTACGTGGGTTGGAGTAGAGCGCTAACGTCTGATCTGATAGATCAATCCCTGACATATTATGATCAACAACACTCGCAGGTTTTATTTTCTTATTGTTACCTCTCTTGTCTTGCCCTGAATCTCGACCATTGAATGTTTGAGAGCAGTAGGTACTTATCATCCGTACATACCTTCTGTCCATCCAAGTACTTAGTAAAACTGGCCCTTTTCTTTTCCAAACGGCATCGCCCTTCTTTTCAATATTGTGAGAAAAAGCACGAAAATTTCATCTAATTCTTCAACTATATCCCACACTACAATTATCCGATTCATACTGGTAGCCCGAGATAGAGAATCACCGTCCAATTAACTGGACACAGGCTAGAAGTAAGGAACCGGTATGTCCAGTGTACTGGACGCTGGCACTCAACGTGTTTTAAAGCACTTTCTTCGATTTTTCGTGTTTCACTATTGGGCTCTTTTAATATGATACCCCTCTTATCAAGCATGTTTGCAAATACCTGACTAAAAGAACTCCAAACCTTTAACCTTTTTGTGTTGGTCTATATGTTTCACCTAAATAAAATTTATCGCATTCACGGGATATCTTATATATGCAGTTTTCTGTAGATTGGTCTTCATATTTGGTGTAGTTTTTATTAGTAGGTATAGATCTGAACGTATTGTTAGATTTAAAGCTAGTTCGTTTATCGAATTGAATACCAATTTTTTTGATTCTTTCTGATAAACCCTTAACATACGGTATTGTTGAGTTTTTAAAAATTATATTGGGTATTAACATTGGGCCATTCTCTATATTTCTAATTTCTTTGTTTACTATGTCGATTTTACTATCCCTGTTTTTACGCTCATAGAATGATTGGATTAAAAATTCGAATACCCATTAGTGTGTATTGGTTCACGGTAAACACTTGTTTCATACCCTGTAGATACTCTAAAAATGACAAAATAGTATATTGTTCAACGAGTGACGAAAGTTACATTTTTTTAAGCGAGAGAACAGTTTGATAATGTTCTTGAGTCTAAAAAAATGTTTTGGACGAGTTCAACAGTATACTTTTTCTATGACCTCATAACAAAATCTAAGAAATGCAAAAAATCTTTATTGAATTTTATAACACAAATCAATAAATTCTATTAAATCTAAATTATTTTTGATTCCAATTATAGGGGATTCACAGTCCAAATGTTTATGTGATGGATTTATTAACAAATTGCATACCAGATAAAGATGATCCATATTTAGTGGACGAAGGTTCATGTATTTTTTAGAAATTTCATAAAAAAATCCATTAATATGAAACGAACGTAATATCTTTGTCTATGTGTTAGGTATTTCAATGAGAAGTCCATTTTCACAATCTTTTAATTCGTGGCAGTGCCAGAAATTCCAAAAATTAAAACGACCTAAAATAATTTGTACCATAAAGTATTTGTTGAAACAATACATGATTACCTTACCTTAGTCAGCAAATATTTTGAATCGTCTGCATTTGTTAAAAACGTCTTTATTTCATGTGCAGAAAAAGTTCTAGAATTCTTACTTTTAAAACCGCTGGATTTCCGTTTCAAAAGAGAACGTAACTTGGGATATTTACTGATATCAATATCATTATTTATTGATAATGTTGTTCTTAATATCGAATATATAGACCATAGAGTCGATGCCTTCAAAGTTTCCGACAATGTTGCAAAATAAGCAAGCATCACAGTTTCCCATAACGAATGTACTTGGTTATCAGCTCTCCATTCCATGAATTTATTATAAATTTCTGGATATTTTTTTAAATATTTTTCGAGTAACAAGTCCGCAGAGGTTTGCTCCGCTTGATTTCTTATCTCTGGTGGAGTATTTGGAACACCCAAGTCACTTTCTGAAGCTGAATATACACTGTGTTCATTTGAAAAGGACCCACCCTTAATATTTCAAAAATGGGACATATTAGAAGGAAATGCCGAAACACGTCAACTTTTAACTTGAGGCCTTCCATTGTTATTTAATCGTAGTTTAAAATTTGCTCTTTTTCAACTTTTCGTATGCCCCCGTATTGGGTTAATGATGAAAGACTCTTTAAAGAATAAAACATTTACAAATAGTAAAAAGGCAACTGTTAACAAGAAAAAACTGCTATTTAATCATGTGTTCAAAGTGACCACCGTTAACATTCAGGCAATAAAAGTTGAAAAAGAGCCAATTTTAAACAACGATTAAATAACAATGAAAGGCTGGTATCAAAGGCAAAACAAAATGATTGAATAGAGATTTACCAGACCTTTTAAATGAGGTGTGACTTGATACCTAATGCCATTTGAAAAAATGTAAGGGGTATCTCCAGTACGAAAGGGGTGAATCTGACGTATATGACATTAGCGCCAAAAAGTGTACCCATCAAGTTAAAAGTTGACGTGTTTCGGCATTTCCTTCTAAAATGTCCCATTTTTGAAATATTAAGGGTGGGTCCTTTTCAAATGAACACAGTGTATAACGAAAACACGACAAACACAAACTGAGGTGATTCAATAATGACACTGGTAGGTAGACTGGTAACAAGACATGAGTGAAATAATTTTCGTCTCCATGGACGAAAGTTAACGTTATGGGATTTTTATCATTCGTTACGAAAATCAAATTTTCATCACTGCATACAGTGACGAAAATTTACTTTTTATAAAGAGTCATAGAAAAAATTGTTATTTTCAATTTTAATTTTAAATTTTATAGGTTTTTCTCCTTCATTTATATTTGTTAAAAGATCATTCAGAGACACTAAGTCATAAGGCCATATTGCAAAAATGTCGTTTACGTATCTCCACCAGACAATTGGTTTGATTTTTTAATTATTAACTATTTGGGTTTCAAAATGTTCCATATAAATATTTGATAAAATTGGTGAGAGGCAAGAGCCCATGGCAAGACGAAATTTCTGTTAATAAAAATCGTTATTGAATTGAAAATATGTTTTCGTTATAAATAATTATATTATTGTTGTTATGCTCGATTTGTTCCGTTCTATAAGTGTCTGATTTGATAAGTTCTATTGTTTTTTGGAATGGTACCTTTGTAAAAAGACTAAATACATCAAAATCTAATATCCTACCCTTAAGTAACGCCTAAAATTAACACAATCAAGTTTGTAACAATCCAACAATCGATATATTAAATGAGTATTTTCTGTGCCAAACGGAAACGAATATTCATAGCAATTAATTAGCCGTTTAATCTTTTCTCACTGTATCTGTCTGCAAATAACTGAAATATTGTTGCGAGGTCACCAACTCAAAGCCGATCCTGTCCCTTGATTATAAATTTTGGTGAATGCGCTTTCCAGAACCTTCTGGTCTATTGCAGTATTTGCGCATATGAGGGGCGTCATAAAATACTAGAACTTTCCAGAACCGATAAGGACTATATATACGCGGGTTTTTGAGTGCGTAAACGGTACAGTACAGTTAGTTCGGAAGAATTAGTGAATTAAATAGTGCAGATATATAGGGTAATATCCAAGTGGTGAAAATAAATTAGAACTAATATACCGTGTGTAATAGTAGACATTAAGTAGAGCGTGTATATAAATTAAGTTTAATACAGTGTGTGTGTTTCTTTAAATAAATAGATAGTAATTAGCTGTATAAATATGTATGTAAATATTTTAAGATCACTCAATGGTGAATGAAAAGAAGAAACACCAATACCGCAACCCAATACAAAAAAATTACGGCAATAGTAGCTCGGTCACTCAATTACTCACAGCTCACGAGAGATTCTGCGAACTCTATCGTCTTATAGCCTCAATAAAAGTGTCCTAGTGAGACCCACAGTACCTAAAATTCTGAAATCGGTATAAATTGCGTTGTTCTGAATTAATAATTAGTGGTGTAATTATTGAAATATAAAAATAAATGACTCATAAGTTAGTTCAAATTAACTTTACTACAATTTAACAAAATTATAAATAGATTGTTAATTATGCTTATGTTATCAATAAAATAAACGTCGTTTATGCTCCTAATTGGATGAATAGTTTAACATCAACAAATTAACATATTTTGTGAAATTCTTAATACTACATTTTTAAAATTTACTACTTGAAGGTTGTTAAAGAGTATTTACTAACATGCTAAGTCAGATTTTAATGCGAGGAAGTAAAATATGTTGTAATCCACAACATTTTCATACAGAATAAAAAATTTGTCAATGTTATATTTATTATTTATGTTACACGTTAATGATTGTGGTTGGAATTTGTTTTTATTATATCGAACCTACTGAGTCATATCATATTTTTGTTTAGTATTATCAAAGAAATAACCTTTTTCGAGGTAATAATTTTCAGTGACGAAACATAAAATAATCCATAATATTTTGTGACGAAAAAGACAAATATCATTTCACTACACATTGTTGTTGAAATGTGTGTGTTGTGGGTGTGTTGGCATTGGAGAATTTCACTTGCCACAGACTTTTTGTAGAATATGTTTGGACGTAGCTTATACAGTGCCCGTCTAAAGTCTCCCCCCCTATCTATTTCATGAACCATAGAACTTAAATCAATAATTGTTTGGGTGCCGGAAATAGGGTACAAATGCAACGTTTTTGATAGTATTTCGTGACGTCATCATTCAAAATGGCGGACGGCCGCCATTTTGTAAGATAATTTTAAATGGGATCATATGGCAAGTAGTACCTCATTTGTATGCTCGTTCCAAGTCCTATTCAACGACACCATCACGATCAAACAATTTTATGAATTTCAACCCAGTTGCTCATTTAGAAAAGACGAACGTTCATTGGTCGCTTGGGTCATTATATTGCAAGAGATTATTGTAATTATCTGAAAATATTGATTGTATCGCCAAATTATCCATAATGACCTTTTACCCAGAGAAATGTTACCTTTATTCTAAGTACGACAAAGCATAAAGGTGTTTTTTTATATTACATTATGTTAAATGAATTATCTATATATTTTATGAAAATATTGATTATTTCAGATTTGTAAAGTGGATTTAGAGTCTGACATTATTATAACAGGCTTAGGATTTGGACGCTCTAAAACCCATTTTAAAGCATATTCAGCAGCTAATGCCAATACTTCGGCTGTGAACACCGAACAAGATTGTCGAATTTTACTTGAGTAGCTATTAGAGCAGAGCATTCGTTTGCAAAATAGGTTTAATTCGTAGTTTTTTTAAATGTCCGGGAGGTTCTCCTGATTATAAAAGTGTAAGATGACACTTGATATCTGTTGTCGTTATTGTTTAAACAACGAAAAATTTAAAATGCTATTATTATTTCTATATTCTTTAGACTATTTTGAATCAAAAAGTCCCTACACTCATTCCCGTATCTTCAACCCAAGAATTTTTATGAATTCTTGAAAATTAAAAATCGTCTAAAATCGTGATGCTCTTGAATTAAATAGTACACCTGAAAAAATAATATACCGTGATTTCTATATTTTTATCAAATATTTAAACTGCAATAAACAATATGGCGTAATCAGATTTCAAATATTTTGTTTATTATTCTTAATAACAATATGCTCTTTACGCGCATGGGAGTGAGATGGCAATACAAGTAAATTTTTTCAAAAATGTAAACGTGTGTCATTTTATTTTTTCACCGGTAGCATTCAATTTTGGAAGTGAATACTCATGGGTTGGTGACGTCACCGTCATCCAATAACACTCACCGTCACCGTATAACCATCACCACGTTACCATCACCGCGTCACCTAATATGCTAGTGTGACGTGATGGGCCTCCACAGTATGGTGCGTGTTGGACTCTTTTCGGATGGGTACCGGTATAATGTTTATAATGGGTCAATTTATTCGTAAAAATTTCCCTCTATCATAGGCGTACGATGAAATTTTGAGATGGGAGTAATTTATCTGTAAAAATTTCATGGGCGTACATTAAAATTTTTTAAATGCGGCTTGTTTCTGTATTTTTACTTCTTTCGACAGCACAGATTTTATGCATTTTCTGTATTTGCATTTTTTGAAGGGTTACCATAGAGAGGTAGGGGGTTAAAGTTATAACTAGTACATATGAGCAAAAGGACGTCCTCCTTCTTATGATTTTCGACGCATTCTTTTATTTTTCATAAAAGTAACGCCTTAAGGTTTCTAGAGGGTGGATAGTTTTGATTCAAATGCTTTGTATGTATTTTTTAAATTAATTAATTTTAAATTGATAGAACTGAAAAATGTTAATATCTACATTGGAAAACTCGGCACGCAACAAACAACTCAGTACTCCTACTACAAATACTGTTTGTATTTATTTGGTTTCCTCGAAATTGGAAATAACAATATCTTCAGTAGATAACAAATCATGACAAATCTTACACAAGCTATTGTTTAACAATGATTTTACATTTAATTGGGTCAACTTATTTATTTACTGTTGTCATTAACTAATCATTCATAGTTATTAATAGTAATTGGGACAATTTTACGTAATCGAAATTAGCCAATGCTGAAAACAAGTTTGATAAACAGGGTGTTCTAATAACGTGTATTATAAAGTAAACAAACAAACAACAAAAGTTTTTTCTTGGTGAAAAAAAACAATGCAAAAAAGCCGGAATTATCTAATATGTTGAATAAAACTATTATAACAATCGCATATTTCTTAAAAACTCCTCCAGAGAAACTTGATCTGTTATTAATGACTTAAGAAACAAAACTCGTTCATAAAACTTTGTTGATCTCGATCCAGACGAACTTAACAATTATTTTGTTAACGTCAGCAAGAAGATTAGCTCTTTCTCTGCTCTTCCTTTCCTCCTTACCTCTAAAAGAGTTACCGATAGCTGTACGTCATTTTTACGTGCCTCGGAGCGTGATTTTACGATTTTGCCATCGATATAAACAATTCGGTGATGATGATGACAGACATGTCTATCTCCACTCCAGTTTTGTTCTTGCGGGAATGGGGCTCCCTAGCTTAGTTTTTGGCTTTTGTATTATAAGTTTCGCACAATATTAGCAACTCTTCAAATTTTCCAACTGACATTCTAAGATGATTTTTATACGATTTAACGTCCTCTTCGGTTAACTCTTCCAAAAAGGTTGTTGATGCACCTAGTTGGCATGTTCTATTGACCCAAATGGGGCGCTTCGTTTTCTTCTTATTATTAAGGTGATCTTATAAAATGCCGTATGAGATAGCAGCAATACAATTAACTCCATGCAGAACGAACCACTGCAATATTCTCCAGTTTGTGAAGCAACTTTTCTAGATGAACTGGAGTGATCTCAGTTTTACAATCAATTATAGTGGCGTCAACTTCCAGCCTCCATAAAAGTGTCCCAGCGACACCAAGCCTTTTTGCATTGGAACGTTATAAATATCTTTTGTTTTTATCGATAGGTGATCGTTGGCCTTATCACAGTTATGTAAAGCCATTGAACCACCTCAGGTCGTATTCCCCAGGTTTTGCCCTTAACTGTTCTGCATTGCCAGAAAAGCCTAGTCGCCCTGGTAGTACTTTTTTCCAGGTGTGTCTTCTAATTCAGTTCGGAATCAAGGGTAACTCCCAGATATTTAACTTCTTTGGATTTCTAGTTCTTCTCCGAACAGCAGTACTCTACCCCGTGGGAGAACTCTTCTATTCGTAAAAGCAACTATTTTTTTTTGATTGATTGAAAGTTCCTCCACAATTCGTAGTGCTTCTTGCAGGACATTCATGATTACCTCTGGGATTTATAAATCAAAATAAGCTTGGGGTGTGTTTTCCTTAGATAATACACAGCAATTCAGAATCCTTGGGCACACACAACACCTAGGTGACTACTGGATAGAAGAGGGACACTTACCTAAACTAAAGCCTGCAGACATCCTAAAATTCCTCCGGGAAATAGGTCTAAAGGAGCCACTAGTCTCTGAGACTTTCCTCAGGAACTAAGTAGAAGAAAGAGGGCACAATAGATCTTTTAGGTCTCAGTGAATGTCAACTATTTGCAAATGTATTATATGAATGAATATCCCCCGATTAAAATGTCTCGTTCAATTCCTAGAATATAATTCAAGGCCGACACGGTCGGAATATTTTTATACAAAAAAATAGCATGTAATAAGTAGTGACAATAAAAATTACATGGTCTTCCAAATTTTGTATAAAGTTTTCGGCAGAAAATTTGCTGTTTAATACAAGGTCAGCTTTTATCAGCATTTCATAGACTATTATGTTATTATAAACAAGATAAATAATTTGATACAAAACGTTTCTGAATAATATAATAGGTACCGGGATAGGTTATCACGCAAATACTCCACTGAACATACAGAAGCATATTATAAGTATCTACACTGTATGATATTTTATAATGGTATATAGAGCTTTTGTGTATAAAGCTTTGCCTACTATTATTATTTTTTCACGGCTGTTATGCTTATTCGCGATTCAAGCCAAGCAATACGCTATCTGGTGGCTAAATTTGAAACTTCAACAAAGCAGATAGTTTTGTAAACAAATCGTGACGAGTGTGCTTCCATATGTGTTTTATTGATAAGCATCGATTCCGTGAAGTTGTGTTAGTTATTTATACTCTTATTTTAGTTACCTATGATTCATTCTGCAATTTATGATGGAGTTCTGTCAAAATTCCAAGAAAAAATAGTTAATGTTTAAACAATGTTTATAGAATTATTTTAGACTGCAGAGAAATTCTCATTCAGAGATCAAAATGTAATTGCTGTAGAATAAAGCAATACAAATAAAATATGAAATTTCATGATTGGTGTGTCCCCAGGTGGCCATAATCACAACCACGAGAGGCGGTAGGAATGAATTTAGAACTAACAACAATAACCAACAATGAATTGCGTAACAAAAACAGCTAAAATAAACTACATTGACCTAGTAAAGTAACCTAAAGATACTGCTCGACATGTTTTCCATCTCTTTCAATGCAGATATTTAATCTCTGCGTGGTATAAAAGACAGCAGCTTCTATTTTAGCCCTTGGAATACTGTCAATTTCGTTTTGTATTCGTTGAATAAGATCTGCACTATTTGCAAGTCTTGTCTGAAATACTAAATCTTTAATTCGACCTCATAGCTAAAAATCTAACACAGTAAGGTCGGGAGATCTTGGGGGCTGCGGAAATATGCTACTTCTTCCTATCCACCTATACTCATATTTTTGGTTTAAAAAATGCATCACTTCATTTGTAAAGTGGGCTGGGGTGCCATCTTGTTGTACCCACATATTTTGCCGTACTCCTATCAGATCAAGATCTATCGGAAAAATGTCTAAAATTACTACTTACATAATGAGATTCCATGACGATACTGAAGTCAGTCAAATGTTTGTGAATCCCTTTTTTTGTTCCAAATATGGTGACTAGATATAAGGAGAACAGACTTGTATAGGATTTATGTTGAAAAAGTGAAGCGGAAGCGGAAGCGGAAGCAAAAAATAGGACATTGCGCCTGAGTAGCAAAAGGTTAAAATAAAGATGTTTTGAGAAAAAGTGACAGAATGAAGTACGCGATCAAGTTAACCTAACATAATCTCCGTCTATAGTAATTATGAACATATATCATGAACCATGTATCTTTTTATCGATTCCAGCAGTATTTTGCGATACAATTATATAATGATGTTCAATAAACTTACCTTTAATCAAACATAACCAACAACGCGAAATTTCTTCTTGAAATTTGCTAAAACCGGGCACAAAAAGTGACCTAATGCCTTCAGTCGATTATTAAAGGGAGAGTGAATATAGAACATGCTTTTGGACAGTGGTAACGGCGGTTCCTGATTCTTAAACGAAAATGGAGAATATTCCTAAGGTAATAGTGGCTTCAAAGGGCTTCTATGTATACATACACTACTGCAAGTTGTAACTTGTTCGGTGGCGCTCGCGCGTGCCTACCTTTTCCTTTTTCTTGCGAGGATTTGCTTGCAGAGAAAAGGAAAAGATTATGAATAGAATATAAAGAAAAACCTTTTCCTTCAACGTTCTGTTTGTAAGCTCTACCATTTACTTATACCTTTGAAGGAAATACGACCTAATAACTTTTGACCCACCAGCTACAGAAGCACCACCAATTTTCCTCCTTTCGACAGGCACTTTTTATATACAGAGTTGGTCCTCCTTATATCTAGTCTTCATGGTTCCAAAGCTTATTTCAAAAAGATATTATGGAAAGTAAGATTGGAAACATAACATAAGTACATTTTGTGATTATTATAGGTTTTCTGATCCAACATTTTAATTATGCCTGTTTTTGTTTATGTGCATGTTTTTGCTTTTGTACTGTACGTTGTATGTGACTAGATAAACTGACTATCCTATATCATTATTGTGATCAAAAAGGGTGAATAAAGCATTATTATTATTATATCTCTATTTTTTTTTAAATATTTCATTTCGGTTTCCAGTTTTATTTGTCAATTATCTTAGTATAATTGTATCGAAAAGTTATTGAAATAAATTAACGAAAAATAGGCAATCACAATAACAAGGACAAACCTCATTAGTAACTACTCAGCGACCAATTTAATGTTGTTAAGTTCAGCATAGGTCATTTTCGAAATTCTCTACAATAAATTTATATCAGAAAAATACGTGATCTTTGTAACAAAAATACAGATCATTATACTAACGAGTGTTATTTCCAAAAAAAAAGTGAGTTTCCAAAACGTATCAAATTTAAAATTTTCCTATGTGACTTAATGAACTTTGGATTGGTAGATACCAATTTAATTTTCTCGTGAAAAACAACATATTTTCTTCAGTATAAACTGGAACCGGCGCGCACCGCGTGAAACTTGTCTCGCAACCAAAACAACATAACATTTTTCCGAGTTGGAATATTAGGTCATTAATCGAAAACATATTGACTCTCAATCATTTTCCTATATTGTCGAATAAATTCCGCTGGAGCTTACGTCGCAGCTTGCAAGAACAGCTTAGGTAAATCGAAGTTGCAGTCTTTTACTTTCACTTTTTTGTAGGAAATCTTATACCCTATAACATAATAAAAGTAGAATTGAAAGAAATATTTTTCAACTTAGTTTTTCAGAAATTGTTAAAACAATTTGAAAGTTTGTTTATTTAAGCGGCAAGTATAATCAAAATGATAAAATCAAGGTGATAAAATAAGGAAATATAGAAGAAATGTTTTCAAATTTTAAAAATTCAAAATGGCGGTCGCGCAAACTCTCTTTATATATAGTATATTTTTTTTAATGGCTGTTCATTTTATGAACATTAACAAATTTGAGATGCTGCTTGTTGCAATCGTCAGAGTTGAATAGACCATATGAGCAAAATTTTATTTACATATTTTTTCAAACTAAAAAACTTTTTTTATAAGTTTTTTCCAGATTTATTGTTGAAAAATGAATTATAACTTTCGTTTCGAATTATAAAAAGATAGGCTTTCGAAAACCACACATTTAGAAAAAGAATTTTAATAAGATCATTGGAAGCCGAGAAAACTAAAGTCAAAGTTCGCTTGGTGAATGAGAAATGGGGGTGTGTTAGAGAAGGACCCGGAATGAGGATGCAGGTTTTCTGTGGTTTGTTCCTGCATCTTAATTTCCGCAATGATCGGAACCGCGATACATTGCGGAAATTAACCAAATAGCCATCCTTTGGATGCACAGCCACAGTTGTCCCTACCGCGATCGTAAATTCACTGTCCTTAAAATTTTTCAATTCAAACCCCGAAGAGGACTTAATCCTATAACTGGGTAGATTTCAATTTGCAATCCAATGAAGGATAATTCAAAATTTCACTTGTAAAATCATTTGCGAACAAAAAAAATTAGTGAAGGATTGTTGCGGAGCTCGACTCGGCGAGAACGTTACTTTCCCCACCATGACGCCTAGTCGCTGCCGCGCTATAGTTTCGTAGCACGAGCTGGAATAATTGCCCCTTTTGTACACATGCAGTGGTATAACGAAAATAGAAAAATAAATTGATTTGCGGGTTGGATTCAATAACCTAACGGATCAATCACGAACTTAAAATTCTTTCCTAGTATTTTATCAGTACCCAGCGAACTTTGACTTTCGTTTTCTCGGCTTTTTGAAGGCCAAAATAGGTGACTTGAATAATAATTTTGTCACATATTGAAAAGTCATGATATTGATTTACGTTGTTAATGTCAAATATAGTTCACTTTATCATCAGTGTTAGAATGAGCACATTGTTTCTATTATTTTAAGCTGAATTATCTATCTTGCGAGGATCACGTTGCGCAATACATCTTATTTGCACACGATGTGCGAATGGTTCATGCTTCAAAGTTCAATTCAAATGCTATTAATCTACATGACAGAAGTAAACTTTTTTCCAAGCAGCTAACATGGAAGAGTCCAGTCAAAACATAAAGTTACCTTGCGAATACAAATGGAGAATTCATGGAAATTCAAAAATTGTACTTATTTCATGAATACAGTTTGAAAATATGAGATGCTGTTCTTTTATTCGTGAACAGTAGGACCAGGAAAAATTATTATGAAAAAATCTTTGTGTGCTGCGGGTAAAATTCCTTCGAGAAGTAGGTTAGGAATTTTGTTTCGAATATCTTTTATATGTAAACTCTTTTTTTGTTATTAATCTTTCATCGATATATCGTCCTAAAAATTTAATATATTTGTAAAATTAATATTTATAACTTCTTTTCTAGAGATGAGATAATGTCTATAGGTAATGACTTTCTTAACTGATTCCGCATGTATTTTTAGTTATAAACTGAATATTAACAAAACTTGAAATTAAATTATATTCAGAATTTATGCTGGTAACTAAAACTCCATATTTTCAACCGGAAAAAGCAATTACATTGTATGTGCATGATACATTGAGGTTCGTTTTCAAGTGACATAAAGTCGTGACTATGCCATGCCATTGAATGTCGCGGCATTTTATTTCACGAAAACCGGAAAAGTCACAATGTCACGAAGTACAAAACTATAATAATTGAGAAAATAACTATGAAAATAGTCCATACTAATACACGCCTTACCTACTCAACCAATCATAATGAAATTTTTCTTGTAAACAACGCATTTTGACAATGTTTTGAAGGACGTAAGTAACAATTACCAAAAAGGTATCGATTGCCCTTGACAACTTACCACCCTTGGGTGGTAATACTTTATGCCATTTAAATCGTGTATCTTATTTATTTATATGAATATTAATACTACAATTTAGAACATTATTAACAAAATTTGTTTTCTCGTTTTTCCTCAATTTGTATGAAATGTTCTGACTCAATCATTTCTCCATCCCTAACCAAGTTTTCAGTTACTCTTGAAGAACTGCAGGAGACTTCTGGCTTCGTTATATTATATAAAATTTCATTTTCAGCTTCCTTTTTATTGCTGACGCTCTCGGCTACATAACTTTCCGCAATAGTTACAGATTTCCATCATCCATGTCGCTTGAGAGCTAAGACATCAACTCCAGTATTCGCTAATAAAGGGGCCGACGTTCTTCTAAGAGAGTGTCCAGTATACTCCTTAAAGATCTCAAAGTTCAGAAATTTAGGAATTTTACTTGGAATTGAAGAAATCGAGTTTTTCCCGACAGGCTGGTTTAAGCACTTTCCACTTTGATATCGCATGAAGAAGCGAGGATTAAAATTCGTCATGTGGGATCTTATAACAATGTAATTTCGAACCATTTTGAAATAACAAACCTTCTCATCGTCACTTTTAGTCACTGTAAATTTACGTGATTCCATTTGTGGAATCAGGAATAGTAACAATTATGACTTCATGCATCAATTCAACATTATCCATTTTCATTGCACACAGTTCACTCCAGCACGCTCCAGCAATTCCCATTTTCATTACAACCTTCATCATTAAATAAATATCATCGGTGGCTTCAAACAGGAATTTATTTATAACTGTCAAACACATTAGTTTCTTTGGGTTCATATCAGTCATTTCTTCTTTTTAAAAATGATGGAAACTTGAAAATATCTATGTTTTCCTCTATGAAAAGGGTGGACTTCAGCATGGAATATTCACACCATAAGCTTGATGGAGACTTTAATACATCGCCCGAGCGATAGCGAGGGCTGGCAATTCTTACATCCCTTATAGTATAAATAACTATCTATATACACATATTGTTTTGTTAGGGGTACAGAAAAAACATGCATGATATACAAAAAGTGATTTTTTTCGTCGACCTTTACAAGAAATGACATTTTACGTACTAATTTCCAAATGAAAAATCTACTATTTTTGAAGGCTAAAACGTTAACATATCCAAATTTCCGAAACTTATTGCATTTTTGAAAAAAAAACGGTTGGGGACGAAAAGTACTTGCCTTCAAAAATAGTCGATTTTTTATTCGAAAATTAGTAATTTTTTGTCAAGGTCGACGAAAAAATGTAATATGCACCTCGCCGAAGAACTGTCTAATGTCTCGCCTGCTTGCTAGCCTCGGGTATCGATCTTCAGGCTCGACTATAACAGACAGTTTTTCGTCCTTGGTACATAAATAACTATTATTTCTTAAAAGAACAATAATATTCAAGTTAAACTTTTTTTTCATATACAACAATTAATTACAATAATTATTATTAAATATTATATAAAAAAAACAATATCAGTCACCATTTATAAATATATTTCAAACAAATCAATATATTTATCGACCAACTGAAATTATAAACAGCATGTCTGTCTGCTGGTAATGTTTTATCCAGACAAAAACAATGACAGTAAAAATCTAAAAATTAAAATCACGATAGATTTTGTAAAATTCAAGCACGAGGCATCATCAAAAACTTCCTGGCTGGGATTGCTTCTCGTACAACGTGATTTATACACTTCCTTGTGGATTATGACATAATGTTTTATCAAAATGGACTTTTAACCTACATATATGATTTATATAAATCTAGAAAGAGCTCATCGAGATCAATACGTCTTGCGTTTTAGTGAGGGTGATACCGGTAGCTATTGTGGATTTATTTACAAGAAAAATTAAGTTTGGTCATTTTTATAAATATGGCGATATCTTTCAAGGTTAGTAATTTGATTTTATATTTTTTATATACAACTAATTTAAACGTGTGAAAATGAAAGTTTTACAATAATTATAGATTTTTAAATATAATTTTCATCATAGTTTTTAATTATAAAAGTTGAACTGCTCTCCTGGTAAAGCGAGTAGCCCTTGTCCACTTTTTTCGTTAACCGGCAAAGATTTGCCGATCAAAGAAAAAAGTCAGCAAAGGCGACGATCGCTTCTGCAATTGATTTCGAACGAACTTTACGATTTGGTGAAGTTAGAACAAGCTTTTTTATTTGTTATTCCTTGTAGTTCTTCTTTTAGATTTCTATTATTTTATGCTGTTTCACCGATAACTGTTACGATATTTTTCAAACAAATATTCGGAGAAAAGTATTTAAATAGTGAGATAATTTTATTTTTAATATATTTACAAAATTTTGAGTATACTTTATTTTTACATAAATTAATTGGCATTAAAGATAATTTTAATAATGTAGTAGTGAAGATATAATTTGTTTGTATCTCATTATCCATGCATAATTTTCGTAGTTGAAAAAAGCTGAGAATTTTGTAATACCACGTTTGGCTTAAAATAAATTATTTCCTTATACAGCGTATTTGCAGCTGTCATACTTAACAGTTACTTATGTACCAAGGGAATAAAGTGGACGTTTATTCCCCGAGGGCGACGATTTCACAACTCCCTGTGTGTCTCTGGTCCCCGAAAAATTTCGTGCTGTGCGTGAACTGATATGTGTATCGTATCGAGAGATTGGCGCATCCTTGGACATTAGTAAGACTAGCAACAACATGTGTGGAAGGAATCTTGGAACAAAAATTTGCTGAGTCTTCCAAGATGAGCAAAAGTTGCGTAGACCAGAAGCACATATTG
The DNA here is from genome assembly GCA_947563755.1 of Lochmaea crataegi. NCBI lineage: Eukaryota > Metazoa > Arthropoda > Insecta > Coleoptera > Chrysomelidae > Lochmaea > Lochmaea crataegi. Next base: position 15,350,082 of record OX387429.1, on the reverse strand, counting down.
GCAGTGAAAACTTCTTTAGGCGAGTTGAGTACTTTTTTTGGGTGAAGAAAAAACATAGATTTTTCGTCATCGTCACGCTTTTATGCAACACACAATACTTTTGGTTATGCAATACAATTAACAATGAAGCGTATATAGTGTTGCATAAATCATCGTCGCGCTTTCCATATGTATACTGTGTATATATGTGTACTTTTTTTTCTAAAAAATTTCATTTACGATGGGCTTACGATAAAATTTTTAATAGGGACTCATTTATTGGTGTTTTCACTTCTGTTGGCAGTCCCATGACTGGACTTATTTTTGATAGAGGATATTATTTCCCCCTTTAATATCCGTACTGGACCACGGGGACATGAATGACGATGTCTTCGAAGAATATTTTTATAATTATAGTCATAGATAACGAGAGTTATCATTCCAGAAAAATGGAAAGAAACTCTACTACCTCTTTGCCAAAGGAGACCATAATAAACTGGATGGGACAAAATTTTTTTCTTGAAAATATGGTGAAGAAGGTACCTTCAGCTATTGTAAAGCCTTATAGATCACAGAATTCAGAATTCGTTGTGGATCACATGGCAAAAAGCGAGGGATAACTGTTCACCGATTACCTTCTATTGATTGTGAACTTAATTCCAGAGTTACTTTGAGCACAAGTTGAGGAATATGTAGCTAAAAGAAATACGATAAGTGCCCTGCCCATCACTTTTCTTTCTAAGAACCCCAATATCTATTTGTTCATGTACATTGTACAGAACAACTCAGATGAATTTGGAACAATGAGAAAAAAGTATACTTTTATTAAATCGTTTTGTTGTTCCAAAGCGGGAGCCTCTAATGTTCCCGATTTATCATGTTCTTAGCGTTTCTGCATTGCTCAAAATGTGCTATATTGTGAAATTTGTTACAGACGCTGAGAATAATCATCATTTCCATCATTCTGGTGATAATGGCATACGAAGCTAAAGCAAGACCGGGAGAATGGAATCGAAAAAATTACTGCGAATTAGTCGATGTAAGTAATTGAATTTTCAGTATCTCGCAAAGTTAAAAATACATTTCCTTTGGATTTGTGTTTGCTATTTTTTGTTGTTCGACATTCGAAATTTTAATCTCAAAACAGATTTTTCCTATGTTACTGATTTTGGAAGTTTTTTCCTGAAAATATTCACCTTTCTGCTTCAAATATCCAGACCATAGGCCAGAAGGATATAGATTTGTCTTCAAAGTTGGGGTAAAACCTGTCCAAGTTCTTGGAGAGTCTGTGGGGGATGATTCATGGAAATTCAAGGCTCTTTATAGCTGGTCCCAAGCATGTTCGATGATATTGAGGTCGGGCGATCGAGGAAGCGCAATACCATGGCCTTAGACTACTCTAGCACTACGAGGTCGATCATTATCGTCTATAGAGAGGATAGTTGGTACAATAGCAGCATGAAACAACCTATAACATTGTTAACAACTTGTTGTACATACATAACTCAGCGCAGGCATGCTCTCATCAAGCAATAACAAATGCCTCACCAAATAGCAACTATACCACCTATGAAAGGATGAACTTCCAATACAATAATTTTAATTAAATAAAAATTATCAATTCCTTTAATGATGTGATAAAACGTCACTTTTTTTCAATTATGACATAAATCATATATATATATATATATATATATAGGAAATATATAGGAAATAGTTCGTTGCCGATACTAGTTAGGTCTAACTATTATTGTGGGGGATGCGGCAATGTGAATAAGTGAACTCTTTTTAGTTTGTTCTGAGCTTTCGGTAATTTATTATCACCATTATCAAAGAAAACTAAGCGAGGTTAATCACAATATCTATATATAATATGTATAAAATGGAGAAAAAACATGGTATTAGATATAATTTTCTTTTTCAAAGAAATTAAATAAAAAATAAAACTACCAAAATTAACATTACGACATCGATGTATATATACCTTGGTTAACAAATTATTATTTCTTCATAGCCGAACGGTATGAGGTGTGGATGCCTAGAAATATGAATTGTAGGCGTAAGGTTCGAATCCTGGAAACGATGATAATTTTTTAAATTTTACCTTCAACTACTGACATATCGCTTTAATTATATTATTCTGCATAAATATGATAATTGGTGTTGAATCATTAAAAAATAATAATTAAACGTACAGTAATGTCTGTAGGACTTGAAACGACGACCATCACTGTGGAAGGCATGCGCTTACCCATCGCACCAATGAGTACAACGTTAACGGATGTCAAGCTACGCTATACCGTCATTCAAACACCCTCAAAAATTATTTACAAATAGCTAATGCTAATGTTGGTTGATTGTTTTCGTACTTTTGACCGAGGTAGTAAGAAAAATAGTACACACTACATGGGCATAAAGTTGAGATTCCTGCCCTTGTAGTGTAATATACTATTTCTTACTACCCCGTTCGAAAGTACGTCTAACTTTTATGCATTGATCAAGCTATATGAGCGCTCCGCGTTACTTTCCTTTGAGCAATGTACTTTGCGCACCTTTCACTCCGAGATTATGTATGCCCAGATTAATTCTAAATTTTGCACACTTGTCAACGACCGATGACGATACAATAATTTCAATTAAATAAAAAATAATGATTATTGATTGATTTAATTATGTGATGAGACGTCACTTTTTTTAATTTTGACAACATCATTATATACAACTTCTTGGTTGACAAATTTCTGTTTCTTCATAGCCGAACGGTATAGGGTTTGGATGCCGAAGTCATAGTATATTATGTGCAAGGAATCGGTATATAAAATTATCAAAGAAAACAATTTCAACACCTTAGATGGTTTGAAAAAGTCTTTTTCAAAACAATTCCCATTTAACTAAGAAGTAACAACTACTTTCCGGGCTATATGCCTGGACGAACATTGAATTACACTTCAAATAAAAACGGGATGGTAAGGATTACTAGATTTAACCAATCCTTTTGGTTTGTAATTAGAAGAGTTCGCATCACAAACCGGTTTCCGAGTAGTTGCGCCATCATCCGTCCACTTAAAATTGCGAACCAGTTTTTTTATAAAAATAATAAATCCAATTAATCCCCACCTTTTTCTTGTTACAGGCTACGAAACGTGAAATGTGCCAGAGATGTGCAAAACAAACAAAATCGAGCATAGTATATCCGATGTGTTGCAACGAAGAAGACGAAGTACATAATTGGTGTTATAATTACATTAATTACGGCAAAATGGCATGAAACAATCTTGGAGGATCTTCTTTAAGAAATCCTCAACTTCTGTGTGATAACATGAGTGTTTTGTGTAAATTCCAAGGAAAATTGTACAGGATGATTCCGGCTGATTTTGAAGACCGTGATAACCGTTCCTGCATTTTTTTTTGTAATTACGGGTATTGAATATGAGTGATATTTATTATATGATAACGAATTTTTAAAAATAAGAATTATTTGTGTATACAGGTTGTCTCAAATTGGTATGTTTGTCCAGCAAAATTTCTATTAAGATGTTTGATTTTTAAGTCAAGTTTTGAAAGTAGTAGGAGAATTTTGAGCTGCTTAATATTTTGTATTTTAGAGAGGTTTACTCTAAACTGGCCTACTCCACTGAATCTAGATTACATTCTCCAGCCGGTGGTATCTCTTCTCCTTCGTCGCACATTTTCATGTCATTTGCACTAGCAAAGAATGTGCTCTGCAGTTTCCTTAACTGAGTGACAGAATCTGCACAAAGTTTAGTCTTATTTTGATTGGTTACCTACTCTGACACTGCAGTGACAAAGACAAAATATCTTCCCTTGGGAAGCTACACTCCCTCAGTGAAGAATATGGCTCCAGTTATATTACGGCTTTGACAGTATTCCTGTCTTCGCTTATTAGGTAAACTTTGGGCTCTAATGAACTATTGACTGAAACAACTAGCTAGAGATTTGGTTTTAATAGGTCGGTTCCAACCGCAATCAGAAACTGTCAGAAACGATCAGAGAATAACTGGTCATAGCAAACAACGAGTTTACTTTCGCGTAATTCCTATTACTGTTTGCAATGGTCGACTATTCTCTGATCGTTTCTGATTGCGGTTGGAACAGACCTAATATCTCCTTCCATTCATTTTATAAACAATTTCTTATCGAAACTAAATTATGTAGTTAGAGAAACTGTATAATTACGAAATATTATTCTTAAAAATTCATCTTGAATGCTTTAGTAGTTATTATATAACTATATTTAATCTTTATCAATGGGATATTTTTGAAACATTTCAAAAATTGACCTTGCTTCATTTCATTAGTTGTGACTCACAACGCGACAATTGTGTGAATTTCATCACATAATTTTCATTTACCCCCATTAACATTATTATATAAGTGAGAAATGGGTTGATATTTTTCTGGCTGTGATTGTGTGTATGTTTTAATTTTTATATTTTTTATTTATTTTTATGTTGAAATATAATTTCTCTTAATAAATAGTTTATAAAGAACTAAGACTAATTTTTTATTCAATTACCTATTTCATAGACTATCTATTTAATCAGTGTTGGTAGAAGATTAGATAGTGTGTTTTGATTTTCTTTCTCACTAGAGTATTCCAAGCTTTATTTTGGTACAGCCACGTACAACTTCATATTGGTACGTATTTTGAGTAGAAGAAAATATGCAATAATTGTACATTTTTTATAGAAGGAATATCTTACCTGAAAATCCTAAAATTCCTCCAATTTTCGGACAAACAAATTATGTTTTGCAAACTGAGTCACTTTTGAATTTAAAAAACTCCTATTAGTACTAAATTTCAACAAAATCGAAAGTCAAAAATCTATTTTTGGATTTTTGTCTTGAAATTTGTTTTCAACTTTGACTTTCAGTAACTCGTAGTATTTGAAAAGTAATGGGGTCAGTTTATTTCTTAAATTTTGCTCTACTCTTTCAACTCTCATTAAATATATTTGGTCGCTCCGATTGCAAAAGTGTACGCGGTACACTTTGTTTAAAGAATGTATGTCACAATAAATTTTTAAATTATTTTTTGATATAAGGAATATATTTATTAAAAACATGATTTTCCAGAATTTTTTAATATTAACTCAAACTACTCGCTCAATGCAAGGGCGGATCCAGGATTTTTTTCTGGGAGCGGCTAAAGGGAGGGCGGGCAAAAAAATCAACAACAACTGTTAGAAATAAGTATCATACTTCAAGTTTATTTCTACAAGTTCAAGTATGAATAGGAAGGTTAATGAAAGTGTCAAGACAATAGAAAAATTAAATGTTTAATAAAGACAGTTTTCTTTTATGTTTCCTGCTAAAGATGTCCAGCACTTCATTAGCGTCCATTTTTGTCGCAACGTCTTGATGGATATACATTAAAGCCAATCAATTCAAATGCTCTTCTGTCATCCTGTTGCGAAGATATGACTTTCATCGGCGTAAGATGGAGAAAGATCTTTGGGAAAGGCTAGTATTCACTGGAAACGTACACAGCAATTGACAAAGAGTTCTAATATTTGGCAGCTCCGTTGCTCTTTTGTAGGCATCTGTTGCCAAGTTTTTAGCTCTCCCTTCAAAGTAACAAACAAGGAACGTCTTCTCCAGTGCCTTGCAAAACATCCTATACTTCTTCGTCGCTGAAGTTATGGGACAGCAGCTTTTGCAACTGTCCGCTGATTCTTTGCATGGGAGCGCTAGGGGACCTGGATGGCATTTCACTTAACATATAATCTAGAAAAGGAATATATACTGAAATTCCGTAATATTCTTCAACTGACTGAGTCTGAATGTTGGGCCGATTTGTTTGACGGCCGGTGAGTCTGCGGACCGTGATTTCTGCACCAATTTCATTTGCGATGGCCTCAGCCTGATTGAAAAGTTTTTTGAATGTGTCCGTGCTAGTTTCACGTTGGCTCTGCAGACTTGATGTGGTCGTATTAATAAGCTAAACTGCAGAAAGTATATCAATTTCAATGGTCTGTAATGATCAGGATAAGGGCAGCGTGATTCCTAAAATATCAGAGAGGATTACCAAGCTTATGAGAAATTCCGACGACATTATAGATTGGAGTAACGGAAATGGAGGTGTAGCACTTCTTCTGTTTCCTTGATCAGTCATTTTTGCAATATTTCAGGAAGACATGACAAGACGTCCAAAAATGTAAAACCGCCTTTCCACCCATCTGGTCTCACACATTTTTTTGAATATATATTCTGTTTTTCCTTTGGCAGATGAGCTTGCATTTCTTCTCTGAGGAGATGTATTCGTTGAGCTGAGTCACGAAAGAAAGTTGCTATCACTCATGTTCTCTCTTTATTCATATATTTTAATAACTCTGATAATTTGATTGGCTTCGAAGTAAATACTGTTATGGAATCTCCACAGTACACAAAAATAGCGTCAAGAGATTTTCCATTCAAGATACACCTAAACTTTGAAGATTTAAAATATCTATATAACAGCCGTATTTGATGCTATCGTAATGTTCTAAATTGGGATTTACTATGGATTAAAAGCTCTACAAAAGTGCTTAGCTTGACGTAGCTGTAATCTGTACCTGTGGTATGGTACGGATTTATAGAAAAAAATGTGATTGGCAAACTTGTAGGAAATTTAATTTCCTTTAAAAAAGGTTCGATGAGTTGAATTGGTAAGATTGATATTTGTTGAGATATAAGCAATTGAATACCAAAACTTAAATTCGAAATTTCATCATAAAGCGAAATTGTTAACGCTTCATATATCAACAGAGCGAAAATAAAAGCTCCCTAATGTACACCTAGTTACACCATTTAGGCACTCACATAAGAATTATATAGACTAAGCCAGTCTAGATCGGACGAGAGACTCAAACACAGGAACAATTGACAATGCTCCCTTTTCCCACTACTACTAAATCAACTTCGTAAACAAACAACAAGCGACACTTTCATTTGATTTCGAATTAACTAGCGCTTACTATCACGTTAATAATACGGTAAGACAAGATTGTGAATTATTTTCTAGACCTACCGTTTTATTATCAACTGTGCATAATATAATTAAGAATTTTCAACTACGAGGTTCTTTAATAGCGATATCTTGAAGATGATGATGGTCCTTGCTACTGCAATACAAGAACCTAAATAAGTATTTGCATTATTACAAATCATAAATATCCATGCCCATGATCGACTATTTTGCTGGTTCAATTTGATGAAGATCATTCGCACTTGAGAGGCTTGTACTGTATATAAAGATAAAAATCAAGTTACCTAAAAGTACTCATTGCAAGCAGTAGTTAGATTTTCATAAATGAAATACTCGCTGGAATTTTCTGTTGCTAGCATAAGAAAAGGTGATCTGTGATAAGAAAGTAAAAATATCTGCTATATTATTGGTTAATTTTTGAAAAAGTATTTGGTGAAGTGAATAGTCATAATAATTATGCTTTTCTTTAAAAATATTTGAAATAAACATAATACAGGATTCCTTTCAGTCAGTGTTGAATTTTCAATAACATATTGGTGATGTTTTCGAAAATTCATCCATTCGGATATATATAATTACAATTGAAATTAATTTAATTATTAAGATAACAATATCAACGTATGAATCATAACAAATACGGTTAATTGGTATGCTTTGTGTACCTACTTATCGAATTCAATTTGTTTTCAATATTTTTATAAAAAATCAATTGAAATCGTTTAAAAGATATATTAATTTGATTTTGATATACAGGGTATCGAGAAAGTCTGGCAACAATGTATTTTCTTCGAAACGATTGAACATGTACTCATGAGTTATTGACAGGGTTGTAATTTGCGTATTTTAGAGGACCTATTAAAAGTTATGTGAAGTCAGTATGTCATTTTTAAACACATAGTAAATTTTTATTAGGTACATATTTGTATTATATGCGAGATTGGTTTCCTCCAATTTCTCCACATATAAATTTCCGCCTGAAATACAGTTGTATAGGGTCTTGGGCAGGTTGATATTTCTGTCCTAGATCTGCGGCCGTACCTACGAGTATACCTACCTGTACCTGAGGACAACTTTGAGCCACCTGCTCTTAGTACTTCCTCCATGAGGAAAAGTGCATAAAGCGTTAGCCACCAATCTGTCTGGGAAGCTTCGAATAGAACTGTTCACCATTTGTGGAGAAATTGTTTGCATTTCAAGACGTATGGGAGCTTTTAAATCAATTGTTTGTAGGTCTGTTAACTTAATCAAGTGGAATCAAGTCGGGGAACTTTCCAGTCACTCTATCGACCTATCTCTGAGAGAAAGTGGTATCCAAATATTGCCTAATGGTTCTGTGATAGTGTGCAGATGTAGCATTATATTGGAAATATACGTTCATATTTAGAAATATTCATTTTGAATATAATTTGATCCATGCTGAAGATCACAATATTTTTAACAGAAAGAGCGCCTTCAATAAGAAATTAACCAATTAAATGATGTTTTGCCAATTAACTTTCTGTGGGTAGTGTGTATGGGTCTGATCCGAATTAGAATCCGACATAATTGTCGGTACTGGTCACCTCATCAAATCTAATCTAATTTGTGATTTAGTCGTTATTAAGTATACAATAATTAATTAGCATTTGAATTTGTCTTTATGATAAAAAAGAATACACTAACTGATGATAATGTAAGAATGTTAAATTTAGGAACAGTTAACCTTAGTCAGTCAATGAACTTTAATTAAAACTTAAGAAAGTCACTATGCGTACAATTTGAATATCAACTTAAATAAAAATAATTGATGAGAAATAATAATATTTATTAAATTTTCGATGTGTTTATTCTCTTCTATTGATAAAATTTAATAACAAATTTTTTTTATAAAAAAAAACAGGATTGTTATTGGGAACAATAGTAGGTATTGACTTTCGACTACAAAAGAGCAAGTCCACGTTACGTTACGTCATCTGAGTCGCCCTGAGATAAACGAGCGATTTCTGCACAACACGTGGTTCTCAATAGTTATGTTGATCGTGTTTGAGTCCATTTGATTTTGACTTAGTGCTACAAAACAACCAAATTACAAATCTGAAATCTATCCAAATAATTGTTTATCCGCAGGGCGACTGTCAATAGTGTCAAGTTGTCAGTTTGGTGGACATGCCCCATAAACATATCCTCAATATGTCAAATATGATATCAATATTTGTTTCTTTTTTTGCATACATAAAACCATGATTAAAATAGTACAGGTTACTCCAGTAGCGCTTGACCTTGGAACCAAAATAAAAATCTGTTGCGCAGGGGGCTAAAGGCGGCCATTTTGCTATACATTTATGTGTGTGTTTTATTTTAAAGCATGTACTGTTTGTTAAAATGTTATATATTTAATGTAAATTCTTAAGATTTAGATATATTAATGTACATTATTAAAACTGAGAAAAAAAATTACTAGTATGTAGCATGTTGACTTATTTTTTTAAATATTGTAACATTATATTTTTAAAAAATATGTTATTTTATACCACATTAAAAAGTTTTTTAATTTTAAAATAAAAAATTTTATTAATAATTTACAATTATTTTCAATTTTCATTGATCCTATCCTAAAAAACTTTTTTATACTTTTATACTTTATACTTTTTTTAAATTCCAATTTGTTAAAAAATACTTCTATTTGTAATGTATAGGTAATAAAATACATTTTTGTAAACTTTAAATTATGATAATTTTTAATACTAATAAAAGTAAATTTTTGCATTAATTATTACTTGAATATAAATATACATAAATATAAATTGTAGTTTTAAAAACTAGCGCCTCGATTGTAATTGGCTTTGCGCGACAAGATGGTTGCCTTTAAACCCCACTTCTCATTGGGCACTATATTTTTAATAAAAGCTTATGCGCGAACTGCTACTGGACTAACCTGTACTATTTTAATCATGCATAAAACTGGTTCACCTAATATAGGCTAGCAAACTAACTTCCACTTTTAAAGCAAGTGTTCAAAGAAAAAGAGATGCAAGCAAGTCATTTCGAAAAATAAATTCTTAATGGTCTTACACACATATATACAGCCGTTTTTCATAATCTCGTGGTTCAAGGTTCTGGAATGTTTGCATTTTGTAAGGGGTCAATTTAAAAAATTTAAGGCATATCTAAACCTCACTTTTGGACATGTCTTCATTAGTAGCTATAGGGCAAGTCCACGTGACGTTATGTGCAAGTCGCCCTGATGAGAAACAAACGTTCTTTGCACTACTCGTGGTTTTTAATAGTTATTTTGATCGTTTTGAGTTTATTTAATTTTGATGTAGTACTTTTTTCAACGTTGTTTTAGTTGCTTGAGTATTTTAAAAGCTATATCTGACTTTTTATAATAAAAAACAGCCAAATTACAAATATATCCAAATGATCGTGTATCCTCAGGACGACTGTCATTAGTATCAATTTGTCATTTGGAGGACATGTCCTATTTTCCTGATTAAAATCATGCTACCATTTTCTGTTAAATTGTCTGGTCGGTTACTTGCAATAGACGATACGGAAAAATAGGATTTTGTTGAATTCTAATCCTACTTTTTTTGTCTTGATCCAGTGTCCTTAAACTTTTTATTCCAATGCAAAATAGAATTTCTGCATGAATGAGATTTTTGAAATTGCAAACGAAATCTTCTTCTAATTGGATCTCACTCCCACTCATGTCCAACACTTGCTTGGAGACATTATTCGAAGGACGTATAAAGGCCTTATTTGAACGACCGAATCCTGGTAAATTATGTCAGAAGTTTAAAACTTTTCTTGCAGTCCGGGTATTTAAGGTTTTTTTGGGAAAAAGGTTCTGGAAGGGATTATGTCTAAATTATATAACCCACCAGTTTGTAAATATATTTTATTAAAATTAATTAACTGGAAAAACGATTTTTTATGAAAAAATATTTTGGTATAGTTTTACTTTATTCAAAAATATATTCTGTCTGTTTGAAATTTGTACAAAATTAAATACAAAAGACACTCAATGTTACATTAAACTTTTTTTATATATTAGAACTCAATTCTAATTTTAATTTTTCAAAATATACCAAATCTTTTGGAGTAATTGAAGGTTTAATGTCGATCATAGCGTTTTTAAAATCATCAAAATTAACAATAACATCTTCGGAAGTTGTTGCATCTGCAGATATCTCACCTAAAATAATAAAATGTATCGATGTGACATTTTTTTATTAGAAAAAATTATTTTCTTCAGGGTTTGAAAACCTCTTTTTCATTTAAAAAAGTGCACCAGTCCTGTAGGTTATTTGCGCTACTTACCAAATGTTACAATAATAAACACTTAGTACTACATATAAGAACACAAACAATTGTAAACATAAATGATAATATTTTATCTAGAAACTGCACCAATTTGTCCATGTTATAATCTTCTTCAAGCAAGTGGTGCATAGTAGATGAAAAGTTAAATGCCACTCGACGTTGTGAAATCTTTGCAATTTTAAAAGCTTATAACATTCAACCAAATGTAGATATAACGCATACGACTCGGACCAAAGTACTTTGGACTCTTCTGAATCTTGTCTTGACTACTGACTAACTAAATATATATTAAACATATAAGAACTGTAAGAGAAATATTGATAGTTTTCTGAAAAAAGAAACCAAAAATCGAGCTACTATCCCACAGGAGTCTGAATAATACTGCAACCAAAAACATGACAGCCGTTTTTGTTGTTATTTATGAATTGTATGAACAATTCTATGATCTTTGTCAAAGGAAAATGTCAAATGTCATAAAATATGAATATAACCAAACATATATAGAGTGGACCTTTAGTAATTGTACATAGAAGTACAGTACAATCTTCACTTCAAAATATTGCGATTTAAACCAACTAGCTTTAATAAAATGTAGATATTAAGAGAGATACACGGTGTTAAACATGAAATACGCTAAACTTTTTTGCTGTTTGAATTAGCGCTACGCTTGTGAAAAAAACATAAAAGCCACATCATTTTAACAAAAAAGGTATATTTGTTAGTATCCCCAAAGCTTCGCGGTTTTTGAGATAATCACATTTTAGTGTTAACTACATGATTATTATTTAATTAAATTATGTTCGAAAAATGTAGTTGTGTGTACGATAATAATTTTTTTCAGTATTAAGATGCACAGTATTAGAGTATAGTAGTAGTTAGCATCAAAAGTCCCAATTAGGATACATTTTATTTATTAAGCAAATTAAGAAAAAGTAAACTACACAAATAACATTATAACTTTAATATTGTCTAAAGTAAATGTTCGATATGTCCACCATTTTCTTCGATGCTATCCATACGTTTAATAAAAGATCGTCTCATCTTAATTAACGTCATTGGATCAAAAGACAATGCTGCTTTATTTACTTCTTGCCAAAGTCATCGCGGGTATTTATTACAATTTTATAAACAAGTTTTTTCATTGCACCCCATACACCGAAATCAAGAGGATTAATTCTGGGCTACGTGGTGGCCAAGGGAAGGGGCTACCGCTAACAATCCAGCGTTCAGGAAAGTTAGTATTTAAATATTTTCTGACTTCTCTCGTATAATGTGGCGGTGCACCATCTTGCATAGTCAACATATTTTGTCTCAAATTCAGTGGCAAATCTTCCAATAAATCATTTTGCAAGAAATGTAAGTAATGATCACCATTCATATTATGGGGTAGCTCGTATGGCCCTAATAAATAGTTACCAATGATTCCACACCATACATTTATTTTAAATTCATGTTGGATTTTGCCTTTCTCTTTTAACATTGGGATTTTCAACTGCTCAGACATGTTTGTTCCTTAAACTAAAAACACCATGGCGTGTGAAGGTGTCTTCGTCGGTAAATAATATTCTATCAACAAAGGTGTGGTCCAGATTTTTCCTGTTTCGGATATTAGTTGCAAATTGGTATCTTAATGGTAGATTTGCTGGCAAGAAATTTTGCTCCGGAGTAAAATGGTAAGGGTGATACTTCTCCAATTGAAATTCTACTGATTCCTAAATCGTAAGATAAACGTCGTGAACTAACCTGAGGATCATCCTCAACGCGAACCATTATCTCATCTTCGACATTAGGCGTAATCATTCTTGGTCGGCCTAAGTTGTCAAGTTTAGGACGAAATGAACCACTTTCTCCCAAATTCCTAAATACATTTTCAAACTTTTTATGGTTAGGTTGCTGCCTGTCTGGATATTTTCTCAAAATATTCTCGTTTCGCAACACGACAGTTGAAATTTTGCTGACAGTAAGTAGCAATCATATCTGTATTAGAGTAATTATTATGTCTGGGCATTTTATTTTTTTCTGTATTTCACCAAAATAAATACGCTAAGTATTCTAAAGCCCAGAGATTACCGAAACAATAATGTTCTGTCAAAATAATTTGTGACGTCCACCTATTATGTTAATATTTCTCAGACGCCCGCCTACTACCTTAACATTGTTCGAAATTAACAATTAAATTAGGATCATGCAGCTAATCACTAAAATCTCTGAAACCGTTAAGCTTTGGGGATACTTTTTTTTGTTAAAATGATGTGGCTTCAATATTTTTTTACAAAAGTAGCGCTAATTTAAACAGCAAAAAATTTTTGCGTACATTTATGCCGCATACGTGGCCTATGTGGCGCTCTCTACAAAATACATCGAAATAGGTACAAAATTATGATTTCTCATATCCAAAAACCCCCACCGTCAAATTTTTGTGCATACACGTCAAAAAGCGTTAGTTATTGTAAAAAACAAAAATTAAAATTTCATGTTTAACACCCTGTATATCTCTTAATATCAACATTTTATTAAAGCTAGTTGGTTTAAATCGCAATATTTTAAAGTAGATTGTCCTGTTCTTCTATGTACAATTACTTAAGGACCACCCTATATAAACAATCAAATAAATATAATATATTATAGTATCAACTATTATATACATATAATCGTTGAACTAATGTTTCCTTTTCTTCCTACATACCAATTTCTATTCTTTTAATAAGTCTTCTAACAGCAAAAAGCCAGGCATTCGAACAAATGCCGTAAAAATCAGCACCGGTTATATTTTTTGGACAAACATTGACCACTTCTGCAAGGTCAACATCACCAGTAAATTTGAACCTGAAAATAATTTATATATATTTATAAAACAAACATATTTAATGATCTTTTATTATATTTTTTTGGCAAATAGATCAACTTTTTCCTCAGGTTAATGTTAATTTGATAAAGTTTTCTTTTGTTAGATGATTAGTTCGTTGTTCACATTACTCTAAAAAAATAATGAAAAATGACCCGCCAAAGCAGTTTAAAAGTAATAATCGTTTAAAAGGTGTTACATCAAAGAATACACCACTTAACAAGAAGCAAAGCTTCCGATCATTTTTTGTATGTGCATGTTTGAAAATCGCCATTTTTATAATAAGATACTTGTCATACATACTTCACCTTGTCGTCTGACAACCAACTTGTTCACAGAAAGTATTTTTGTGTATAATTTTTACTTGATCTCTAGTTTCGAAAAGTATTACTTGTGGAAAGTAAAGTGTTTACTGATAATTAATTGAAGCTATGGGAAGAATAACTTGAACTGTTGGTCGGGGATGTCACTCAGGAACAGGAGAAGGTATATCTATGTTTGGATTTCCGAAAGACCCTGTTACGTAAGCGTTTCATTAATTCTTTAAAATTTAGAAATTTATATTGATATTACACTGAATAGAAATTTCATGACGTGAGCAGTTCTTGTGATAGGTTCATAATTGTTGTGTTGACTTATTCTACCTAACAGTATACATATTATTAGCAAAGAATACACCAGCAAATATTATTTGTTTATTCACTGATATTAGCATATGCCTTACTAAATTTTTTAGATCCCAGATATGGTTACAGGCTTGTAATCGTGAAGATTTGTCTGGAAAGAGGACAGTTCAACTTCAAAAAATTACAAGTTGTGTGAACTTCATTTTGAAGATAAATTTATCACTAAGGGTGGAAGCTCTAAGAGATTGTTAGAGTTAGCTGTACCTACGAAATTTCTAGGACTAAAACGACACAGTCATGTTTCGATAAATGATCCACCAAGAAAGATAATTGTTCACTCTGGTAAATATTAAGTTTGATTATTTATTAGAATCTGTTGATGTCTTTAATTGTTGTTCACATTTATAATAAGTTTACTTCGTGGCAGTATCAACTCTTACTTTGTTATATATTAGTTACAACAATGAATAACATTATAATTGCAGATAACATACCGTCACCTGAACCAGGACCTTCTTCATGTGGAGCAGAACATTTCCCTACCTGTCAAGCTTTGCCATTATTGGGTAAATATTTTAATTGTTCAGATTCATCTGTATATGTAATGCATAAAAAAGTATAGTTTCTTATAAAATCCACATGTTTTTTGTTTACAATGATACTCATTGGTAGTTCACTATATATAATTTTTAGATAATGAATTTGTTCAAATGGAAGTTGGTACTGAAGATGTCAAGTCTGGTGTAGCTGTGCCTCTGCCATCTCTTTCAATTTCAACCCAAACCCCACAGAAACTGACTTTTAGCACACCCCGTAAGCAAAAGTTGTGTTTGCAATTTAACAGATTGAAGAAAAACTATAAGAAAGACAAACAATCAAGAGTAGTTGTTGCTTCTTAGTTCAACGGTCACTGTTTTTGAAAAATATTTTTCAAAACGTTGTTGGGAAGCGTTTGAATAATATAGGTATATATATATATATATATATATATATATATATATATATATATATATACATACATAAAAATTGTTATTATTACATTTGTTTCAATATCTTTCCTACCCGAATTATTGCTCCTTTAATACATATTTCCATATAATTATTTGCAGTGCCCGGCAGAAATTAAAAATAATTAGAATTAACAACATAGCTCGTTTTTTAGTGTTGATATGTACTTAAAAACTGAAACACTGCATGATTTTATCAATTAATTACTGCTGAATTCTGTATATGAGTATAATAGGTGTTTGTTAATTTTACTGCTCAACTTGAAATAAATATAATACCTACGTGGTGGGCGCAGAGATTTGACTGTCAAGTAATATTCACTCAAAACAAAGAATTTGTAGTAGTCTTGTATATGTCAGTACATAAATCAGTAAGTAATTATACAAAAAATAATTGAAGCACTGGATGCGTAAATTACGAGGTTTTTTCTGCGTGTAACTACCAATTATATCGCCAATATTTAAAAATTTGATCATTTTTATCAGTGTATTTACCAAGTTATCTGTCAACGTCGGTCTCTCAAAGTCATAAATTTTTGTTACTAAAACATCAAAGAAAATGCGTCGGGCGTCTTCTTGTTAGTTGGTGTATTCTGTGGTTACATAATCTTGGGATACCCTATATTATACTTACTTTTTAGATTTTCAAGTGGGAATTAAACAAAAAAACTATTTCTAGAACATTATTACATATTTAACTTACTTTCTAGTAAGAGCTTTCAATACAGATAATTTTGAAGTGGCATCTGTACAAGGTCCAATGTAGAGTAATTTGTCAAAACGACCCGGCCTCAGTAGAGCTGGATCTATTAAATCAGGTCTATTTGTGGCACCTGAAATATATAAGAAACAAATATTGTCGTAACTCAAACATTAAAATATCTCAATTGTTAATAGCCCTTATTGTTAAATATCTATTGAAATTTAATATTTTACGTCAGCAGTTTAATCTAGACATTGTCCGATCCTTTATTGAATACGTTTCACGCTTAACTGTTTTATAAAATAATTATGCACTCTATACCTATGATTCTAAAACTTTCAAATGTGCTCACCGATAATAAAGATTGTCGCTGAATCATTCAACCCGTCCATCTCGGCAAGAAGTTGTGACACGACCCGGTCCATAACTCCGCCTGAATCACCGGCTTTTCCCCTGTTCGGCGCTAGGGAGTCCAATTCGTCGAAGAATATTATGCACGGTGATGCTTCACGGGCTCTCTGGAAAACTGCGAATATAAATTAGTAGTATGACTGACTAGAATTTTTCTTTATAGACCGATAGCTCATGACTCATGTAGGCTTCATTATTTCAAATGGAAGCCAATTTTACCATCGAGTTTCATGTGAAAAACAAGTAGAATAAGGCTATTCCCCAAGACCCAAACTTGATAATCGATACTACAGTGGACATTGAAAATCTTAGAATTTTCACGAAACTAGAACAATTAACTAATGGATACTTGGATGCATTCCTTGGGTACTACTTTATCATAAAAAAAAACATGTGCTACCGGTCTATTACTCGATGTTGGAAAATGTCTTATTAATTAATGATGACATTTCTAGGTTATTTTGGTTTTCAATTATGCATTTGTGGTTAAATCAAAAAATTGTTTCCAGATATTGCTCCAATGAGGATTTAATATCCTCAATAAATAGTTAAAATCTCTTTTTTGCAGTGAATTGAAGAAAGTGTTTTAAAAGATGAGATCAATTAAATTTAATCAATAAAACAAATAGAAAAGTTCATGCTATATTCAAAATAAAACTGTAATAATCAATAACTCAACCGCATCTGTATTTTTTTTCAATGTTTTAACAAAAATAAGTAGTTTTATTTAAAAAGTCAGGTCGGTTATAAATTAAAATGTAAGTAATGCGGTTTTTATTGATGGAAAACTAAGAAATTTTAAAGTATGATACTGCAAACACTTGACTATTACAACAAGACAAGTTACATTACACAAAATATTCAATTAGGGAGTGTCCACTAGCACTAGCATATGAAAACAGTAGCTGGACTTTTGGAATAGAATTTTCTGTGTTCTTGAAAATGTGAACCTATTTCATGAAACAACTATTCAGTTTTTATGAAATTCTACAATTTTTACAATTTTATGCTACACATATTGTGGATTTTAAAATGTATTTATTTTACTATAATTCTGAATATATTTCTCGTAGTAATACATAAACATTGAAAATTCTAAAATTTTTGGTTAGAAAATTATTCGACAGTGAACTGACTTACCTTCTCTGATATTTTGTTCTGACTGGCCTACGTACATATTTAAAAGTTCTGGTCCTTTCACAGAAAGAAAACATAAATTACATTCTGTTGCAACTGCTTTTGCAATTAATGTTTTTCCTGTACCTGGGGGCCCAAAAAGAAGAATCCCTAAAAAATCAAATATCTTCAAGTACATTTTTGCATATGCAAAAGCAGGCCGAATTTTATTCCCATGGGGACATATTTCTATCATATCCTCAACTGTCATGGCCCTCCATTGTTGTCACCAGTACAATTTATATTGGGAAAGTATACTAAGTGTGACATATCATTGGAGAGGTAATTTTACAATAAATTCAGTCTTGTGAGCTTGTAATAGTTTTAAACCGAAAGCAATGAAATTTGTATGGAGATAGATTTTGAAAAAATTGATATTCATTCATTTATTTGGGTTATGCTCAACAGCACAGACATTTTAACTAAATCTTTGTACCATATTCATAGTTAGTTAGTACCATAGTTTAACAAAACATTTTTCTCTAAAGACTTTTAATACATTACTGATTTCAAGATAAAAAATTTCAAATATAATTTTTATTATCATCGATAATACGATATATACTTATGCTTACCTGATCTCTTTAGTCCCGATTTTTTGAATATCTCTGGATGTTTCAGTGGTAAATTAATAGTTTTATTTATTTCTTCTTTAACGTCACTTAAGCCTCCCACATCAGACCACAAGACTTTAGGTACTTTGGGAGCTCCTATACTTTCATTGTACTTTCTTTGCATGTAATCTTTAACATAAAATAGATTTAACCAACCATTCTGGTTTGCAATTAGAAGGGATAATATCACTTGTAGACCGGTTTCGGCGTATCTGCGCCTCATCAGTTCAAGTTAGATATTTTCCGTCCGAGAGCTCCGTGAGCTTAATCCCGGACTAAAGATGTTACTGAAATCACAATTAATACATATCCTCAAGTAAAGGAAATGTTAAAGTTGTGATAACAGCGACATCTTCACCTCCAAGCGCAAAGCAAAATTCTAACTGACACAAACATCTGTTTGTACTATATACAATAGATTATTACAGTTTCCTGTGAATTGTCGTATTTAGTAAGGCGTGTTACCAATAGATATCGAATAATAGATTTATACTATTAACGCCTTACAAAGTTTTGAAAATATTTTCAAAAACAATGTCCGTTCACACGTACATGTAATAAATGTAAAAAATATATAGTTATAAAATGCAAAAAACAATTTCACAGAATTACTATTTATAATTTAAAGGTGCCTTTAGACCATAGAATTTTTCATTTGATTTTAACAAATCGGATGAAACCGTCACTTTGTATTCGTTTAGTCTGTTCGATTTTCAATTTGATTTGGTTCGTCTTACTTTGCATTTGACAAATCATTCGAGATTTGCAAAATAGAACCGTATCTATTTCGGTTCGATTTTTCATCTGACTCTTGCGCATTATTTGTTGTTCGATACGGGTAAATAAAGAAGAGAATTGAAAATTTTTGTTAGTTTTTTGTTGACGTTGTTGTTAGGTAAATCAATAGTCGAATGAAGATTGGCTGCACTGATATGCCATATGTCAATGTCACAGTATCCGCAACAAGAGCTCTATGTTATACTATTCTATGCACTAAAGTATGCCAGTTAAATAATAAATGATGGAGATTTGTATTATATTATTTACTATTTAACTGGCATACATTAGTGCTTAGAATAGTATATCATAAAGCTCTTGTTGCGGATACTGCGACATGGACATTTGGAATATCAGTGCAGCCAATCTTCATTTGACTATTGATTTACCTAACAGTTGTGACACCGTACACCAACTAACGTCAGTTACTGTACGGTGGTTGTGACGTACATTGCTATTGTTAGTAGATACTACAATAGTAGTTGCACTCTGTATTTTTCTTACGACCACCATCCAGAAATCAAACAAACGACCGAGTTGCACACGGTACTTTTTTATGAGCACTTTTTCTAACATGATATAGCTTATGGCGGTGAAAATTAGTACAATTTCTGCATTTCATTTGAATAAATTATTAAAGATCATATGCCTAGCAACGAATTAGAAGTCGGACTGTTTTGCGGGTTTATTGTTTAGATACTACAGACTACAGATAAGCAGAATGACAATTTGCTGTAGGTATTTATTTTGGGTATGCCTATGTCACTTTGGCTATGCCTTATGACACTTTTCCCACAACTTTTGTTGTTAAGAGAAATTGTTAATAATGCGTATTATAACCAATGTGCAAAATAGTGTTTTGAATGGTGGTCTTAGGGAAAATCTATTTTTCTGAACACAGCCAAAAAGCAAACAGCTTAAAATTTGTGAAAACAAAATCATAACCTTATAATTTCTATTTCGATTGACGTGGATGACAGTTGACATTGTAAAATCAAATGAAAAATCATATGGTTTAAAGGCAATTTAAGTATAGACTTTGAATATGACACTGAAACATAAAATAAATATATATTTCAATATAAAAATAAAATAGCAAAGTTTCATTATAATATTCAAAATTATAGTACACTTTCCTTGGTAGGGAATCTTTAACAAGCTTTTTTTTAACTTTTTATAGCGTTTTTGTTTTCTGATTTCATAGAGAATGTGGTTTTACAACTTTTTAGTTTTATAAATTAAAGAATCCTTTGTCAAACTTGATTTTGGAATAGGCAGAGGTATAAACCTTCAATCATTAAGCAGATTAGATGAATAACACTCAATACATATTGAAGAAACCTAAATATTCACTTAAATTAGAATCAGCAAATAATATTTATATATGGAATGATACAACACTGGTAGCTTTTGAACTGTTTAGGAAAAATGTACTACAGAATTTAGCATGGAGACCTGCAGGTGCAAAAAAAAAGAACTATAATTAGCACAGGGTCCTCAAGGTAAAAAAAAATCAGATTTTACCTCACAGACTACTCACAAATATAATTTACTTTGGAATACCTTTCAGGTAAGAAGCTGTGCTATAAGGAGAATTGTTGAATCATGAGATTGACGTTCCATTACTGTTGGTGAAGCTAAACCATACGGTGTTGAATTTCAGAACTTGGTACATATCTATGATTAATCAAAATTTTCTACTTACCAATTGCTTCTGCAAAATCTTCTCTATTAACGTTTTTACAACTATCTGAACGTTTCAAAGAATTTCTATAAGCGTAATAAACCAATGCTTCAAGATCTTCAAAGAAAAATCCATGAGTTTTATTAGCAATATCGTGAAAATCGACGTCAGTTTTTTTATTTTTTTCTTCACAAATCCACTTTAAGTTGAGTTGCCTTTGTATATCGGTCGGTGCGTTTATTTCAAAAGTTTGTAAGAATAACTGTTTCAGTTGAGCGGGTATATCTTTTTGATTACTGCAGCAAAACAGTATAACTGGATAAGGATTATTGTCGAATAAAAATTTTAATTGGTCTGAAAAATGACCCATAAGGCGATCGTCGTATTGACCTTCATTGTTTTTGCCGAAATTCTAAAAAAAATCACATCTCTTATAATCTGTATACTATTGAGCTTGAGTTCAACTAGAAGATGGCAAATTTCTTTATGTTAAGAGAATTGTCTATCCTTGTCCACTTACTCTCTAGATTTAGCAAGGTGCTACTTCTGACTGCACTAAAACTAAAACCTTTCATGGTATATACTTACCTCAAAATTATGCATGGAAATTATACAAGGAGCAGCAGCCTTAGCACTGAAGAAAGCATTATGTAACTTAGTCTCATTTTGAGTGTAAATATTTGCTATTAACTCATAATTTTCAATTTTATAATGATGCATACCGAAATTTGCTGCAAGGGAAGATAAGATAATTTCATCACCACATCCTCTATTTCCAATTGAAAGAAATATTGGATTTAATGTTAACTTCGCTAAAAATAAAAAAGTAAATTGAGAATACAGATTGTAATTCTTATTTAATATTTTTCCTAATACAATCCACAATTGGCATATATAGGGAGGAACCTTTCTGTCGGTAGAGCATGGAAGAGGAGGAAACAGCCTCTCACAATATCTTCACTGCCTCATTGGAGATATATACTCCTAGGACTAGAGTATCTAAGGGAGGATTTCTCCAAGAAGGACCTAGTGAAAAGAATGTCGAGCCTGATAAGGGCTAATGATCTCTTCACATAAACGCTACAACCAAGAGCACAAAGAGCCTAAAGGCTGAGGTGCCGAGGTCTCCAAGCCTCTGACTGGTGGTGCTGAACTAATCAATCAATCAACCTAATACAATTTGGCAGTGCTGTATAAACAGGAATGATACTAGCAGCTGATCATATGTGACAGATGATAGGTACCTACATCAAAATATCTACCATCTACCTCAATAGGCGGACACTTCAATGATGCTTAATTAACAAAAGATAATTGAATTCAAATAATGTTTAACGTCTGTTGGCAAATATTTGACTGAAGACATTTCTTTTTTTATTCTTGAAGTGCTTAAATTTGGAAGATGTTACAGTAACCCTAGATAAAGACATGTGAGGAGTTACCAAACAATGAAAAGATTAACGAATATTCTAAAACTTTTTACATAAGCATATCTGAATCCAAACAGAATTCTTCGTAAAGATGGCCATGATTCTTTTACAAAAGTAACAGAACTTACAATGGCATCTCTGTTATCGCAGATACTGCCAAATGAATGTGAATTCCACTATAACAGCTTTTACTGATGCTATAGCTTAGTATTAAAAATAAAAATAAACTGTTCAGCATCCTACTAATAAATAAGAAATGAAGGAGATTATACTTACACTTCCTCAAAAACGGTTTTATAGCTTGTTCAATTTCATCTGAATATTCTTGTAAACCATAAGGACAAATTGGTAACTTTTTAAAACATCCTTCACTTTTTATCAACTTTGTTGTTCTCTTTGGCACAAAACTTTGTACATTAACACTTTGTTTAACAGCAGTCTCGCCAAGAACACAGTAATAACAGCCATCAACATCTTTCTTATCATAAATAACATTGTTACATTTGTAGAAAATACTTTGCACATTATGTACACTACTATCCAATAAAGATAAATGCTCAGCAAGGTATTTAATGTCAATTTCGATTATGTCGTTTTTACGAATTAGTTTTGGTTTCATAATATATCTTTCCAGTAGAGAATCGCATAAAGCATTGCTGACTTCATGTTGAGAGCTTATTAAAGATACACTGATTTCATCAGCAAATTTTATACAGTTTATATTATTCAAAAGTCTTACAGAGCCAAGTAAATTTTGATTTAATAAATTATTATAAAAAGTATCGGATATTAAAAGTTCGTTTTTATCACAACCTTCAATTGGTACTGGGTAAACATTTCTACTTAATGTGGTATTATCACAATATAATTTCAAAATTTTATCACTTTTGTAAATATTATCAACATTTACTATTACAGTGTTATTTATATCTTTAAAGTAGCTGTTACCATTGACAATTTTTATAATATCTTCAACTGCGACAGGTCGAAGATTGTATTTTAAATTTCTCTTGATCGTTCGTAAATATAATACATACATATAAAATATAAAACAAAATGGAGGGTATTTTCGGTACCCAATTTTTATTATGGTTAATAGTAACCGTGCTTGCTTTATTTCTTCTTGCTTCATGATAAATTAAGTATTGTCTTTTGAGACCTAAGAAATTAACATTATTTAGTGAAGTTTATTATTTTTATCTGTACAATTATTTAAAAACTCTTCAAGGCAAAAATAATTACAATACAAATAGCTTAACTGTTTTTTAAAATGTCCACTTTAAAGATTTTTATTTTTCTGCACTTCTAGCCACTGAAGGCAATATCTAAATATTGTTTAATGACTTCTTGAGCCTTCCATTAATTTTTGTTCGACATTTTGTTCTACTAACACTAACTTACTATGAAATAATTACATCTCATCCAAAGCTCTGATTTTGTTTAATAAATTTGAAAAAACAGCTAAAAGTGGAAAATAAACATTGATAACATTGAGGTTAGTTACAATATTTTTTTCTTCTTCTTTTTTTACTTTAATGGGTAATATCACAGGGGATAATTTTCTCAGCATACACCATAGATATGGTTTATACAGGGGAAATATATTTGTCTTGCGATCGAATATCTTCATATACTACTACACTAATACTGCATACAAGCGCACATGTTGCCGGAGTATTGTTTATGCCCAATTGCACCACTTTGGCTTAACAAGTAAGCTCGCTGCACCATCATCTAAGCGAAGCTTCTCAACCCCACGAAATTTTAAGCATAGCTTTGTCCTTTGTCCATGGCTTACAATCGATAACACAAATTTCTCCAACTTCTGACGTTGTTAATAGAGCATTTAATAGAGCATTTCCAAGTGACGTCATCCCGCGCCATGTTATCAGCTGATCAAGGACAACCTTCAGAAAGATGGATGAAAATAGCATTTTTTACTGATTTAAATATAAATCGGTAACAAAAGTTAATTGGTTTTGGTCAATTTGTGTACTAGTGTGTATTAGTTGGATACTATAATAATTTAAAAGTGTAAAAAAGCAATTGTTATGAGTTTTGTCCACGACTATTTGATAATGTTTACATTTTATGTGTGCTTCTTCAAGTATAATGACTTACATTATTCACCAGTAAATAATAGGTGTGGATAATGAACAGGTCACGTGACACGGGCAAATAGGACATAAATATTTAAAAATTTTCACGGCGACCCGAATTCGAACCTTAGGCGTACAATTCTTCATTTCGCGAACTCAGACATCTAAACAATCCTGCTACGGAGACATTTATAACAATTTATTAAGCTGTTGTAGATATACATATAGAGCGTATAGATGTCAATGTCAAAACTAAGAAACTGACGTTTTAAATAATCTATAGCTGATTGCAAGAGTTTTAATTATTATACTGAATTTAAATTGAAATTACTAGAAAATATAATATAGAAAGCGAATCAGACACTGAAATGAATGTTAGCCCGCCAAAAATTAGAGAAGCAGAATAAATAGTATCCTTAAATTTACTGCCAGAAATGTCGAAAAATTTAATATGAAAGCCTATAATCCCTTCCTGAATAGAGGGGTTCAGTTTAAGGTCAGTGTGACCAACAAAAAGTGGTTTATATGACAAGAATGACAGTTAATGTCTACCATCCAAAACATGATGCAATGAAAGATTGGAATTATCAATAAGCTGCACTTTGTTAAGTCCCACATTTAAGTTAAACTGGTGCAATAGGGTGTTCAACTAAAAATAGATTCCTGTTTATGCATAACAGATAGTTAATTCTAAAGAAACAAATTATATCGCACCATATTTAATCAAATTTAATAGTGTACTTTTATTTTTATCCCCAATTAAAAACTCTTATTTTAAAAATTGTTCAAAATCCGCCTTTTAGATTATTACGTCACTAGTATAAATTGAAGTTGGGCACAAATTTTGACATGGAACATAATTATCATAAGATGGTGTAGTCGCCAAAAACGAAGGAGAAAAGAAGAAGTTTAGGATATATTGATAGTGAGTTGTTTGTATTTAGTTTTGGTTTATGGAAACAGACAAATGACAATGGGTTTAATAAATATAAATATATATTTGAAATAATGAGTTACTTTTCTTATTTGTATATTTTATTTATATTAAAATGATCTTGACAACAAAAATAAATTGTTGAAGTTTTTACAAAATGCATTTCTAGCAGTTTCAAACATACTTTTCCTACTTTGATATCTGTTTTCGGTGCAGCAATGAATGTTTTATTCGATGTTCTTCATGTATTAGTAGAATATGGTACAAAACACGATCTATCCAAATACTGGTTTCATAATAATTAAAAAAAATCAAGACACACTAACACAGTACACAAATAAAAATGGAAAATAATCCTTCAATCAACCAAATACAGACTCTTATACTCCGTTTCACATAAGAAGAAGCCACGTGAAGTTTGCCAGCTGTCTTGCGCAGAAACCAAAATCGGCCTTGTTTCATGCCATTGGCCTTAAAAACGATGTTCCATGCCGACAGCCATTTTATTATTGACATTTGAGGTTGTGTTTGAAGCAATCATTTACTGTCGTATATTTCAAGACGTTTAGCTAGTTTATCTGTGAGTGTTGTGTGTTTTATTTGATCTAAAACCATGCCTCCTAAAAAAACTTGTTGGTGTTAAAGGAAAAGTTATCCACATTATTCTAATTTCATGTTAACCTACAAAATGTGAAAACGTTACGCTACTGATTTGAAGTCGAATGTCAATTTTACAATATGGCGCTGGTTTTGACAAGTTCGCGCATCCGACTGAAACTTCAAGTGGCTTCTTCTTACGTGAAACGGAGTATACTATAAAAAAAAAATAGTATATATAGTATATAGTATATATATATTCGTTGCTTCAACTTTACCAAGTACCTAAATGACAGTGATATATGTCAAAATAATGTCAACAAATTATTATTTATTTGTCATGAACAAGCTGAAACATAGAACAACAAACGAAGATTATCAGCAACTTCACATTTAAAGGAGTGACGTATCTGCATTATAAGTTGCATAATTTCAGTAAATTTTTGTTTTCATTTTTTTCTGTTAGTCAGCATGGAAAATAATTTTATTTTTGAACAACTCATTTATCACTTATTCATATTACCTAAAAAAATATGGGGTCAAAATTTGAAGTTGAACACCCTATTGGGCTTTTCAAATATAAAGCGCCCGTACAACATGTGCTTTAATTATAAGCAGTGGCACAGGCACTGACAACATATTATATAGTGTAAGCATTTTCCTTGTAAAATGTATTGCCTACAGTACATAAGTGTATCAACCATTTCAATAGTTTTTGTACACAGACCTGCAGATTTGAAGTTCTTAACTACCACATAATATGTAACTTCACAATAATTATAGTCCCAAAGTTTGTATAGTACACGAAAATCACTATTTAATAACACACTTAACCAAGGAAAATTCTTTTCGTAATTGGAAACCTAGGTAATACTAAAAAATGGGGAAAACTTCTGAGTGAATATACAATATAAATATAAAAATCATTAAAATCAGAAAATTTGAAAGCATCCATTCTCTTACTTTATTTGTCTATTATACACTTCAAAAACAAGTTAGTTATCGAATGCTTTTTTCGAGATACGGTTTCTTCCCTTTTCCGTATTAACCTCACTTTTTTTGGTTCTCTATTCTTTCTAAAGCTAAGCTGGTCATCATTAATTGAATTGAGTAATCGACGACGCCTTTATTCTGTCGGTATTTCACGCCCACCGCTTTTTCTGAGTTCAGATCCCTTTGAAGCCTTGTCAAGTTTCGACCGAAAAATAATAAGAAGGTAGTATCTCCCAATATTCTTTCCCATCTTCTATGTTTTATTTCTTTATTGCGTTTTTTCTCAACTCATCTGTACTGTGTACCAGTGGCGTAACTAACACCTCCGCAGATAAATGCGGAGAGCCGGGCCAGCTGCGGAAAAAATTGACGGATGGCGTTCAAAACTTTGGGGCCTGCAATGCTTCACATATGATGTTTTTCAATTAATAACTAATGTTATTTTTATTTATTTTATTTATGTCATATCTACCAGTCTAATTCATAAAACTTATCCTAATACTAATAAGAATTGTAACTTTCCTCTCGTTATAAAGGGGGGCCCCAGAAAACGTTTGCGTATATTTTTGTTACGCCACTGTACACCGGTACATCCGAAATTTACAAAAATACAAACATTGTTCCTAAATGTTTAAGATTTCCCAATTTAATATTTTTAGTCTCAGCCTATGTTATCATCTACCCACAATAAATAAAAATAAAGCCATACATAATAAAAAAATTTATTATCTTGGCGCGATATCCAGCATTTTTGCCGTAAACTTTCATTTTTGATTTGTTGTTGTATGGAATTGGACCATCGATAAATATTTTTTTTCAGTTTCCACCTATTGTTGGCATATTCTCGTGAAAGAACTTCCGTCCATAACTCTAAAACCTTTATCTGACACACATACACAGCGGGAAAGTGAAATCAATGCCTCAAAACCCTTTGGTTGGAAAACATATTTTTCATGTTTTCTTCGTTTAATATAATAGAAGGATAGGTTCTGAGAAAATTAATTTGAGAATTTTCTCTCGGAAAAATTTATTTCCAGTAATCGCAGCCGTAGCAACCGAAATTCGGTGTAAAATGTAAATAAAGAATAGTTAAGGAGCGTTTCACACTTATACTACTCATTCAGCACGGTCGTTTTCTGTTGACAATTACTGGTTAATGATTATACATATAGTGATACATCAATAGTGAGTTTCCGATAACACTGTAGCCGATTGGCTTATTGTATTTTTGCTCGTGCTCTTTCGTAGCACACAGTTAAGCACCTTTGCTCCCTGCACCAGTTTGTACAAGTTCTTAGCTAGGTGTTTGCTATATAATTGAGAGCTGTTTATACCGTCCCTAAACTTAACCATGAAAATTCCAAACTCTTTATTTCTAAGATTAAGACCAAGGTAATGCGCAAGCGCTATCGAATTAATGAAATATGTTGTCAGTTGTCATTCTACCAGGTTATGTTTATCTTATTTTGTACTGCCCTGAGGATTGAAACAGATGATAATATATTGACCGATCAGTGTGACGACGGACAGCTGATAAAATAATAAAATATGACATTTTAATAAACCACTGCCCAAGTTCTAGTACTTAGTTAGGGATAGGGCTGAATTAAGACTCATACTAAGTTAGAACTAAGAATTTTGTATAAACTGACCATTAGGGCTGATTGTTTAATGGAAATTTAAATCGGATTCTATTCGGGCTCATTCGGAATGTTCCCTGTTGAAGGTCAAACCGTAACCTCAAATTTTCAATTAAATAGTTCCAATTTCTTGCAATAAATAATTAAAAATTTTGGTGTTTTTTTGGATACTAATACCGCTGGACATTAAATGTACAATATCACAAGTGATTTGTTTTGTCAACCAAAATCTATTTGAAAATCATCTTTCTGTCAACGTTTTCAAATGGCTTCGACGCTGTCTGAGTACTAGTCACTTTCTTCTTGATGCAATAATATCAATCATGTCTTCTATAATTTATGTAGTAGGTAAGTATTATAAAAGTAATTTATAATATATAGCTTTCAACACAACACAATAATGTTAATCAAACAAAATGTCACCGAATTTATAGGTTGGAATCGACCAATTATCTTTTTATTTGGTTAACTTGGTTCCATCGATATCGCTGGATTAACCTCGATTGAACCACCGGCCCTTAGTCGTCCATTACTTACTATAGCAAGAAGCTCAATTCGTACTGAATAATTTTTCTTGTTCAACTCTCTCTAATTTCTTAAGATTTAGCTGATCAGTATCCACATCTGGGCCCGTATTCTTGACTGAGGGAGTGAAGCTTCCCGAGAGAACAGACACCGGATTCTTGACTGAGGGAGAAGAGCTTCCTGAGAGAACAGATTTTTTTGTCTTCGTCACAGCAATGACGAAGTGAACAATAAAGACAAAGACAGAAGCCCAGAAAGGGGCCTTATTTTTGACTGAGGGAGTAGAGCTTCCCGAGAGAACATATATTTTGTCTTTGTCTTTATTGTTTACTTTGTCATTGCTGTGACGAAGGCAAAAAATCTGTTTTCTCAGGAAGCTCTACTCCCTCAGTCAAGAATCCGGTGCCGACCTTTTCCAAGTACGTCATCGTGACGAATTTCTGTCTCCGGACAACCTTCACACTAAATGATAATATACCTCAAACCGAATAATACAACACAATAAAACTCATAACAATTGCTTTTTTACATTTTAAAATTATTATAATATCCAACTAATACACACTAGTACACAAATTTACCAAAACCAATTAACTTTTGTTCTCGATTTATATTTAAATGAGTATAAAATGCCATTTCCATCCTTCTGAAGATTGTCCGTGATCAGCTGATAACATGGCGTGGGATGACGTCAGTTGGTAATTGGAAACGCTCTATTGCTCATAAATTATTTTAAAACAATTAATAATCTATGAGTAGTCGAGTTGAAGTTAAAACAAAACTGAATCATAAGAGTGAATTTTACATTGACTTGGTGCTTTCTACTCGAACTTAAGCCCTTTTGAAACGATATAAAACCGATTAGTGTGGAAATATCGTTCGGTGTTACGCGACGTTTATCAGGCTCTTAACATTCGCTGCAATTATCGTTCTCACTTGTCAGTGGCAACCGAACATAAATTCAATACTGATCGTAACCGTATAAGTGTGAAACGAGCCTAAAGCAACAAGGACTTGATTCAAAGATATAAAAGAAAGTGTAATCTAGTATATCAAAGTAAAAGATACTTTATATACGAGAGGAAAAAATGCGAAAGAAATTATAGAAACCCAACAGGAAAATTTAAGAGGCAGCATTGTCGAACGTCTAATCTATGAAAGAAGATACTTTGCACACAAAGTTAGATCTTCATAATATGGATCGCCTTCATCCCAACGTAGCGTTACCGGAGCAATAATCAATTTCCTGCTGAATGCGTGTTTTGTCAACTGATCAGATGTGAGCGCTGAGGTAGCAGTCGACATTTTTTCCATCAGAATTGGAATACGCTACGCTATCGATCAATGATGCATTAACTCTCATTTATGCCTAATATCGTGTTAATAAAAATTTAAAATGATATAACATATTTTTGTTTGAAGATATCTTGGACATTTGTATCTTTAAAATGAATGAACAGTAGGAACTAAAAAAATAAATTGAAATCGAAGATGAATAAATAATTATTGAAGTCATATAAACCAATAAACTGATCAACTTTATTAGGATGAACGCGACCACGGTTTACAGGATAGGAGACTTTCATAACCCACTTTTTCTAACAGTTCAACAACAAAAAAATATTACAGATCGTGAAAAATATAGTGTCACGAACAAAAGTAGTGTAGCTTTATAAAATGCTATTTGGAGCGAAATTTATTGAACAATACCATAATTATTGTCAATTTCAATGTAAAGTGTGCTGTTATTCAAATCTCCCTTCTTATCCCATCTATATCTACAGAATGAAACGAATGTAGGGTGAAAATGATGAATAGAGTTTAATGGCAGTAGCATTGAATTTTTGGTGAACTACACTGACAGATACTTAGGCGAATTTACTCTTTTATATACACTGCTCTACAGGAAAAACCCAATTTACAGAGCAGGGAAAGCGAAATATTCGAGAAACTATTTTTTGTTCTGGTTTGTCTTATTATTTTTTAAGCTACTTTGCAGTAAGTGCACTTTTTCAAACCGCGCGCGTAGTTCTTCCTAGCTTCGTAACAGCCCGCGGGCCACCTACTCGCACCTTACAACAGAATGGACCGGTGAATTATTGCGAACTATAATTTTGCACTTACTTGGGTGTCTCAGTAAGCACGGTCAATTGTTGCTCAAATGGTGTCTGTAGCTTGTCAACAACAATACAATGCGTATGCGCGGACTGCCAATCGTAGCGATGTAGCGGTGGAATTTGAAACGGTACTTACTATAAAAACATGCGCCCCCAAAAATTTGACACATTTTCAAAAGTGGTTATTTCTTGAACCACTCATACGATTTTCATGATTTTTCTTTGGGAACTGAAGGTCAATTCTTCTGTAGCAAAGGTATGCTTGAAATTTTGCTGTTAAGTTAAATTTGAAAATATACTGGGTGCATAAATGTGAAGATTTTTTTTACCCGAAGTTTAAACCACCCTATAGGATGCAGCAACTACAATAGGTGTTCACTGGTGTCAAAGTTTAGCACCAGGCTTTGTGAACATTTTGGTTCGTAACTACATCAAAATTTCCACCAGAATATTGCTACAAAAAAATTGACCTACAATTCACACAAAAAATCATCAGTTCAAGAGGTAACACTTTTGAAAATATGTTATTTTTGGTAGCCGGATTTTTTTGTCAGTCAGTATTTGTTGAGGACTGTGTACCAACATAGCAAAAAACGATCTAAAGTCGACTGTACGTAGCCCGCGAAATTTAAAATGGCACCTGTTTTTGAAGTGTTACATCAAATTCATTATCAAATGTATAGATAAATATCGACGTCAATTTCAAAATAATTTCACAAATGTATTTTTCACATTATACTTAAAAAAAAGATATACACATGAACATAAAAAATAAGAGATCTTGTAATTTGGAAGCATTCTATTTACGATGGAGACAATTAGTTAATCTTATTTATTCCATGTTAATTTGATAATTACGTAAATATCAAATCTGAGATGAGTTGAAATTTGATATTACATAATTATAAAATAATCTACATTGTTCCTATACTATCAAAAGGTAATTTAAAAAAATAATAACCATGCAATTAATTCTGCAATTCGAGTCGTGTTGTTTGGTGTTTCTGGCGTGAACATAAATAAATAAAAAGTTAGCTTAAAAATTCATACACAATTTAGCCGATAAAAAAATCAATAAATAATTTTATTAGATGTTATTTAATTTCTCTAATTATTTTCAATGAATATTCAACTTGTTGATGGATATATCACATACCTATTCTTTTATTTTATAATTATCTTAAGAAATGAAAAGCTACAGGTCTTGCGGTCTTTATTTTTTTTGACTACTAGTGAACTGCCGCTGGCCTAAAATTAGATGCGAAAGCGCAAGCTCTAATAGAATGTTTTGAACTGAACAAGGCAGGAAACAGGGAGAAACACCCCTTGTATGCTATCAACAAGGGTGCGTAATATTCTTTTGGACTTACGCCGGGAAAGCGACGGATTTTCCACGTTTGGAAAACTACGGATTTTCCTGGATTGACGGCCGGTAAAAAGGAATTTCCTATAAAATTCGCGAATGTTTAGTGCGACAAATAAATTTGAAAGAACGAGTGCTAGTGATTAAATTGTTACAAGTAGTTAAAAAGAAAAAGAATTGCTGCAACAGATCTACAGGGTGGCTCACGGAAGAAAATTATTGTACCGTTAAGATTTTTTTAAATAATAATTATTAATTACCTAAGGGGGATTTTCATCTTATCCTTGCAGAAGTATTTTTAAACAATGATTAATTAAAAATTGTTTTCGATGGAAAGTTTCATAAAATAATAATTTTTTGACATTGGTATGTTATTTTTGTCTCTCTATCATTTCTTCTCGACTTTTATTTATATCTGCATTGTTTAATATTCTATAATTTTTTATATTGGCATACTTTTCTATATTCATATTAAACTTTCTCTTGATTTACATTTTTTTTATTGTTGTTAAGTTTACATGGTTTTGACACTTTTTTTTTTGATTTTTAATTTCATAGTTAACTTGTTAAGGTTTAAATATTTTGTCCGTAAAGTTGAGTAGGTACTGAGATTAGGCGTTATTTGAACGTACGCTGAACGTCCCGATTGTCGTTTTTGTTTCGCCTAAAAATCAAATGGTAATTCCTACTATCAATCATGGCTGTCACATGTCAATGCCAATCAAGTGATTTTTTTTTTTTTTAAAATATCTATTTGGCATACTTTTACAAAAGAATTTCGCATATTATAATGAGTTTATAGATAAATTAAGGCAGTTTCTGAATTAAATTATTTTTATATAATACCTAGTTATCTAACACTTTACTCGAAATTACTCATTATTATCTGGAAACGCATATGCGGCGTAGCCCCTTTTAGATACATTGTGCTGTGAGTATTGTTAAATATAATTTAAGTGCAATAAAAGTGAATGTTAGTAAAAAAGACTTACTTTTAAATACTTTTGATGTAACGGTTGAATTCGTGATTTTTTGGGTACCCTTTCCATAGAAAATTTTTGATTTTTTTAAAACATTTTTCCATTGAAAATACCCCTTTTTAAAATTTTCGTGGGACGCCCATGATAAACAGCGTTTTTCCACAAAAATAGTATGTTTTTTGGGTATTTTCTTCCATCTAACTTACTATATCTATCTCATGCATAATAATAATTATTATAGCTTTCATCTAATTTACTTACATAAAAAAATATTAAATCAATTATTAAAAAAATCTAAATAAAACAGCTACATAACTGCAGAGCTCTTGAGTTGCCTAAGCAGCAGGGGCCCACCCATTATTATATATAAAACTACACTTTTTAAATGAAATTATTCACCTGTTTCTTCAACCCCTTAGGGCAATAACTACCATTGAAAATGGGCGTCGACCCAGCACTGTAGTGGAACGCCTCTGATGCGATAATTACGGTGAAGCAGTGTCGAGCGCGGCTAGTACTTGAGAGGGGTTTCAATTCTTCACTCAGCAATACAGAACCCAGATTTTTGCAAATGGATACTCAAAAAATAGTTATTTGTTTAACTAGTCAGAGAAGTAACAGATTTACTGCCGTGAGAAACATAAATTTTTTTCTACGATTGCTTGTACAGTGTGTTTAGAAAAATCAAATTAAAATGAAAACTTTTTTATGACGGATATAACTCACAATTTTTAATTTTTTTTCTAATCGTATGTTATAGGTAATAATTAAATCGTATTTTTTAATTATTATTGTCGGTTAGACCTTAAATTTTATACATAATAATATCTAACGAAAGATAATAAATATAATGTTAAATATCGACAATATTAGTGTACACAGTGAAGTTAGCCTATGTATGTGTGACGTGGAAAGTGATTGTTTGATTCCATGGGCCTGCTTCAATCACATTATCATTGCCGTTGCTAAGTAAAGTCTTAGAGTTTTCAAAGAAAAAAGAAGAAAAAATGAATTTTTTAAAACCCAAAATTTCAGAATTTCAACTAAATGTATTTGCGCATATTTTCAGCCCAAAAATTATTTTTTTTTATTTACAAAATTTTAAGCATGTGTGATACATTTTTGTAATAAGTGGGTTAAACCCTTTCAAATGGTATACCACATGACTTATGTTGCTATTTAAAAAAATCCTCTCTCTCATTACCAACGCCCAAATATCAAAAAGTCCTGTATTGCTGAATAGAGAATTGAAAACCCTTTTAAGCGCGGTATCACACGCTACCCCTTTCCATTTAAAATTGACCAGTTTCAGAATTGTTCATTTGAATTCATAATTACGTAGAAAATTAGTTTATCCGTTAATTTAGAACCTTCCAGTATAGTAAACCATCGATAAGAATCATCTCGAAAATTAAAGTAATTTAAAAACTCTAAAAATTGATATGGCGAGGCTCCTAAGATAAAAATGTATACAGGGTTTCTCTCCAAAAGTTCCATTTTCTGGTATAACCGGAAGTGGTAAAAACATGTTAATATTCTCATTAAATAGTTCACCATTAGTAACCACAACAAACCATTTTCTACTTTTCAAACACCTTCAGTTCTCGATATCTTTCAAACGAGGTACCCTGTATATAAAAGATCTAGAAATATTTTTTATTCAAGAATTTAATATAAAAAATTACATCTCAAACACTAAATATAATAACATTTCTTCCGTTTGAGGCTCCTCTATGTATATCTGACAGCTGTTAATAATCGTTTAGAAAAATTATAACTAAAGTGAAGTGATAATAAAAACAGTATCATTTACCGTGAATATTAAAGCAAAATGGGGTGTAATACAAGCAAAGAAACTGTTCCAGCTGAAAATGAAAATAAAGAAAATCAAGATAGAGGTAGTGAGAACATTATTGAAGACAAAAAGGAAATCAAACTCTCAGAAGGGAATATTAACGAGGTGGTTGAAAATCACGTTAAAGGTAAGATACTATTTTGTTTTTAAATGTAATCAATCCTCGACTCAAATCAGACAATAATCCTCCTGGCCGTAGCGGAAGAAAATTGATGCCCAATTTCACCAACTATAATATTGGGTATTTCCTATAACTCTTAAGTATTACTTAGCGCGTGGTGAAACGTAAATTGCATTTAGAAATTCCTAAATCCGATTTAGGTATTACTTAACTTTAGAAAATGGTTGGTGAAATCGGGCATGAAAGTTATATAACAGTATACTGTTTCTGGTTATGTAGATACGTCGATTAATCTGCTTTCGTTCTATTTCTCTCTCTGAATTGTGTGAAGATTTCTTTTAAACGTGAGTGATAATAATATGTATTGGATTGCCCCAGAATCTTCTTTATAGTCTAAAAAATACAGGGTGTTCAGAAACTTTCCTGTCAATCGCAAATTACAGTTACTAGATATGCTTTTATTTCCACATAACCTAATTTATCTTTATCCAAAAATTCCTCCTAAGGCAGATAGTGCCCTTTGAAGATGACGCTACTAGGTTTTGTTAGGTTAGCCGCAGCCGACCGACGATACACGGAACGATTTCTTAACAGATGACATCCCAATCGATCAACGCATAAGAGAAACAGGCTCAGTCTCAGTAGTACCTAAAAGTACTGAAACTAGTAGGCATCCAGATGTGTAGGAAATAGTAGATTGTATCTCAAGGTCAGAAATTGAGCTTTAGCAGTCCGAGACATGATAGTTAAGGGCTGCTATAGTATATTGTGTCATAAGGGCAAGAAAATGAGCTTTAGCAGCATGAGACTCTTGATAGTTGAGGGCTGCTAAAGCGTTTCCGGCATGTGTGACACACTACTGTATTTCGCTTGTCATCTTTACCAATGAATAGGAAAATATAACAAAAACTTTGACATACACTGACGTTTAATTGAAAAAAATTACTTGAAACGTCAAAGTACTCCAGTGACAGATGGTAAAAAACTTCAAAAATCAAGAATTTTTCTTGGGCTGCTGAACAATACTTTCCGCCTTATTTTTGGTGTTCAAATGTGTACCACAAAACTGTTTTCGGTAAAAGTCTAGTTTAGTGAACCAACACGGATTTTGATGAAATATTTTTTTTTAAATTAATTCGAGGTCGCTGAACACGAAAATGAAAAAAGAAATCGGCGCTCTCTTACCATAAACGAGTTATGAGTTTTTGAAGATGAGTTCAGATCAGCACTGCACTGGTTTTATTGTCATATTATAACTGCTTTAAAATGATGCATTATAACTTTTACACTATGTTAAATACACTATAATTACCTTTTACGATATTCCTCTCACACACACATTATTGACATTCATTTCTTGTAAATTCTTTTTTTAATTCCACAAATATTATATCTTTTGACATTTTCATGTAACATGACTGACATATAAGTTTTGGTCTGTTTCCTTTCAGTTTTACAGCTTGTACCAAATAGCATATTCAGCCATTAGATATTTAGCCACTTGAATTAATTGCTGAATATTTTAGATTTCATGATCGTGACATAAAAGATATAAACAAGATGAACATCATGAATATACACCTATTTTTCCGATAGCTGGCGCTGTATTTATCTCAACTTCCGTTTAACTGAAATCAGTTATGAAAAAATTGAATGAACAGCTATCAACATACTGTGAAAAAGGCGCGCCGGATCGACGTTTCGCAATTCGCGCGCGTGAATTGCGAAACGTCGATCCGGCGCGCTCGCTATAATCAATCTACTTCATTATTTCAAACGGATATCCAATCTAATGTATCAGGCTGATACACTTTGATCTGTGTTAGTTGGTCGGGAAGCGATATTAGTAGAATTTTCAAATTTTCTAGAAAGGGGAAACAGCATCTGATAACCAAAGTCTTATAATATTAGCAGTATGTTCAAAATTTTATTTGGAATTACACCTGCAGCAACTATTTTCGTTGTCAGCAGTGTTTATAGAGGCCGAACAACTGAGGAGGTAATTTTTTTAAAGAATTAATTGAAGTGGGCAATTCAGAGAAAAAAAAATTGTTCAGCATCCTCAATGATCAAATAAATGATAAATATTAACAAACTTATCTCAAAACTAACCATCTTTCTAAAATCATCATCTCTCAAAATTTGAAAAAAAATGTTTCAACTGTAATACAGCGCCAGCTATCGGAAAAATAGGTGTATGTTCATGATGTTCATCTTGTTTATATCTTCTATGTCACGATCATGAAATCGAAAATATTCAGCAACTAATTCAAGTGGCTAGATATCTAATGGCTGAATATGCTATGAGGTACAAGTTGTACGACTGAGAGGAAACAGACCAAAACTCATATGTCAGTCATGTTACATGAAAATGTCAAAATATATAATAATTGTGGAATTAAAAAAAGAATTTACAAGAAATCAATATCAATATCAGTTTAATTAAATGTGTGTGTGAGAGGAATATCGTAAATGGCAATTATAGTGTATTTAACATAGTGTAAAAGTTATAATGCATCATTTTAAAGCAGTTATAATATGACAATAAAACCAGTGCAGTGCTGATCTGAACTCATCTTCAAAAATTCATAACTCGTTTTTGGTAAGAGAGCGCCGATTTCTGTTTTCATTTTCGTGTTCAGCGACCTCGAGTTAATTTTAAAAAAATATTTCATCAAAATCCGCGTTGGTTCACTAAACTAGATTTTTTCCCTGTTTTCGCCTACCAAATAAACCAAAAAATACACTGACGTTTAATTAAAAAATCCACGTGAAACGTAAAAGTAGTCAAGTGACAAATAATGAAAAACTTCGTGGCGTTAAGAATTTTCCGCCCTTGGGCTGCTAAGCAATACTTTCCGCTCTATTTTTGGTGTTCCTATGATTGGTTTTCCGGTAAAGTAGGCGAAACATGATATTTTGGACGAAATAGAACAGAATCCGTAGTTTACTACTTGAAGACTCGTAGCTGTGTTCTGCAATTTTCAAATCGTCCGTTATGGAATATTATTTATAAAGAAATACTATCTATCCGTTCCATTTTTCAAAAGTTTATGTGATGCTTGATGGTGATTTCCTTGCTCGAGTAGTTTTTGCAAACTGGTTACTGGACAAAAAGAACCAAGATCTCAATGTTGTCTCAAAACTTTTATTTTGCAATGTCTGGATAGGTGTAATCTGCATTCAGCTACTGGGACCAGTAGAGCTAGCCTGGCCGTTTAACAGGACAGGACAACCTCAACTTTTTGTAAAATAATTTACCTGCTTTAATGGATGACGTTCCCGTAATGACACGGCAAAATGTATGGTTCATGCCCGATGGTTATCCTGCTCATTTTAGTCGAGTAGTTCGTTAATATCTTGACCCTACGTATGGAAATCGATGGATTGGAGGAAGAGGGCAAGATTGTCCGATTTCAATCCATTCGATTTTTGTTTTTGCCCGTTTCCCCTTCCACGTTGAACGCTTGTGATGGCAATAAAAAACACGGGTTTGTAAGTTAACAATTTATAACTGTAGGGTTATACCAAGTTTGAACTTTATAGGTAGAGGGAGATATGCTTAAGAAACCGACTCAACAGGGCACTAGCTGCCTCAGGAGGAACCTTCCGATAAGGGACCTTTCGATGAAGGTAAATTAGGTTAGATGGACATAAAATCACATCTAGTATCTGTAGTTTACGTTTTGCAGGAGAGTTTCTGTACACCCTGTATTTCAATTAAAAGTTTGGGAAAATAATTTGGCAGATAAATTTACCACCTAAAAAACGAGATTACAAAAAAGTGGATAAAATTGAACAGGGCCGTATTTTATTCTGTGGTCTTACAAATAAATATGTCTAACGTAAAATCCGATTTAAGCTTTGGTAGTATGGTATGCAATTCTTTTTTAATACAATCTAAAATCAGCTAATAACAAGGATTATTTTAGAAACGGAAATGTCCATTGAGTACACCGTACACGGTCCTGAATTTAATACCACGACGTTGTAATCTAAGATTGTTACAGCAATTATGGACTGGATAGGGGATCTGAATTACACGCCTGTATATAGTGGAAGTCAATTGGTTTGGATTCGCCTACAACATTTTGGTCTTTTATAAATTAACTTGTGCTCAGTTCTTTGACAGGAAATGAGAGTTAAGTTGATTACAATAGAAAAAGAGTCTTGACATGAATTTAAAAATTCCATTTTTTCGTTTGATAAAGTCACCAAGCATATCCACAATATTTTGCACACTTTAATGGAGTTCGATTGTCGTACATTTTTGCCTGGCCTATCATTTTGTTTGATAAAACGATATCAACCTAAACGTTTATTTTAGTGAGCTGTTGTATCTGATTTGTAGTTAATAAAAGTTCTTGTCTGCAGAAAATGGGTCTCCCTGATTTTCGTTGTACTAGGTACGAAGTGGTTTCGTTCAACTTTTCGATAATTATTTTTAACATTAAGGCCTAGGCTACTAAACTTGCATGTACAAAGCAACCTTGACAGATAAATTGCATAAAATTATGGATTTTCATTGTATACACGAAAACAATGAGAGTAAAAAGTTATTATTAAAACATTGAGAGGCAGTGTATGTGTATGAGTGTGTGTAGATGGATTAGGCTTCGAGTAAGTGCCACTACATACTATTGATAATTTCAATAACTCAAACAAATGTTATTGAAAAGGTGAAATAATAATAGTTTCATTTACAGCAGCAATTGGAATTTTTCTTAAATTCAAATCTTCCTCTTACTATTTATTTGTGAAATTATGATTTTCTTTCAAGCTTACTGTTGTCCCTGACCGATCATCATCACCATCATGGCCGTTCAATCCCGAGGGATTATGGCTAGCTCAATAGAGCTGTGTTTAATCCTATTGACGAGGTGAATTATTCCTCTTATATCAGTGCGACTGTAATCTTTATTTCTGTTGGTGCTCTTCTCATAATGTGTCCCATCCATTCCAGTCTCCTTGCTTTTATATATCGGACTATATTTTCTCCACCTGCTTCCTTTTCTATTTCTGTTTCTTTTTAATCTTCCTTCTCCATCTCTTGTTATGTCTGGTTTAAGTATTGTTCTCAATTGACCAATACTTACTCTTTATTTTGGTGGTAATTCTGGAGGTACAGTTTTTTGGAACCATGATTCGAAAGGATCATTTTGCATGACACCGGAGTAGTCCAGAGAAGTCTATTGTGTTGGTTATGAATTGAATCGAATGGTCTTCTATCTATCCACCCTTATTTTCCTTTGATAGTATACAGGGTGTTGCGATAATCGTCTGATAACGTTCTCTTTCGCTCTCTTTAATTGTTGAATTTTGTTATAGGAACCCTTAAAAATTTTCAGAATAAGTATTTCCATATAAAAAATAATCAATTAAGGCGAGCTCTTTGAGTTTAAGTTTTGTCCGTCAAATATAGAAACAACTTATATACAGAGTGGTCTGTAAGTAATGGTCCAAACTGAAATGGAAGATGGAATAATTATTGATAATATAAGCAAATCTGTAAAGGTTAAATCAGTTTTTGCTTAAGTACTGTCAAACACAGCACATAGCTGTCAAAAGTGACTCGATATTTTTTTTTTCGGTAAAGGTGTAGGCTAATTGCGCTCATTAACTGTGTTAGCTCATAGAAAGAAATGAAGTTAACGTTGTGACACTTTTTTTCAACTCTAACCATAACCAGCTGTTTTAAGCGCTACAAACCGGTGAACTACAAGATACTTTGAAGAAGGGCGTAGAGAGAAGATATTATTTGTCGACTGCTGTGAACACTATTGTTGTTACATAAAATAATGTCCTACATGTTTCCTACTTATCATTACCGACAAAAAAGTGCGCAAGACTATATGTCTAACTATTATAGTCAATCCAAAGACGGGCAGAATCGCTTACTTTCCATGCGAAGTGAGTGTCACCAAAGCGAATATTTAATTTAATATTTTTGCTAATTTTTCGAGTCAAATTTTTTGATTTTTATTAAATCAGTTGAATAGAGTATCTATTTGCCATTTTGCACTCTTATTGATCAAGTCGATGTACAGTTTCACATTATATATTGAATAATAGTATATTCCGATTAAATTTTCTTATAAAATATCCAAACAGTTTCCACAAAACCACCAAAACATCACTCCGCGTCTAATTCCCTGGACAATACATACACTGTAACTGTAACTGTAACCAAAATTCGATTAA
Source organism: Lochmaea crataegi (assembly GCA_947563755.1). Taxonomy (NCBI): domain Eukaryota; kingdom Metazoa; phylum Arthropoda; class Insecta; order Coleoptera; family Chrysomelidae; genus Lochmaea; species Lochmaea crataegi. The sequence goes on along the minus strand of OX387429.1, from coordinate 15,308,112 downwards.
ATTTACCGGGGACAAATTATAGCGTGACGAGGGCGGACAGGGTCACTCTATAATTTGGGTTTACATAATAACTGTCGGTTTTTCAGCATTCTTGTTACGTTAAGTCCCATCAAAAATATTGGATACATATAAAAGATTGTCTCAGCTCAGCGCAGTTCTACTGCAAAAAGTTGTGAGACCTATTGTAGTAAATCAAGGTTAATTTCGACAATTCTAGTGTCTACACTGCTCTTATTCAACAAAGCCTTTCTCAGACCTAAATATATCTTAGTTTGCATTCGATAGATCATCTTCCCCTCTTATGCTAAACACTTAGATCGTTCCATTACTTGCCATGATGTTTCTCAGATATGTGAATTTGGTTACCTCCTGTATCCGAATAGCTTCTGTATAAATTGTGAAGGTAACTTTTCTGACGTTTTTCTTCACTTCATTGGTTTGTGGTGAGTGGGTCCATTAGGCTCTCCGTGTGACAAGAAAGAGTCTATTGTAACTGAACTTCATTGCTCTAGTCTCATTAATCTTAAGCTCATATTTTGTCCCAAAAATCCTTCAATATTTTTTTAACGTAGAGTCTAAGAATAATCGAAAATTGATCACTTTCATGCATTTCCTGCATTTCCTGTTCTTTATTTCTTGCCTACAAAATAGGTCGAAAATAAGTATTTTTCCTCTATACCTTATTTATTTTGCTTGTAGCTTATATAATCCGAAGCAGTCAGTTTCATTTCACGTTATCGAATTTTTTTTAAGTCTATGAAGCATCCTAGTTTTTTTAAGTATTAATCTTAATGGCATCCCTGTATTTTTCCATTTAGACTCTTAAATCTGTTGCTTTGCAAAACTTTTTCGAGGTTTACGACAATAGACTTCGAACGAACATACAGCAGTCTTATTCTGTAATTGTGTCGTTCTCCAACGACATCACTAACAAACGATCGTCGCCAATGGTTTTGTTAACGTTTATAACAAAAAATTCATTCTGTTGTGACTTCGTTACAAGTGACCTTGGAAAATGCAAAGCGACAAGAAAATATACCTACGTTTTTCAAAAACCTAGTCGCACAGACAATGCGGAACAGTCTCTTTTCCGTTTGAAGATAAGTTCATATTCCATGAAGTATCCTGGTCTCTATATTAACGGTGCCCTTAAATGGTCTGTATATAGACTCTTTGGCGAAATTTATCCTCTTCTTGTTTTGCCATTAAATCTGTGTCTAAACAGCTTGATTCTTCTTCTGCTTTAACAACTTACTATTCTTTGTTCGAATCACACCTTGGCTACGGTTTGTCTTTCTGTGGGTTTTGTAGTTTGCACCTTTTGGAATATATCTTCAAATTACAGAAAAGAGATATTCGTTACATGTATGGTATAAGTAGAAGACGTATTGCGAATTCTATTTAAAAAAATACATAATTTCAACTTTTCCCGTTCTATTTATTTTGGAATCCGTGTGTTTAGTAGCCCTGTTAGACCATCAACGTTTTTCTTTTTAATTCGTTCCTTCCCCACACACCGAGAGTAGTGTTGTTTTTTAAATCGGGCAATTAGAATTTTCCGCTTTCCTTTATCATGTTCCTAGAGTCGAGAACCGGCCTTTGAGCCGCTTGTAAGTAATGCTTTGTTGTTAGGGCTGGAAAAACGGTATCTACCGGTAAGTTACCATGAGCGGAAGGTTGTTTTGAAATGATTAATTTTTATATTTTCAAATGATTCAAGCAATTTTCTTCTTTTTCTTAAGGAATATACTCCAACACGCCTCACATACTACATTTCTACCCTCGCTTCAACTCTTACTATATCTCTTACTTCACCTCTTGTCTTGAAGGTACGTTGTTATTTATAAATATAATTATAAATATTTACAAATTAAAGTCGTTATCATTCGTCCTACGATATTTACAAAGCAAAGTTTGCTGTTTGTTTATTGTCATTTATGTAAGAAACGTAAATTTCTGTTTACCTACGTATTTGTTACTTATTTTTACATTACAGGTGGGACTATTTTAATGTTAGTGAAAATATAAATACAAATAACAACAGTCTGCCATTTTAGCTCAAACACCGATCAGAAGCGCGTGACGTAACGCCTTTACAAACATCATTTGACATTTAAGCTTTGACAAATTGTTTATACATCGTTCGGTCTTCCAAATGCCGTATTCAGAATAGAAGAGAAGCCCGAGTAATTATCGATAAGTCATTGGTCAAGTGACATTAATGACATTGTTGACACCTTGTGGATTTCGTGTTTATGTTTATGAAGGCACTGGATTTAATGACAGTATTGACACTTTACTTCACTAATCGTAATCGGAAATCACAAATTTAGAACGATAGAAAAAATGGCGTCCGATTAGCCATCGATCTATATAACTCATCACTTTTATTGCTAATTTAGCAGACGATTACTCATCGATTCCTAAACGATAGGGTCTGCTGGATGTGGGTATTGTATTTGGTGGTTTTGCATCGTTTATGTGACATTTCCTTTTTATAAACTATCGAAAATATCAATTACTTATTGTTAAATGTATTTAAGACATAATCTAGATCTCAAATCATAATATACAAATATCTTGTTCGGAGCTATTGTCGATGTATTCTTAAATTGTGGAACCGCACATAATCGATACACATTAGAATTCTTGACTATCGCATAAAATGATATAAATGGTGTATCAAAATAAACATAACTTGCAAGATGTCAAGTGTTGTTGAAGTCAGAAACTTGTGGAGGCGTTTTCTTCATTTCACAAGAAATCCTTTTAATTGCATAAAAAATATAACGTTTGCAACCCCTTTCTTAGTTTTTCTTTTCACTTCAGAATTAATAGCTATAATTATTATATAATATACAATATAATTATTGAACAAATATAAATAAAACATAGTTTAACTAAACTGTACTTTCACTGATTGTTGATGAATTCAGCCGCTGTCTATTGCTCACTAGGGTGCGTGGCCATATTTGAAAATTCGCGTCTTTTCCTACGTTTGACAACCTAAGGTAATCAAATGAATCAGTGCGAACATTCGACATTTGCGAAATCGACAGTTGTTCCTTAAAATAAATATAGACAGTAAATAAAACTATTCTTGTTATATTTCATATTTCTAGAGTATTAAATTTATTGGACAAGTCCCATTAATATGTCACCTTACTTCATTTATTAGACAAGATCTATTAACAAAGATGTCACTTGATGTTGAACCGAGTTTTGTTTATCTCATCTCTTGTAATATATACCTACACATGGCAAAGGGGTGGGGAGGTCTGAAAAGGGAAGTGATGATCTGGAATGTTAGTCTAAACATAGCCGTGGTATTGAAAAGAGTAAATTCATATAGTTGTATTAATATCGAGTTTTATTATACCTGATCCTTTTTGAACATTCTTCGTGTTATATAAAATCTGAGATAACTAATTCGGGTACGAAAATTTTAAAAATATTCTATTTTAATTATCTAGGTAGAAATATGCTTGAATTTAGTGAAATTGAAACCTATCCATAAACAGCACGGCACTGTTGCTAATAGTATTTGTTGTAACTATCTTCATTTTAGAATGGAATAGTCGATTCAGATGCTGTTTTCAGGATTGTAAGTTATTCATTTAGTCTAATGTTAGTAAATCACTTCCATAACTGCTTTCAGTTATTTCAGTAATTTTAGTGCTGTGTGTTTACATGTTCGGGTATAAATGGATTATTTTTGTATCTACTTGACAAATTTTTGGACAGAAATTTCATAAAGCACTTAAGATATTACTAGTGAAGATTTATGATATTTATTTTCACTAATACGAGTGAAGTTTTTGCTAACTTAATGTTTGATGTTCGTAGGAAAAAATTAGGAATTTGGAATAATTCAGAAAAATATTATTTTTATTGTAGATCTTTACAGTTCGAGAGTGTGAGCAAAGAATACACCACTTAACAAGAAGCGAAGCTTCCGATCATTTTTTGTATGTCTGAAAATCGCCATTTTTATAATAGTATACTTGTCATACTCCACTTTGTCGACCAATTATATCGCCGAGATTTGAGAATTTTATCATTTTCTCAGTGTATTTAATCATTTTCTCAGTATATTTACTAAGTTATCTGTCAATGACGGTCTCTCAAGGTCATACATTTTGGTTACCAAAACATCAAAGAAACTGCGTTGGGCTTCGCTTCTTGTTAGCTGGTGTATTCTTTGGTGTGGGTAATTCTAATTTAATTAGTTACAAAAAAATATCTATCTCTTTAAAAACTGCTGAGGTTGTATCTGCTGCGTTGAGAGTTGGATGATTTCATCGACAATACCAACAAAAGGCATTTTAATAAACCAAAAGATGGTATCTTTTTAATGAAAACAATATCAATTAGGAAGGCGTATTATAAATTTGCGTCCTTAATTAAATTGTTAAATTAATTAACTTGGGTCCAGTTTTAAAGATCCCTTTCCGCTTAATCTATATGCACGCTTGTTCATTCAGGACTGGACTGACTAACAAACAGCTCGCCTATTCATTATTAAGTTAGGATGATTCGCCTTTCCTTCAGTATGAAAAATTAAACTGGAACAAATGTAAAATGGTTTGTTGAAAGTAAGTAGATGTTGGATTATTCAACTCTGGAAGTACTCAAGGGATTTTATTACAAAATTAATGTAAGACGGAATAGTTGAACGAGTTCAAATGCCTGTTGGTGTTAAATAAAAATACTTCAAGATTATACATTAAACACTCCCATATTTCGCCCGCCATTTTGTCCTTATCTTTCCATTCACCCTCTTCAATTACTCTATCTTTGATCTATCCGTCATCTCATGAGATTTTGGAACTTCCACATTTTTTTTGATCTTAGAGTATATTTAATATCTCTTTTTGAGTAACCATTCTCTGCACATGTCTATACCATATATAGTTTGGCAAACATAACTGAAGCTGTGAAAGGAATGCGTTCGAAAACATTCGATATTGCCACGTTTAACTATGAAAAAGCTAAAGTGCAAAGTATGTAGTGATAATAAGTAGAAAATGGACTTTTTATTATTAACAATATGTCAATAATGATTAAACGTTAGTTCTTTAATGTGCTTGTTTCATTGGATTTTGTCTATTAACATTATTTTTTCAATTTCTGAATATTAAAAGATGAATACTTTTCCAAATATGTTATGGGTTTCCTTCAACCCGGCAACATCGTGCGAAAATCATAATTACCACGCCCTCCGGACTAACTCCATTGATGAATATTTATGGAACCGACGTTGCTAAGTAACCACCTGACTTCCTATTGGCAAGCGCGTTCATGTGTTCTTCCCTCTCACTTCGACAATTGACTGACATTGATTATGCAATGGCGTTTATATTGTCAGTATTTTACCTTCGTATCTTGTATTTTGTGCTTAGTATTAATAAACTTTTTTGTGATTTTGAATAGTGTAGTGTTTTGTGTTTGTTCATTTTTCAAAAATGAATCAATATACTCGTGGAAAGACACTTCATAGCCAAACTAGAGAGGTGATTGCTAATGTTTGTAGGTAAGTGAGTAAGTAGTAAGCCACTGGTACGTTTATGACAGATATCGGCCATGTTTCCTCGCCCCTTACCGATGCCGCATAGCTTCAGATAGACTTGCCAAACTATACATTGGTTCACTTTCAATTTATTTTGAACTAGAGAACATTCTTCCTGATCTTCTTCGTATGTTTTCATTTCTGATGTGGTTTAGTCTTGATATCTTGCGGACTCTTCCTAAGAACTCCATCTCTACGATACATATCCCCTCTTTGACATTCGCCAGTATTCTGCTCCTTGTTGGACTCTATTCTGAATATCTTTTTTTAACGTACCCTCTGCGATTAACATGTTTCTTAGGTTTATGAAAAACAGTCCTTCCAATCTCTCTTATTTGTACACTGACTGTCAAAAATATCTGTGATTATCTCTTGAACTACTTATTTGATTTTGATATTTTTTTTTTTTGGGAAATATAGGTTCTTCTAATTCTTTTGTAGCAATACTGTGGTTGAAATTTTGATGTACGCACTCATGAGTGTGACCTCCTCTTGCTAAAGTGACCTCATTGAATCGACATGTCATCGAATTAATAAAGATAGTAAAGAAAGGATGAGGAATCGCATCGAATTTTTCTTTTAGTCCTTCAGTTGTTCGGGATAGATTCAGTTCCCGAATTTTTAGAGAAAACGTCTTGAATAGGTCGACATTTTCATATAAAGTAGGACTGCTAAGTTAATTAAATAAATAATTTATAAATGAACGTTTAAATAGTTTTTGTTAATTTTCAAATAAATAAGAAGTAACTATTCCAAGATGCAAGTAGAGTTATTCTATTACTATATAGGAACATGAATCTCATGGGAAAAACAAATGTTTTTACTGCAATATTATACAAACAACTTGTTAGTGTTTGAAATATCAAACCGAAAACTCAAAATACGTGTAGTTTTCTCATTACACTGTTAACCGGCTTTTGAAATTACAGCTGGGACGCCAATTAGAAGTTTTCTGAATAAGCTACTCTTATTTTCAGTTTTAGTTACTTGGAAATGAATTTAATTAGTGGGAAGTGTACGTTTTAATGAAGTATTTAATTAAATACGTAGGTGTCTAAATTTAGAAAGAATCGGAGTACTTTGTACAAATAATATTGTTAGTTTTGTTTTTCAGTAAAAAAACAATTATCTTCTTTTTCGTGGCATTTTCTTAGTATTTTTCGTTCCTGTATTCTCATATCCTCTTGTTGTTTTTTATTCATAGTTAACCCCATCACCGGTCTAATTAATGTGATATATATTCTTATTTTCGTGCGCTTGCTAATTATTTTACTTTTTAATAATTTTTTGTTAGCCTGAAATGCTTTGTTTGTTGCAACGATTCTTTCCCTTATCTCAGTCTCTCTGTCTCCATCACTACTTATTGTTATTCCCAGATATTTAACTCTATCCACTTCTTCAAATTCATATCTCCCAATTTTCACGTTTTTTTGTTCACAATTATTTTTGAGTCTTAATAATTTGGTTTTATGTGTATTTATCACAAGTCCATTTTTCTTTCCTTCCCCTTATTATTTCCTCCATCATTTCTTCCATTACCATTATGTTTTTAGTCACTAGTGCTACGTCGTCTGCATACGCTATTATTGGTCCTCCTTTGGTTCTTAAATTTCTTTTACATATTTTTTTCAATGTATATTCTAGTGCCAAATTGAATAGTGTTGCCGACAGAGAGTCTCCTTGCTTGACTCCTTTGTTATATGTAAACTTCTCCGTTTTCCCTCTTTGAGTTATTACTTCTGCTACGCTCTGGTCTAGTGTCATTTTTATTAATCGTATTAGTTTATTATTCACTCCCATTTCATTCAACGCTTTCAGTAATTGATTCCTTTTTATTGAGTCAAATGCTCTTTGGAAGTCAATGAATAATATTTCAATGTCTATGTTACATTCGTTGGACTTTTCCAAAATTTGTTTCAGTATGTGTATCGCATCTGTAGTTGACGTTCTTTTTGTAAATCCGTACTGATATTCTCCACCTCTGTAACCTGCGTCATGCAGTCTTCTTTTTATAATTGTTGTTGTTATCTTATATGCTACATTCAGTAGTGTAATTTCTCTGAAGTTTTCAAATGCTTATTGGTCTCCCTTCTTGTGTATTGTTACTATTTGTCCCACCTTCCATTCCTCCAGCATCTCTTCTTCTTCCCATATTTTATATATCAGTTTTGTCCCTCTGTACTTGATAAGTTCCATGTTAATTCCGTTGCTTCCTGTCGCTTTTCCGTTCTTACTCCTGTTAATTATCTCTCTTATTTCTTCTTTAGTTGGTTTCTCAATTACTTCTTGTTTGTTCTTTTCTTCTATATCAACCTCTTCTCTTACTTCTGTTTCTGTTAGTAATTCCGTAAAATATTCCATCCATATCTCTATATTCCGTATCTTCTATTCTTCCTTCTTTGTTTTTTATTCCTGTTTTTTTTTGGTTTTGTATGTTCGGGTCTGTGCATTTATTTTTTGATAAAGAGCTTTTGTGTTCCTCGCATAACTTGTCCTTTCTATTTCATTAATTCTCTTTTAAATTGTTGTTATCTTAGCTTGTTTTATTATTTTCTTTGTTTATTTTCTTAGTTTTTCATAAGCTTTTCTTTCTTCATTTCTGTTCGTCCTTATCCATTTTAACCATGCTTCTTTGTTCTTTTCTATCATTTCTTTGCATTTTTCGTCGAGCCATTCCTTCTGTTCTCTTTTTATCACCAATCCTATTTTTTTGTGTGCAGCTGTATTTATACATTTTTCTATCCTTTTCCATCCTGCTTGAATTCCACTAATTTCTTCTGTCTCATTAATGAATTGTTCTTCTATACTATCTCTGTACTCGTTTTGTGTTTCTGTCTGTTCTAGTTTATGCAAGTTATAACCAACCAGACATCGCTGCAAGCACATTAATATATTAACCCAAGTAAAGGAAATGTTAAAAATGTGATAACAGCTACATCCCCACATCTAACCACAAATTCAATGTATGTCGGGGCATATAGCCCGAGAAGTAGTTCTTCCTCCTTGGTTGAACGGTCAACGCTTTTTGAAAAATGTTTTTCAAAACTTTGTGAGGCGTTATAATAGTATTAATTCTATTATCTTCGATCTACGAGGACTACGATTTGAGTAAGACTAGTTTACTATCGTCCTTTCTCACTACCAACTGATCTACAGCAAATTGAACCAGCAAATAATTCGACCATGGGCGTGGATAAATAGCCTGTCGTATTGGGATAATTTGTGAAATTCGAGCACATAAATTTTCCAAAGGAATAGGTCTGTGGTTATAACCATAAATAATGGATTTGCGATAATTCCATGGAACAAAATCCAAAGAAAACAAATCTGGTGCTCGTGCAGGCTATAAAATAGTTCCCCTACCAGCTATTAAACGGCTTGGAGGATTATTATTCAAATAATCGGTAACAGAACCGTAATTGTGAGCAGGACAACCAAATATCATCTCTTTTGCTAATCGATGAACTTTGGAAACAAGAACCCTTGAAGGATTGTGATGGCTAAGTAATGGAAAAGTTCTTAGTGAACTCTTCGTTGTTATTAATTTTTTCCATAACTCCTCACAAAATTCCATTATTAAAATATTGTCATCACTCAAAATTTCATGTTGATATTGTGTAAATTATTATGAATAAAATAGTATGTGATTAGATTGTGGAAAAAGTAGAATAAACATTACATTATATTTATTAACGGCGTATTTGTTGGTCAGTCCGATGCTGATTTCTTTTCAGGCGAGAGCACTAAAGGGTCTTTTTTGTAATAAAGGGTCGAGCTGTATAAGAATGTAAACAGCTTAGGCCTCTGTTCAGAATCATTAAATTTCATGGAGATGGATTTTATGAGAGTGAGGTCTAAACAGACCAAGTTTTCAACACTTAGGACAATTTAAGACTATTTTTCCAATTTTTGCAAAGGCAGAATGGTGAAAATTTCTTTTTCGAGATATAATAATTTTCAATGTAATTTTCAATGTTGATGTCCATAAATCTTTTCAAATTTAAAGATTTCTTCATGAAATGAAAATTGAATTTTTTGTTTTTTCATTGTTTAGTTACAGAAGCTATTTCATCCACCCTAGGGACCATATGTCTGATTGATTTTGTAATTACAATTGCATGAGAACTAATTATTTATTGTTGATTTTATAAGAAATATTTTACTTTCGGTTCATAGACTAGGGTAGCATAAGTGACAGGTGGTCTACTGTGTCCGATAGATGCGTATCACTTTTCACACTAGTTGGGAAAATGATTAATTTTCTCATAATTCTCAGTTAACTAATTTATTTCAAGGGATTTTGGATTACTAGCTGAAGTAGGTGGTATTGTGCATGAAAAATATGTTATAAATAAGTCGCTTTTCCATTATTCCCTATTTTTGTAACAACGTCAACGCCATGCGATAACCTCACCTTGTTTTTGCGTTAATTTTTAGTAATGTATTCGAAAATGAATGTTCGTTAAACATGAACCGGCTTTTAATAATGCAAAATACTCACTCATCATTTTATATTTAAACATGATAAAACGTCTTCCTATTTACGGAAATAATCATTAAAAGGTTTCTAGAAAAAACGGCAAATGGTTTTTAAATGAAATGTTTTTGTTTGTACAAATATTAAGCCAGCCGTTATAGAGTCATAGATATTAAAAAATATATTTATACTATTTTTACAAGAGTTACAATATTTTTTTTTGTCAACCTTTTGAAATAGTTTCCATTTCTGTTGGTCGCGTATCTTGATTTTTCCTTGAGCAGCTCTGTCACTTTCTCACCCACCATGACGCTTAACAGTGTGAAGATTTACTCTGGAATCAGCCAAAGATGTAGCCGAAGAGCTTCGAGAACGTGTATTCGACAGAATAAGGTTCCCAGAAGTATGAATACCTGGCATCTTCGTACGTTTGTTGTTTCTATAGTCCAGGAAATATACGTTGTTTTCTTCCTGGTGCTGTCAAGCAAAATCAGCCACCAGGAGGAAATCAGCCACCAGGGGCCGTATTCTTGCCTGAGGGAGTGAAGCTTCCCGAGAGAACGGATATTTTGTCTTTGTCACTGCAGTGACAGAGTAACCAAACAAAATAAAGACAAAATACTTGTTCTCTCGTGAACCTCTACTCCCTCAGTCGAGAATATAGTCCCAGGAGGGAAACAATGCTCACAACTCTATATTGCGTGGACAACTAAAGGACAAAAAGAAACGAGAAGTTTCGACATCGCTGGGAGCACACCAATTGTACCATATTTACTCCTCTTGAGTTTTTTAGCTTCTCTCTTCGGCATGCTCTTCTTATCAATCATCATTGACAATTTCACTAGCAATTATTTTTCATTCTTCGCCTCTTGTAAAAACTTTACAATGTTTTCTTTAGTCAAAATTCTGGACTTTTTGGGTTTGTAAGAATCGGAATTTCGTTTTGAAAAAGCAATCATGTGACTAAACTTACTTATGTCAACTTTTTTTTAATTAACAACAACTTTTTCGCCATTGATTGTTCTTTAAAAAAGGCTAAAAGTACCTTTTCGTGAGCAAGATTCCCAACATTTTTCTTGTAACACCAACTTTCATAATTGGCAAAGTTTTTTCGTATACACTTTTAGACTTTTCAGCTGTTAATTCAGCAACTGCATTATTAACTAAATTTTAAAATGAAATATTTTCCGATTTTTCATTTCTCTAATCTGCAATTCACGGACGTCAAACGAGGACTTATGTTCCTCCTCGTTTTTTTATGTAATTAAATGATCCAATGTACACAGAAGACGACCGTCACTTCGACTTTGCCCTGATCCTCGCAGCCACTCGTAACGTACAGGAAGAGACACAACCGTTGCATGTCACTTATTGTGTAGCCAAAATGTGAGACGATATTGAATTAAATATTCAGTTTTTAGAGGAAATTGAAAAACTTTCTTGCTTATAACCTTATAGTCGTTCAGACTATTGTGTAGGAAAACCCAGAAAACTGCATAAAATTCTAAGCGAAGATACGAGAAAAAATAGGTATACATAAAAATAGGATTTTGACAAATTCATATTAATTGTAACAATAACCAACAATTAATCACGTAGCAAAAACAGCAAAAATAAACTACTTTGACCTAGTAAAGTAAGCTAAAGATAATGCTCGAAATGCTTTCCATCTTTATCGATGCAGATATTTAATCTCTGCGTGGGAGAAAAGACAGCAGCTTCTATTATTTCAGCCCTGGGAATACTGTCAATTGAGTTTTGTATTCGTTGAATAACATCTGCTCTATTAGCAGGTCTTGTCTGAAATACTAAATCTTTCATTCGACTCCAAAGATAAAAATCTATCACAGTAAGGTCAGGAGATCTTGGCGGCACGGGAATATGTAACCTCTTCCTATTTTTGGTATAAAAAAATGCATCACTTCATTTGTAAAGTGGGCTGGGTAGCATCCACATAATTTGCCGTACTGCTGAAGGAACATCTAATAATATAGGCAATTCATCTCTTAAGAATCTTAAGTAACGCTCGCCATTTAAATGTTCATCAAAAACAAAAGGGGCCTATAATTTTACCATCTAAAATCCCACACCATACGTTAACTGACAATCACCACCACCTAGGGAAAGTTTAAACTACTGGAATAAAACGATGATATAATATTTTATTAGGCATTGAATTATCTTTCTAATGATGCTAAGTTTGTCAAAATCCATAAAGTGGATCAAAAGTTATAACAGTGTTATTGAGTCAGCTCTCCCACTCACCCCTATAAGTTATTTTACAAAACAGAGGAAAAAGTATAGGAGCAAACTTACGTAAAATGATCTAATGATCACGAATATTCAAATCTTGTGGTACTAAAACAGTTAATTTATTATAGATGAAGTTTTTGTGATATTATTGTGAACTAGCGGTGGAGAACGAAACTGGAAAATAATTTCCAGCAGTTTCTCGTATGCAAGTTTGTACTACAGATTTCTTTCTCTAAGCTGTACGATAAATAGTTTCTGAGATACAGCGGGTTACCTATCTTAATCAGACACCCGGTACAAGGTAAGTTGTAAATTCCCCTCATTCAACCCATCTTCATGACTACTTGATAAACCCATTCACCAAATCTGTCGGTAACAAAAACTTGTAGCCAAAGACAGCCACTTCTTCTATGAACATCACACCTTAAGATAGTGACCATATTTTCCAGGTGGACAGGAAACATAATTCTACAGTGACAGTGGCTCGGATCACATAATTTCCTGGAACAAAAAAACTTACAGCCGTACCGAAAAAATTAGGTTATATTGTCAAAAAAATGAAAAATAATAGGAAACTTCCTTCTTCTTTTGTTCTCTGTCCATTTTCTTTTTTCTTTTCCTTTCCTTTCCTTCCCTTTTGCTTTTCCTTTTCCTTTGGCTTTTCATATGCCTTTTCCTCTTTCTTTCCATTTACTATTACTTTTTTCCTTTTTCTGCACCTTTTTCTTTAACTTTCCTTTTCCTTTTTCTGCTCTTTTCCTTTTCCTCTTCCTTCTCCTGCTTCTTTTTCTTTTCTTTTGGCTCTTCCTATGCCTATTCCTCTTTCTTTCCATTTACTTTTACTTTTTCTCCTTTTTCTGCTCCTTTTTTTTTGCTTTTGCTTTTTTTCTTTTTCTTTAACTTTCCTTTTCTTTTTTCTGCTCTTTTCCATTTCCTTTTCCAGCTCCTTTTTCTTTTCCTTTGGCTTTTCCTATGCCTTTTCCTCTTTCTTTCCATTTACTTTTACTTTTTCTCCTTTTTCTGCTCCTTTTACTTTTATTTTCCTTTTTCTGCTCCTTTTTCTTTTCCTTTGACTTTTCCTATGTCTTTTCCTTTTTTTTCTTTTCCTTTTATTTCCTTCCCTTTTTCCTCTTTCTTTCCATATACTTTTTCTTTTTTTTTCTTTTCCTTTTGCTTTCCTTTTCCTTTTCCTTATTCCCTGTTCTCTTTCCCTTCCTTTTTCCTCTTACTTTTTCCTATTACTTTTTCTTTAGCTTTCCTTTTTTTCCTCCTTTCCCTTTCTCTTTTCGCTTTATTGAAAATCATACAAATTTAACACCTTCTCATTAAAATGTAACCATTTAAACAAATTAATTGCATTACTTCCTTTTTAATTATTATAATTATTTGATACTTTTAGTTGTCACAATACACATTTCTACAATAAAACTCGTTGGTGTTTATTCATCGGACTCGTTGAAATATCCCAATCTGCATTGTTTTAATTTACGTGTACACAGTCGCTTTGATATATTACTGATCTACATTTGTTGTCTTTTCAAAGACGCATATGAACAGTGCATACTCGTTATGTATCGACTTTTTTTTATTAAAATGGTCACGCAACTTGGAAGTCCTTTGTTTAAGTTCAAACAAAAATCCATACCGACAATCAAACTTATACGGGGTACTCTAGGTAACGAATAAAACCGAGTGAATACCAATGTAACTCAAACTTCTAAGAAAATTACTCATTCTTAATTTATAGACAATGGTTATATTATTATTTTTTAATGCACCTCATAATTATTTATTTGAACATATATAAATGTATTATATTGAATTTACTTTGTTAATATTATTAGTTTTAGCTTTAGTATTTTATGTGTCCCAGCTACTTACTCCTTTCAGGTTGTAGTTCAAAAGTGTTTCCTTATTTTTTTAATAAAATTGTCCAGAAAGATTTTTTTTATGGAATTATATTGATACAATGAATATATTAATTACATGGTCTTTGTATTTATATATGAAATATCTACTCAAATTTTGATATGAAGAATTATTATTGTTCAATTATTTTTATTATAATGAAAATTCACTTCCCTTGTTCTTCTTCCTCTCTCCACAATTGGTCTATTCTTTTTATTTCGAAGAAAATATTTAAAAATTTAATTGGGTTTCTACCATTTTATAATCGCCATATTGCTAATTCCATATTTCTATTTCTATTTATAATTTTGATTTATTTCATTTATATTTTAGTTAGAAATTTTTTTTAGTTTTATAAAAAAAAATTAAAAAAATCATCAACCTTATTTATCTCGCAACGCCCCTCAATTTTTTTAGATAACCCTCCCTTTCAAATTTAAATTTTTCAATTGATTTATCCTAAATTTGACATGCGTTAACATTTGGATTTGACTTTATCTTCTTTTTTAAGTAATTAACAAAAATTCATTTTCTTAGCGCTAATATCATAAACGTCAGATTCACCACCTCCCCACTGAAGTTACCCATACAGAGGCAAACGAAAAGTTGAGAGCCATTTTAAACTACGATTAAATAATAATAGAAGGATGGTATCAAAGGCAAAACAAAATGATTGGATAGAGATTCACCAGACCTTTTAAATGAGGTATGACTTGATACCTAACGCCATTTGAAAAAAATTAAGGGGTATCTCCAGTAGGGATGGGGTGAATCTGACGTTTATAACATTAGCGCTAAAAAGTTTCCCCCTCAAGTTAAACGTTGACGTGTTTCGGCATTTCTTTCCAATATGTCGCATTTCTGAAATATTAAGGGTGGTTCAAATGAACACAGTGTATAAAAAAAAATTTATTCTAAAATTTCATATCTATACAGTATACATGGAAAATCAATTGTTTGCGGCACTTCATTACTTTTAAAAAGTCTTTCTACAAAATGTAGGTATGTATGTATGTATGATGGGGTGATATCCACTGAAACCTAAAAAATATATTGTGTCCCCTTTCTTCTATTTCTCTATAGTCTCAGAGACTAGTAGTTCCTTCAGGAATTTTAGGATATTCGCAGGACTTGGTAAGTGTCTCCAGCAGTCTCCTAGGTCTTGTGCTCTTGGATTCTATATTGCTATGCATCCCGCAACTATATAATTGGAGGTTTCTTCTTCGTTTCCACATAATCTACATTCTTCTTGCTTCTCTAGTTTGAGCTTTTTGAGGTGTCTATTCGGGCGACAGTATCCTGTCAAAACTCTTAGAGCAGTCTTACTCTGGCTTAGGCATTCATTTCTTCTATCAGCCCTTTTATTTGCTAGTTCAGCTGCTATTTAATTTCCTTGAATTTCATTTGTCCTGGGACTCACAGTAAGGAGACGATGCTGTTCTCGCCTAATTCATTGAATTTTTTGAGGCATTCCCATACCATTTTAGAACTTATCACACCAGAACTAAATGCTTCAATGGCAGTAATGTAGGTAAGTCAAAAGTGGATTAGGAATGCGCGCACTAAGAGTTATCTACCATAATTGAATTATGGTCGAAATCCATGGTCGAAATATTGAAATAAAAAATTATTTCCTCCGCCCTATAACTTCTTAAGCAAGTGAAATTGTATTGAGGTAAATTGTCTTGCATTAAGTTGCCTTTTTAGCTACATCTAAACTTTGGATTATTCTTTCCTGCACCCTGAGATACTCAGTCGATTTTATCTGAATTTGATTCAAATCAATGACTTTATGTCATTTAATCGATGTAGCAAAGCGCGAGTCTCACACTAAGGTGACACCTGCTGTTGATCACTATGACATTTTATTTCAATAATCTATAAATGATCTACAAATAAAATTGATTAAAAGAAATCCACATAGAATCTCGTAGAACAGAACATCATTTTTAGGATGATATAAAACATTCCATTCCAGAATCATTTAATTAAATTAGATTAAAACGGTGTCGATTGGCCCGGTTGGCCTTACCACACTGCGTCTATAAGACCTTTTGTGTATACCCTACATCTATATTTCAGTCCAAGAGATCTAGGCTTCTGAAAAAGCCTATTATCCGTTTTGGAGCTAGGTCAGGCTCAAAGTAGACCTGTTCCAGGTATTTAGGGCGTTGACGTACAATTACCCTGCAATTGTAGATTATGTCTTCCGCCGTCTGATCTGCATCATCGCAAAATCTGCATTTTCCACTGTCCACTTTGCCTATCTTGCAGAGATGGTATTTGATTAAGCAGTGGCCAGTGAGAATTCCTGTGATTACTCTGAGATCAGATTTCTGAAGCTCCAAGAGCAATTTAGCGTAGTGAGCGGAAGGTCGTAATAACTTTTTTGCCTGTCTTTGGACTCCTATTTAATTACATGAAGAATGTAAAAAATACGTCGTGAGCTTGATTGCCAATTAACTTTGTACTTCCTATAGTTATGACACTAATATTTTTACTGGAAAAAGCAACCAAGAAATATGATTTCAAATGCTTGTTTCACATAAACTTCATGTACCAACAAATTCACTTTATAAATATTTAAAAGATAAAAAAGTTTATCATTCAGTTTGTGATTCAAAATCGATTTTATGGAGCAACAAAAATATAAATATAACATTTATCCATTTTTCAGTAGACAATATTTTCCACAAATCCATGTAATCCTGTATATCAAAAGTTTATATTTCTCTCACGTTCTTTTATAACGCTAACTGGATTTTTGATTAAGATGTCGACAAAAAAAGATTTTGTTCTATATATATAGAAGAAATAAAAGGAAATGGTGTTGTAAACTTACAGGTAATATAAAAGAGTGCTTTTAAGTATAGAATAAATAAAATGAAGTTCAGAATGAAATTTTATACTACGATACGATCTGCATCATCGGGATTGACAAATATTGACTTAAATTAGTGGGTAACAATAAGACAAACACTTTGGGATTTTTTTGAAAGCTTGGTTCAGTTCATTGAGGTTATGTTAATTTTGGGTTAAATATTCAACATTCTTTGGTCCTAATTTGAAGCGAGATTAAGATAAAATAAAATTATACTACCCCCACAAGATGCCATGATATGGAAAATTAGCTGGGTGTCGGTTCCTTTGATTTTGGTAAAACAAATTCATGGCGGCAATTTTTTGTGTTTCAAGTGAAGATAGCTTTAAGAGAAATTGTTTATTATAGATGCAATCGGAGCTTAAAATGTTTCTAGGTAAATTATATATGAAGTATGTTCTAATGATTCTAAAGTATGGGTTAACATTAATTATACAATAACTACAGCATTGGGTAATATACAGGGTGAGTTTTAAGTATGGAACGCCTCAATTATCTCGGAAACGGATTTCAAGATTTTCATAGATTTTGGTGTGCAAGGATCTTGGGATATGGCCGATATTATGGTGGTATTTACATTGTTGTCAGATCTTTCCTTTTTCAAGTATAATAATGAACTTTAAAATAGATCACCCTGTATATTTTTCGCCTTTTGAAATCTTTAAGAAATACTAATTATTTTTCATATAATATTCCCTATACCTAAATGCCATAATTTCGGAGTTATAGTTACATTTACATTATCGAAATAAACATAATACATTTAAATGGCTATGTTTTCGTTTAATTTGAATAATCTGTAATGATTTATATCCTAATAGAAAAATCATAACAAGGTATACTGTCAGTAAATTAGTAAAAAGTTTAACGAAACTGGTACAGTAAAAGATTTACCCAAATCATAACGCAGAAAAGACATTATTGCGATTTCCGTCCAAAGTTGAGTTCCTAGAATTAAAAGTTGTAGATCTTGAGAAAATCTACAACTTTTACATCAGTGACTTTTCCACTTAACCTCAAAATTAGCTCGAAAAACGCAAAAAACTGCATTTTTCGTTTTTTTTTGGTTTCGTTAAAAAATGTTCGATTTTGATGAAAATTTAGTAGAAGGTAGCTTTGATAGTCACAAACCATAAAAAAAAAATTTCAAATTAAAATATTTGAAATTTTCCTAGTTTTGACGTTTTTTCGGTAAAAAACACTTTTAGGGGGTGGAAAAATACATTATTGCGATTTCCGCCCAAAGTTGAGGTTCTAGAATAAAAAGATGATTATAAAAGTTGTAGATCTTGAGAAAATCTACGACTTTTTCATTAGTGACTTTTTCACATAACCTCAAAATTAGCTCGAAAAACGCAAAAGAATGCATTTTTCGTTTTTTATTATTAGTTTCTTTAAAAAATGTTCGATTTTGATGAAAATTTAGTAGAAAGTAGCTTTGATAGTCACAAACCATGAAAATAATTTTCAAATTAAAATATTGGAAATTTTTCGAGTTATGACGTTTTTTTGGTAAAAAAACACTTTTTTGGGGGGCTGGAAAAAGTCATTATTGCGATTTCCGTTCAAAGTTGAGTTCCTAGAATAAAAAGTTGATCATAAAAGTTGTAGATCTTGAGTGAATCTACAACTTTTACATCAGTGACTTTTCCACATAACCTCAAAATTAGCTTGAAAAATGCAAAAAACCGCATTTTTTGTTTTTTATTTTTGGTTCCGTTAAAAAATGTTCGATTTTGATGAAAATTTAGTAGACGGTAGCTTTGATAGTCACAAACCATGAAAATAATTTTCAAATGAAAATATTGGAAATTTTCCTAGTTATGACGTTTTTTCGGTAAAAAACACTTTTTTGGGGAGGTGGAAAAAGACATTATTGCGATTTCCGGCCAAAGTTGAGTTCCTAGAATAACAAGTGGATCATAAAAGCTGTAGATCTTGAAAAAATCTACAACTTTTACATCAGTGACTTTTCCACATAACCTCAAAATTAGCTCGAAAAACGCAAAAAACTGCCCATCTTTCGTTTTTTATTTTTGGTTTCGTTAAATATCATTTCACAACGTGATTAAAAAATCACGATATCGCTCATCACTATAGATAATGCTACTCGCCGCTACCACTAAAAATCCCGTATCGCAAGGTATCGATACAAAATATCGAGTATCGGAAGTAAAAGTATCGATACACTGGAATATCGGATAGTATCGCGCATCCCTATTACAGTCATCTAAATGTATTATTTTAACTTCAGCGGAGATATTGTAAATGTAGCTATAACTCCAAAATTATGGCAGTTAGGTATAGGAAACATTACATATAAAATATTCAGTATTTTTTAAGGATTTCATAAGGCAAAAAATATACAGGGTGATCTATTCGAAATAACAAGGTTCATTATTATTCCAGAAAAATAAAGATCAAAAAAAAATTCTTGCACACCAAAATCTATAAAAATCGTGCGATCCGTTTCCGAGATAACTGAGGCGTTCCATACTTAAAACTCACTATGTATATTAACGAATCTGTTAATAATAGAAGAAAAACTCCCGTGAAGCTACTTGGACAAAATACATCGGCAATATTGCAGTTCTCAAACAAAGTACATCAAAACAATGGATTCAAACGTGTTTCAGTTTGTTAATAATGATGGGATTTCACTTTGTCACTAGTCACTAGTCACTCTTTGATCGAACCACTGACGTCAAATTACGCTCCTGTTGTGATATTTCCACTAATGACTTGTAAATAATACTATTTTATTTTTAGTTGCTCGAGGTCGGTCAATAAAAAATGCGTTTGCTGTAACATTATTTGATTATTTTCTTCGACTTTCAAAGGTATCATCAGTTGAAATAGGTTATAGTTGTTATTTTCAGTGATTTTGAGTATTACGTCATCACAACCATTGAAGTACGCTGAATACAGTGGCGGACCTCCTTGGTGCAGTTGGTAATCTGTAGATTATTATCTCTCACACTCCACGCCGTCTAATTGATCTTTTTCTTGGTGGAATAATCTAACACATTCTATACAAATTGCCGATTTTCTGCAGTTACTGCACCGGGATTCTATTTTACGATACGATCGTAACTGCCGACCAAAATTGACAATCAGCGATTCTATTGTTCGATTAATCGTAGATTCACTCGATAGGTATGGACTAGTCGTATTCGTTTAATTGTTTTGAAACTTATATGATATTTGGTATTTTCCGACATATTCTAACCTGTGCTTTCTTCTTCTTCTTCCTTTTTTGGGCTATATCCTGAGGGATAATTTACCCAAAGATAACCTGTGCTTTCTAATTTCTAAAAAAAAATAAAAACGTCCTATGTGTTTTCTGCCGATTTTTGCAAATATTTAGGAAAGCAACACCAAGAGAAGTCATTTTTTATGCAATAAACTATTATTCTTGATACAATTTTGCCTATTGCGATAGTGACCCCTTTGAAATACCTGACTTGCGGTTCATAGAACTTTATAGATTGAATAAAAGGTAAGTTCAGATTACTGTCAAATGTCAAATGACTTCTGTCGACAATGTCAAAAAAACCTTTTCGATTAAATTCACTTTGGAAGACTCCTATCAAAATTGCTGTCCAAATCCGAGAACACCCGATTCTAATTCGATTGTAAGATAGAATAGGATGTTCTGATACGATCGAATTGAAGATCGTATTCGACTTCGAACGAGTCGATAAAATCGTGACGTAAAATATAATCCCGCTGCAGGTATTGGTAAAAGTCTAGTTTAGTGAACCAACGCGGATTTTGATGAAATATTTTTTTAAAATTAATTCGAGGTCGCTGAACACGAAAATGAAAAAAGAAATCGGCGCTCTCTTACCAAAAACGAGTTATGAATTTTTGAAAATGAGGTCAGATCAGCACTGCACTGGTATTATTGTCATAATATAACTGCTTTAAAATGATGCATTATAACTTGTACACAATATTAAATACACTATAATTGCTTTTTACGATATTCCTCTCACACACACATTTAAAAAACACTAATATTGATATACATTTCTTGTAAATTATTTTTTTAATTCCACAATTATTATATATTTTGACATTTTCATGTAACATGACTGACATATAAGTTTTGGTCTGTTTCCTCTTAGTCGTACAGCTTGTACCTCATAGCATATTCAGTCATTAGATATTTAGTCACTTGAATTAGTTGCTGAATATTTTCGATTTCATGATTGTGACATAAAAGATATAAACAAGATGAACATCATGAACATACACCTAATTTTCCGATAGCTGGCGCTGTATTTGGCTCAACTTTCGTTTAACTGAAATCAGTTATGGAAAAATTGAATGAACAGCTATCAACATACTGTGAAAAAGGCGCGCCGGATCGACGTTTCGCAATTCGCGCGCGCAGCTGTAATACAATGCCAGCTATCAGAAAAATAGGTGTATGTTCATGATGTTCATCTTGTTTATATCTTGTATGTCACATGATATGGTCACGATCATGAAATCGAAAATATTCAGCAACTAATTCAAGTGGCTAAATATCTCAGTTATGTTACATGAAAATGTCAAAATATATAATAATTGTGGAATTAAAAAAATTATTTACAAGAAATGTATATCAATATCAGTGTTTTTTAAATGTGTGTGTGAGAGGAATATCTTAAAAAGCAATTATAGTGTATTTAATATTGTGTACAAGTTATAATACATCATTTTAAAGAAGTTATAATATGACAATAAAACCAGTGCAGTGCTGATCTGACCTCATTTTCAAAAATTCATAACTCGTTTTTGGTAAGAGAGCGCCGATTTCTTTTTTTCATTTTCGTGTTCAGCGACCTCGAATTGATTTAAAAAAAATTTCATCAAAATCTGCGCTGGTTCACTAAACTAGATTTTTTCCAACTAAATTGAAATCGAAGATGAATAAATAATTATCGAAGTCATATATCAAAAGAAATTAGGTTATGTTGTTATATCATGATTAGGAGTTCAGCAGAATGGGTGACTTCGGTCCAAGTTGCCAACCCAAAAAATGTCATAGTTTTCTACCAGTTGGGAAGGAAATTTTCAGAACGAATTTGCGAAGGTTCGTATTAATTATAAATATCCGTAAACGGAGCCACGGCTCTTCAAATTGATGCACATATTAATATTTGTAAAGGTCATGTCTGATTGGGTGAAAGTTGTGTTGGAGCACCTGATTTCATGTCAATAATGCCAATTGCGACATATCTCTTATCCAATGACGGTATTTATTGATAGATATTATTGACGTAAAATCAGGAGCTACAACATAAATTTCCGCCAATCGGACATGATCTTTACAAATATCGATATTTGGATGCAATTACCTGTTTTGAAGAGCCGAGGATAAGTTTACATATATTTATAAACAACGCGAATCTAAACATGATAAATTTCTTTTGAAATTTCCCTTCCCAAGAGGTAGAAAATTTCAAAAACTTGCGTTGGCAACTTGGACCGAAGTCCCCCATTATGCCAAATATCATGTTAGTAAACATAAAATGACATAATATATTTTTGTTTCAAGATATTTTAGACGTTTGTTTCTTGAAAATGAATAAATACCAGCTTGCTTAATAAATATTCTCGAAGAACTCAAATCAACTTTTTGAACAGTCTTAAGTACTTCTTACTTTATATAGATTGTTAACCAGAACAATTTCACAGTATTTTTAGAAAAACTTTGTTTGTTAAAAAAATAAAAATTATTTCTTGAATATTCTTATAATTTAACTTATTCCTTACATGACCGACCTACCAAAGGTCCTTAACATTTGAATAGGTGTCCTGTTTTTAAGTCAATACCCGTGTCTCGAAATCCTGTCGGCTGGTGGAGTTTCCACTTTCCTGAAGCTGAAAGTATCGATCAGAAATTTTGTGAGCAGACACTTTCACTTGCAAGTTTCAGGATTCGAAATAGAAGAAGGGTACGGCAAATAGTCTATACCATGTACTTACTGTTTTAGAATTTTTATGACAATTGAAAAAAAAATTCCATAAAATTATTATCTATACCTAACATCTTTGAATAAAGTTGTTGTATATTTTTTAGTTGAGACGCCTTGAAAATACAACTTTTAAGTTTTATGGGTCCTGTCCATTCAATTTACAATGTATTACTTTAGATTCTGGGTATACAGACCATTGGGGGAAGTATATTCCAAGTAGTAGTTGTTTCTGCTTCATAAATGTTTTTCTTTTTTTTTTAACCTTAATTTTTATAATCTGGTGCAGAATTTTTCGTGAATTTCATTACTTTTCCCGAGAATTCATTTAAATATTGGTCAAGTTGTGGTGAAATAAAAGATTTTTGAAAATATCCCCAATTTTTTTCATAGCAATACATTTATTTACGGTGAAATTGCTAATAACAGGATAATTATAATTGGAAATTTTGTCCTTGTAAGTTCAGTCACTCGATTCAACCCAATTAAGTTGAAAAAATATTTTCTTTAGAAATAATGAGCAAACAACAATTGAGGAATGGAATATACTTGAAACAGCAAATCGATTTCGGCATCGGAAACTATTGATTTTCCAAAATCAGCGACGAATGTGTAAATAACAGAAAATTGAGTCCATTTTAATCATAGTTCTTGGTGTGTCCGAAATAATCGACTACGGAGTTTTTAAAATCCTTCTTCCTCTGATACACAGACTTGTGCGAATCAAGTTTGTTATTCTAAAGTGTAATAAACACATTCATATTATTCGATTATTGAAAATATTCACGTCCTTAGTTTTACAGCTGTTTGGTCGTTTGGTCGTTACGTTTGTCAGTGATAGCGAATTACAGATCACAAACAGTGATGTGCGCAAACTAGAAAAAGAAGAGCGAGACTTAGCTATGACAAGACGTCAAGAATCCTGGAGCGCTATTCTTGACCGTTCGTACCTGTCAAGGTCGAGCGCATCTCATAATTTTGCGAATGTCATTTGCATTTGTTATTCTTGAACATTCGCAAGACCAGCGATCATGCGTGTGTTACAACGAGTGGTATTTGTTGTTCGTAAACGACTTGCGTATACGTTTTATAGATTATATTTTGGTTTCTCATCATAAAAATTAATTGAGTTTAAAAAAAGTTGTATAAAAATTAATTATTTGCAATATAAAGTAAATTTAGAAAATTTTGGAGATAAACCAATTAATAAATATAATTGTTTCAATCCAATTAACCCTTTAGATATTTTGAGTGAATATCAATTTGTGCAAACTTTTAGAACTTCTAAAGAGTTGTGCAGGTTTTTAATGAGGGGATTCATCATACAAAAATAGTGGAAACTTAACCGTAGTTACGATCCAACCATAATCTGATGACACAGAACTACTAATGAATCTAGAAATTGCGATGTTGTCAAATTCATTTCACCACGCGAATGAAAATGTTCGCACATCTCTGCGAAGAGAGTTCAAGAATACCATTTTCAGAAAGTGTTCGCAAATTGACCATTCGTAACCATGCGCATTCGTACAATTGCGAAGGATGTCAAGACTAGCGGGGCCGTATTCTTGACTAAGGAAGTAGAGCACATGAATGATGTAAAATCAGCCAATACAATGGGCGCGTTCAGCCACGCTAGCGTCTGTAAAAGTCTGTAAAAGCGCTTGAAGATGGCTGAACTTCTATGCTTTGATGCTCTGTGACATACAGTTAAACACATCACATGACCTTTAAATTTATTTTCTAAATATGAAGCGCCTTCAATGAAAAACCTTATAAATAACTTAATCTTGGAAGAACTTGCGGGTGAAATAATATTGTGGAATTGATTCCACCTGTAATTGAAAGAAAAAAAGGATATATAGAAATATTAGCATTAGGAGAAGCAGAAAATACTGTAAGAAATTTAAATTATTTCGAGGAAGTAATTCACTAATAAAAACTAAATAACACAGAAATTTTAACTTAGAGGTTAGAATTGTTTTTTGTTGTTGTTAACATAACGAGCCGCTGACGAATAGCGGAAAATAAATTTGCTGTAAAAAATGGCGACTGCTAGAGCTAGTACTGTCACTTAGCGGTCAAATTCCCCCTACGCTCACTCAGCGCTTGCCTAGCGCTAGCGTGGCTGAACGCGCCCAATGGCAAAATGTCAAATTCGTTCCAACCGTTGAGCCTGGCTGAATGCGCCCATTATTTAAGTTATTTTTTGTAACTGTTATCATGTATATTATTTCTGTTGAAGTATTTTTTCTCAGGAATGTTCAATTCACTAAAACCTGTTCGACAATTCCACGCAAAGATAGAGCACGCCTTAATCATGTCACGCAATATCAACCTTGGCCAACTCCAAACTCTGTGTATTTTGCCAAATTTGTCGAATGGTCCCGCAACTTTCTATTGTGCTGTTATCTAGTCCTATTTTTTTGTTCTCTTCGCAATTTTATTATGTCTGCATATACACTCTCGGCAGTGGGGATATTTTTAGTAAGTGGGAGTTTTTATTGTATGCGACCGAATATATTAGGGGTTCGTTAAACTTATAATATTGATAATAAAAATAGGCGCCAGAGACGGGCCAGTTTTGGGCCAAAACTAATTTTTATTAAGGCTCAATAAAATACCAAGTAATATCGTATGATACAATATAACTCATCGTAATTACTTTTACGGATAAAGACTGTAGCCACCGAAAATATTAATCTCATGATCCTTTTTTCGAAAAAGCAACCTATTTCTAAACTAATATCCACATTTTTATTGACCCTCTACATCGTCGACGGTTAAAATACTTTTGTTTTGTATGACAAATAAGCAAGAAGAACCTTTTCTGATATCGTTATTTCAGTATTTTTGGAAGTTGGAATTAATTGTTTCATACGCTGCTTTCGATTTACGTGGCAGGAAATTTGCTACAACAGCTTTTGAAACTGAGATTCGCTAATTTCTAACGACAAAATTAACGAAATAATAAACATAATTATTTTGACAAATATGTCTTGATATTTGGGCTTTTGATTATTGTAATGATTATCTCGATAGAAACAAACAAGGATGGCTTTGATGATATCAAGCAAACGTTCATTTCACAATCAAATTCTCAAGAATATGACAATCACCATGCTTTAGGGTGAACCACGACTACTTCCAGGGTAAATTCTTATCCCAAAAATTAAAGAATACGGGACCTGGACGTTGACTCAATCCGCATTCGTCTCGCGAGACCTGATTCGCGTCAATCGTCGCGAGGAATGATCCGCGAAACAAATTAGTATAGTCTTTACGACTACTAACTTTAAAACTGTGTGATTCAGTCACAGACAGATTTTACTATAACTCATAACCAAACATGTGATAGCAATGAAATCTACTCACTTTAACTTTTTTGGCAAATCATTGAAACTGAAGAAATGAAGTTGCCGCACATTTTTTGGACTATGAACAAAATCTAAGAATACAACATACACGTTTACACAATACAGAAGAAGTTAAATGAATTGAATCAACCCATAAGAATGTGAAACTGGTTGAGCTGAAAAAGGATACCATCGAAAGTGTGACCAGTGGAAGTATCGGTTGTCTAGATTTGCTATTATTCCTATCCTAAGACCATTCAATCTTTATAACTAGTTGAAAATGTACTTTCGGTTGTGTCTGTAATGACTTTCACACTTTTCCTAATTTCGTCACTTTGGTTACTTTTTTCCAAAAGATTCACTTATTGCTTTTAAAGAAAATTGTTTAACCACGCACAACAGAATGCCCTTCATAATACAGCTCCACTTCGGTACTTTTGTCAATGGGTATCGGCTGGTGACATTTTTTTTGAAAACTTGTTTCTTATGTTCATAAGAATCAGTAGTTTTTGGTTTCATCAGCTACAATCAATGTGCTACTTTTTTCGGAACAGCTCATATGCTATTGAATGTTGATCCACTTATAAAAAGGGCAGTAAATAATCATTGCTGTTATTTTCATATGTTACATTTTAAAGAATTTTGACACGTGCTGAAAGCGTCTATATTCAAATGAAACAATATATAAAAGATTGAAGCTTCTGAGGAAAGAGAAAACATTTGTTGAAATAATTTAACAAAAATTAAAAATTTTTTACACGCTTTCGACTTTTAAAGTTATAGTCTAGTCACAAGTCCCTTTTTCCGAAATTTGAGTTAAGTTGCTCAGAAAATTATGAGTTATGAGTTAAAAGTGTTCTCATCCCTACTCCATGATGTTTGCTGGATGAGAGGTGACAACGGTAGACACCTGGCGGGGATAACTGATCGATTGATAGTTGATCAGTTATCGACCGGCGAGGGCGGAAGATCAAATTGAATTGAGAAAAAAAATCATAATTAAAGGAAATTGAAATTATAAACTCTGAATAAGAATTTATCGTACTACAATTATTATATTCGATTGCCATCTTGCAAAAATAAAAATCGCGATGGAAAAATAGGGGTTGATCGTATAAGGGTGAAAATTAAGAGTAACATGAAATTTTTTATTCTAAGTTATGACAAAATTAAAGTTTATAATGAACAAATAAAAAATAGGGGTTGATCGTAGAAGGGTGAAAATTTAGGGTTGTATATATTTTTGAATGCTGTATCATAAAAAAATAAATTTTTTTTTCTAAAAAATAAAAAAAAATTAAGGGGGATGAAAAATAAATGTTGACCGATTCGCAGACCTGCTCGATATGCACACAAAATTTCATAAGAATCGGTCGAGCCATTTCGGAGGAGTTTAATTACAAACACCGTGACACGAGAATTTTATATATTAGATTTAGCGTCAAAAAAGGAAAAAACATGAAAACTTTTTCCTTTTTTGGAGCTGTTCCTTCAAGAAAAGATCCCCGCTGGAAAATTCAAAGGCATAAAAAAATTAAAAACATAAATAAAACAATGAGAGACATTTTTTTTCAATTATCTTTATTGATATGTTTTCTTATTGATGAAAGCAAAATAAAAATAATTGTTTTATTTTTTTAACTCCAATTGTTTAAAAAAATTGTAATAAACAAATGCATTATTTGTATGATTTTCAAAATTTTTTTTGGAATTCTAATCGTTAGTGAAAATATTGATTTAAAAAATATGTCGTTTCTTAAAATGAATTTTTTAATGGTAAAAACGGCCATTGTTAATTAACTATATTTTTTGTTGCTAAATATTAAAATTAAGGGACCGTTTTTTTATTAATTCACTATTATCTTATGGATGGCATTTTTTTTCTTAAATTTTTATTTAAAAAACAAATTGTTATAAACGATTCAATTTTTCAATTCTTTAAAAGTTTCTGAAAACAACCGAGCATTGTTTGTTATGAAAAAACAATGTTCTCTACGTTTTATTTGATTTTTTTTATTTTCATGCACTTTGACTTGTCTTTTTCTTGCAATTTTTCAGCATTATTTTTTAAATAACTATTGATGATAGACAAAAACACTCAAATTTTTTTTATTCTCTACTAATCAATGAACAAAGTGAGCTTCACACTGAAGCTCTAACTCTATTATTTCTTGACTTTTTGCTTATTATCTAAGTATGTATCGTATCAATGTGGTCGTTTCTTTGAATTTTTGTAACTCATTACTCAGGTCGTAAATAATACGACAAATTTAATTTATTAAAGGTTAAGGACTCTGACTTTCATTAAAAACTTATTATTTTCGTATTTGAAAAAATGTCTATGAGAATAATGCATAAACTAATAACTAATGTATGAAAAAATATAATTGAAAAATTCAATTGTTAATAACAAATTTTTAAACAATTATTTTTATATTGCTTCCTTCAATAAGAAAGCGTATCAATAGAGATAATTGAAAAAAAATTCTCTCATTGTTTTATTTATGTTTTTAATTTAATTTTTTCCAGCTTTTGATTGTTATTAAAGAAGAGAAAAACCCAAATTTCTTGAATTTTCCAATGTGGATCTTTTCCTAAGCCTTCAAGGAACAGCACCAAGAATGGAAAAAGTTTTCAGATTTTTAGTTTAATAATTATCAGGGTTTGTCTTTGTATGTTAACTTTCAACAAGTTCAATGTCCGTAATTAACAAAAGGCTCATTGGAAAATGGAGGTACAACTTTTTTTCCAACGGATTTTTGTTTATTGATATGTCTAGATAATACCAAAATTTTTGTATTCCATAATATTGATATTTACTCGATCAAAATCATTTTTATTTGTTTAGACGTCGGATTCGGGCGCCGCAGACGGGAGCTGAACCACGCGTTTTTTGCCTTTTTGACGTTAAATTAAAGTTATAAATATTGCCGGTACATTTTCGAAAGGTAAGCCATTTTTATGAAATTTCCTGCTCATCAGGAACTTTTTTAAATTTCAAATATCTCAAATAGTTTCTGAGATATTTGCAAAAAAACGGAACCATCTTTTTTTTGTTTATAACGTAACCAGATATTGATTTTAAACTAAAAAATTCTTGATGCAATTACGAATCGATTGACACCTCAATCATAATTTTCTGAGCCTCGTAACTCGAATTTCGGAAAAAGGGACTTGTGAACTAGACTATTATCCTCTCCTGGTTGTTTGTACATTCACTTTTCATTGAAGTATCATTATTGAAACACTTAATACCAACAACATTACATTGGTGTACTAGATCTATAAGAGTGGTGATCATGAGGAAACGTTTTATAAAATTTTTCCACATCTACAAGTTCATACAAAACCCTCGTGTACAATTTTCCTTTCGTTTGCTTTTCCATTTAACTTTCAATAAACAACGAAATTCTACTTATAAACCATTGAGACAGGAAGAAAGAAAACTCTTGTGACGACTCCTTTGTGTTTAATATCAACCCTAACCTATTTAATGAACCACAAGAACATTTAGGCCAGATAATCGTCGTTTTGATTGTGAAGAAATGCAAGAAAAAAATGTTAAAAGGTTTAAAAACAGCGAAAGTATTTTTATACCATGGAAAAATTACAAAAAATTGAAAAAAGTTGAAAAATCAACAGAGAGAAACTTCAAATATGCCGAAATATACAATCTGGCAAAACATTGTAGATTCAGACTATCTATTCTATATATTAGTTTTTGGAATATCAAAAACTGCAGCACGTACTGGAGCCACGTGCCAAAGCAGGAACAGAGCAAACTCTTGGTGAAAAAAACACTCGGAGTCTCTGACTAACGAAATATTAAACCTCAGCAGGGGCCAAATATGGACAGTGACAGAAACACACATTGAAGAGGAGGAAACAGCCTCTCACATTATCTTCGAATGTGAAGTACTGGAGATATAGTCTCCTAGTGCGCCCAAGGGAAAATTTATTCAACAAGAATCTAGTGAAAAGACTGTTGAGATTGATAAGGAGAACTGGTCCCTTCACATAAATGCTACAATGATGGTTATAATTATAGGCAACCAAAGCTGAGCCCACAGCATTTCCAGCCTGGCAGGCACTCACTTAATTTTTCCACTTGGCTTTCTTCTAATCGATTCGACCTGGCATGTCTGTCGGCAAATGGTACCTACGTACTTACGAAACGTCCTCATTACTCTTGGCAAAGCCATTCGGCATTCTCCTATCGCATATATCGGCATAGAAAACAACGTCCACATTCTGCCGAAATATGCCAAATGGAATAGTGTAAACACAACTTCAAACGCAAAACATGTTCACGAGAATGATCATATTTGAAGGTTATTGCCGGAAAAGTGGAAGAAGAATTCATGCACTAGGAAATTTCCCAAATATAATATATAAATAATTTATAAAATAGTTAGCTTTTATTGGGGGAGAAAGTTTTATTCCTGCGTCATCTGCAAAATTATGTTCGGAACGTTTTTGCCCTGATAATCAACTTTGAGATGAGATCTTTGAAGTGATACATATTTTATTAACTTGTATCCAACTACAAAATTTCAATAATTTACTATGAAGTTTGTCCTTCAAATATTGAAGCAGATGCTCCGACAACTTGATAGGGGTCTTTAAAAATAAATTATTCAAATTAATGCATAACTGATACTTTGACGTGGAGCTGAATATATTTTGGTTTTACATTTTCCAATATAACCGCTATTTTGATCGTAGCTGATATATGGGTATCTGTGGGAAGGTCTTGAATTAGCATTAGAATAATAATTACCGAGATCCAGATATATACATATGTCAGGATGTAATCCGGTGTTCGGATTACCCGTAAAAATATCTGTAAGATTCACTGAGACCTACAAAATTTGTTGTACCCCCTTTCTTCTTCTACCTTCTTTTTTCTTCAGACCTATTTCCCGAAAAAATTTTAGGATATCCGCAGGCTTTAGCTTAGGTAAGTGCCCCTCTTCTTACCAGTAGGTGTTGTGCCCTAGGATTCTGTATTGCTATGCAATCCGCAAGACTGCAAGTAGAGGTTTCTTTTTCCATTCCACAGAATCTACATTCTTCTTGCTTCACTAGTTTGAGTTTTCAAGGTGCTCATTTAGGCGACAGTGACCCGTCAGGACACCTGTCAAAACTCTTTTACTTTAGCATAGTCATTCATTTGCTATCATCTGTTTGTAGTATCCCAGGGGAATCATTGGTTATCTTAGCCCTGTTAGATATTTCCAATGGTCGGATCTACTCATATTTTAGGATAAAATGTGTTAGTTTCGTGTGTCCCAGTCTAAGTCGAGATATCAACTTTTGTGTTTCTCGGTCTTCTGGTAATCTTAACCATTGTTTCACTAGAGATCGACAGTTTTCAATTTGTTTCCAGAATGGCCCCTTCAAACTATAGATTCTGGATTTTACCCAATTTTTCGTGGACATAAGAAAACGGTTGGCAAACACTTTGCTATTTCGTAAATAAACCAAACCTGAAAAGTTTTTCGAATGTCGACAACAATTGAATATACCATATACAAAAAGAACAACTTTTGGTGAACGTTTGAATTAATGATTGGTATCGCGTGGAAAGGATTCATATATGGACATGTAGTTTCTTGAATTTAAATAAAATTCAGGGCCAAGGAGATAACAAAGATAAAAATAGTCAGTCACACTTACTTACGCGACTATACAGATACATTCAAACACAAACGGAACATAGGGATTTAATGTATTGTCCGATCTAAATAGTCCACCAACAAAACATTTCTATAAGTTCACTTCAATGAATATCAAGTATTGATCTGGACAGCTGGATTCAGACCAATGTAAGAAACCCCGCCAATTCTCCTTCCAAAATTTGTTAATTATGTGCGAACTGCGATTTAGTATTGAATAATTATTTGATGGGGGTAGTAAACGTCGCTACATATTGAAACAATATGCTTACGTTTTATGTTGTTAAAATCGAAAATTAATTGTTAAATTATGTTTAACAATTAATGTTTCGAGTTCAGATAATATGTTTTGATTTTTTTCTACAGAAAATAATAGCAAAAATCGAGAATATACTTCATATTTAAGAAAGTAATGTGCTGCAGATGTGAAGGACGATTCACTATCGCAAGAAAAAAATAGATATTGTACTGGGTCGATTCTATATTAAAGGATTACAACAATAAGATGTGCGGAGTCTGTGAAATATTCGTAGTCGGTACGAGGTGGGGGAAAACTGAAAAGGGTTTATTGAAATTGGAGGAGGAGGAGGAGTATGCGCTATTAATGTTATTGGATATTGTAAATATAATAGCTACAAAATAAACATGCTATAAAGTGTAATTTTCACGGATTTATGAATTCAGTGTCTAATAAAAATCAATTAAAACATCAACATCAATATTCCGAATTAAAATGCTTACAATTTCTGAAAACATCACTGATAACATTAATTAAAGGAAACGAGCTTGAAATAACAATTTTTAACTATTTCAAACCGGAAAATGAACACCAATTTATTATAAAGTTCCCTTGTTATTTTTGACTGTTATGTTTTCATTATAATAATAGCTTTTGATAATTATGAAAGTAAAGCTACTAATTTGTTTTATTTTACTCTGAAAAATAGTCCTTGTCATAAAGGAATATTTTTTTAATTAAGAAGATATTCAAAAACATAAAAGCTGTGTGTTATTTCAAGAAATCCCAACCGCTCGAGTAAACATAAACATTTTAAGAGTATTTCTGGTCAAATGTTTTTTTAATTTGACCTTAAAAACTGTCATAAATATCCAAGTACAACTCTGTATTGTTAATTTAATTTATCATATCGTATTCAACAAACTGCTTTGTTAAATGATGACGATTGGTGTTGGAGATTGGATGCGGACTCAACAAAATGCATGCACATTCATGAAATTCATCCAGATCGTGAACGTATCTCTTAGTCTACGGTGAGCAGATTAGAAAGGACGTACAGAGAATTAGGACAGATTAGGAATGTTCCGAAGCAAAGTAGGCAGTTATTGCAAATATTCAAGATGTAATTATGTCAGTAGACGATCCACACTGTATAAGGTGGGGACTATCTAAATTCTAAATATTGAGATATTGGAAAGTCTTCAGAATAAAATATTTTCGAAAAGGCAAAATACCATCCTCATAAAGTACGTTCTATGAGCTGGCTGAAAATGGCTGTGATAGCAGAACTGAATTCTGTGAGTAAATGATGAAATTTTAACGAATAAGTTTCATCGTACGCCAATGTAAATGGAAATTTTTACAAATAAACTAACCTTTAAAATTTTCATCGCATGCCCTTGATACGTGATGAGGGTAGCTTCCAGTGTTATATATTCTGTTCTAAAAAGATGTTAAGAAACCATTATATATATTCAATATCGTGTGGTCGAAGAAAAATTCTAGTGTGTAATTCGAACAGAAAGCACTTAGTCGCTTTCAATATTTTGAATGTTTAATAAACCAACAACGGATTGAGCTGAAGGTATCATGTTTAATTCAGAAAAATATGGGCTTTATGAAGATAAAATACACGGTGTTCCATTGAAAAAAATTGTATATTTTTTGTACCCATTAACCAGCCACTGGGATAAAAACTATCCTATAACCTCCCCGCAAATGCAAGCAATAAGTAGTCAAAGTATTATCGCAATCGGATAAACTGTACGGCAGCGCTTAAAATACGAACAGACAAACAAAAATTCATGTGTACACATAAGATGATGATGTTTAGTCCTTGATTTAAATATTATAACAATTTTGCGGCCACAAAAAGTTAATTTGGCTGCATCATAATGAGAAGTAAGAGAAAAAGACTGTTGCTTGTGTTAAATTATTGATTTCTTCAATCTAAGAAATCCATGATGTGATCAGAATAAATAATGAGAGACAGTCGGTGAAAATACTTAATATGCGGATGCAGGAGAAAAGACCTGTGGGTAAATTACGGAAGCGCTAGTAAGATGACGTGTTCGAAGTCGAGCAAAATCTTTAGAGAAAAGCGACATCGAATAATTAATCGTGTAGGCAAGAATTTAAAGAGATTAGTAGAGATAAGTAGATGATTTCTTTAAGTAGTTTTTTGGGTTATCGCTAGTGGCAATGTATGTCTTCAGTGAGCCAAATTTTTGGTCATTTTCTTTTTAATAATTAACCAAAAACAATTTTAACGGAAGTGATTATTCGTCTTACTATGGCTGTATACATCCAGGCTACAGCCCCAATTTTTTCATATTCATCATTAGAGCCATGTGTATAATCTTCGTGTTTGTTACATAGAAGTTTACTATCTAAAGTCAGAATTAGATACTTTTCATCTTGTTTCCATTTAGCCTCTTTCCATCAAGTTTAACGAGATTTATTTTTCTGGTGAAGGCTATTGAAATAATTTTGATGGTGTTGATGTTCAGTTCCACCAGCTTACTCCAACTATTTGTATACTCAAACGATTACCACACAGAAGTTCGTCAACCATCAGACTCCACATTATCGAGGATGCTACCCCTTCTTGTGCACATTCTCTGGTTGCGCAGATGGAAATGATACTGCTACTCTAGAGGTAAGCAGCTCCGACATCCATTTGAATGTTGTGATGTCTACGCACTATATCAGGTTTGGCATCGTGCCAACGGAATTTAATTTGCAATTTATAGAGATATTCTCCATTTTTGTATAAGATACTCAAGAAAGTGGCGATTAAATAAACTTCACCCAATAGTTACTACTTTACAAACCATTAGAAATTATTTGAAGTCAGTAGAATAAAGCAAGAACAACATTATTTAACTGGCCTGTTACTTTATTTAATGTCCCATAAAAACAAAACTAGCTTTGTTCCGTGTTGTCACAGTGAAATATTTCTTTAGCATTTAGATACTCTTTGATCAGTAAGCACCGTGTCCACACTAAATAGGCAGCAGCATCAGATTAAATGGTAAATATCTCTATTGTTAGAGGTAAAATGTAACATACAATTGTTCCAGTGGAGTTATTGGACATAATTAGAATTTATAAAATAGTAGATTTAAATGTTAAATCCAATAGGAGTTAACGAATGTACGTTTATTTATATGAAATTAAATACTGTTTCATTTTTGAAAGAACAAATTAGGCTGTTGTTGAAAAAAGCATTTTTTATATGCATTTGTTTTCTATTGTTGGAATTTTTGAGGAGATAAATGTTTTTCTGGACAATGTAATTACGATTACTAAAGACCAATTCACACGTTTTAGTTATACCACACACACAGAAGAGACACCTTTTGACATTTCCATAAAAAATGCATTGGTTGTTGATTTGACTTTGATGATATTATCGGCATCTATTACGCACTGAAAAAACGAAATAACTTATACTGCGAAGAAGAGTTATGCAGTTTAATAAACTTAAAAACTGTGTAAAGACTTCTATTGTGAATAAACAGGAAAACTACGCAAATAGATGGAAAGACTAGAGTGGAAACACGCGAGAAAGCGGCGTTAGTTGTCTACTTCCGCATAGCTGACACACACAAAAATTTAAAAAAAAATTGCCCAGCCGGATCTCAGTGAGAGCTCGATTACAGCGCCGCCTACCGGGACCAATTGTGAATCTAAGTAATTCAGGGACTAACTAAAACACACGTGTACGGGTCAGGAAAGCTTGGAATAAACCACTAGGATATTTCAAGCGGAAATTCACGTAATAGGAAAGTGTGCCCAGTTCAATATTGATAAAAGATATAGAAGGCAAAGGATTTTCATTGTATTGAATAGTCAAGCAGCCATTGAAGCACTGAGCTCTTGCGTGATAAGTTCCAAAATGACAAAGGAATGCCTAGGGAAACTCAATGAACTAGGCGAGAACAGTATCCAGTACAGTACCTTAGCTATAAATTATAGTAGTATTTGTTAGTACAAAATGATTCGCCAGCGCCGAGCGACCAATTTTTAATTATGATAATAAATTAGCAACATTAGCATGGTAGTATTAGTAAAATATGAAGTGCGTCGGCAGATGTAAACTCGTATAAGCTTAGCAAATTCTTGGATTTTTTTGAAAAAGCGACGAGCGACAAATTTTTAATTATGGTAATAAAAGAGCGATAAATTAGCGACAAATTATGGTAATATCAGTTTTTTCTAAAAGTTGATAGATAAAAAGAGGTTCTGCTAGCTTAATAACTAGCAGAACCATGGTTTTTTTTAAAAAACGGCGAGCGATAAATTTTTAATTATGGTAATAAATTAGCGACATAATCAAAAATTCAAATTTCCTTTATGGTTCTGCTAGGTTAATGGGGGTTAGTTTCTGCTTCATATATTGTAATAGATGGCGCATAATGCATGAATTTTATTTAGAATATTATGATGTGAAGTAAGAGCGGCTATTCAGTAATGGGCTTTTTATATCTCAAATTGAAAGTAATGTACAAAGACGACCAAATCACAAAATAGTTAATAATAATAATAGTTAGTTGACATTCATAAATATATTTTTATGAACATACCTAGGTACCCTGCATTTAGAGATGCTAAAGAATTTTTATTTGGGATTTGACCAATATCGCGTCTTTTTTATTCATGAAAATAGATTATTTTTCATTTTTTGTCTAAGAGATCAAAGCTAAGATTTGCAATTTAATGGTATAGATTAATAAAAAAAAATTATATAAGAACTTTTCTACTTCTATCCGGTCATTTTGACCATTTTCCATATACACATAAAAAACCTGTTTTACTACCATCACTATCCAAAGTAGGCTTTTACTTTACGCTTCCAAATCTGACTGGAAAGTTGACGTTGCCTATTTTTATCTTACATATAAAAATGAATCCGCGTAATGTATAGATAAGATAAAATAAGATAAATATGGGGCTTAAGTGCTTCTAAGAGCCTCTCCACTACGACCTTTGCAGATCTATTGTGTATGCCCTCCTGTTATTCTAGAGTTCCATGTCTAGTCCCGTCCTTATTACTAGACGGTTTGCATACCTCAGGTCCTCCATATATTGGGAGGGTTGTGATTTTTCCTCCCCTATCGTTGAAAACCTCAGCCTAGTCAGGCCTTTGCAGTAGCACAGTATGTCTACTGGAGTTTCCTCATCTTCTTGGCAAAACCTACATATGGTTGTTTCTGCCAATCCGATGTTGTTCATGTGTTTGTTAAGTCTACAATGCCCTGTAAGGAGCCCAACCAGGATCCTGATTGTTTTCCTAATCTGGTTCAATAGATACTCCGTGAATTTTGGCGAGGGTTCCTTGATGAACTCTTTGGCCTGCCTCATTTTTGGCGCCTTGTTCCACCATTCTCGAGAAATCGTGTTTTGTGTGTTTGGATGTGAGTTTAGAAGTTGGGTAGTGTTTATTGTTAAAAATGCAACCAGTAAGGCGTCAAAATATCGGTGGGCGTACGCGTAACGCAAGTCGGGTGTACAGTTTTCGAGATAATGAGAAGAGCGATGTTAGCGTTTGGAGGAAAATAGGATGAGAATTTCTCAAGCGACATCTAACACCTCCCAGGAAGAACCCATACCATGGACTTTAAGCGGGAGGCGAACAAACAGACGATCAAATGTAACCATTAGCTATGAACGTTTGGCGTTTTTATATAATGCAACAGTCGATTACTATGGTGATAAATCGGTTGATTTTGGAACAATGAATACTATTTGTCGATATGCTTTGAGGTTTAGACTGGAACCGACAGGATTATGTTGCATGAATGGAAAGGTCAAGTTACCGAAACTAATGACACCACCTGAACCACTCAATTCATTAATTTCAGGGCAAGATCCTTTATCAAAGTATTTCTTGCAGAATATACAAAGTTGCAACAGTATGTTCCAAATGACATCATTTGGTGCAAATGTTTTTGAACAACGTGGTTTCAATTCAACTTTTGAAGGTATTGATTATTCTGTAAATAATGTATTAATATACACATCTTTTATGAATTCAGAAAACATGGCGGTACGAAGTTCGCCGGATCAGCTAGTTTACAATAAAAAAGGTAGTCATTATGAACGTGGTAGCAGTACATTCAATTGTTAAGGATAAAAATGCATAGCAAAATATTGCTAGATCAGAAAAGTGCTTTCAATAGTCTATTGTGATGTAGCTGTAGGAATTGAATATTACCAAGATTTTATTAATAAAACATCACATGATTCAAATTTACTTTTTATTTTTTATGTACGAAACAATGAAACATAGTAACATTTTGATTGAACTTTTGGTGGCGTGTCCTCTCACAGTTTGTATATTCACACTTATATCCCGATTCTGATATTGTGACTCTATTACTGAATAATGAATAATGAATTAAATCACAATATTCACAAAATCTCGAAAAAATTCAAACATGAACAAATTAACAACAATGAATAAAAATAAGATCAGTGTTGCCAAAGCAAAATGAAAGTATGTACCAGAATATTCAAGAAAATGTACCAGATCTAATGTATATGTACCAGACTTTTAATATAACTTTTATCAAAGTAACAAAGAATTTAAATTTTTAATTAAACTAGTATCAGCAAAATAATTTATTATTCATAATATTATTATTTCCTACGCAAGGATTTCATCATATCAAGGACCAGAATAACATGAAGTTGTACCTGCATACTTAACCAGAGTAATTTGAATCACATCTGGTGGTACAATTGTAACATCTCTGGCAACACTGAACTAAATGAACTGAATGAAAACAATAGATAATCCACAAAAAGCACATGAAGAAAATATTCTCCCTTTTTTGCTATTCCTAGTCTGCAGCTGATAAACCTATAATCTCTCTTTGGAATCAACGGCACTAGTTCCATCTACTGGTTGATTCCAAAACCATGATGGAATATATTTCCCAATTACAGCATTGGCGTGCGCATCTTGTTTATTACTTATCTCTGCCATTGGAGAGATCTAGTCGGGCTTAGACAATCAAAGATACTCCTGGGAAACTACAACCAGGTAAGAACGAATGAGAATGCCTAAGCCTGAATAAAACT
The DNA here is from genome assembly GCA_947563755.1 of Lochmaea crataegi. NCBI lineage: Eukaryota > Metazoa > Arthropoda > Insecta > Coleoptera > Chrysomelidae > Lochmaea > Lochmaea crataegi. Next base: position 15,268,697 of record OX387429.1, on the reverse strand, counting down.
ACACTAAGAGTATTGATAGGTGTCTTGACAGGATATTGTCGCCTAAATGGGCACATTTGAAAACTCGAAGTGGCGGAGAAAGAAGAATATAGATTCTGTGGAATGGAAGAAGAAACCTCCATCCAGATACAGAATCTTAGGGAGACTTCAGGATAGAAGAGGGACTAAACTAAAGTTCGAACAAATTTTCTTGATAAGATTATCAAAAAAATGTAAATCCACCAACAGGCTAACGTCGACACAATCAGCTAGAAGCTGCAATAGAATCTGTTATGGTTTTTGTTCTTCAAATCGTCGCCTTAGGATCATCTTATTCGATGCCCACTTTTTTTCGAAAATGACATTTTTGTGTGAAGTTATTCTACGTCCATAGATCTATACGTCCATATATTCTAAGTGACGTTATTTAGAATAGTTTTGATAATACGCAGACGACGATTTATTCCATGTCCCCACAAGCATCTAGCACTGAGGTTTATTTTATACTATGTCCAGTAACCAATGAGATCGCTTAAACTTGTTGAACATAGAATACTATAGCACAAATTCATTTTTAAATCATGAACTTTATTCTATGTCCGTGAAATTATTATTTTTCATGCACCACATTATTATAAATGAATTATTTTTTTAAATCTTTTAATAACGAAATATATACTCAAAAGATCAAAAATACGTTTGAAAAACTTCAATCGACTAAAAGTGTATGTAGTTGATTGGTAGTATAATCTAAAACTTTGAATTGTTATCCTGTGAATTTTATTAAAATCGTCATTATTAATTTTGGTTGTTTGAAATCTCACGTGAACGGTACTGCACGTGTAATAAGTTCTAGTTATAGGATAAGCTACAATATAAAACCATTATAATATAAATAACTTCATTGTTTACAGGTATTATCTACATACATATAATTTAAGTAGTATCCCAAAACATAACGACTGGCCACAATTAGGGCAGAGGTTGACTCTCAAGTTTATGTATTCTAACAAATATCTATTTATAGTCTCTCTAGGCACGTCTACTTAGTTTGTTGTAATAACTCAAGGTGATGTTTACTAACCAATTAATAATTAAGCCTTTGAATTATTATACAAACTATTATACTGAGTGTTAAATATATTATTCACTTACACCTTCCCCCTTTACAAGAAGAGGGAAGTTAGTTACTACAAAGTGACGTAACTGACGCACTACTTCAGTTTTCATGGGATTCTTTTGGACACGATTTCATAATAATCCACTCCTACATTCCTGTCAGTCCAAATAATCTCTTTTATATATAGTGTACATTTCTCGGTTAAAAACCTTTCGTTTATTAAATTCTTGCACATACAGTCTACTAAAAGACTTCTGCAGGCGTCTATGCAATCGACTTAATTCAATAAACTAAATCTTGGATGTTTTCAACAGAATCTGGCTTGTTGCCATTTCTGCTAAACTACTCTTATAATTTTCTCCTCATAAAATAAAGCAATTTATTTTTGCGTTATTAGTTATTACGGACATTTCAAATAGAAAATTGCTTTATTTTCTATCTATGCCCCTTGACACACGTTCAGCAAATCAAATGATAAGAAGCCAGACTAGCAATTCGAACTCAAATGGCTAGCCGATAAAATAAGAAAAATATCCAGCTCTTGTTTTCTCTGGAATGTCTCAGATGGGGTATTTCCGTCTGAGGAATCTACAGAGTGGTGTGTTTTCTTATTCGATGCGGCCATTCTTAAGTTTTCGATTTTTTATATAATTGATAATATTACAGCCTTGGACTAATAAACTCAACAGACATAACTAGTCAGTCATGAAATGCGCCAGTGGCGTGTTGTTTTGATCCGAGATCTCTACTCAATATTCCTAACACAAAAGCACTATTTTTATAATTATTAATTAAATGGTTTTATTTAACTTGCCTTGTTTATTATTTGTTTGGGTCAAATTTAGTATTTGATATTTTACCCCCTTTCTGTTGACAGATTGATCTGAAATTTGGTACAATTATTTTCAAAATGATTGTAAATCCAAGATAGCCACCTCCACAAAAAGTTCACTACAAATAATAATAAAACACAACGAAAAAAAGGGGTTAAAAAGCGGAAGAAAAAGTATGGATCAGAACGTGCAAAAGAGAGTGGAGGCGACCTCGCAGTTGTGTATTTAGGCTCGAAATTGCTTGAGGAAGGACAAGTTTCCGTGGCACTGAGTCCAGTAAATTCTTTGGATTATGTTTTAAGGTGTTAGACTGGAACGAATTAACAGGAATAAAGAAACCTTGTAATAATCAGGCACTAAAAGAAATAAATAGAATGAGAAATAGAAACTAAAAACTTATATAAATAAAATAGGTGAGAGAAATGTTTTAAAGATAATGACGATGTAGATAATGTAATGAAAGCTGAAAAATAATTTGGTAGTTCCAAGGTATCAGTAATCACAGTACTCTCATTTATTTTTTTTTATTTCACTTACCCGCATCAACTACGATAGGTTATTAGCGGTGGTATAGTATTTTTTTGGTTATTCATTGGTTTACAGTATGATAAATGTTAAAATTTGCATATCACTAAAGAATTATTTAAATTTGCTTGAATGAGTCTGTCCCTTTTAAAAAATTGATTGTTCCGGTATAGTTTTTCTTGCCTAACGCACACTTCAGCTCACTTGACACTTTGTAGACTTCTCGTTTTGCTTGAAACAGTGGATACTCAACAATTATATGTTCGACGTTCATTGGCAGGTCACTGTCGTAACAGGTACTCGCTGGTTCCTTTTTCAACAAATGTTCGTGAGTTAATTTCGTATGTCCTATTCTTAGACGGTGAAGGACTACTTGGTAGCGCCGACCTGCTGGGTTTGCCTCGTTTGGTATTAAATTTAGGTTAAGTTTTTGCAGCTTGTTGTTCATCACATTTTTCCATCGTTCACCCACATCTCTCTAGAGTGATTGCTTATGCAGTTTAAGAGGTCGTAGAGAGGAATTGAAGTAGTTTGTACCTGTAGATGCTTCTTTGGCCATTTGGTCGGCTTTCTCATTGCCCAAAATTCCAATATGTGATGGTATCCAAACAATATTTACCTCCTTATTCGAATTTTGTATGGTATTCAAGTATTTTTTTATTTGGGCTAAAATGGGATGGTTAGGGTACAATTTTTGAATACCTTGCACTGCACTAAGTGAATCGGTGTAGATAACTGCCCTCATTTGGTTTTGATGAGGAATTTGTTGCAGTGCCTTGGATATTGCATACAGTTCGCCAGAGTATGTTGAATAATCCTTATGTAAGCAACATTTTTGAGTGGATATGTCGATAATAACTGCTGCTCCTGTCGCTTCGAGTTCCGTAAACTTCGATCTGTGTATATACTGAAGTGGTCTGCCTAACTAGTTTTAAGATTCATGAAATGTTGGTGAATGAGAATAGGATTTGTCTCTTTTTTTGAATAATTTAATAGATCTAGGCTGCACATAGGAATCTTAATGGTACAAGATGTTATTAAACTCACTGATTCTTTTACTGAATGATAATGGGAGGCTGGGGTGGTCATTGAATATATTATGAAAATTATTAGAAAAGGTTTGAGAGTAAGCCGGATTATCTGGATTTGCTGCTAGTCTGGCTGCATATCGTAAGCTTAGGTTGTGTCTCCTGATTGTTAGTTTCGTTAGCTTCTGCGTACAAACTTTCAACTGGACTTTTTCTGTAGGCTCCAAGAATGATTCTTAGAGCATTATTTTGTATGACGTCTAATTGTCTTAAAATTGTCTTTTTAGCGGAGGAGTATACGATGGAACCATAATCTAGTTTTGCTCGTATTAGTGATTTATATATATTTTGGAGCTGTTTGGTATCTGCTCCCCATAATTTTGACCAGCGATAACTTTAAGAATATTCATATTCTGTGCGCACGACATTCTAAGCTGTTGGATATGGCTATTCCACGTTAATCTTGAGTCAAATATCATTCCAAGGAAACGCATTTCTTGAACATAATTTAGGTGTTGATTGTTCAATTTTATAACTGGTAAGGAGTCTTATTTTTTGGACGAAAAGCACATTATACTGGTTTTAATTTTAATCCTGTTTTATTGGACCATTCCTCCAGTTTTTTAATCGATTGCTGGATTATCTCAGCTGCTGTGTTTATATTTTTTGTGCTTATGTACATAATAAGATCGTCCCACCTTGACAGGACTATTGATGGTATCTGCTATGTTATTGATAGCCACTAAGAATAGTGAGACGCTTAACGTAGACCCTTGGGAAGTTCCATTGTCTTGGATATAATAATCCGATAGTTGTTGGTTAGATCGGACTCGAAAATATCTGTCTTGAAGGAAGTTTTGGACGAAGGCTAAAAAATTCCCATCAATTCCTCAGTTTTTGACGTCATATATCCATAATGTGTCGTATGCCTTGATTATTTCAAAAAACACTGCTAATACCTGACGGTTGCTTGTAAAAGATTCGCGTATTGTAGATTCCAGGCTTATAAGGTTGTCAACAGTACTCCGATTTTTCCTGAATCCGCTTTGAAGAATACTGATAAAGTTATTTGCTTCTAGATAGTACTGTAGACGATTGTTCAAGATCTTTTCCAATAATTTGCATAACGTTGAGGTTAATGATATGGGTCGGTGTGAGTCTGGGTCTGTTTTACATTTGCTGGGTTTGGGTAGAGGGATTATGATTGCTTTGCTCCACGATTTAGGAAACTGTTTAGTGAAGAAAATGAAATTATATAGGTCCAGGCTATAATTCTTAGCATTTAATGTGAGATTAGTTAGGAAGGCGAATGGGATTTCATCTGGCCCTGGACTGGAATTTTTGACACCTCGGGAACGAGGATGCCAACGTATTCGCAATTTGTAAATCATCTGTAATATTTTGTCCATTGATGGAAAGGGCGTTTATTTTTTTGACTATTTGGTATTCCCTTGATTTTGCGGATTTTGTTCCATACTTCTGATGAGGGCGTATTTTCAGTAATAGAGGATACGTAATTTTCCCATGACTCTCGTTTACTTTTCTTGATAATGTATATAGCGTAAGCCCTGTATTTCTTAAATTTTATCAAATTGTCCTCAGTGTGGTGCTTTTTAAGTATATTAAACGCATGTTTATTCTGTTGAATTGCTTTCTGGCACTGACTAGTCCACCAAGGTACTGTCTTTTTATTTTTAGGTACTGATGTTTTTCCTATTGTTTGGTTTGCTATATTGGTAAGCATTGTTTATGAGATTGTCAATCCTTCTAATGCGCCAAGTTTTGGTATTGCGACTGTTACTCTTTCTTGATACGCTGTCCAGTCTGCCTGTTTAAGTTTCCATTTTTCTGGTATTACCACGTTTTTATTGAGTTTGTGGTTTTTTATGAGTCGAATCCAGAAAGTTCTCCATTTGCTCCCATCTTTTATCTGTTGAGATGCAGCTGAAAGTGGTACTATGAAAATTAAAATCCCCCAAGATAATACGAGATTTGGGAAGCTGTTCAATTAGCGTTTCAAGCTGTCTCGAGGTCAGTACTCTTATCATCAGACGCAAAAATAAAATTGTGACAATCAGTGTTATTCTCAGTATAAATTTAGGTGAAAAATATCGAAGGAATAACTATACTGACTTTTATACCGTCATTGTAGAATTTTCCCAAGATAACTGCTATTCTGGACTTATGGTTTCTGTTAAGGTTTAATCTGGAATAGTTTCACCTGTACGGGATGTCTAAATTGGACATGTTTTGCAGGGTATCTCTAGGTTTCCTTGTTGCTCTATCAATACTTCAAAACTAATTTATCATCGATCTTATCAATTAAAATTTTATATTAAACGTTCATTTATTATTAATTGCAACTTAATTATTGATCCTTAAATTAATTCCATTCCACATATTATATGGTGGTACTAATTATCAACTCTGGATTACTCCACGCTCGAGTATTATATCCTTTTATTCATTAAACAAAAACAAATAGAGAGCTTTTTAGTTGAACAGAGGTATTGATTGGAAAGTGCAGCGTTTTACTGAATTAAAATTTTGCTACGCTTTGATTATTTTTTGAAATATTCAATTTTATAGGGAATATGATTGAATTTATTGTTTTCATTCCCTTCTAATTGGAAAAAATTCAATTTATTAATTTTAGATATAGTCTGTCCATTTAACATAGCTCTTCAGAAGGATTTTATTTAATTTGCTCAAAATATGCGTAATGGGTAATAATAATTTAATCCAATTATTTGTTTGCATATTTTTCAAATAATACGATGAATTAACATTCGTTCGACTGATACGAATTTCCTGGACAAGTCTTGACAAAGAATACACCATTTAACAAGAAGCGAAGCTTCCGATCATTTTTTGTATACGCATGTCTGATAATCGCCATTTTTATAATAAGATACTTGTCACACTTCACTTTGTCGACCAATTACATCGCCGATATTTAAGAATTTGATCATTTTCTTATTGTATTTACTAAGATCTGTCAACGTCAGTCTCTCAAGGTCATACATTTTGGTTACCAACATATCAAAGAAAATGAGTCGGGCTTCGCTTCTTGTTAGCTGGTTAAAAACCAATTCGGGTATCAATTATTTCAAAAGATGTACTAAGTAGCTACGTCAGGTACGTGGAGTTAAAATGTATATCCGTCAATAATATGAATAAAACCTATGAGCCAACAATGATTTTTTCCATTAGGTATAAATCACTATTATTATAGTGGGTGAATGTAATTTGAACTAAAAACAAACAAAGCAACCAATGAAGCCTAATATTGTACAAATATCACCGAAGCAGTATCAGTCATCCATCAATATCACTGTCAGAAATATCGATATCATTCAACTTTGATATTATAAAAGCAGAATATATTTTCATATTTTATTATTCAAAATGGTCATTCATATGAGAATGGTTGTTTTTTAAGTTTCGCCTATAAAACTATAGGAACATTAAATTAAAAAATATATATCCTTTTCTCAACTTATTAGGAAATATATTTGAAAATCGACTGCTAAACCACGAGCGCAATGGACCGAAGAACCTTTGCACCCTAGCTATGCAACCAATAGATAGAAGCTTTTTTGGTTCCCTCAAGACGTACTGGAATCAAGAAGCCAGATGCTAAACCATTCCGATCGTAATCTGTCTCGACGTGAGGTAGGCGAAATCTTGGGGAAAGCGTAGGTTCGTGCTGCTACACCAGCAAATTCAATTGCAGGCTTACGAACTGGAGTTTTTCCTTTTGATCCTAACGCAATTCCCGAACATTTCTTTGCTATTTCAGGCATAGCTAAGAAAAATATTGCAAATAATACCACTGAAGATATATCAAGCGTAAACAACGGTCTCTCCGGAACTCGGGGCAGAGAACAGAGCCCTGAGCGCAGCCTAGTACTTCAAGCTCTGAGCCAACTGCTTCTGATATCACACCAGGTAAAATGTTGCAGGAAATAAGACCATTACCAGTGATACCGTTGTCATTTAATAAAAGAAAACAATCATTACAAAATATACCTTTAAAAAAGGCGAAAAAAGATTATTTGCAGAAAAAAAACCATTAATAAAACACAACCAAAAAACACAAGGAAAACGGAAACAGAAACAAGTTGCACAATTTCAAAGTCGAATAAGAAAGCAAACTATGACAACAATGATGAAGTAGTCTCATCATATTCAGCCAGTGATGATGAGGTCTTACCGGATTCAGACAGTGATGATGACTTCCGCTGCGTAGAATGTTTTGAGCAATATAACAAAACAATACAAAAAGTAGATTGGATTCAATGTTTAAAATGCCTAAAATGGACCTGCACAATGCATTTCAACGTGTGTAATATTTGTCGACGTGAGGAACCGAAAAAAAGGCAGTAAGCATCTCTACCCTATAAATAACACGTTGTGGCATCTCACCCTTCTAGCCACAACAACTCTCCTTACCCGGTGGGAGAGACGCCTAGAATTCCAATTTTTTTCAACTTTCTTTCCCATTATGTAAGAAAAGTCTTTTAGTTTTAATGTAGTGGATTGTGTTACACAAACGTTGATGTTTATTTTGTTTCAATTGAAAAAGTTAAAATAGAGCTGTGACAATTTTTTTTCAAAAAGTGTGGCGTCTATCCCACTTTTACCCTATTTCCAATACAAATACAGAAGTACAATCCTGAATAAAGTTAACTAAGAAGTACAATTCTGTATAATGTTAACTTGAAATATCCAGCTATTGCTGTAAAGAAATTTTTATTAATATACCTAACTAAAGAAAAATTGGTCCCTAATATTTACTCATTTATTATGAATGATCTTAATTTCACAAAACTTGAAATAAAATATTTTAACATTTCTCAAATTTAGATGATGTCATTAAAATTTCGAAACTCTAAAAGTCTTATACAGTTGTATAATGGACAAATCAGAAATATATGTTTCAACGTTTCTGTTTGATGCAGTTTACAGATAGTGCACAGTTCTTGCTGATTAATTTTGTAAGAATAACCGTTTAAAAAGTACTTAATGTGGTATTTAGAGAAAAGAATGAATACCCGGATAGTGATAATTTCATTATATCATCGTTATGTAGTCTCTCTAGGTTGTTCTAGGTTTCTAAAGAGTTAATTTCGATAAGAAAATTTTCAACCTGAGTTGTATTGTATATTCGTTTGAAGCTGCTTCAATCTAATGAAATATATCATCATCCATTGAAAGTAACTGTTTCAACCAGGATAGAGTCAGTTTGAAGACGATATGGGCCCCTTTGACAATACCCACTTCAAGTCTGCCCAAAATATCTGGTGTGTTTTGTGATAGGAGTAACAACCTTTCGAAGAATTGTACTTGGGATCTTTTCAATACATATAGACATATCGAATAGCCCAGACAAGACGACAGTGCATGAATGTGTTTACAACTATTGAATTATAAAGCTCAATTCTTGATTCCCATGAATTCATAATGTCTATGGCAGTACCAATAGCCTGTTTGGTTCCATCTCACGAAATAAGGACGAGGACGTGTATTAAACAGCAAGGTATGTAAAGTTATTGACTACATCGATTTGTTTTTGATTTGAAGTGAATTTACATCCCCGTGGGAATACGCGACTACCTCTGGAGAAGGAGATTTTTGTTTTTGACGTATTGTCTGTGATTTTATTCTTATTCGTATATCTTTCTAATAAGCGCAATTTTTGGCTAAATCAATTTAGGACGTACCAATAAGTGCTAAATAATCGGAATATAACAGCATTAAGATGTCGGAATTACTATTCACATCAATACCAACCATTCAATTCTGACGGATGTTACGTTCTGAATCGCATATATATATATATAATTATATATATATATATATATATATATATATATATATATATATATATATAATTAAAACAAAAGAGGACTAATTGCATCTCCTTGCAGGACCCCTTCTACAATGTCATATATTTGTGTAAACTCATCACTTTTAACTTTAATTTTAAAATTTGCGCTGTTGTAGATATTTAATAGTTGGAAGATATTATTTTGTTAGGGTAGGTAGCATACAACCAGGTGGTAGTGGAAGCTGAGACACTGAGAAAATTCCTTCTGTTATTTCATAAGAGAAGGTTTAGTTCATGTCCACTGTTAAAATATATTCTTTTTTGAATAAGCGATAATTTATGACACTCCGCATTTCTAGAAGCTGTCAAAAAATAGGTGAAAGTGATTGCTTCTCATATTTATAAAAAATGCTTAGCACATCTCATAAAATACCTAACAAAATATTTTCAGCTCCAAAAATAGTACGAGATGAGACAGAAAAGAAATTCCTATTATCAATCTTCCTTTAGTACGGTCGGCCGCTCACAGGCGTGGATTTATCGTTTTCTGGAAGATGTGTATTGTGTAAAGTTTTATCTAGAATTGATAAAATTTGCTTTAGGCGCGTTCACGGGAATCGTGTTTTTACGATGACGTATGTATATCGTAATAGAACATATCGTTCATTCGAAACGCGTTTAATAGTATATTATTCAACAAGCATATAATGATGGCTATTATTCACGAAGGTGCGTTTATGTCGCGAGCCGCAGGTTTTTGCAAATATCTCAGAAACTATTGCAGATATCGGGAATCGAAGAAAATATTCTTCAAGAACAGGAAATTTTATTAAAAAAGGCATACCTTCATGAACTTTACAGCTTGACGTTTCGGTCAGTGAAAAGAAAAAATATTAACTATTAAATGAGCAATAGAAAACTTTTTCAAAAAACAATTTTTCCTCAAAACTCATATATTTTTTTCAAAGAAAAAAATTTGGACTACCACCCAAAATAATGAATGTATTTATAACAATTATTCAAATAAATGGATTAAAAAGTGGAAGAAAACTGTATTTAGTTTGTAACAATGGGATACTTATTTGGAATATTTAGGAACAATTAATCTTATTATATACCTATTTGAAGTTTTCCAACGGGAATGTTCCTTATAACTTTCCAAACATAGATTTAAAGAGTGAAAAAAATCTCAGATATTTAATTTGCAAATTTTTAGGAATTTTATGTCAATCTCCAGCTTGTAAGAAACCCTCAATCAACAATCTAACGATTTTTTTTAACTGTTGCCAATACTATTTTTGAAAAAAAAAATAGCAGGCAAAGTCCAGCTGGAAGATTAAGTTGAGGTTATAACTAAATAAAAAAGAACAGTTAGTCACGAGATATATTATTCGAAATATTGGAAAATTATTACTACAAAACTTTATTTTCCAGTTTTTCCAAATTTTAAGCCGCTTAATGAAAAATAAACTATCAACATATATATAACATTCGAGAGTAGACATTTTCAGGATTAAAATAACTACTAATAAATCATCAGTACTTATCTAAAAAAACAATTATAAAATTTTCCTTGGTGAGTTTTTTTTTAAATTTAAATATCTCAAAAACAATTTTTTTTCTGTCTTCATTTGAAAAAAAAACATGTTTATTCAATATAAAAAAAGGTACATATTTTCGCAAAATTGAATGTAAATAAAATTAAAAACTTAATACTTAATCGGTTTTTCACCATCATTTCAAAAATCAGAGGTTATGTTGTAAAATGTCTCACACAAAAGTTGTATAACTTTTGTATTGATTATACATTCTGACGCAAATCTCATAAAACTGCTTTCAATCCCTAAACCAATTCACGATTTCTCTTTATCTCGTGTTTTAGCCCGTTTTACTCATACAAATTAAAATTATAATTATTGGTGCTAGAGCTGCAGGATGTTAGAACTTTTTAGGAAACTCCCTGCTCTTGAATAATCTTTTTTCATTTCCGATAGCAACAATAGTTTCTGAGATATTCACAAAAAACAACTACCTTTTTTATTTAAACAAATTGCTCATAACCTTATAAATTTTCTTATGCGAGGCTTCAGTCTTTTCAAAAACTTTTTAGTTGCAATTACGAATCAAATGTCTTGGTAAATTTTTTTTGAGGATGCGAAGTGAAATAGGATCAAACGACATATAAACAGACAATAGAGAGAGTTTTCAATAACACCGTTTCGATATTTAAATGTGAGAAATTTAAGGTAGGTAGACATCTACTATTGAAACTTGCCAACTTACCAACGAAGATGTAAAAATATATATGATAACAACTCACCCTGTAGTTTATAGTCTTCACTCCAACATACCTGCAACAAAAAAATAATTGTAAATATACTTCTTATTCGCAAATAAATGATAATAAAATAATGTTGATTTTCATAGATTACAAATCCTTCCAATCCTTCATAGTGGTTATTCAACCAATAAATCAAAATTCAGATGTATAAAAAAATCATTGTGTGGTTTTATGAAAGCACGATGCAAGTGAAACTTTTTTCGGATTGTAGGCAATTAACTGAAAATTTTCGGAAAATTATTATAATTCGGGTATTAATATCGCGTTTTTATTCTTGGCTTAATAATTGGAAAATGGGAATGATAATGGGAAATCAATAGTAGACAAGAGTGGAATCTGCTCCACTTACTGAATACTTGAGAGAAGTATTCAATCTTGAAATGAAAAATGATAGATATGTATCAACCACGAGATATGGTTTCATAAAACCACACAATGTTTTTATATTTTTATATTGTAAGGTATACATGTGAATTTGTTTTATTCTATCTATATATATTTGAACATTTTTGATGAATTACAAATATTTTATTTATATAATGTAGTAAAAGCTATTCTAAACAAGGATTCTAGTTTATTTCTTATAATTTGATGTTCCCAATTAAATACTAGAACGTACCGTGTATAGCAGAACAATATCGTTTTTTGAAATAGTTTTCTAACAACGTATATTTTTATCCGCCCCCGAACCAAACACTCCATCTGTAGTAATTCGCGCCTATATACGAAACAGGTGTCTGTCCGTATTTCGGCATTTGTTTATCAGCACTACAAGAAAGTGCCGACGACGAGTGAACCTACTATTCATTGTCTATGAACGGTGGCTACACGGTCAGCTGATGCGAGCCATGGGCGCCTCCATTTTGGCCTTTCGCCTTTAACTTTACCTTTACTCCGCGGCCGGCTGTAACGCAACATGCGATAGATGGACGAAAAATTTTGGGGCGATAGAATAAAAGTTTCACTATAAATGTTAGTAATGAAAAATGTTTTCCATAAATTAGTCAAGCAATCCATATAACTGGATATTTACCGACTAAATAGAGAGTGTTCTTGGAACTATATCAATAATCACATATTATTTTCAATGCCGTCGTAGACAGAGACATATTGTCTTGTGGCTGTAATAGTCCATTGAAAAGTTCATTTCATTTCAGATGTCATTTGTCAGAGGATGCAATTTTATTTTTTAGATATCAAGGAAGGGTTAGTGTAAAGTTAAATTCAGGGGTCGCAGCCTTTGTTCCATGGCCGCGATCTTGGAAGAAGGAGTGCAAATGGTTTATCTCACAAACCATAGGTCTCATAAAAAATTATTTCAACATTTTTTGTTGCAATAACTTTGATCTACTAACTAACTTTTTATCGTAGAACCAAAAATAACAAAGTTATAAGCGAAAATCTATGAAAAGAGAATACATTTCCTATTCGTCGCTATATCTTTTTTTCTAATCATTTGAAAAAAAAAGTATATCAAACCATTTTTATAGAGGGGTTCTTAAGGAATAACTTTTATTATAAAGTTTATTTTATTTTATTTATTATTCAAGGTTTCACAGCGCTGCGAAATGAATACTATTCTCCAGTATTCATAACTATACATAAATATTAATGATTCACCATAATTTTCAATCATATTTTAATTTTTTTTTAATTATTATGATTTTATTTAATAATTATGCGGCATTGTTATTGATTTATTATTGATTTAACACTCTAATAGAAAACTTTGAAATTATCGATTTTTAAAATGCATTTTTTTACGTGGTATTCCCAGTGAAATAGTGCTATTTGCGTTCGTGCTATTTGCGTACAATGATTATTTAGTGCTATCTGCGTATAGTACTTCTACGGTTAATGTAATGACCCATATTTTTAATTCATTTGAAGGCAAGTGCCGCCCAATGGCGTGCATATAAAATTTTTATAAATTCGAATATTGTGAAATAATGTTTTTCATTCAAATTAATATGGTAGATTAAAATTAACCTGAATACAAAACTCATAAAGTTTGTAATATAATTTTATGTAAATAATGCTCATTTAGCCAGACAATCTGAAAAAATTGTCTGCCAAGCAAGAACCACGGCGAGGTATGAGCTATTCTTACCAAGAAAAAGGATTGGGTCGGGCATGTTAGTAGGAATATGAAGTTAGTTTTTGTTTGTTTTAATTTTTTGTTATTTTTTTGCTTTTTTATTTTGTAGTTTTTTGCTATTTTTATTGGCTTTGGAAATAACGTTATTTATTATAAATACGTTGAGAAACAATTTAACAAAACAGCGCGCAGTCTTTCCAAACATTGATAATTATATTCAGGAATATCCCGCAATTTAGCACGAATCAGTTCTAAAGTTGGTACTATAATCTCCTTGTAAAACCCGTTGAATAAGATTTTTCGTAGCATTGTCAACCTTATTCAGTTTTTAATGTGGTCGTTTTCGCTTTAAAGAATGATCCGTAACAGTGCCTAGTTTAATTACTTTAAAAATCGTTGTAAACCCGATTTTCGTTAATTCGTGAATTCTCGCGATAACCGCATTATCAGAAATTTCAGAATTTTCTTTTTTCAAACACGCGTTAATAATAATATTTAAAACAACGCGTTGACATTGAACATGTAAATCTTTGTTTTGAAATTCAACCCTATCATTTATTGCTAAGTCATTTGTCTGAGGCGCCAAATTATTAGGTTCCCGCGATACATCATCTTGAACTGTCGTTTCAAATGGTCTCCAAAATGCCATCAAATTATATTTGTAAAACTTACCCTAACGTCTACGAAAAAATAAAGATTATATTAATAACAATTCACTCACGCCACTTAATCAACTAACCTTAACAAACCAACAAATATATATTACACTAATAAAACTTTTCTACCCTAGATTAACTACACTTTTCTACAACTTGGAACTAAACTCACTCAACCAACAAATATATATTATTTTGATAATATTTCTCTACAACTACAACACAATTCACGCACACCCCTGGATGGTCTGGCCAGATGTTCATTACAATGATAAAGTTTTGTATGTTCCAGTTGGCCGAGTTAAGACTGTCCGGTTACTTCGTTATATTATGCCAAATACTTGACTGGATGTATTAGCTTTTTAATGCAAGGTTGCTTCGTTGCCAGCTATTCAAAATTTTCTTAAATATAGTAACATACATAAAGTTGTTTTCAGTTAATTATTCCTTTTCCAGCAATTTTTAGCGCCTTATTTTATTGCTTACTAATACATTTATATTAGGTATATTTTTTTAAATATTTCCAAACTAGCTTTCTAAGAACATCACGAACTAACAGTTTACTGAAGTAAGGAGAACATTTGTAGAGTGAGCCTAACAATTCTAGAAAATATATCTGATAACATTGCTTTATTTTAATGTCGTTACACTGTCTCTAGTTATACTATACAAGGGTCGGCGGTTTGACACCAGGTAGCAGAAGAAATTTCAGTAAAGTGTGAAAATATTATTATTTTGTTAGTACTGTACTTCAAGATTAATATTTGTAAATATCATGGTTTATTGCGATTATTATTACCTTTTAAAACAGATCATTGGTTAATTTATCGATAAGGGCAAGGAAAATGATTGAAGAAGGTATTCAGTGTTGAAAAAACAGAATTACTCAATAAATAATCCGAAAAGGACTCTGCGGAAATTTCTTTTGCTACCTGTTATCAAACCGTCGACCCTTGTACGCAAATAGCACTAAATAATCCTTGTACGCAAATAGCACGTACGCAAATAGCACGACACCATTCCCAGTAGGCTTAATCCATGGTAATTTTCAAAATGGATATATAACTGATTATTTCACTGAAATTTCAATCCAAAATATCCGTTTAGTGGGTACACACTCATATTTAAATGTTTTAAATATTCAAAAACCATTTTAAATATAATAACCCCTTCACTAGGTTGAAGCTGTTACAAAAACTTTTTTGCCCTTATTTTTAGTGCGCAATCATCATTTATTTAAATATTTGAATAAAAAACTCTAATTTTAAATTCTTGCATTAGCGCTCAATCCATAACACCGAAGATAGATTCCTACATCGCGCTACTGTTTACAATCAATATTGTTAGCACAGCTTATAGTTTTCCAACAACATGTCTGCGCATGGAAATGTTGAGTACGCTAGTTTTGGAAAGATGGCGCTACTAGAGAGAAAATTTAGATTTTCGCTGAATTTATAAACTCTGTTATTCGTTGTTCGTGATTCCCGCTGCTCGAAAATAATACATTGATAATATCACATACATGCGTTTATAAACCGTTGTTGTCGGTTTGTTCGTCGTTTCCACGTCGTTCGTCGTTGCTCTCGAATAAACAAATTTTATATCTTGTTATTCGTGATTCGCAATTTCGCCAATGAAAACTGAAGTTAGTGCCACGTGACTTGATATCTGCCAATCGTGTCATAATTGATTTGCTATCTTACTTTATTGAGAAACAATAACAAAACATTAATAATCTGTCACGACAATTTTTCTGTCATATGACATGCGTCACCTTTGTGACCAATCAAATTTCAACAATGCCAACAACGAAAAAACAATATAAATTAGTCGACTCGGGAACAACTGTGAATAACGAATCGCCCGTAACGAGGAAATCACGTCGAGAAACGAACAACGGGAATAACAGAGTATATAAATCCAGCTTTAGAGTCCGATCATCACAATGCCTTTATTAAAATATGAACTATTTATAGCATTATATATTGTTCGATGTATTACAGCCATTAGTCAATATTCAACGATTGATTCAAGCTGGGAAATGAAACATGAGCAAGAGAAAAATTTCTACTATTTTGAGATACTTAAAGGAATTTTTAGTACGCCAAACACAATTTACATATTTGTAAGATGTAGTTTATTCTACGACAACCGGTTATTAAGTTTCACCCATATAATAATTATCGAACACTGCAAACTGTCAAATATATGATAAATTTCTCTTAATACAATTATCTAAAGCATATTATTGTGTTGAATGGAAGTAATGGACTTGAAATGAAAAATTGCAGAATCTAGAGCTTCTTTTATGTAGATTTTACGAGTTGGAGTTCTTTAAACATAGCGCTGCAATATCGATTTAATTCAAAACGGATTCCCATTAAATGGTATCATTCGGTACATTTATTCCTTAGAATCTGCCCAATAAAATGACATGAATACGATTTTTTAATTGTAGTCATAAGTGGCTCGTTTGGGTGGGGTATTGGGTATTATCTTGTCTCTCAAAATATCGTCATTATGACATAATGAATTTCGACATTTTTATGAATATACGATACTCTCCACCTTTTTTGAGAATAATCGATTTAAACGTTTCAAGAGTCTGTGCTTATATTTCTACTTACCAATAAATAAATTTCTAAATTATGATAGATTGCTCTGAAAAATAAACAAAATTATAGTATATGTCGTACCTACGCACCATTTGACATTCATACAATTGTTATTCTATTTTTTTGTTAGTGAATGGAGACATTTATGAAAAGTTTAAATGGATTTATTTGTAAAAAATAAAAATATCATGCCATAACGGAAATATATTTGGTGACAATAAAGTGGCTTATGCCATTCAGTAAAGGAATATAACTATTTGCTAATTGTAGATTTATATTCAAAATATCCAGAAGTCTGTTTCCTTAATAAAGATACTACGTACAAAAATATAAATAAAAAATGTCAAGTCCGTATTTGCTAGACTTGGAAATCTCAAATATTTTACACCGATAATGGACCCCAATTTGTTAATGAAGCTTTTCACGAATTTCTATCGGAATGGGAAATTAAACAAATCACAAGCACCCCCACATTTTCACAATCAAACGGTTTTATAGAGCGTCATGTACAAACCATCAAGAACGTTTAAAAAAGGCTTTATTTGATAATAAAGATATCTCTCTAACTTTATTAGAATATAGGAACACTCCTGTAGCTAGTAACATTCCAAGTCCTGCTCAATTACTGTAACGTTAATTTCGTTCACTTTACTTTCCTCCAGTTAATTAATAATAAATTATCGTATGGGCGGCGAATAGCCAGTCCTTTCTAATGCCAACACCGAGAAATGTTTCGGGGCGAGTCGAAATCAACGTTTCCATACGGGCCGAACGAGTTCCGTCTGTGGTGAAAATATCCACTGCTATTTGTTATACTCCGACATCGTTCTTATCGCTTCTTCTACTAATTATTAATTAAATGTGAATTAGGAATTCACTATTGAAATGGAAATTCCTTTCCTGGTCAAAGCGTCTGAGCTTGACATGAACATGAGACGTAAGTCTGTTATCTTTCATATGATTTCCTGTATTTAAACAGTGGCAAGAGGTTTCATTCTTCTTTCCTGTGAACATGTGCTATTGAAGCAAACATATCTTATCTTAAAAAAGTGCATTCATGTGAATGGTAGGTTATTTCGCTTAAATGTATGTTAACTATTCTTTCTTAGCAGTTTTCCGCTTTTATATTTTTCTTATGTAGCAATGTCGTTCCAGTGCCAGGAATATATCGATATGATTTTGTTTTTTTTTTGGTACTTTCATATTTCTTTTCAGATTCTCTTTGAATATATTTGAAGATATTTCAAACCTATTTAAAATATATACATATTTAATATATGTCTATATTTACTGGTATAAAATCAATTATTCGATTTTATTGTTTTTTTTATTTGATTTCTTTGATTATTTTTTTTATTAAAATACAGGATGTATGAACCACGTTTTTAAATGATTTTCTTTAACATTGTTATCAAATTCATACTTCGGACATCCTGAATTTTGTAAAGTTGGGTAAATTTGTTCTTGATACTATTATTATTGTTCCTTAGCACTTTACTTGGGACACTTTACCTGGAACTTTATCTGGGACTTTACCTGGAACAGAAACCAGAACCTCATCTGTACCTTGATTAAGAACTTTAGCAAGAACTCCATCTGAACCAGGGCCGTATCCAGGATATCACTACCTATATCTGGAATATTACCAGGACTTTATCTGGTACCATGGGAAGTTACATATATATATTTCACCGATCGCTTCTTCAACATAGAACAACTCAATAAAACTAGTCATTTAATTTTTTTTGTTTAATTGTTTTTCTAAAAGTCAATATACAACTAGTATTATTCATGGTGGCGCCCACTTACCTTTCTTAACTTTCATAATTTTTAATTATTAATTTCAGTAACTTGATTAATAATTAACTTCCTTCAGTACCTTAATTAAAATAAATTTCAAATAGGATTACCCGAGAACCGGTAAGACTACTCTCTGAATTTTTACTAGTTTGGTCTCAGAATCTACACCTGAGGTGCTCTTTAAACTGAGTAGCCGTTGCATTACTTTTTGCTAGAAGACTTAGGAGACAGTTGCCAATGTCTGAAAATCAATTAAAACCTCAAATAAATGGTGATTTAACAAAAATAATTGAAAACAGGCTGATTAATCAACTAACATTATTTTGATAAGCATATTAAAAATCTCAGAGATTTAATTGTTGGAGAGAAAGTAATGGTACAATTTGGTAAAAGGTGGGAACCAGGTGTTATACTTGACATTGTTCAACACAGACCAAGAAGTTATCTGGTAAGGTTGAATGAAAATCATAAGATTTGTGTAAGAAACAGATATTTTTAAAAACCTTCGAGGTAGATAATTTTAAATACACTAGAGTTTAATAACTTACTAGATACCTACTTGAATACGTCTGAAGAAAACGCTACTTCACAAAATGTAGATGAAGGTCTCAAACAGCCAGAAAGTTTGGAGGGTTCTCATAATCATGAAAAAGTAACTGTTCGTGAGGAAAATAAATCAAGATATGGTCGTAACATTAAAATGGCCTCTTATTTGAGAGATTTTGTGAAGTAACAAATTCTTAGCCGGAACATTTTTCTTATTCCTTTTGTTATGTATTTTAATTATTGTAATAATGGATTTTTCCAATTTTTTTTTGAAAAAACGGAAAGGGGGAGATGTTGTGAGTGGCTTATGCCATTCAGTAAAAGGCCATCTTTTTCTCTTTTCGTAGAGTTGACGTTTAATGTTAATGAAAGTACTAATAAAGTTCTATACAATAATCTTTTAATTATTATTTGATCTAACCATTCCAAAGTATATAACAGTAAAATTATGTTTAAACAACCCCAATACTCCAAACAAACGAGCCACTTATGACAATTAAAAAATCGTATTCATGTTATTTGATTAGTAACATTCCAAGAAATGAATGTACAGAATGATATCATTGAACAAGAAACCGTTTTGAAGTTATTTGAATTAAATCGATGCCGAAGTGACATTTTTAAAGAGGTCCAGCTCCCTCAGGAAGCTTTTTTTGGATAAAGAGATTTATGAAGATCAAAATAAAATGAGCAGGTTCTGGACACTCTGTATTTGGGAGCAATACAAAAGAGGTCACTCAATAATAAATAATTTCAAATTTTCTTTCTTTTTTTACTTTATATAAATTAACTATGAGGTGAGCTTGGTGGGAGAAGATTACCTTGGAAAACCTGTGGTCTATCCACTTTATTATCAATTTCAGATTTCGTTTGTCTACTCGAACTTTTTTCAATTTCCTTTTCAAAAAGCGCACAAAGTTTGATCGAATTCGTACCTGGACATCTTCAAAGACGTGCTATAGTTAACAATGAACAGATCGTTTCAAATGTTATCGAGTGTTTCGAAGCATTAATTGAAGTGAAATGAAATGAGGGTGTTGCTTTTTGCTTGTCTATGTACGGCGACGCGACGTTAATTTCGTAGTAGTTGAAACGGGAGCATTATCAACTGCCCGTGTTTTTAATTCTCGCATCCGCACTAGGCTGGCTTTGTCTGTATAAAGATGAAAGCTGCAAAACACGAAAATTTAAATACATACGAAAAATAAATGAGCTTCGGTAATACTATAAATATATTAGCCTATACAATTCTAGTGAAATGATTGGCGCTCCTTTATTGAGCTCTTATGATTCCTTTATTGCGGTGAATCACTCCGCTTTGTTCTCTGATGACTTTTTCTTTTATAGCCTTTTCTAAGATTTCTCTCCATTTTTTCCTGGCCTGGTAGAGTTTATTCCAGTTTATAATTTTAAGTATTTTAATATCTTCGATTATTTGATTCCTCCATTTTTCTTTCGGTCTTCTTTGTCTGTCTGTCTGTCTTTGTCGACGATAAATGTGCCCTCACCATCGTACTCTTTGTGCCTTAATTAATATCCTCTCCTTCTAAAATATCTTCAATCTCTTTATTGTTTAGACTCCTATACTGATCGTTATTTATTCTCTTGAGGCCGTTAATTCTTCTTATGATTTTCCTTTCAAATATATTTAGTTGCTCACTGTCTTTGACTGTGAAGAACATTGTTTCCGCTGCATATGTTACAATTGGACGTATTTCTACTTTATATACTTTCAGTCTCATTTTTTTGCTTGAATGCTTGTGTTTCAATATTTTTTTGTGCTGGGCTATATCCTTGCTTCGATTATTATTTGCTGGTAACAATTACTCCTAAGTATTTGAAATATGTGACTTTTTCGAAACCGAATTCCCCTATCTTTATCTCTTTTATGTTCGGTTTCTCTCTTCTTGTGCATATGAGGTATTTTGTCTTGTCCTCGTTGATTTGTAATCCTCTCTTTCCAGCCTCTCTTATGAAAGTTAACACTGCGTTTTCCATGCTTCTCTTGTCTATTGCAATTAACGCTATATCGTCGGCAAATGCTACTACTTACGTTGAAGCTTGTGCAATTATTCGGCTTATTCCAGTCTGCCTCACTGCTCCGTCCAAGGCAATATTGAAGAGTGTACTCCTGCTTCAATCATAATTTCTTCCGTGAGCCCCTCGCTTTTTACTACTTTTGCCATTGATTGTTCCATATACATTTTGGTTATCCTGATCAACTTTGATGCTCTTTCATATCCTGTGATAGTTTCCTTCGTGAAACACTATCAAGTGCCTGTTTAAAATCTATATGAATATTACATGTACCTAAGTCTAAATCATGCTCGTAACATTTTTCTTTTGTCTGTGTTAAAATGTGTATTGCATCTATGGTCGATCTATTTTCTCGAAATCCTTGTTGGTATTGTCCGATTGTTATTTCAGTATATCTAGTTAGCTTGCGACGTAAGTGTTGTTAATATTTTGTAAGCTATATTAAGCAGCGTTATACATCTATAGCTTTGGCATTTTGTTGCGTCTCCTCTTTTTAGTATCGGTGTTATTCATCCTTCCCTCCATTCCGCAGGCATATTTTCTGTTTCCCATATTATGGTTATCAACTTGTTGATAGTTTTTAGTAGATTTTCTCCTCCAGTCTTTATTAATTCGTTTACGATCTGATCAGGACCTGGAGCTTTTTTTTGCTTCAGTTAATTAGTTGGTGATTCTTCTACGTCTTCTTCACGACTCTCGCTTGTATCTTCTATATTTTCACCATCATTTTTAAACAACTCAAAGTAATGAGACCAAACTTGTTTGTCTATTTTTGCAGGTATTTCTTTTGTGCTGTGCCTTTATGTATCAGAATAGTCTTCTACTGTCCTTGATATTTATCTCCAGATCTTGCAAGCGCATTTTTATCCAGTCTCTTTTTGTATTTATAGCATTTATTGGCTTCGTTCTTCAACTTTTTATGTTTGTAGATCTTGTTCTTTTTTTGTTTTCATCCAATTCAGTCTTGCTTGATTCTTTCTCCTAACTTTAGTATTGCATTCCTCATCATACCATTCCTTGCTTGCTTTTGTTGTAAATGACCCTAGTGGCACTTATAATGCTTTCTTTTATATTTTTCCATAATACTTCGATATTATTCTATTTTTTCATTTATTGTCTCCACATATTGTACCTTACTGGTTTGTGACTTTAATTTTTCTATGTTCCATCTTTTTCTGTTATTGTGCATATTGTTGGTTTTTATTATTTTCAACTTCACTTTGGCTATTACTAAAATATGGTCTGAATCTGCATTGGCTTCCCTATATGATCTGACATCTTGTATTGACATCTGACATCAGTAATACATTTTAATAAAAACCATTTCAGAGCAAGAAAAAGCATATCATTGACCCACTTTAAATATAAACTTTTGTTTCTAATCGTCTTTATTTTTAATGCATTGTCTTTCTTCACCCTTATAACACATCCCTTACCATGTCGTCTTGTGATAGTTTTGTTTTCTCGCCAACCTTAACATAAAGGAATCTATTCATCACTATGTATTTCACATTGTTTCTAGTGTGGCAATTTATTTTCCACAACAAATCTCCGAATCTCATGAGATGTCCCGTCATCCCTAAGATGAATATTAATTTTCTTATCTTTCGTTATCATCCTATACAGGATGTTTTCAATGGAATTTGATATATTATATATTCTTATGGAAGATTTGTCATTTAATTTTAAGACAAAAAGTTCCAGTAAACTTTTTTGTCGTTAATGAGATACAGAGTGTAGTTTGTGAAAGGTAAAATTTAATTTTAATTAGTGATGCGGACCTTCAAAACTTATGAAAAAAGGTTATCTTCATTCTGAGTAGCATTTGGAATCTTATGTCAAAGAGAGACTACAAAATTCAAGCCAAGCATTCTTCTTTTAATTCGTGTTTTTCTCCTTTATACTAAACCTAAAGCAATCAGAAGAACACGCTGGCTGCTGGAATTTTTCACAACTAAAACTTTTATTTCTAATCATAGAAATGTTCTGTGGGTAAAAGTTCAATCAATTAATATTATAGTAAAGTCCTTATTGCTGCGATGTAACATGTAAGAAAATTAAAAATGAAATAAATTATGAAAAATGATTCGACTATACCTTCAATAACAATCACATCAAAATAATCTAGGGAACAATATTTAAATTTGTTATAATGTTTTTGGTATGGCATATATAAACTTGGTAGGTACTGATACCATTGCCGTTGAACCCATCATCAAAAAAAAGAGAATTGTTACGAAAGTTCATAAAAAAAAGACAAACAATGAAAGTTAATCATTTTAATAAATTTGGTACGATGGTATAAAAAATATTCTATAGTAAAAAGTACCTCAATGGGTTGTATGGCTTCCTCATGTATTAACCACAGCCTGGCATTTGTTAGGCATGCTGAAATTGAGGTTGTCGATTTCCAGATGGTTGTGGTCTAGAGATTAGAAAGACAATAAAAAATCTGTTGTCTCGTCTGGAAAGCTCCTTGATGAAGTAAAAGTCTTCGTCCCATCGAATCCCAAAGATTTCGATGGGATTGAGATTGAGGAACTGCGCAGGCCATGGTAAAACATTGATTTGCGCATTTTCCAGATATTCGTTTAATAGGTGTGCTGTGTGTGGACGGGCATTGCTATGCAGGAGCTGGAAATTCGGTTCGACTTGTGCAGCATATATATGGACGCACAATGGGTTGCAGAATTTGGTCACGATAACCGGCGTCATTCAAATAGCCTTCCAGTAAAACGAGGTCAGTTCTTCTTCCAATACGAATACCACTACATACCATAACTGTATCACCTTGGTAACTGTACACCTCCTGGACAGCGGCAAGACGTTCCAGATTTCCAGGTCCTCTCCACGCGTATCACGATGAAAACCAAAGCGAGACCAATCCATTATTGATGTCCCCAGTTTAAGTGTTCGTGTGCCCACGCTAATCTCATACCGCGATTGCCCCTGGTTAATGTGGGTACTCGAAGCGGTCTACGGGCATTGAGGTCGAACTCGTGCAAACCTGTTTCTCACAGTTTGGCTGCTCCAAACGACATTGTGTGTAGCTCACTTGCTAACTGACCTGCAGTGATTGTCCGATTTAGTAATGCTTGTAAGCGAATAAAACGGACTTGTATAGGATTCGTTGCTCTTGTACGGTCAGTATATCTTTCTCTAACATCGCCAGTTCCACGGTATCTTCTCATTAAACGACAAATAACACTGGGTGATGAGTTAAGGACTTCAGCTACACTTCTATGGTTTCGTCCCGCTCAACCATCCATACTGTTCTCAACTTCTCTTCGCGGCTTAAATGTCGTCTTTTCATATTTCTCCACTCACTGAACACTAATTCGAATAACAAAAATCCCTATTAACTTTGTTCACACCGATAACACTGCTACTATATTTTTGCCAACAGTACAAATAACACTTATCAACATTTTATGAATTGCTGACCCAAATTCTTTATGTTATCAAAAAAGGCATCATCAAAAATATGTACAAAAAATTTCAAGATAATACCGGGGCTCTTAAGAGTTATAAAAATTTTAAATCTTGTTCCCTAGATTATTTTGATGTGTGTATCATACATTTATTTCCAAGTGCATTTCATCAGAAAATTATTAAACTTTTAATTGTCTTTCCTCCTTTCTCTATATCTCTTCGTTCTAAATTTATAAATGAGTATAAGAATATAGGCACAATTATTGACCATCACACATAATTTATTGATTTCCTGATCGCTTTCTGCAGGATATTCGCATTATCGATATAATACGTAATTCCTTATAATCTTGCAGAGGATATTGGAACAGTAGGTAAAATTATTGGAATGACTAACCATAAAGAGCTTGGGAATTAAGCTCAAATCTGATATTGAATATCCACCGCAATTGCAAAAATTCAGCTTGCATATTGGCTGTAAATTAATTTACGAATAATTAAATGAGCTCCATAGGGAATATCGCTGACATTTACCTAATTATTTATACGGAATTTAGTGAAATAAACGATATTTATAATATCCATTTAGTATGAAGTGATTAGATTAAAACTGTGCGCTGGTTAGGTGTTTTTGAATCCACGGAAATGTACAACTTCAATAGTAAATGCGTTATTACAATTTTTTCAATAATGTCCATGTGAACATTCACGTTGCCAACAACGTCAACGCCAATATATGTGTCAGCAGGAGTTGATGCTTCACATCATATTTATCATATATTATGGGGAAATATGTACAAAATGACATATAGTTTTGTTTTTTATCATAACTGTTCATTGGTAGTTTACAGCACATCCATAGTTTACATCAATCAACGTTGGTCTTTGAATGATCGAAACTAATAAACATTTTAAGCAAAAAATCTACAGAAAAAAACAAAAAATATTTAACTGAGATCAATCATAATCTGTTTTGTCCACATGCTTCGAACAAAATGACATATTGCTAATGGACAAAATGACATACATATAATAGCTACAAAATTATTGGCATAATTCACAAATGAAACGCTTAATTCTTCTTGCAACAACAGCGTGAGCCCAAAGCGAACATTGTAAGCATTGGAACCAGCCTTCTCCGGGCTTAGAACTTGAATAAAGGTCGCTACAGTAAATGCAAGCACAGTCCTCTTCATCGTCATGAGAAATACTAGGAAAATCTTCTTCCTCATCATTTTCTTCAAATAATTTTTTGGTGGATTTGCTTTTTTTCTTTGTTGGGGGAGCTTTGGGCTAGATTTTATTTCTAACATGTTAAGAGTACAAGTGAACACCAACGAGATCTGTCGAATTTTTGGTTTACGTTTCTCTTGTCCACTAATAAAACATCCTTTTGGCACCTGAGAAAGCACCTCAATAGGAACATCGAGAGCTACAGCAGTTAAAACAACTTCTAGACCGGAGTTTGTTGTTGGAACCTGAGATTAATTTTCAGCTTGTGGGTCGGTAAGTACAAACGACTTTCTAGGAGTTTTATATGCTCAACGAATTGCCTTTGCACATCAGATGGAAAGGTAGCTTTCCAAAAACCAACACCTTTAGAATTTGACTCCAAAGATTTATTAGTGCTTAAAACATGCCTGCGAAGAGTTGCTTGAGGAACATCAAATGTTTTTGAGGCCAATAACCAGCCCATTTTCTTATCTCGAAATGACTCTATGGCTTTCTTCATTGACTCCGTACTCCAAGATTGCCGATCAGTCGTTCGTTTATAATCAGGTGGCATTTTGGTATTTGAAAAAAAATTCATACCTACCTACATATAACACAAAAGCTATGGACAATATGACCATATGTATGTCGTTTTGTCCGTAGAGCTTTTTGAAACAATACAATTTGTAAATAAATATACAAAGAGCTCTTTTTCTGAAAATAAGTTTCTTAATTTGAAGAAAAGTGTTTGAGGAATGAAACAAATGCTTCATAAATAGATACAATAGCAAAAAACTTACCATTTGAACAAAAACTTTGTCAGTACGGAAAAAACTCGTGTGAAGGTGTGAATATCTGTTATCGGCCATGACACCAAGACGAATGAAATGGATGCGTTCAAAATTTTACAGATTATAGAGTACCGTTATGGTCGCGTGGTGTCACTGTCCATTTCGTGTTAAAGTCCGCCAAATTTAAAATGAACCGCCCATGTAATTTTGTACGTTTTTCCCCTATCCACTGACAGCTACGCATGTGCAGTATACATTTTCATTGAGTTACGAGATACGTTGGACGTAACGATACGGCTTCCTACTGTACACAATAACGTGGTATTATTGACCCGACGAATATCGATAAACTGTAAGAAAACCAAGACAAGAAACGAAGAGACAACATAACCTACAAATCCAGTTCATTTATTAATGGAGGTTGTAGGCCAAAACCCATATGAAATATTATTCAAAACAACTCAATGCAAGTAATTGGAGAATGAATTTATAGAAGAATTTAGTAAAGAAAATTATTGGTATGATGTACCTATATAGTAAACAGAATTAATTTTTCTTTAGTTCTCAATTTTTTATATCTGGAATTGAGGAGATCACCGAGGTAAATGATTTGCTGAAGCATATAATAAAAAATTAAAAACGCATTAAATGCCTATAAACAACTTTCTAGTTTTTAGCAAAAAGAACTTCTAACATAAGCCCTTGGACCAAGTGTTGCGCCATCATTAAGTAAATGGTCTACAAAAAAATCATCAATATAGCATTTTTCATACACAAAATTAATAAAGCAAATATATGATAGTTGACAAACATAACCAAAACGTGACTTTTGGATACGTGGTGTTGCCTTAACTCCAAGAAAATGGTTACAATACCATGAAGCACACTGTTAAATTAATACCAACTTCTATATCATTTACTCCACTTCCTAGTTAAGCACCCTATCCCAATTCCTAGACCATGGTCAATCACGACGTCGTCATGTTTTTCCTCATTCGGCGTGTAAGCTCTCATGAACAGAAAGGTCACCAGAATCTCCAACCATTTCCCAAGAAAATGACTACTACTTCAAACCAATCCTTTTAAGTGCTTGAAAATACAAAGTATTTATTCCTGAAACAATTATATTCAAAACTTAACAAAATCAAGCCTAGAATAACCATAAACTTCTATAACAACACTATCAAATTCAGCTTTCAATGATAGCTTTCTAATAATCCTAAAACTAAATGAAAAAAATTACTTCGTTAAAAGTTGATCCCAATCTCACTACTATTCTTGAAACGTACAAGAAGCTCTAGCACGCCTTTGACATTCACAATTTCTCTTTGTTTCTCTTACAGTAAGCCAATGCAATCCAAATAATTCAACCCTATTTATTCTTTTACCATTTTTGAAGTTGATCAAACAATAGGATCCAGTTTCGTGTAATAAACCCCTGGTAAATTACATTCCGAGATACAGGCTTCAGACTAATAACTTCATTCGAAACTCATTATTAAGTTATTTCCAAAATAATCCACGGAGCCAAATTGAAATGAAAACCCATAAACTGTGACCCGCATAGTACTGTTCCAGTAAGAAAATAATCCAACAAAGAGCCTTTTCAGTAATTTTTAAAATGGTTTTATTTGATTTAATTTGATTAAAAAATGTCACCTAATTTTTTTTCTTTGCAGGAATTCTATTGAAAAATATATCAAAAGTGCGGAAATTAAGCTAGCGCTTTGGCGGTACACGCATCCCTCTCTGGGACGTCGACTAGCCTACGATCTTAAGAATGACAGACCGGTGCTTTATTTTGACATTTCGAATTTTCTTTGTTATTGCTGCAAACTTGTGCTGTGGTGTAAATCCGTTGTTCGATACACTTCTTTTTCATAAACTACGGAAGCGAAAAAAGAAGCACTGATGCTATAATAAACCCAATTACAACTGAGACTCAAAGCAATCAATTAAGATCGCAACCTCAATTTCCTCACTTATTTAATACTTGCGTCTAGTCACCAACTACCATTTTAACTCAAGTGACCACATAAATACGCCACTTCATCCTACTACTCGAGCTCTTCTCCCCGCCTCAGCAATTACATATCATTACCTCTGAAGTATAACAGTCTAAGAGGTGAGGGGTACAAAGTACCTAATCACCAGCCTTTTTTCGCATTCTTTCTTCAATGCAGTCGCAGTCGCGGCTCACGCACCTAACAGTACAATATATAACTAAGTTTACAATATATCTAAGTTTCATATAGTTTAAAGGATTATTTACGGATCTAACGATTACCTCTCCTACTGTCTTCACATCTTTAAAATACAAATACTTATTTCTTCCATTTTATCTTCTTCCTCCTATCAACAGCCTATACTTTTATTCAAAATAACCACATAAATGGTTGGCCTTTTGACAATACTCCTCATGAGGTTGTCAAAAGAGCATTAAATAGAAGAGGTGTAGACAGCACAACATCCAAATGGATGTCGGAACTGCTCACCACTAGAGTAGCAGAGACGAGGACGAGCAAAGACATTGTCTCCATCTGTACAACCAGATGATGTCCACAGGAAGGAGTAGCATCCCCATTAATGTGGAGCCTGACGGTTGACGAACTCCTGTGTAGTTTGACTGACCTCGGAATATACTGCCAAGGATATGCCGATGATATTGTCATAACAGCCAGGGGAAAATTCGAAAACACCCTTTGTGATATCGTACAAAAGGGTCTGAACTATACAAATAGCTGGTGTAGGCAAGTGTGACTTAACATCAACCCCACCAAAATCATCTTTATAGCCTTCACTAAGAAAAGAAAACTCAATCTCAAAACCATTAAACTTGATGGGTGCGAGGTTGAATGAAGACAAGAAGTCAAATATCTAGGTTTAACACTAGACAGTAAACTCCTATGGAACAAACTCGAAAAGGAGATTATATACAAAGCAAAAATGGCTCTAATGGTCTACAGGAATCTGGCAGGGAGAAATTGGGGTTGTAGCCCAAAAATCCTTAGCTGGATGTACACTGCCATGGTGAGACCAATTATCACTTATGGAGCCATCACGTGGAGTAGTAGAACTAGCCTATTGATGACGAGAGAAAACCTCTCCAAAACTCATGACTTGCCTGTATGTACATTACAGGAGCAATGAGAACAAGCCCAACGGCAGCCATGGAAGTGATTCTCAACCTCACACCACTACATATGGTGGTGGAAAGTGTTGCAGAAAGAACAAGATACAGACTAAGTAAAGATGGAATCATAAAAAAACCACCTCCTCACTTCTTCGGAATCAGAAAACCTGGGACATGTCACAATATGGTATGATGTAAAAGTATAACCTTTCAAAGAAATTCGTTACGGAATGGGAATCTAAATCCCATTACCAGACTTGGGAAGAATGTCATTCAATGGTACACAGACGGCTCAAAAGCAATAGAAGGAACTGGGATAGGAGTGTACGGGCCAGGAACCAAACACTCTGAAAGCTTGGGATTAAGTATCTTTCAAGCGGAAATTAACGCAATAAGAAAGTGTGCCCAGTTCAATATTTATAAAGGATATAGGAGGCAAATGATTATCATATGTCGGATAGTCAAGCTCAAGCAGCCATTAAAGCACTGAGCTCTTGTGTAATCAGTTCCAAAGTGGTGTGGGAATGCCTAGGCAAACTTAATGAACTAGGAGAGAACAATATAGTCACCTTACTGTGAATTCCAAGACACACTGGAATAGAAGGAAATTAAATAGCAGATGAAGCAGATAAACTAGCAAAGAGTGTGACTGAAACACCCTTTTGGGGGCCGGAACCTTTTTGCGGTATCAGCTGTAACGGTTTGATACCGTTATCTCTTTCTTTCCCATCTCTAATCACCTCTCTTTCATGTTCATTGATATAACTCTTCTTTTTTATTTTTGAATATAATTTTACGAACGTACCTTGACAGAGTGACAAGTGAAGAGTGATACCATCTGTATAAGTATTTGTTATAAATAATTGAAAAAGGCCGTCATACATAATTTGCGCTGCAAGTGTTTGGACGGCTCTTTATTTCTCTCTTTCAAAAAGAAGTTTTGAAAGACAAAGATTGATCAGATCAACTATTCAGAAGGCTACTTATACGATTTCTTCCAACATCGATCAGATCGTAAGCCTCTAATAGTCAACACCTGGGATTTGAAGATTTGAAGTACAATGTTTCAATCGTTTCCCTACCTCAAGGAAACCTACTCATCTTTGAGATAAGTCTAGAATTCATTTTATAAAGCTAAATAATTTGTATAATCAGTCTAGTAGATTTTGATAAGAATTCAACTTTCATAAAAAACTTTAAATGTGAATTTTCAGTGTTTTAATCATATTGTTTAACTGAGATTGTTTTTTTTTAAATAAAATACTGTGGCGTGCTTATAATTTTGTAGTTATTCGAGCTATTTTATCCTGAAGCCGAAACCACGATCCTAATATAAATGAGCTTTAATCACTTACCTAAATAAAAAAACAAAAGAACTAGTTACAAATTGGCGCCCAACGTGGTGCCGAAACCACGACCCTAATATAAATGAGTTTTGGTCACTTAAATAAAAAACAAAACTTTTTTAAATGAAACTAAGTGTTTCTAATTAATTCAACTATTTAATGAAAAAATTATTAAAAATCTTAAGATATTGATCATTATTTCGATATTGACATATCATCGTCAGAATGACAGAAGTTACATTTTATGTGATACCTACTTGATGTTAAATATTTTGGCTAGACCAAATAGTAAGTGACAAAGTAAGGGCCCAAACAGTAAATTCAAAAAAACAAAAGAACTAGTTACACAGCTCCAATGTAATGTTGGAAGAAATGGGCAAAGCCAAAAAAAAGTTTTAATGGGAGTTCTAATGGGACATTGTCGCTGAATGGGCACCTGAAAAAGCTCAAAATAGTGGAGAAAGCAGAATGTATATTCTGTGACATGGAAGAAAAAACCTCCATTCATATACTTGCGAATTGCACAGCAATTCAGAGTCCTAGGGCACAACACCTAGGAGATTACTGGATAAAAGAGGGACATTTACCTTAGTTAAAGCCTGCAAATATCCTAAAATTCCTCCGGTAAATAGGACTAAATGAGCTACTAGTCTCTGAGACTTTCCTCAGGAACTAAGTAGAAGTAAGGGGGCACAATAGATGTTTTAGGTCTCAGTGAATGTCACCCCAATATACATACATACATGTATGTATGTAACGATTGTTTTAAACAATTAGCTTATCATCTTGAACATTTTGCTAATACATTATAAAAATTGAAAACCAAGTGAGTTTTCTTTACTAATAGTCTTATACCTCTTCAAGGATATGCGATGTATCTTGAATGTGGATAGAGTACATGTCTAAATAAACAGTAAAAGGTAATAAACTTCTTCAATAACAAAAAGCAAAACAAAGTAACGTCCTCTTCTTCTTACATCTATAAAAGACAGACAGATACACATCGTATTTTTCGTCAAGCACTTTGCTGTATAACCAGGATGGAGATTTTTTCAAATTTGAAGCTATATATTCATAAATTATACATTTTTTAATTAAAAATACCACACAAGAAAGCTCATCAACAAAAATTTGCATGGTTTTGTCAAGAATTATCTTTTTTAGCGCTGAAGTTTTAATTATCTGAAACATTGCATGAGTTTCTTGTGAAATTCCCAGTGCCAAAATGGCGCTCCTAAAGGCTTTCGAATACAAAATGATTAGATTGAATTTGTGGACAGTTTGTTCCGTAGAATTTATAAAATTTTAGTGAATTAGACGATTAGGTAAAGTTTATTCAAAATCAATTGCAGAAAAAATGAAAATGTGTGCCGAATTTTTACTTTGATTAGGCATATGCCAGCTTGCTAAAATATGTTGGAAAATAAATCGTTAAGGGCAAGAAAAATAATTGAAGAAAGTATACAGTGCTGAAAAAATGGCCGCGTAAATTGAAAAACTGCAACTTTAAATGCCAATAGCAAAGTTTCAGAATTACCTAATAAATAATAGTAGAGGAGGAGGGGTGTGTATCTACATGAATTCAAACATTAAATTTAGTATTCCGGATACGAGCAACATCATTGAAAAATTGTGGGTCAAAATAGAAATAATAGTATTTTATGCAACGATCATGTAATGATAGCCATTAAGACACGAGCATGTTGTAGGATACGAAACGAGCCGCAGGCGAGTTTCGTATATAATATGCGAGTGTATTAATGGCCATTACATGAAAGTTGCATACAATATTTTTTCTACTCCGATTAATAAGAATTATTTAATTAATAATTATCATATAGTTACTTTTGAAAATCAAAATTATTTGACAGCTGTCAAATTAAGTGTCACCTAATATAATTAATTTCAGAAATGTCAACCAGGTGTCCATGGCTATATTAAATATCGTGCGAATGTCGCATTCCTATTGGCTTAAAAATCTGTATCATAATGAAAATTTGTATCATAATGAATATCATTATGATACAGATTTTAGTCTCTTAATAAGTATATTATAAAACAGGAGTAGAAAAATAATAATATATACAGATTTTCTGTAATTTACAGGCCTCCAAAATATAATCGGAAATCATTTGTGAATGAATTAGAAACTACTTTCGCTGATATCGTTTCCACATAATATGAGGGGATTTTAATATTGACTTACTAAACTATGATTCAAGTGAAATCTTAACTGTTTTTGAGCGATTGGATCTTACCCAGCTTGTTAACCAGCCTACGAGAGTCACAAATCATACTGAAACTTCATTAGATTATATACTCACTTCAAATGTTGATATGGTTCACAGTGTGAATGTTATTAGTGTTATAAATATATCTGATCATAAAGTAACATTTTTTAATATACATGCTAAAACAACTAACAGCAATAAAAGTAAATTTATTATCACTAGGGACTTCAAACAACTAAATTATGATAGAATTAACGCACATTCACAGTCTATTCCATGGAGAAATATTTTTGATTTGAATGATGCAAATTCGAAAATTGAGTTCATAACAGGTAAAACATTAGAGAATTACTTAATATACATACTCCTTTACGATCATTTATACACCACGATTAACAGCTTCATTACCGTTAATGATTAAGGATAGAGATCGAACATTCAGTGAATATAAACAAACTAAATCTAAATCTGATTGGTTAGTCTCCAAAACTCTAAGAAATGCTACAAATGTTGCGGTTAAAAAAGGGAAAAAAATATTCATCCAGTCAAAATTTAATGTAACTACACCTAAACAGGGATGGAATACTGCTAAATCATTAGATTTAATTTCCATTAGAAAAGATATCCCTCCACTTCCTGATAACTTGAATAACCCTGAATTTTTGAATATTCAACCCAATTGTGATGTTTTATCGCTTTATAAGGATAGTGATTTGACTATTCCACAATCGTTTACTTTTGAAACTGTTACGGAAAAAGATATCTTAGACATTATTGTTGAATTGAATAGTAAAGCAACTGGCTTGGATGATATTAATATATTAACCCTTCACTTTTGCATTCCATTTATTTTACCTTTGCTAATCCTTGTGATTAATTTTTGTTTGAACAAGTATTTCCTGCAGCTTGGAAAAAGCTAGAGTTATCCCCTTACCCAAAGTTTCGAATCCATCATCCCTTAATGACTTGAGACCTATCAGTATTCTTCCTACCATGTCAAAATTTTTTGAAAAAGTAAAACAATTACAAATGAATACGTTTATAGAAAAGTTTAAGTTAATTCCAGATAATCAGACAGCGTTACTATCAATAATTGATGACATTTATTCATCGAGTGATGAAGGTAAACGTACTTTGCTGGTACTGTTAGACTACACTAAAGCGTTTGATGCCATTAACCACGAACTGTTCACAGCATTACTACGATATTAAAATTTTTCAAATGATGCTGTTCTATTACTTCAAGACTATATCAGTACAAGCAGTAGAATATGGTGTAAAATTGGCTTTTTTTTATATAACTTCAAAGGTGTTCCACAAGGCTCAATTTTGGGGCCTGTATTTTTCAGTCCATATATTTCTAATTTTCACAAAATTTTCTTATCCCGTAGACAACCTTTCTATGCCGACGATACTCAAGTTTATCTGTCTTTTTATCTAGAAGAGTTTGACCAGATTATGGCAGCAGTTAATTATGATCTTAGTAATTTGAATAAAGCTTCTGTAAACCAGTACCTACCTCTCAACCCTTTTAAGTCAACGGCAAAAAATTGATCGAGTAAAGGTATCCTCTAAATTATTGAATCAAAATTATTAATCACAAAGCAGATTTCTAAAAATTTACAGAAGGCAGATACAAATTTACGCCTACTTTATCAAATCAAATCAAACATATTAACAAGTAAATTAAAAACAGTGCTATCGGAAGCTTTAGTTTTATCATTATTCAATTACTGTGACGTTTTATACAATTAACATAAGTAAATTTGATGAAGATAGGATTCAAAAATTGCAAAGCAGTTCTGTGAGGTTTATATAAAGAGCGAGGAAGTATGATCACATTAGTAAATTCTATGGGGAATTATGGTGGTTAAAAATGAAACAACGAAGATTGTTACATTCCGGTTGCTTATTTTATAAACTTATTTCTAATAAAACTCCTGTTTACCTTGCCAGGAAAGTAAAATTCTGAACTGATGTACATAATTTAAATATCCGTTTTAAGGGTACACTCACTCCTCCGCTACATCATAATGCATTATTCAAGCGTTCGTTTAGTTATAGTATTACAAATATTTATAATAACTTGCCAGTTTCTGTTAGAGCTTCCAAATCATAAACTACGTACATTTTTAACTACTAAGACTACTTAATCTTTTTTTTTAATTGTTCACAGGTTATTAATTTGCCTTTCATCGTTACCTTTATTAATTATTTCAAATAGTTTACTCTTTTTATTGATAAGATGCGAGCATCGACCTATTATTATAGGGTTAGGTGGTAGAACAGACGCCCGTTTTCACAAGTGGGTGGTTTGAACCTCGCCCTACTGTTAATTTTATTGTTATTTTGTTGTAACTATAAAGATTTTGTTAATAAAGACCTATTTTATTATTATTATTCGAAAAGGGTGAGTTTTGGCCAGATTACATGTTGAATTTTATACCTGAAAAGGATTCTTGGCGAAATTACCAGCACCTCTATCATTTCGAGAGCACTATTTGCTTCTTTGATGAACTTAATCACTTTCTCTGTCTGGTCGTTCAGTTTTTTTTTTATTTTTAATTTCAGTTGCATTTGCTGATGGATTGGGTGGTACAAATGACAATCTGGTGGTAAATGTCTATCAGTGATGATTTTATAACAGATTTGGCAAATGGGAGGATCACTTGAGATCATCAAGTAGACATGTGTGAGTTTAGTGTGACCAATTTTAAGTCTTCTAATAATCGCAGTTTCTCTCCTTGTTAAGTTGGTGGTAGAGGTGCTTTCGGTAGTGGGTTGAAACCTATAATGACTCTTTTAAGTATTGAAGAGTTAGTTTTGTTATAAAGAGATTTGAGGTCTTCGCTAATTTGGATGGTGTTTATCGTGGTAATGTTCTTGATGATTATTCTTTGGCATGAAGATCTGCAGTTTCGGTTATTCAAAGGTGAGATTGTAACTAGAATATTTTTATTTTGAGCATAAATAATTTGATGTAGATTGTCAATGTCCTGCACTATTAGATGATTAGTATAATAATTTGTTACATAATTTATAGATGATAGGGAGTCAGTACAAATTTAAAATCCTGACCATTTTTTTCTGAGATAATCGAAAGTGTTTTTAATTTATAAAATACGTTAGCTAAAACAGCAAATTAGTAATCATTGGAACTAACAATAAAATACCAATTAAATAAATTTATAAATTTGTCGAGGTAATATATTATTGTACAACTAATTTCGGACATTCGTTCAATTCCACTATTTTGAGTTTTACATCAATTACTGTTTGATTGTAATGCTAGAGATAGAGCTAACTTATTGTAGCGTAAGTTCGTTAATTTTGTGCACCAGGGCGTCGATCGCAAATGAAAACATCCTAAACGTTTGATTTACTTCGTTCCGTTGACCGCCCGCCACTAGCGAATTTTCAATTAAATCAAGTCGATAGATCAAATATACTAATGATGTACTAAAAAAAACCGAGTTTGTTGAACGTGACATAAAAAGGAAATGTGATAGCAATAATACTAAAAGTTAAAACTAACTAAATACAGTGATGTAAGTTTTTTAATTGATTACAGTTACCTGTAAAAAATTGTCATATTTTAGTAAAGCGTGATCAATAGACGTCAAAGTTAATAGTTGAATAACGCCTTACAAAGTTTTTGAAAAATACTTTTCAATGAAGAAGACCGTTCTCTGAGAAGCAACAACTACATCTCGGGCTATATTAGATGTGGGGATGTCGCTGTTATCGCACTCTTTTCATTTCCTTTACTGAGGTTAATGTATTGGTGTGGTTTCAACGTTGTCTCCAGTCCAGGATTATGCTCACAGGGCTTCTGGACGAATAGCATCTACCTTGTACTGATGAGACGCAAATACGCCGAAACCGGTCTACAAGTAATGTTGTTCCTTCTAATTACAAACCAGAATGGTTGGTTATATCTTGCAGTTATACCAACCCCGTTTAACTTAGAAGTGTAATTCAATGTCTGTCGGGGTATATAGCCCGAGAAGTAGTTGTTGCTTCTAAGTGATTATTTTTCAAAATTTTGTAAAGCGTTATAATAGTATTAAACTATTAACTCTGACGTCTAGTGATATAAGTATTTAATTATTTTACGGTTGAATCAAATATAAGAATCTCGCTTTAATCAAAGTATAAGTGAGCAGAAAAGTTGTACAAAACCTCAGTGTATACAGGGCTTTTCATGGGGACCGGCCATTAGACGTTTCTCAAAAATTACATAAGATAGAATTATGAGATTTTGAATTAGGAGCTTTTTCGAAATTACGAGTCTATCTAAAATATGATTATTTTGACATCTCTTCAGGTTATACCGGAAGTTGATATTAAATTAGTTATTATTAATGGAATTCCCTGTATATTTTAACATTTTTGGATTTTGTGTTTAATTTTAGGCCAGTTTCTCTGATAAGCCTATCTCAATATTTCATCGTTTTCTAGATATTTAGCTTTTTATGATATTTAAAAAAAATAACCATTATTCATGAGTGTTCATCAAAAATATTTATTTTCATCAAGCATCATCATCATCTAAATTTTTATTTCAATTTTGTTACAAAAAATATCATAAAACTCAATTTTTTTAAATGAAAGACCCTGTATATTTTTACATTTTTGGATTTTGCAGATAATTCTAGACCCATTTTCTTTTATAGATAGTCTTATCTCAATATAGTTCTTAAGTTATCTAATTTGAAACAAAATTATTTGGTTTTTTGTTTTGCATACTATTCCTAGGTAGAAGGTGTTGGAAAATATTTCACAAATGTTAGTTTTCACAGCTTTTCTTTCCCATTATTTTATATTCTCTTGTCCGTTTTTGTTTTTTCCGCTATTATTTTCCATTTCTTCCGATTTTTGATGATTTCTTCTTAGTCTGCTTTCTGCTGGTCCCCAGCTGCTCACCCTTTTAATTGCTCCATCCGCTTCTCTTCTGTACAGATGTCCGTACCATTGTACTCTTTGTGACTTTATGCAGTTTACAGTTTCACTTTCGATAGTATCTTTTAATTCCAAATTCACCAGTGGTTTATACTCATGGTTTTGAATCTTTTTAGGGCCCAAAATCTTTCCTAAAATTTTTCTTTCAAAAACCCTAGTCGTTCTTCGTCTTCCTTTTTTAGGCACATTGTTTCACAACCGTATGTAACTATTGGCCTAATGGAGACTTTGTATATTTTCATCTTGTTATTTTTACTAAGGTATTTTCTAGTTAGCAGCTTCTTGTAATGGAAGAAAGCTCTGCAAGGGCTCTGAGATTTCTTCACTCCTTCCATTTGCTCCGTCGACTATTACTCCAAGGTATTTAAAATGTATAATTTTTTAAAGTTGTATTTTCGTACTGTGATATACTTTGTCTTGTCTGAGGTTTTTTTATTGCAGATCATGTACTTCGATTTGCTGTCATTTATTTTCAGACCTTTTTTACTGCTTTTTTATCAAGTTTTATAACTACCTCTGTCATACTTTTTTATCTCTATCTCTAGGATTTGAATACACAATGTTTATTAAGTAGCCCCAAAAGAAATAATCTCGTAGATTACCTTCTGGGGTTCTTGGGGGGCCATCGAAAAGGACCATTATTTGCAATCCATTGATCTTGAGACATTTCTGTTAATAAATCACCAGCCAAATGGTAATTATGTCCATTTGATACCAAAATTTGTCTATTTGTGAGTGGTTTTGTAATATTGGTCGCTGGCTTCTCTCGCATTAAATGGAGATTTTTTGGAGCCCAATAATTGCTGTTGTGACTTTAGAAGACTTAGTTTCTTGTTTTGTCAATTTTTACTTCGTCGGTCCAGATAATATTATTTAAAAATTTAAATCTTCTTGACTTTTAATAAGAAGCCAGTCAAAAAACTCGACCCTTCTAGGCAAGTCTGCTTCTTTCAAATGTTGGACATTCGTAATACCCAGTTCTCTTTCAGCTTCATGTAATGTATCGAGACACTGCGAAAAACTTTTTTTCTTTGAAATCTCTAATAAAAAATAATTCAGGATGAACCTCATTATGTACTCATTGGCACTATACAAAAAATAAAACATTTACCTACAGAAAGTTTCACAATACAATAATTAAGTCATAATTTTTGTGGTAGAGGTCAGCTTTGTTAGGAAGAAATATTCAAGATCGCCAGATTTGTTTATGTGATCTCTCTGTATGATGTTTTTTGTTTTTAGTTGTTGTAGTTGTCTGTCAAGTTTTGACAATAATAAACGTTTCCCAATAGTATTTTATTAGTAAAAATTAGACGGTTCTTCCATTTAAAACCATTACGCTTCTTTAAGGAATTTTAATACCATCTTTGATTGTCTCAGCACTTCTAGAACTTCCATTATCACTTTGGTTTACGATACCCAAAAGTGTGTTTCAGCTCCTCTCTTTGTTAGTTCATCTGCTATTTCATTTCCTTCTATTTCAGTGTGTCCTGAAACTGACAGTAGGGTGATTATGTTGTTTTTGCCTTTTCCTAGACATTCCCACAGCATTTTAGAACTGATTACTCCAGAACTGAGTACTTTAATAGCTGCCAGACTATACAACATGGTATTCCGCTTGAAAGATGCTTGGGGTTCTTCCCAACTTTCACAGTACCTATTTGGTTCCTGACCCATGTACTTTTACCCCAGTTCCTTCCATTGCTTGAGAGTCATTTGTATACCATTGACTTTTTCCAAGTCTGGTAATGGTATTTGGATCCCATTCCGTCTTGTCACTGTATTCTTTGTTCAATTTCTTCAAAAACTGTACATTTCCATCATTTCATCCCATGGTTTATCCCAGAATTTCTAAAAAGTGAGGAGGGGGGAGGGAACTCTACAAAGTTGGGAATAAACAGGGCAATGCAATATTTTAAATTCGTAATTTTTTTCCAGGTTTAATTATTGTAATAATATCGACCCCACCAGAAAAATTGTTCCACCACAGCTGTAAAGAATCAAATTTCCAGAAGCTTTTGTCTCTATGAAATGCAGGATTTTGTCGCCATTTTGAATTTATACTACGAGTGTCCCACCCGGGAATACACGAAAATAAAATGCTGCGAATGAATTCTTGTTATTTCGAGTCGATTATTTGGACATACTGACTGGACTATTATTTTTGTTTGATTATTGACTTCCTCTTTATTATACAGAGCAACAATCTCGAAACTGTCTTCAGCGAATAAATATATGTATACCTTTGCTTGAGAGCATACTAATCATGATGCTCATGCCTTTTCAACTCCAGTGCGATTATTTAAGACTTCCAGAATTACACAAATTAATATTTAATTCTGTAGCATCTTTTATTAAAGCGATTAGTAATCAAACATTCATCCATCTCTTTGATCCATTAAAACGGAATTAACATTAATCCTTTTTCCATTAATAGTACAACCTTCGGTCAAAATGTCTCGGGCTCTAACGAGCACGGTTTGAAATGGGTGCTGATGAGTCAACCCATCAGGAATTAAGTAATATTTGTAAGTGTATAAACTGAGTTTGGGTCAAAACACGAAAATCAATTTCAATAAATATTTAATAGTGTAATGTCCAAGCAAATACTTCCGTAATTTCTAACTTATATTTGATTTTCATCACTGACAAACTTTTTTCTTGATGAATAATAAATTAGACCGAAAAACTACAATCAATCAGCGGTTTTTTTATTACAATTCAGGACTGAAAAATTTACGCTTGGTATACGTTCAAATTTATTTTAGCTGTATAGAAGTACAAATAAAGATCGACACACTATCATTATGTTTTATAACCTCGTTTATTGAGCAGTTTTAAATAATTTCTTTTTAACCCTTTTTCTATGAGTCGACCAAAATAATTTCTCTGATACCCTTTTTCAACCTTTCTCCCTCTCCTAAAAACTTGTCGAAACCATAAAATTCATAACATACTATCTATCCCTCTCACATTTTGCACCCGTCTCGACAATATCCATTATTTCAAAGACTTCATGAAATTAAAAACAGTTCGTCGGAATTTTTTCTTTAAGTCTCACTCCTATGTTTCTTGTATCCGTCATAATTTTAAAACCGGCCTTAACCCTTAACAAAAAGACGTTGGGCGCCAAAATATGACACTAAAAAAATATTTATTCACTTTTCAGAGTTGACTTTATGAACGTGGGTTCTTATGAACCTAGAGTAAATTGCAGAGAATAGTCTAATCGGATAACATGATTTAGAGCTATTGTAATAATAATACCTTGTAAGTAAAGACCATGGGCGCCACAAACTTTTCTCAAAAACTTTGAAAAAACCTACAAAGACTCTAAGTAGTAGCTATTTTAAAGTTTACTTGGTTACTGCAGGAAGGTAGTTGAAGTTAAAAATAAAAGACAGTCTCAATGATTACTTAAAAAAAATATCTTGACTGCTTTTAGTTAGTGTTAGTTATGGTTAGTGTTGATTCAATACAAGAAAACAATATAAATGCCGTACAAAAAAAATCTGCTCTTAAGCTACTTCTCTGAAGTGATTGCTTATAGTTGGGGTACCTCGATGGATAGTGGGTAACCTGTAGGTAGTTGTCAGGTCAGATGAACCTCCAGGTAAGCGTTATATAAGTCCTCTGTTTAGTTAGATACGTATTTCGATAAGTTGCAGATATCTTCGGGTAAGTTCAGGCAAGCTGTGAACTAAGCTTCACAGAACCCTCTGAGGCACTCAGGAACACTAAGAGGTATGCACTTCAGGCAAGCCTCGTATAACCATCAGGAATTATAGTTAAGTTTTAGATACAGGTCTCGTATCAACCTCGTAAAAACCCCATAAAAAACCTCATAGAAACCGCAGAGATAAGAATTATCGTTTAAACTATTTATTTAACACCATTTATTGTTTACAAATTTTAATTCTTCATTATCTCTGCGGCTTCAAAGGAATTTTATTTCGCCCTTTCTTAGCGATAGATTTAGAGCGACCAGACAGCAGGCAGCGTTTACACTTTCCTCTCTCAGTCTTAGCGCAGAACCGCTAGTGTGCATATGTCACATGTAAAAATCAATACTTTTCTGGAAATGTCTACTATACCACTCTACCGTTAATGTAAGAGACAATAATTACAGTTTCACGGCCAATCACAATTTTCCGTTCCACCCTCCTCTTTCGTCATTCCGTAGCCGTGTCTTCGAACGAAAAGTTCAAATATACTCGTTCAAAAATATCTAACTTTCTATTTTTCTCTAAAGAATATACTACAGCATTCCATTCAGCGCTTGGATGCCTTCAAGCTTAACTTCTGCTCACTTCACTCTTAGTTAATTTCAAACTTATTACTGCCATAG
The DNA here is from genome assembly GCA_947563755.1 of Lochmaea crataegi. Lineage (NCBI taxonomy): Eukaryota > Metazoa > Arthropoda > Insecta > Coleoptera > Chrysomelidae > Lochmaea > Lochmaea crataegi. Next base: position 15,225,831 of record OX387429.1, on the reverse strand, counting down.
ACGTATCTACGTTGAGAGGCGTTATAAGAGACGATCAAAATTCGTAATATACAGGCTGTTTCTAGGTGAAGATCCATTCCCTGAGACACATTATGTGAATGTCGCCTCTTTTTTTCGTTAGATTCCGTTACCCTCCGATGGATAACGTTGATCACATTACAAATTGGCACAAAACCAGATTTTTTTTGTTGGTGTTGACATCAACTACGAAGGGGAAGTAGCAATTACAAAAATAAGAAATTTAATGGGTACACTTCAAAACTTGGAAATAAAAATTGATCTAGATCTAGAGGGAGCAATCCAGGTTGGTCAGAGAATTTTTGACCACCCTGTATTAATTTATTCCCTATGAAGATTGAACAGGAGAAGTTAAGAAAGGGACACATAAGCCGTTTTACCAAATATTCAGTAGTTTTGTCAAAAAACGATACGAAGTTGAAAAATTGCACCATACATAAGTTACACTATCACTAGACACTTTACACTATTTAACGCGCGTTTCGATAACCAAGTAGTCGTTTTCAGAGACCGAAGGTAAATTGTTCAACTTATCTCTAAAGTGCTGTAGTAGGTTGTGATTGTGTAAGTAAGAGTCACGTGAAATATGTTGGATCGATTCTGATCTATTGTTATAGCTCTGACGCAAGGACTCCCTACAAATGACGCATATTTAAGTTGAAGTCGAACAAAGCTGTAGTACCTACACCGTTTATGGAGTGTTGATGTTAAATCCTTCGTAGCTACGAATAATAAAACCTTAAGGTTTAAGAGGGAACTACGTGACGCTTTAAATGTGTTGATTAATACTCAGATGTTTATCATAATGTAATTTCCCAGTCAATAAAAGTAGATGGTCTTTCAAATATATTACCGGGTGTATTCGGATAAGATCTTTATGTAAAGGACATTATTTTAAATTTAAATATGAAAATGAGTTACATATAATTAACCTTTTAATACCTTCTTTAACAGTAATATTCCAAGATCTTTGTTAACATCTGCATTTATTACATACCACGTAATAGCACAGATTACAAAAGTAATCTTTGGTAATAGTTAATTCTGGAAGGTATAATTTTTAGATTGCTGCCTTTGGTACAACCCCATAATTGTATACCATGGATTGTTAGACTGATTAGTTCGGCACCACCAGTAAGAGGCTTCGAGTCCTCGGTACCTCAGCCTTTAGGTTTTTTATGCTCTTGGTTGTACCGCTTGCGCAGCATTTTGAAAATAGTCACCTCACTGGGGATTCCAGGACACAACAATGAAATATTGGAAGAAATAGGCAACGAGGAAAAGAGGAGAAGATCTGACCATTGGAAAGATCAAGTAGGGCTTAGACAATCAAAGACACTTCTGGGTAACTACAACCAGTTGACCAGTTGACAACAAATGAATGCCTGACCCAGAGTTTTGACAGGTGTCCTGATGGGACTCGCCTGTCGCCTGAATGGGAATCTTTGAAGGCTCAAAATATTGAAGCAAGAAGAATCTGAATTCTCTGGAATGGAAGAAGAAATCTCCACATACTTGCGGATAACATAGCAATTTACCTAAACTAAAGCCTGCAGATTTCCTTAAATTCCTCCGGGAAATAGGTCTAAAGGAGCTACTAGTCTCTGAGACTTTTCTCGGGTTCTAAATAGAAGAAAGGGGCACAATAAATCTTCTGAGTGGATATCACCCCAATATACATATATTGATATTTTATTTTGTGTTTTATAATTTTTTTTTTATATTTCTTTTTATTGTCTGATTTTATGATTTTTGTTTTACCCGGAATAATTTCAAGTTTAGCAATTTTAGTTCACTACACAGTGTACTCACCTTTTTTTTGTGGAATCTCAGCTTCTCAGGGTTTGGGTTCATGGATTTAATGTGTAAGAAATCTAATTACTGTTCTTTTTTAATGAGCGCCAAAAATTCAATATTATTTAAATAACATTTTTAATGAAGTTTTTAACATCTGATTTGGATTTAAATACTTTCCTGAATACGGTCCTGTGTACTCACTCTGGAAGTGCCCCAGTGATGTGTAACAGGTGTTCAATATAGTTGTACCAACTGATAAAAAGAATTACTTCGAAATAATACTTGGGATGAAACAATTTTAAATTTTATCATGAAAATTAATTTTGTGAACATAAATTAGCAAGATAAACGTTATTTCTTACATCAAAAAGGAAAATAAACTTAACTAAGATGGTCTTTCACTCAACAATCACATTCATTCAATGAAAATTATTTTTAATACATGCAATTATGCAACTTTTTATACATAAGTGTATATACAGTGATACCGTTTTAAATAAGCCAAAACAAAAAGCAAAATGGACGATACAGTTGTATCTGAATTTGCAAAATATCTAAGTTCCTTTTATATACACTCACAAGTAAGTTTTTTATTTTAACTTGAAGTTTATTAAATACCTTTTATTTTCTATTAATGTTGAAAAATGAATAATCACTTCTTTCCTGTTTTATACCGCTCTGGGCCTTTGTGAAGTAACCTCCAAAACGAAAAGCAAGACAACTCCAATGCAGAATGCTTCTTGATGAAATTTAATATATGGTTTATTTAAATTTATTTACTTACGAAGATCCCTCGGTGTTTATTTTCTTCAGGAACCGTGTTACAAGGTTAGTTAAACGATTTTCACTATTAATTACATAGATATTTTATCAAATTTACAAATTTTTTTCACTGAACGAAATAACGTGCTTCTTGTGGGAAATTCATTTTCGAAAAGGGCCGACGCTTTCTCTATCAACAAGTACCTAACAACCCATTTCCTTTTTCTTCCTTAGCAACAAACTGCCTACTATCTCTAAAAGTAAATTCTTTGTTTGATTGTCATTGACCAATCAAATTAACTTATAGTTGTTCATTAAATAGATTTTATTATATTCTTTGATAGATTTAATCTTTTTTTAAAAGAAAGCATCATATTTTAAATTTCTAAATGGATTATTTAAGTTTAAATCTTTTATTAATTAAATTTTTAAATTATTTGACATATTCAATTTAGGTTGGTAATTTTCCTGTTCTAGCTGACAATTCTATGTTCAAACCTGTCATATATCAGATGATAAATACTTTCACAAGTGTCATAGATCTAATAACTGTATTAAAAGTTTTTCGATTTTAGATTCTACCATAATACGAATTAAGTTTCGTAATGCTTTTGGACAAATTTAATTTTACATGAAGAAATTCAAGATAATACATAAAAACCATAAATATTCCTGTTTAAAGGTGGATCTTATTTTTGATACCAGGTGATTTGTTCGAGTTTTCTTTATATAATTGAATTTTAGACTTTATCCATTTTATGTATGTACGAGGTACATTATAAATTTTGAATTGCTTCTTTGAGTTTGATTTATTTTAATTTGAATCATTTAAATAGTTTTCCTTTAATATTCTATAATTATTGAAGCTTTTATGTTAGAAGTAACTCGTGTCGGTTATGTACAATGTGTAGTTATTATTTTTCATATCAGTATATACATATTTTTTTTCGTCCAGCGCTTGTATAATTATATCCGTGATCCGATGTAATTGGTCAATTATAGTCGAATGTTTTTGGCCAAATAAAACTTGATAATCCCGAATTTTGGTTTTTTGTATTGGCTTCAGCCTTCTTAGGAACAGTTTTCCAAAATAAAATAAAAAATTGGATGTGCGATGTGTGATTTGTCATCTTAGGAAGGTTTTTCTGGTTTTGGTAACATGATAACAACTGCAAAAAAGCATGAGAACCTGCTCCACTTTTATGACAAAGTAGAAGCTCTCCAGCTGCTGGATTATCGATTCCTTGAGCTAGAGTGACGTTTTGGTAAAAAGCGAAGCTAAGTGAAAGTGAACAATCCAAATTTTCACTGACCAGAGAAACTGAAGATGTTGATGAATGGTTTTAAGTAGGATCTGTATCTGTAGAGTAGGGAGGGTGAGTTTAGGCCCACAGCAATTAGGCCACATTGTACGTCCTCCCAAGGAGTTTTCCTCCTAGGTCATCGTCCATCCTGTCTATTCCAGGAAGGTGGACTGGTCACTAGGAGACATACCCTTTATATCGGCAGGTGTAGGTCAAGACACTCTCTCATTGACGATAACTCCGGGCATTCGCATAAGACAGGCCTGACAGTTTCGTCTTCCTGTTCACACATCCTGCATTTTAGGATAAGTTACTAGTTAAAATATTTATCTGTTGAAAATTAATGGTTGATCTTCTAGAAAGTGTTTCAATGGAAATAACATTAAAAGCATAATAAAGTTTTAAATACAAAAGTGAATAAAATCAGAAATGTCATTAATAAATATATTGAATAATAATTGTGGAAATCCATGTATTCAACAGACTGGAATCCATTCAATTCAGCATACAAAACCCTTTTTCTGGAATAAGAGGGAAATAAATTCACCAGTGACGTGACAATCTGACAACCAATAACTTATCTAACAATAGCTTGTTGAAAGCTTTTGAAAGAATATATTACTTAGGCCTGAAGCTGTTTATAAATATATTGTAATGAATGGCGAACACTCTTGAATAGAACCATGTTGATCAAAACACACGGTTTTGTTTATGTGGTTGTATATACCTATATCTTAGTTCAGTTACCCAAAAGTTTAGTAATGTAAGCTTAATGATTCACAAAATAATGTGGGGGGGACTGTTCATATTATACAACGTTTTCAAAATAAAGTACTAAAAGGAGCGCTGTCAATTCGTCTTGATACTGCTGAAACATTTTCTTTAATCGGCACTTGGAGGTAGACACTATTAGTCAGTCAGATCAAGTTTGCGAATGGTCTCCAAGGAAGGCTTTGAACCAAATGAATGTTGAGGTTATCCAGCTTCTCCACAACACCAACCAGATAAGAAGACTCAAGAGAAAGAATCCCTATATATTAGTTAATTGAGTGTTAATGTGAAGCAGAGGAGAACTGTGGATTTAAACAATAGTGTTTATTCATAATAAAGTCCAAGGAACTACTAATGGTCTTCAGTTTAAGAAGGCAAATGGTGATTTAAGTTAGATTAAAACTGTAGATTGATCATAATTGATGAGATTGTGATAACAAAAAAATCCTTATTGTTTAGATGTTTTTATTTTAAATGGATATTTTCCTGCCAAACGCAAACTACAGATACTAGATGTGATTTTATGTCCTTCTAACCTTTAATAACCTGGTGGAGGACGTGTGGTAGTAGACACTAGAGGGAGGAGGTCAGAGACACAGGAGTGACCCAGGGCAAAGGGAGAGGCGTAGATAGAAAGAAAGGCGGAGAGAATGTGTAGGAAGATTGTGGAGAAGATATAGTGGTGCGGACTAGAAGTGGCGGAAGATAAGACGGTGGGATTGCTAGTGAAGGGACGGAGCAAGACGAGGGAAGTGGGGGTGATGGTGAATGGAAGGAGAATTCGTATGGAGGAGACCCTAGGGGAGTGGTTGGATAGTCAATTATATTATGAACAAGGCGGCAGAGAAGGGGAAAGTGAGGGCAGCATGGCTGCGGAGATTGATGTGTAATGTGAAAGTGCCGGGAGAGTGGAAGAGGAGGATAATTGATAGGACGGTAGAGCAAAGTATGCTGTACTGCGCGGAGGTGTGGGGTGAAAGAGCGGGAGTGAATGCGAATGTTAGGCCACTCCTGCGGGTGCAGAGAGGGATATTGCTGAGGGTGGTGCAGGGGTACAGGACAGTGGGTGGACTGGCAGAAGAGGTGCTGGCAAGGACCTACCCATTGGACGAGATGGCTAGAGCCAGGAATAAACGCTGGAGGGGTGCGACCAGAGAGGAAGTACAGGAATAATGGAAGAGGAAATGGGAAGAAGGTGGGAGGAGTATGAGGGCGCGCTAAAAAGAGCGATTGGGAATAGGAGAGATTGGATGGACCGGAAATTCGGGGAGGTGAACTACATCTTGACACAGGTGTTCACCGGACATGGGTGGAGAGTAGGGTACCTCCACAAGATTGGAAAGAGGGACTGGAGTGTGCGAGAGGAGTGAAGCGGAGGATGATGTGGGGCATGTGTTTAGATGCTGGAGAAAGTGCTGAGAAAGTGCTGAAGAAGTTGGGGAGGAAACTAGGGGAGGCGGTGTATTGGGAGAACATGGTGGAGGTAATGTTGAGGGGAAGGAGGAATGGATGGAGGTAAATGGCGTAGTAGAGAGCATGGTTACGGGGAGAGAAGGACTCGATATGGCATGAGAGGTAGGAGTGAAAGTTAGGGAGAAGATGACGGTGTAAGCGGAGAGTGTGCGAGGAACCGCCTCCCGCCTCGAAGTATGCTAGGGTAGTGATTCCGAGGCGGGGGTAACGGCGTGTTTGAGGTGGGTTTGGTTGGATGAGTCCAGCATTGTTTGGGTCCTGGACCCACTCGAACAAAAAAAAACCTTTAATAACACGGCATATTTATATTATATGCACTATGATTGTCCTACACTACGTAGGGAAATCGATTGATTCGACGAGGAAGGCCAGTCGATTGGCCTACAAGATCGCCCGATTTTAATCCATGCGTATTCAACTTTGGAAAAGAATAGAGGGCGCATGTAATGAAATTAAAAATGATCTCAGAACTTTTGAAAAGCCAGACAATCGATTGGATTTATGTCTTGCAACAAATGGTCGTCATTTAGAACGAATATTATGAAATACAATAATATTCTTGTTGTCAATATAATCTTCATTTTTTCAGAAAATAAATCAGAGTTATAATTATATAATTATAATTACAATGTCTTTCATGTTATTTTACAGATATCCCTATATTTTTTCACAGTAGATCTGAAATCTACGAATCAAAAATCCCTCCACTATTAGAAAATCTTGGAATGTATCTCTCCACCACACAAACAAAATGATTGGAATTGTGTTTGGAGCTTTTAATCAAGTTTAAATTTTAAAACGATCTATTCCGACGCTCAACGAAAGCTTCACCTAGTTCCGAACGCGAATTCGACATACGACAAGTAAGTCTTCATAGCAGGTCGAAAGCTCCGAAACCGCATCATACGTCCTTGATAAATGCGGATGGTGGTGTTTATGTATAAAACGCGAGAAAGGCCCGTTTTGCCATTATATCGCAACATATATATCGTAGTGATTGTGCGGCTCGAGCAGGAAAATCGTTATAAAAATTGTTTCCGGTGAGTTTTTATACATTAAAATACAAATTTATGAATAAAACTTAACAGAAAACAATAGATATTAAATATTTACGATGGTTATAATTCATAAAAATATCAGGAAATGTATTTTACTGAAAATTTCCATAAATATGTTATGAGAAAAAAAATTTTAATTTAAGTAGATTATGTTTCTTATTTTATTCCGGAAATTAGAATTCACAAAGAATAGGTATTTAATTATTTATATTCAATTTTAACGTTTCTTGAAATCCAAAAACCATAGAGCTTAACGAGTCTATACAGGGTGATTTATTAGTGCGACAAAGCTCAGTGGGTCTGTAATCATATTCTCAAAAATTGTAGATACCTTTAAGTTTATTATTTAAAAAATTAGTTGCAATATTACAGGGTGTTCCATAACTCGGTGCCAGATCAAAGTTATGGTTTTTTAAATGAAACACCCTATATTTTACTTAAACACTGAAATCAACTTCAGTTTCAAATTACAATATGAGTTTGTGATCTGTTATGTGTGTTTTTGTATCAAGTTATTGCCAAAAGTAACGCGTTTTTAGTGTAACGAAGCTACAATAACGCGTTACTTTCGGTTTCGGAAGCAACTAACATTTAAATAACACTTTTTCTTAGTAACGATACCAGCTCCGCTCTCAACTCTGAATTTAGCAATATGTAATACAGTATCCATTCAATACGTTTTGTTAATAAATAACTCGTTATCGGGAAAGTCTATCAGTATGGTCCCGGATTTTAACAAAGTTCCAATTTTTCTACAGAAATTCGAATCCTTCGGTCGGTCTGCATCTTATAATCCTCTGGATTCTCACTTTTGGGGATATCTTGACAATGTTGTTTATGCAAGCTCAATTCAACACCACGAATACTAAGACAAAAATTAGATTATGTATTCCAAAATATTAACCCAACTGATATCAAGAGAGCAATTGACAGTTTGAACACTCTTAATGGTGGCCATTCAGTACATTTGATAAATTGATTTTTACTCTTTAGTTAATCTTTAAAGTACTACCACAGCTAATTAATAGGGAGCTTGACTCAAATTTTAATTAGCAAAAATGAATCATAAGAACACATTGCATGAAAAAAATAATTTTTTTTGTCAAAAACAACCACTATATCGCCGAAAAATTCAAATTATTTGAAGCTTTTTTAAACGCATTGCTGTTAATTATGACGTAGAAGAGTATATTTCGGTACTGCGCGTGCGTTCATGCGACAAGGAACGGACGTATACCATTAAAACATCCATTATTGCTTTGTTTACGGTGTTGTTTACTTTACTTACAAAATGTCACAAAGAACTAACAGCAGCAGAACACAAATTTTATGAACGTAAATGATACAAAATATATTACTAATACGATCTCTTCGTGCAGTGTTGCCAGCATAGTACAAGAAACTATGTCTCGTACAGGTCTAAAAAATACTATATTTGTTCACATAATCCCTCCAATTTCTAATGATATTACAGCTTCATAATATATGTGTATACAACGCCGTAGTAAAAAAATAATTGAATATTTAAAGAAGAAGAAGTGTGTAGTTTCAATAGCTTTTGTGGCATAGGATAATTGAAAAATATTTCCAAAAATTGTCCTTAAGAAACCCCGAAAAACCCTCGAATTGGCATCACTGTTGTGGTTGGCAAACGGTACTCTGTACTACTCTTCTACGTCACTCACTTTGGCGCGATGGAGGTCGTTTGAAATGATTTTAAATAAGGGGGCATCCATTAATTACGTGAGCTCTTTTTCGGTCAGTTTAGACTCCTCCTGCCCCTTAAGTGAGATTTAGTGAGATTTGCCTGGACCCCTCCTCCCCATACGTGAGATTGACGCTAAAAATATTTTAAACTTAATTTATTTTCATTATTCGGGAAAATAATAAATTGTTGAGGTATACTAGTATTAATTAAATAAATACTCTCGTACTACCTAAATGATATTAATAGCCATGAGATTTATTTAAGCGGGCAAAATTAACACTCAAAATAATGTTTTTTTAATATCTGTAATATTTTATATTTTTTGGAGTTAACGTGAGATTTTCGATTATCCCCCCCTCGGTTTAAATGAGATTTGGTGAGATTTCATTGGGTCCCACCTCCCCTATTCTGAGTTCACGTAATTAATGGATGCCCCCTAACACGGAACTTCAAACTATGTTTTCCAAGTTAGTATTTTAAAAAAAGCCTCGAGGATTAGGATTTCTAGACGCTACTAATGATATTATTGAATTAAAAAAAATTGGAAAGTCCCCTATTTGTACATTATGATAAGATTTTTGGAAATTAGTTTTTACTTTGAATTCAGCAATATGTAACACGCTATCTATTGATTACACTTTGTTATTAAAAAGGAAATTCCATTTTTATGTCCCTGATTTTTTGTGTGCTCATAAATTGAATCAAACTCTGAAATGACAAAAAACAAGGTAGATAGTGATAATGCAACTCAATATTCATTATTTATAACATGAGAAAAAACAGGAATCGCACAATCCATAGTTTTGATTTGGTATTAAAATTTTCTGGTCATCTGAATGTTAATATGAGTGGTTAGTGCGTAATGGGGAATAAATTACTTTTAATATCTATTATAGATTTTTATGTTGAGATGCTGTTTTTTGTTAATATAATATACGTATTTTCAAACTAGATATTTTCTCTTTAGTTTATAATCAACGGCTTTTATTTTCAGCTTATTTCCTTTCATAAAATAATGAACGACTTTCTTGTCGCATAAATAAAATATGAAAAGTGCCTACACGAATTTTGATCTTTTGACCTGCTTCATGTCGAATTTATGTTCGGTAAAGCTTTGGCTTGGCGTCGAAATGCATCTTTCAAAATTCAAACTTTATTAAAAGCTCTACAAATAATTTAGATCCCTTTGTTTGTGTAATGGATGAGAATGTTTTAGGATTTTGTAATAGTGAAAGGATTTTTGCTTCGTTCTGATTAGTAGATATTAGATCTAGGATGAAACACGAGAATCGAAGAATTGTTCTAAAACTGCGCTTCCTCCAATTGCGTATAATTTAGGAAGAGTTAACCAGTCACTTGTCCGGGCGTACGCCTCTGGTAGTAGCCTGAATCGTTTATTTAACATTATTTAGTGGGGTGTATAGTAGTTACACTACCTCCCAAGTATAGCCATAATATGTAAAATAGTTTTGAAGTACTGGGCACGAATAATTTTAAAACACCCCGTAACTCAGACAGGAGACATATTTGATCTAGGTGGTCCCAGAACACGAACTACTGTAATCTGGTGGAAAAGTTTAACGAAACAGGTGTAGTGAAAGATTTATCCCAATAAGGACGTAGAAACACTGCATCAACTGAAGACAAATCTTTACATGTTTGTGTCATGTTAGATTATACTTGATGAGGTGGCTAATCGGCCTATTCCACTGCGACCTTTTCAGATCTCTTATGGTCCTCTGAATCTAGATTACATTCCCCAGTCCGACTCTTTTCAAATAGCCAATCAGAGTAGATTTACTAAGCGGGTCCGAGCCCAGCGGAAATGCGCATGCCTTCCTGAAAAGCTCACCAAACCCAAACCCTTCAATTTTATGTCTGTACTCTTCTGAAGACATATTGCAATTACTATTGTAATTACATATTGCGATCACTCAAAAACACTATTCATAATACAAAGCCTGTCAATATTCAGGTATTGAAAGACATGATAACCGTAACGATAAGAAGAATTGAGCAGTCAGGCATGTTGTAAAATGTATTGGAAAGTTCTATCGATCGCATGACTTGTTGTATTGAAGTAAACGGACAACATTTTGGGCATCTGATGTAACCGCCTTGACTTTATGTTTTCTGAAGTTCCCTAGTTGCTTACCACTTAAATTTGCACATTCTTTCAACATGAAACAAATATCTAAATATTTTTCTTCAGTTGTGGCAGGTTTTCCGCGCGATGATTTGGATAAAACTCTCACTACTCCAATTCCGCTAATCTTTTTTACTAATATATGGGATGTATATTAGGATATAAAATAGTGAATCCAAACGACTTAACTCTATCATAGCCATCTTAACGAATTATTTTACTTGGGCGGATATAATGTTAATATCACATAAAAATATTAAGTATTTTTTAAGGATTTCAAAAATAAAAGGTTTACTGAGTAATTTAGTTATTTGAAACAACAAAGTTCATAATATTTCCAGAAAAACGGAAGATCTGACAGCAATGTAAATACTACCATAGGATCGGCTGTAGACTCCATTTCACATAAGAAGAAGACACGTGAAGTTTGCCAACTGTCTTGCGCAGAAACCAAAATCGGTCTTGATTATCTATGTCGCCTCGTAACGACCGTTTCATGCCATTGGCGTTACAAACGATGTTTCATGCCGACAGCCATTTTATTATTGACATTTGAGGTTGTGTTTGAAGCAATCATTTTTTAACGATACCAAGTATTTTCATATACTTACCAGTGTCTATTGTATGTGAAAATATCTAGAAAAGCTTCAAAGAATTCCAAAATATGTTTTATTTAAACTATACAAATGATAAATACATTTTTAATATTATAATTTTGTGTTAACCTACAAAATGTGGAAACGTTACGCTACTGATTTGAAGTTGAATGTCAATTTTACAATATGGCACTGGTTTCGAGATAATTGGGGTGTTCTATACTCAAAACTCACTCTGTATATTATGAACCTATTACATATTATCATCAGCTAGTTTTGTGGGAGGTTTTTTAATATAAATATATTTAAGATAAGCGGAATTTTAACTTTTTACTTTTCGTGAATACATAAAACTTTGACAATCCATTTCTTCTTGAAATCACTAAGGATATATTTATCTGTCAGCAATAAAACAAACTAAAATATAGGCGAAGTGGTTTACGCTCACACGGCCAATCCTGGCATCATTATTCGCTCTCACAGTTACCTGGAACAAAATAAATCGAAGGATCTATTTGACCTTGCTAAACCATAATAGATGCAAGTTTCCAGCAATTTTATTTTCGTTGTATTACCTACTTTAATTTCACGTACATCTGTGAAGCAGCAATAACTTTCTGGAAGGAGTTCTGTTTTCTAATAATACCTTTGTAATATCACAATGCGAAGCGTTATGCTTTCCAACATTATTAACAAGAGACCATTGTGAAGCTTTATGCATTCCAACATTGTAGCTTGTAACAGTTCATTGCGAAGCAAAACACACAAAAATAAAATAGTTGCAATTTTATCAATCATAAAAAATTTACACTGTGAAGCGTTCTTCATCATTATATTGCAAACTCGAGTCAATTGATTCTCAAACGCCAATCCCTACAATAGTTTGAATTACTTACGTTCGCATCGCAGTTTTTGAAAAACTACCCATAATCGTAACATATCTCTATAAGTTTTCTATTGGTAGGTAAATTTTTCAGTTCAAGTCGTTCATTTCATAAAACCTGTAATACTTTGAATGGTAGATCATATTTCTCGTAAAGTTTTACCAAGATGAATGAATTTGTTTATTTTAGTGCCTGGTTTTATCAAATAAATTTTTGGACTTTCAGCATGGATTTACATACGTTCGTTTTAAATAGAATCATTAAGAGCAACTATTTGAGGAATACTACTTTTGAAAAACCTGTAGTTTTATGTTACGTTGGAGTTTATAAATTAAGTTCGGCCAATCTGACTCAGACTTTTGCTCTTAATAAGTTTCCCAAGTAGTAAAATCAGTTTTATTGGGGCTCTGTAAAATGCTATACAACATATCTAATAGAACTACGATCATCCTATAATGCTCTTTACAGCACTAATATAATATGTATACAACCAAAAAAGGCCCAAATTATAAAATCTTTCAGTTCTTTAACATATGCTTATATCCTGCTTATATCATCTCAATAAAATATCTATATGATAGTTAAAAAACTATTTTATAAGTATGTTTTTCAGATTAGTATTATAATCTGTCCAAATGTGCGCTTTACAACTTTTATAATTATATTTCTTAGAGATCGTATAGAGCGGTTTAAAACCATTTTAATAATAATTTATACAACAAAAGATTGATAAAACGCTGTCTCTAGATATAAGTTAAATTTTATACGATTATTTTATTCTTTTGTGAGGCAAGTTACATCAAAAATATCGAATAACGTTGATATAATTGTCGCCGCGCCTTGCTTGTCATGATTAGGGGTGGGCAAAATAATCGATTAATCGAAAAATAATCGATTAATCAGGTGATCGATTAATCGATATATATTTTTAAAAATAATCGATAATCGATTAATCGAAAATAATCAAATAATCGAAAAATATCGATTAATCGAAAAATTGAATCTTTGGAAATAATCGGTTAATCGAAAATAATCGATTAATCGAAAATAATCAATTTAACAATTAAAAAATTTATTTTCTGAATAATTATTTCAACATAATTCAATATCAGAATCTTAAGTACTTCCAAATATCTTCTGTAGGTTCCTTGTGGTTGATTCATTATTTGGTTTGTTTTTATTGGGAATCAATCCACAATGTCTCCTGTATGTTCCTTGTGGTATACTCACTCTTTATCTTGTTTTTTGTAGGAATCAAACCACCAATCGTTCTTTTGAAACTTTGTTTCAACGTTTCGATAGCTTTTACCACCTATCGTTATCAAGAACTATTGTATTTAATTACTTTTTCCCTAACTGATGCCTTAAGAAAATCTTGACAATTTTTTTAAGTCTTAAACTTCAAAATATTTTCGTAAGTTCCAAATTGTCAATCTTTTTAGAGGCGTGAGTTAGGGAAAAAATTAGTTAAATATAATAGTTCTTGATCACGATGTTTGTTGAAACTCTATTTTTAAAGTTTCGGAAGCGGTCCAGCTGCCGTTATCAAGAATAATGAAAAATAATAAATTTTCGAATCATCGAAAATTGATTATTTTCGATTAATTAATTAATCGATTATTTTATATAATCGATAATCGATTATGTTTTTTGATAATCGCCCAGCCCTACTCATGATTCGAAAAGGTGGAATTATAAAAGAGTCGCCACCTTAAAAAAATGTATAATAACAAAAATATGGAAGGTATATTATTAAATTTATTTATTTTGCACTACTAATTTTCCTGCGTAGCGAATTTTTCTGATAAAATATACATATATATTTACTAAAAGATAGAAGCGCCTTAACTTAGCCATTTATTAGCCGATGTGATGAAAATGTGTAATATCATTCAAATGTATTATTTTTGATCGGAAGTACCTTTTCAGTCATATTTATTAGTTCAATAAATGAAATATAATACCATATATCTCTATAAAAAGTATGTGTATTGTGTACTTTTGAGTCCGAAAATATTTTTCTATAACAATGGCGGCCACTGACAAACGCTTAACCCCGCTTAACTAATACAATAATTATGTGTCAATAAAAACATTAAACAATGTTTCAAATTTATAAGAAACTCTATAGAACCTTATTATTTAATATACTTGCTTTTAATGGCACTATAAAAGTATTTGTCAAATAATTGCAGTCCGAGATTTTATTCATTTCAGAGGTTGTAAAATTTATTATATTTTTGCTTCTATGATTTGCGTTTCGTTATACTATCTATTACAGGGTTACGTAAAACTTTTGGAATTATGTATATCTGGTAAATTTCAAACTGCAACTCTATTGATTGCTCAGTTTAATTTATCATAGTGAATACACGTAACTAATTATTAAATATAAAATAATTATTGACCCATTAAATTGAGCCATATTAAAATTTTAAACCAATCCCGCTTTAATAATTGTTGTCGTTCTTGGTGGTGTTGTTTCTAGGCAATTTAATTAGTGGTATTGATATATTGATACGGCACATGCATTGGATTTCCTTCAAGTTTTGCTACGTGTGCCAACCTTGTAAATCGGTTTTCGACGACTATCGTATAGGAAGCAACAAGCATCTTTAAGAAACACAGAGATATAAGGATGAAGAAACAGAAATAACAGAATAGTGTCATAGAACTCGAAGCTGCACTTTACAACAGATCAGTTCTTTTGTGCTGCATTTATCTCCTTTTCGAAACATAACCTGCAAATTTTCTTGCTTAGTTGAGATTTTTAGTTTCAGCTTACAGTGTGAAAAATAATATGTTCAAGATAGTGGAGACTGATAAAAAAATAGAAAAGAATTAAGGATTGTACCGGAAAGCTGGGAAAATCTAAAATTTGCAGATATCTTTTTTTTACATTTCTTTTGAAATGCCCACTCCTTTTAAACTTTTTCCAGGGTGATAAATCCATATTATATTATATTCAGGAATGATAGGATATGATATAAATGATACATGCAATAATACTTATTCGAGGTTAAGGATATGTTAATATTATATAATGCGGAAATTTGTTACCATTTAGTTCTTTGGGCGTTTCTTAAGGGTGCAAACGTAAGCGCTTATAAAAATATTTTATTTAGTAGTTATAGCGCACAAACTGTAATGAGTTTGTCCAAAATACTACTAATTTGTTCTCTAAACTATTTATAACGGAGTTATCGACGCCATTACAGGTAAACCATAAAACAATTTTATACGTATTTTATAAAGCATTTGGCTTTGTCGTAATAAAACTGTTTTATTTATCATCTTACAAAGCTTTTATACAGCTTGTACATAACTTTTACAAAACAATTTTTTAATGCAGAATCTAAAGGTGTTATACAGAAGCAATATAATCATTATAAAGCACTTAAAACACTTTTTGATAATGTTTTTAAAGCGGTCTTATAATGCGATATAAAACTGTTAAAACAATTTATTAAGCCAAAACCAAGTTTTATCTTTATAAGGTGAATTGTATAGACAATTATACGATATTATTATCAAAACGTTTAGCTACAAACACAAAAATGTCGCAGTCAAACTCCTTAAGTGATAAAATACTCCTTAATTCGGCATAAGAAAACACTTATAAAATAGTTTAGTTTCATAAGGCCATTATTTTGCTACTTGGGATATGACTGTTAATAGCTGCAGTTTTCATATGAATGTCAGTAATATCGCCAATAACCAGTTCTAGAATTTGTTTATCCGACAAATTAAAATATAAGGCTTCAATTTAAGAAATTTTAACAATTCAGTCGTCCTAAATGTTTCAATGAAATTCTTTTTCGCTGGGTAAACATTTGATAATTCTGACTTGAAAAAAGCCCAAGAATTTTCAAGCGCTATCCATTTCAAGGCATCTCCAATTAGGCCACAAGCAGCCCTTACTAGGCCTTTGTATGCTGACCAATTGAACAATTTTCCCAATTTCTCGATCTCCTCATACCATTTTTCTGTTCCATTGGGTATCATCTACGTATGTATATTGGGGTGACATTCACTGAGACCTAAAAGATCTATTGTGCCCCCTTACTTCTACTTAGTTACTGAGGAAAGTCTCCGAGAATAGTAGCTCCTTTAATCCTATTTCCCGGAGGAATTTTAGGATATCTGCTGGCTGTAACATAGGTAAATGTCCCTCTTTTATCCAGTAATCTCCTAGGTGTTGTGCCCTAGGATTATGAATTGCTGTGCAATTCGCAAGTATGTGGATGAAGGTTTCTTCTTACGTGCCACATAATCTACATTCTTCTTTCTCAACTATTTTGAGCTTTTGCAGGTGCCCATTCAGGCGACAATGTCCCGTTAGGATCCCTGTTAAAGCTCTTAGTACAGTTTTATTTTGACTTATGCATTCATCTGATCTCAACAGGTTGTAGTCGCCCAGAAGAATCTTTGATTGACTACGCCCTACTAGACTTTTCCAATGGTCAGATCTTCTCTTTTTTCGGCTTTGCCTATTTCTTCCAATGTTACATTGGAGCTGATACCGCAAAAGGGTGTTTCAGTCCCCCTCTTTGCTAGTTCATTTGCTATTTCAGTTCCTCCTATTCCACAGTAAGGTGACTATATTGTTCTCGCCTAATTCATTGAGTTTGCCTAGGCATTCCCACACCATTTTGGAACTGATTACACAACAGCTCAGTGCTTTAATGGCTGCTTGACTATCCGACATAATCCTTTGCCTTCTATATCATTTATCAATATTGAACTGGGCACACTTTCTTATGGTGTGAATATCCGCTTGAAAGGTACTTGGGATTTTCCCCAAGCTTTCAGAGTGTTTGGTTCCTGGCCCGTACATTTCTATCCCAGTTCCTTCTATTGAGCCATCTGTGTACTATTGAATGGCATTCTTTCCAAGTCTGGTAATGGTATTTGGATCCCATTCCTTCTTGTTGCTTAATTCCGTAACGAATTTCTTTGAAAAGTTATACTTTTTCATCATATGTCCCAGGTTTTATGATTTTTAAGAAGTAAGGAGGTGGTTTTTTTAACAATTCTCTCTCTACTTAGTCTGTATCTTGTTCTTTCTGCAAAACTTTTCAACACCATATGTAGTGGTGAGAGGTTGAGTAATGCACATACAGGCTAGTCTTTGAATTTTGGAGAGGTTTTCTCTGGTCGTCAATAGGCTAGTTCTACTACTCCACGCAATGGCTCCATAAGTCCATAATTGGTCTCACTATGGCAGTGTACATCCAGCTCAGGATTTTAGGGTTACAAGCCAAATTTCTTCCTGCCAGGTTCCTGCACACCATTAGAGCCATTTTTGCTTTGTATATATCATCATCATATATCTCATGATTAAAATTCGATATACTGATAGGTGTAGCTGGAACATTACTCCTGAATGATTGGGCTTTTATCTCTTTTAGTGTATCAGCTAATAGGTACTCGCAACAATTCTTCCATAATTATTTCTTTGAGGTTCTTTTAGAGGATGAATCCCACTTCTGATGTAAAATAAACGGACTTTTTAGAATAAACACTTTAGTATCCGAATAACTTTTTAATAATTTAACGTGTTACATCAAAGTAAGACTGCGACGATCCATTTCTTTTTGACATCACTATGTATACATCTATCGGTCCGCAATAAAACAAAATGAAACATTATACGTTCATAATATCTAGTTTGAACTTATCTTAACATAAACATGTTTAGTACAGTAACTAACTTGAAACTAAACAGGATATCAAGGCTAGGGAAAGGTAGGAGCAACGAATACAAATGATATCAAATGAAGTTTCACCTAGATTAAAAATTTACCTCGATGTCTTCTTGTTAAAAAATATAAATGTACTATAAAGTCATTTGTTCTTAAAAATCATAAAATACTCACTTACATATCTGAAAGTATAACTCTTCTGCAAATAATTAAGCTTTGCAAAAAAATAAAATTTATATTTAGCTTGAACAGAATGCAACCCCTTCTCTTCAATGTTGACAATATAGCTCCCTATTTAAAACTCGGTGTTGTATTATTTACATCCACGACCCTTATTAACTTAAAGTTTTTTGATCCTTTGAGTATTAAATAAAAATTGAATTTTATATTCAGCTTTGTTGGTTGCGTTTTTATTAACTCCCCATTATTCCATACATAATGACGTCTTCACGTTATTGTTCAGATAATCGATATTTTTCTAAACAGAGCTTTGAAATAAATTCATGGAAAAAATTATGTGATCTTACACGAATCTTATAAAAACCCTGACACGGAAAGTTTTTCTAACGAAGTATAGACGCAGACTTTCATATTTTGTATGCTACATGACGCAAAACATTAAATATGGATCAGTATTTTCTACTTCCAAACCTCTCTTTATCTACTTAAGAGCAAAAATAAAATATTGATGCAGACACAGCAAAAAAGTTAAAAGAGTAAGATCGAACAAGGATAGAGAGTGGATCAAAATATATGTAAATACCGAACGAAATCTGATAGTTACTTAAAGACTAAAGGATAATAGAAAGATGGAAGATAATAAGATGCGCATTTATCTAAGAATTTCCAATTACCATGTGCGTACGATGAAACTTTTGTTGTAACTTCCTTATAGAGTGTATACTCTTCACATCTGTTATCTATGGCGTAGATATCTATGGTGCTTATTTGATGTCAATGTCAATTGTCAGTGCTGTCATTAGTCATTTATTAGTTATTAGTCAAGTGTGTATGGGAAGAATTAATAAACGTTAAAATTACGTTATGTTTCATTTTTAATGAGTGGTTTTAAGTGATCCAAATACTTTTCCCAACGCTTTTATACTTTTGTAACGTAAATAGCCCCAGGTTAGAGCCCTCCACCTCATGGAGTGGAATTCGGCACCAATTAAACTATCTTATACGCTAACACTGGGATGGGGTGTGCAATTGATAATAAATTGGACGCCACCAGCTTTTAATCGAAACGAAAGCAAAAGGTGGAAAGCTGGAAACACCTTGTAAAACTTAACGTTAAGTTACTTTAAAATACTAATTTTAACTAATTATCCCCGAACACGTGTATCCAATTTAATAAATATTAAATAATCAATACAAAAGTTGAAGATATTAAATATTCATTGAATTATCCAGAAATTAATATAAAATGAACATTCCAAAAAACCATACTTGGAGAATTATAAGTTATAATAATCAACACACCAAATTCAAATCTTATACACGCTAATGATAAGACGAAGGAACTTATCTTAAAGGACTGGGTTGTTTGCAGCTCTTAGCGAATGGCGACGATAGCTCCAGAGAAAACAGAAACGGCACAGGAACAGGAACGAAACTTGGCTTGAACTTGCAGACCAAAAAAATGTTCACCACACAATTAGTGAAATTGGAATATTAACTATTGCCTTTATAGCGGTAGTTAGAGGAAAAAAACAATCGACAATTTGAAATGTCGAATATCTATAGACAAAAATGGAAGGGGAATTTGATAAAATTTAATGTTTTATTTTGGAGTGAAAACGGCATTTTTAGAAATTTAGTAGAAATTTGGGAGGAAGTGACTAATGAGTCACATAAATTAGTAAAATAAAATATATTTACAACGAAAAAACGTAACAAGCCGAACAGTATGCTACACTTTTCCGCAAGCATTTCACTTCAGCATGTGCTACTTTTCCGCACGCTTCAGCTTTACCAAACGCTACGTGGAAAAGAGAAAACTCTATCACTCAATTGAATTCAAGACGTCATTAACATTTGAGAATTACTTCCTGATTGGTAAAAATGCTCTAGATCAATTTATAATTCATAAAATTTCCCCGAAAATATTAATTTTAACTTGAAACGATTTGATATTGAAAGTGAAACTTGTATCCAACCATAACGCTCTTTGCACGATTTAGCCCGTGCGGGAAGAAAACGTACGATTTTAATCGTTTAAAAGCAACATTTTCATCTGTGCTGTTGAAAGTATACCATCCATCGTAGATCTTATCATGGATCGTGAACAAATTATTGCTTTGTGGTTACTTTATCGTCGTCGGAAAAGAAAAAGACGCTATCGCCTTTACTGGGTTCATCCAATTAATCAGAGACGTGAGGATGTTGGGATGTTCTACACTCTATTTAAAGACCTGAGAAATGATGACCGAAAGTTTTTTAACTATTTTCGTATGTCAGTTGACTCGTTTGATGAATTGCACGGGAAACTGAAGACAGTTCTTCAGAGTTCACACGACTAAAAATAGTATAATATGAAAGCGTGTATTTGTTCACGTGGGCCTCTGAGCTGGAGAGACGATACGGTTCCCGTGTAGCTCCAGTGGCACTGGACGGCTGCAATACGGCCAAAAACCGTGCCCGTGTTGTAACCGTACAATGTCTGATGCTCCTCATTTGTAGACTAAGAAAAATTGCCCGTACGGCTTTTTCTCGTACGGCTGAAATCGTGTAATGTACAAAGAGCGTTAGGTTACCTAGCATAATCTGAAATAATTATTAGCTGAGTTTTTGTTTGTAACTATTGAAAGAGCGGTTTTAAGAATATGAATATATATTGGTTTATGATTGTTTTGGACAAAAACTATCATCACTTCAGTCGTGTTAAGCTAATTCCAATCAAACATTAAAGCCAAGGACACCATAAATATCGTTCCACAATAAAAATTTCCATACATTTACAAAAAAAAATGCCGAATGGTTGTAAAAATAATAAAACTACAATTTATAAACATTACTCCTTGAAACTGAAAAACTACAAACGAACACGCGAAAATACATTGAAAATAACTACCCTGTCCTGGAAATTTTTTTCCAATAATTGACAATGAAGATCAGTGATGACGATAAGCTCGATTTTCATACGTTTTTTATTTCAACCCGTCTATAATAATATAAATCAAAAGGTTTTTCGTCGATAGTTCATTTTGGAGTTATTTACCTAAAACGTAGAAAAAATCGATCGTCAATAACTACCATCAGTGAAGGATGTTCTATTAATAAACAATTTTCTATTAATAAACCATTTTAGTTTAGGCAACCAAACATGCAGACAAATCAAAATGAAACATCAAGCTGTTATTTCTGTTATTATTAATTATTTAGAGGAAAGGAGTTATAATTGGTATTCAAGGAAGATTCTACTTCAATCCTCTCGAAAATGGCAGAAACTGTAAATGTAATGACGTTAAGTTTATTACCCGAAAAAAAGAAGACTTTTGTAATAAATATTTCACAATATTTCGTTGACTCAGCATCTGGCCTTAAGGATTTACTAATAAAATTTAATAAATTTCTCATTGTATAGTGTAACCAAAGTCAGCGTAACGACAATAAAATAAAGCAATGTTGTCAGATATATTTTCTAGAATTGTTAGGCTCACTATACAAATGTTCTTCTTACTTCAGTAAACTGTTAGTTCGTGATGTTCTTAGAAAGCTAGTTTGGAAATATTTAAAAACAAATACATAATATAAATTTATTAGTATGCAATAAAATAAGTCGCTTAAACTTGCTGGAAAAAGAATAATTAATTAAAAACAACGTTATGTATGTTACTATATTTAAGAAAATTTTGAATAGCTGGCAACATAGCAGCCCTGCAATGAAAAGCTAATACATCCAGTCCAGTATTTGGCATAATATAACGAAGTAACCGGACAGTTTTAACTCGGCCAACTGGGACATAAAAATGTTGAACATCTGGCTTGACCTGGGTTAGAACGTCCAGGGGTGTGCGCGAAGTGTGTTGTAGAGAAATATTATCACTAGTAATACCAATAGAAGTCAAATTATTTCCGGAAATTATTTCGAAGACGACAAAAATTACGTAGTTATGCAATTACTGTGATACACAACCAAAAACAAACAAACGAAAATTTACATTAAATGTTCAAATTGTTCTCCATTGATCGTTAGACAATGACTGAACAGGGCATTACTTTCGTCTCTAGCATTCTGTAGCACAGCGGGTGTTATGTTCTGTATTTCTTGTCCAGTTCGGTCTTGTATTTGACGGATATTTTCAGGTCTCTTTCTGTAGACTTTAGATTTTAAATAACCCCATAAAAAGAAGTCTAATGGGCTCAGATCAGGTGATCTAGCGGGACATTCCACTGGTCCCCTTCTTCCTATCCACCGTTGTGGAAAAGTTCTGTTTAAAAAATCGCGCACAGTTACTGCGAAATGTGGCGGTGCGCCATCCTGTAGAAACCAGATTCTGCGGTCTAAATTAGTGGGTATTTGAATATCAGGAAAAAGCTGGATCAGATCAGGAATTAATGTATTTTGTAGGAAATCCAGATATAATGCTCCTGTTACATTTTCATCAAAAACATATGGACTAATAATTGTATTTCTCACAGTACCAGCCCATACGTTGGTTTTTTGTGGTCTTTGCGTATGGTACTCTTGCATCCAGTGTGGACTTTCATCAGACCAATAACGGGTGTTTTGCCGGTTAACATGACCGGTCAAATAAAACGTTGCCTCGTCCGAAAATAAAACGTTATCAATGAAATTGCTATTTTGGTTCATCATATACTCGCATAAATCAGTTCTTCGGTCAAAGTCATGGATAAGACGTACTTTATAAGGATGGTATTTTACCTTTTTAAAAATGTTTCGGTACTGAAGATACCAAAATCCTTATATAATCCTCGCAGTGTACAGTGTGGATTTTCTACTGCCGACAAAATTATGTCTTGTTGAATATCTTCATTAATTTTTGGTCTACCTTGCTTTGCTGCATCCCTGACATGTCCTAATTTTCTCTATTTTCGCTCTATTCTGCTTACCGTAGATTGTGAAATTGGTTCACGATCTGGGTGCATTTCATGGAATAATCGGCATTCCTCTTGTTGAGTCCAAGTCTTATCGCCAATAATAATCATCATTCATATTTCAATCCTATCACTTTTGGTTAATTGTTAAAAATGATGTATTGCTTGGATAGTTTTCACGTAAACGTACCTTCTCTAAAGCGTTAACAATACAGAATTGTACTGTAATGTTTCTGACAGTTTTTAAAGTCAAATGAAAAAAATGGTAAAAAATACTGTCAAAGAATAAAAATATTTTTATGGTTCAGTGGCTTGGATCACTAATAAAAGCTGTTAGATACATTGTAAAAAATAATGCAAGGTGTTTTTGATAGTTTATTAAAGAAGTTATTTCATTTAATGTGGTTATTCTTTATTTATTATTTTGTAAGTAACTTGAGATTTTTGCATTTTTGCCCTCCCTGTACCAATTGGAATCAGCTCAACAAGGGAAATCCGGAAATTGAAAAAAGGAGGGTTCCATTTAAAAAGAATGGTGATGACGTCATCACACGAAGGTGGTTCACCCTGTATATTAGATTATAATTTGAAAAAATAGTAAATTAAAATCAAAAATCGACCTGCTTCTAATATTATTGTTTATTTGGCTAATAACGAATTTATGCGTTACTTTATGGACGCACTGTATAATACTGTAGTGCTAAATGCTGTATTACTGTGTGGCACATATTTTCAGCAATAGTATCGATATTGAACGCTGCTAAAACTTGTAAGAGATGAGGTTTTTTGTACGATTCTCCAAAATACAGGTCATTATTAACAAATACTCTTAAATTTCCTGTTTACTGCTGTTGTTATTTGGTACTTTATTCAATTGATGCCTATGATATGCATTTTCCTTCACAATTATACCTTTTTCCGGTACATTCGGCAATTAATAATTTTCAAACCAATCTGTCGAACGAGTTCTGCTGTCGTATCTTGGTGATAATCTAATCTTAAATCTTTAATATTCTTTGCTGACAACAATAAAGCGTTTGGAACCCAACCTGTTTCTGATCCAGCATGTAACATTGTTATTATTTGTCCTTTATTTGATGGAGCCTTTGTTTTGCATTTACCCGATGAATCCACAAACCCCATCGTTGGAGTATCATGGGTCGAGGTATATAATTGAAACGATATGACTCCTCTAACGATGCCTCTTATTGATGGTACAATAATTAAATCCGATTTGAGAAAAAACTCTCCACAACCATTTATCGTGAAAAATAATTTTAACTTGAAAAATAAAAATTCGGAAATATATCTTCCGAAGCACAAATAAACGATGGAGTAATTAAATAAATTGAAAATTCAGTCTCAAATATTATTTTACCAGCCAAACATTTCAGTTATAAAATAATCATACTATTGGGCATTATCTTTTCGCTTTTCGACGAAACGAGTACGATACTGTGCTATTGTTATCGGATTAACGACTACCTGCTGTGGTTTTTGGTCTTAAATCAATCATGTTATAAGTCAAAACGAAATATCTTGGAACGAAGTATTCGAATTCATTTTATGGGTAATAAAATGAAAATTTAAAGTGGGAATACTCCTTCATTTTATCAAAAATACTGCAAAAAGAAGTTGTACAACAGTTCAAGGATTAAATGTTTGGGACGTCACTATGTTAAAATGTTCATTTACGAGGTCTGTGTTTTTGTTTAATTGCCGCGCAGTAACTTCGACTGCAGCTTTCGTCAACTGCTGTCTAGTAATGGAATACTGTCAAATTATAAACAAGAAGCTTCATTTAGTTTGTGTTAGACAGATACTGAGACCGGACAATTGTGTGAATTTTAACAAAAATGGAAAATATGAATTTTGATCCAAATATCTTACCATCGTTTTTTCAGGTTTAATACAAAAAATAATCGCTGGCGGCTAAATTTGAATATCGATGAAGTAGCCTGTTTTATGGATTTTTGTCATTGTGACTCCACTATAGTGTGCACCCGTGTCTTGATGGGACAGCACTTTTTTCCTCATTAAATGTGGTCGTTTTTGTTCCAAAACCAATATGGAATTTGTTCAAAAGCTCTAACTAATATTCATCGATAAACGTAGCACCTCTTTTAAAGTGTGTGTGTTGGTAGCAATGGCATCAGCTCTCGCTATTTGCCACATACTATCTGATATGGATATCAAAAAATATTAATATTAGTTGCCTTGACAAATTTTACTATTAAATCAAAAATATTCTTATTTCCTGTACCTAACAGAGATGTGATACAAGTTGGTAGTTGTATATTATATTGAAGTAGATCTCGTAAGAAAAGGTCTGTCGCCTGTTTATTATTTTTACAACCAAAAAACAAATGGTTTGTATCTGCTATCTCATCATTATCACAATAACTGAAATAGAATGATCTCACCACACCAATTTTGTGAAGA
Source organism: Lochmaea crataegi (assembly GCA_947563755.1). NCBI lineage: Eukaryota > Metazoa > Arthropoda > Insecta > Coleoptera > Chrysomelidae > Lochmaea > Lochmaea crataegi. The sequence goes on along the minus strand of OX387429.1, from coordinate 15,200,106 downwards.
TGAGCCGGGAATCGGCCATGGTTCTCTTTTCAAGTAATCGATGTCAATTACACTGGGTACATCCCAAAAGACTGTGGCCATGACCCTGGTGTCCGACATACCGATCTTGTCCTTCTATGGTGCAAGTTCACCCAAGCAAACACATTGTCTCGATTTTTCATTGGTCTCTGATTTGTTGTGATGCTTCCACGTTTCGTCCACAGTATCGAAACTGTGCAAATGCTCATTTCATGTATGGAAAATTCCGATACCCATTGCGCGAATAGCTTTTTCGTGAAATGAGATGTATTCACTCAGTTGAGATATACCTACAGCATCAGCCAACTCACTTATAGTTGACGTAAAACTTATTGTGCGAAGTTAAAGTTGTCGGCTTTTTGTTTGACTCTAATACGAGAAATACCGTCATAGTCCAGTCAATATTAGAATTTAACAAACAATATTAACCTATTTATATTTAAAAACATCTTAAACACAATACCAGACAATTAACACTACCTTCCTATATCTCGTTTTATTAAGAAGAGGTAGAAATATAAATTTCAAATAATTTATTATTTTTTACATCTTTGACTTTACTGTAACTAGTTATCTTTGAAAGTGGTTGATTTTACGATAGCCACACGTGTTGACTCATTAGTTGGTAGTCTGACATCAAGAAAAAGTGTAGTGTCTTTCTGAGGAAATTGTAAGTATACCTACATATTTATTAGCAATAAAATAAAAAAATCGAATGGGATACAAAAAGGCTCAGTTCACGTCTGGTATCCCGTTTAAACTGAACGCCCTTTCAACAATTACGTAACATCAAATATAATATAAAATTATGTTTGGTAAGTAGACATAAATAATATTAATACCTTTCAGAGTTTAGCTCCGTAACTTAACTTAAAGGGGATATACGATTTGATCTCTGCACTATAAGTTTTACGTCAACTATACTGACATTTTCGGATTGAGCACCTCGTATGATTTGTTTTCGTAGTAAACGTTACAGGCAGGCCATACGCGTTTTTTTTTTCGGAATTGAACGATTATAATAATGTTGACCAATATTTACTTTGTGAGTGTGTTTTTTAATATTATTTTTTTTATGATGAATTAAACATAAATTCAAACGCTAATTGGAACATAGTAATGAGTTTCATACATAATTCTAATATACGCAAAATAAGCCTACGCGTATTTAACAAACGTGTTTGCATTCAATTCCATATTTATCATTCCAGTCCTATTTAAATTAAAATTAACATTTTATTTGTTCATTTACAAATTAATAATTCACCCAATAATCACCTTATTTTTATTTCTTTTTTTATACATGTGTACTTTGAGAAGTATCAACATCTGTTTAAATAATAAGTTTTTTTATTTTGCAAAAAATATTTGGTTTGTTCGCGGGTGCAATTCAGAACCAGTTCAGCGCATTCTAAAAAGTGGCGTTCGCGGTTAAGTAGTTCTGGATTTTAAATAATAGTTTGTTGTTCGCGGATCATATCGGATTGGTTCGTTATCGATTCGGAATCAGTCCTAGCGGTTCTCTGAATTTGGTAAGGACTAAAAGTTCGGCTCCTCTCATGCGCAAATGATCGATATGTTAGTTGTTTTTGTTATTTTAGTTGCTTATGGTTGTTTCTTCTTTCGTTTGTTGTGTTGTAAATATCAAAAAAGCTAGTTTTGTTTTCGTTCAGGTTCTGAGAGGTGATCTGTCGTTCTGATTTCGTTCGCGGTATAATCAAATTATTTGATGGTTCGTAACTAGGCATGCGCTCTAGACAATTTGAAGTTAATTCGGAACTGGTTCGGAATCGGTATGGATTGTAACCCCCTTTTGCACAGGTGGAAAGATCATACTCTGGATCATACTTTCGGCCTGGCAATGTCAGAGGTCAGTTGACTATTAGGCTTTACATTTAATACGTCTTAAAGTCAGTATATTTTTATAGTAGAAGCGTGCGAAAAAGTATACTTTTCCGCACGCTTGTAGAAAAGATTTGTACTTAAAATTTCACTTTTTAGTTTTCATAAATTTAGGATCTTCCACTTCCTCAATGCTAGCAAATTCCCACTTATTTATCACTTTTTCCATGGGAAGAAACAATGGATTCTCGTTGTTATAGCAACGTTGAGTGACCCACATTCAAATTTTTCATTAATGAGGAAGTTCCATACACAGATAAACGCATTCCTTTGAAGCCTCTGTTTACTGCGAGTTTGTATTCAATGCCGGGTAAATAAATCAGGATTCATCCAAATGAGGTCGGTTCTATTAACACAACCGATAACAAAGAGTTTAATCTCGCGTTCCAAAACTTTAATGTCAAACAGAATTAGAGATAATATGCAACGATTTTTGAAATAAACCAATTGCTATTGTTTCATTTGATTAAAACTTTTTTTAAATCAATTATTTCCTTTTTTATAATTGTCTTATAACTTGGTTAGTGAATCATCGGATTATTGACAAATCCGCTTTTTATTCAACGTAATTTGTGGCGTAACTGTGAGACAAACTGACAGAGTGAAATTCGCGACCGAGTTAAACTAACCTATAAGTTTGTTTTTATAAAAATTTGAAATAAATTATAATTATAATATAATGAAACTTACTTCTAACCAAACATAACACCAACTACGAGAAAAACGTTTTTTTCCCGGGAAATTTGCTACAACCGAGCACAAAAAGTGACCTACAATACTTTTTTCCGACGACCCTCACAGCGCTCGCCCATCGCACCAATAAGTACAACGATAACGGTTGTCTAGCTCCGCTATTCTATCACTCATATAACCTCAAAATTTGTGTGCCAGTAGCTAAAGCTATTGTTGGTTAATTTTCTGCCCTTGTGACACGATATACTATACCACGAGTTTATTTTTCAATAACTTTTGACCCACCAGCCATAGTAGCGCCACCAATTTTTCTCCTTTCGACAGACACTTTTTATAGTTTGTTCTCCTTATATATAGTCTCCATGATTCAAGTCTTTTCTAGGCAATCGAATATCTCTAAATGAGATAATTAAATTAACAACTTTCCAGACTACAGTCCTCTCAGACAAAAGTGACTAGTTCATTTGTGTATACTGTGCATTGCTTAAATTTCGATTTATTGAAGTGAAAACTTCTTCATCCGCATTGTGTAATTTTTGTTAAAGGGTAAAAATTTACTTTTCTCAAATCTTGAAATATTGTGTTGACCATCCAGCAGCTGAAAAGCGTCTGCACTTTGTAAAATATAGAGTCTATTATTGAACTGAAATAAAGATAATCGCATGGGTTATGCATATTTTGAATTAAAAAGCCTTCACAAAAAAAAGGCGAACGGTCGTCGGACCGCCGACAGAAGCTCGATTTTTATGCACAATAGAATGAACATTTTTGACCATTTTTCGAAAATTTCACCCTTTTTCTAATTTTAACAATTATTGATCATTTTTGACAATTTTTCAAAAATTTTGACCATTTTAGACCATTTTTTCAAATTTTAACAATTATTGACCATTTTTGACAATTTTTGACAGGTTCTGACGATTATTGACAATTTTTGACAATTTTCCAAAAATTTTGGCCATTTTTCAAAAAATTTGACAAATTTTTAACAATTATTGACCATTTTTGATAGTTTTTTTATAATTATTGACTATTTTTTCTAAATTTTGATAATTTTTAACCATTTTTGACAGTTTCTGACAATTATTGACCATTTTTGATAATTTTTCAAAAATTTTGACAATTTTCAACAATTTTTCGAAAATTTTGACCATTTTTGACAATTATTGACCGTTTTTTCAAATTCTTTGACAATTTTTGACCATTTTTTCAAATTTTAACAATTTTTGACCATTTTTACAATTATTGGCCAATTTTGACAGTTTTGACAATTATTGATCAGTTTGACAATTTTTCAAAATTTTTAACAATTTTTAACAATTATTGACAGTTTTTTATAATTATTGAATGTATTTTCTAAATTTTGACAATTTTTAACCATTTTTGACAGTTTCTGACAATTATTGACCATTTTTGACAATTTTTTAAAAATTTTGACAATTTTCAACAAATAATTGACCATTTTTGATAATTTTTCGGAAATTTTGACCATTTTTGACAATTATTGACCCTTTTTTCAAATTTTTTGACAATTTTTGACCATTTTTTCAAATTTTAACAATTTTTGACCATTTTTAAAATTATTGACCAATTTTGACAGTTTTTTATAATTATTGACTATTTTTTCAAAATTTTGACAATTTTTGACCATTTTTTCAAAACTTTACCAATTTTTGACCATTTTTCAGAATTTTAACAATTATTGACCATTTTTGACAGTTTCTGATAACTATTGACGGGTTTTAGACAAGGAGGTGGGAAGTACAAAAAGAAGGAATGGAGGGAATTATACCTATAAGCGGAGTGAGTATGTATGTATCTATTGTGCCCCCTTTCTCCCCCCTTAGTTCCCGAGGAAAGTGTCAGAAACTAGTAGTTCCTTTAGACCTATTTTCTGAAGGAGTTTCAGGATAGCGGCAAGCTTCAGTTTAGGTGAATGTCCCTCTTCTATCCAGTAGGGTCCTATAATTCTGAATTGCTATGCATTTGGCAAAATGGAAGTTTCATTATCCATTCCACAGAATCTACATTCTTCCTGCTCCACTAGTCTGAGCTTTTTGAGGTGCCCGTTCAAGCGTCCTGTCAGGACAACTGTCAAAGCTCTTAGTGCAGTACATGAAGAGAATACTATGACGTGACAACGCATAATAAAAAATATACCTAGAAGAAATTGAATGCATATAAAAGAAATTGAAATTAAAAATAGGGAGTTAGGGAAGAATATGTAATAAAGAGCAAAGTGTTATATTATCAGAATAGGTGTTTTTGACCATTTTTCAAAATTTAACAATTATTGACCATTTTTGACAGTTATTGACCATTTTTCAAAAATTTTGACAATTTTCAACAATTATTGACCATTTGTGACAATTTTTCGAAAATTTTGACCATTTTTGACAGTTATTGGCCGTTTTTACAAATTTTTTTATAATTTTTGACCGTTTTTCCAAATTTGAACAATTTTTGGACATTTTTACAATGATTGACCAATTTTGACAGTTTTGACAATTATTGATCATTTTTGACAATTTTTCAAAAATTTTGACCATTTTTAATAATTCTTGACCATTTTTGACAGTTTTTTATAATTATTATTGAGTATTTTTCCAAAATTTTGACAATTTTTGACCATTTTTCAAAATTTTAACAATAATTGACCATTTTTTCAAAATTTTCACAATTTTTGACCATTTTTCAAAATTTTAACAATCATTGACCATTTTTGACAGTTTCTGATAATTATTGACGGGTTTTAGACAAGGAGGTGGGAAGTACAAAAAGAAGGAATGGAGGGAATTATACCTATAAGCGGAGTGAGTATGTATGTATCTATTGTGCCCCCTTTCACCCCCCCCCTTAGTTCCCGAGGAAAGTGTCAGAAACTAGTAGTTCCTTTAGACCTATTTTCTGAAGGAGTTTCAGGATAGCGGCAAGCTTCAGTTTAGGTGAATGTTCCTCTTCTATCCAGTAGGGTTCTATAATTTTGAATTGCTATGAATTTGGCAAAATGGAAGTTTCATTCTCCATTCCACAGAATCTACATTCTTCCTGCTCCACTAGTCTGAGCTTTTTGAGGTGCCCGTTCAGGCGTCCTGTCAGGACACCTGTCAAAGCTCTTAGTGCAGTACATGAAGAGAATACTATGACGTGACAACGCATAATAAAAAATATACCTATAGGAAATTAAATGCAGATAAAAGAAATTGAAATTAAAAATAGGGAGTAAGGTAAGAATATGTAATAAAGAGCAAAGTGTTAAAATATCAGAATTATCAGAAGATAAGGAAACGTCAAAATATTGTCAAAGATCAATAGTTTTGCGTACAGGGAAAATAATTGGGTAAAAGTCTAGTTTAGTGAACCAACGCGGATTTTGACGAAATATTTTTTTTAAAATTAATTCGAGGTCGCTGAACACGAAAATGAAAAAAGAAATCGGCGCTCTCTTACCAAAAACGAGTTATGAATTTTTGAAGATGAGTTCAGATCAGCACTGCACTGGTTTTATTGTCATATAACAACTGATTTAAATGATGCATTATAAAGTCTACACAATGTTAATTACACTATAATTACTTTTTACGATATTCCTCTCACACACACATTTCAAAAACACTGATATTGATATTCATTTCTTGCAAATTCGTTTTTTAATTCCACAATTATTATATCTTTTGACATTTTCATGTAACATGACTGACATATAAGTTTTGGTCTGTTTCCGCTCAGTCGCACAACTTGTACCTAATAGCAAATCCAGCCATTAGATATTTAGCCACTTGAATTAGTTGCTGAATATTTTCGATTTCATGATCGTGACATAGAAGATATAAACAAGATGAACATCATGAACATACACCTATTTTTCCGATAGCTGGCGCTGTATTTGGCTCAACTTTCGTTTAACTGAAATCGGTTATGGAAAAATTATATGAACAGCCATCTACATACTGTGAGAAAGGCGCGCCGGATCGACGTTTCGCAATTCGCGCGCGCGAATTGCGAAACGTCGATCCGGCGCGCTCGCGATAATCAATCTACTTCATTATTTCAAACGGAAATCCAATCTAATAAATGTATCAAGATGATAAGAAGCGATTGCGATTTCACTTTGATCGGTGTTAGTTGGTCGGGAAGCGATATTAGTAGAATTTTCAAATTTTCTAAAAAGGGGAAACAGCTTCTGATAACCAAAGTCTTATAATATTAGCAGTATGTTAAAAATTTGATTTGGAATTACACCTGCAGCAACTATTTTCGTTGTCAGCAGTGTTTATAGAGGCCGAACAACTGAGGAGGTGATTTTTTTAAAGAATTAATTGATGAGTGCAATTCAGAGAAAAAAAATTGTTCAGCATCCTCAATGATCAAATTGAATGGTTCATTATCCTTCAAATAAATGATAAATATCAACCAAACTTATCTCAAAACTAACCATCTTTCTAAAATCAACATCTCTCAAAATTTAAAAAAAAATGTTTCAGCTGTAATACGGCGCTAGCTATCGGAAAAATAGGTGTATGTTCATGGTGTTCATCTTGTTTATATCTTCTATGTCACGATATGGTCACGATCATGAAAACGAATATACTCAGCAACTAATTCAAGAGGCTAAATATCTTTTATGGCTGAATATGCTATTAGGTACAAGTTGTACGACTAAGAAGAAACAGACCAAAACTTATATGTCAGTCATGTTACATGAAAATGTCAAAATATATAATAATTGAGGAATTAAAAAAAGAATTTACAAGAAATGAATATCAATATCAGTGTTTTTTAAATGTGTGTGTGAGAGGAATATCGTAAAAAGTAATTATCGTGTAATTAACATTGTGTAGACTTTATAATGCATCATTTAAATCAGTTATTATATGACAATAAAACCAGTGCAGTGCTGATCTGAACTCATCTTCAAAAATTCATAACTCGTTTTTGGTAAGAGAGCGCCGATTTCTTTTTTCATTTTCGTGTTCAGCGACCTCGAATTAATTAAAAAAAAAATATTTCATCAAAATCCGCGTTGGTTCACTAGATTTTTTCCAATAATTGTTGTTTTAAAATGGTTTTATACTAAAATGTAGATTATTGGGGTACAAAATGAAATAAAGATAAGGAATAAGTGATCTTGAGTTTTCCCTTTTTTGAGGAATAAGCCACATATAGTTCTCGTCGTTTCACTAATATTATTTGTGCATTGACAGTCTCATAAAATGTATCATCACGATTTACAGCAATAACTCTTACCATAAAAGCATTTTCATAACCAATATTTCATTTTTATCCTTTTCGAATTCACAGTGCTTGCATGACAATATATTACTATCGTTTCCAATGTATTACAATTTGTCGATAAACTTATCCTTATTGGACATGCCTATAATGCAATCGGAGTTCAACAGAAAGATTTAAAAAGGTTTGTGTCTATTTTTTTCACAGTAAATATGTGTAAGTAACTGATACAAGGTGTGATGTAAAACTTGGAAATATCTTGTGAAAGTAATATTATTGATACTTTTAATAGGAAACAAAATTTTTAAATAGTTACCAAAAATGTTTTTTTTTGGTCCCAAACAGCCATTAAGACGAATTTAATTTGTGGAAAAATTCAAATTAATCCAAGCAGGTATGAACGCTCTGCTATTGCTTGTGACGTCAAACCGTATGATCTCAGTACAGAACGGATATTTTTAAAATAGCCTTTATCGCCTTGTCTACCTGTTTCTTTGAATTGGTGGTAAATTGTGACTTATTAGACCTTGAGAAATTATTAATTATTTTTAATAGGCGGAGCTGGGTATTTAAAAAGAAATGGAACAGATTTGCCATGTAGTAGCATGCAAACTGAGCGGTGGGTATATTTTTACCTGTCGTAACGTCTAACCGGAAAATCCGATTCGAATAATTGAAGGAAAAATTTACATTTGAGTAAATAATCAAACTTGATTATGAAACTATTAGTACTGGCAAATTTGTTTCATAAACAGGATAGCGATGGAATCATACTCAACATGATGAACGAAAGGCATAAATAAAGCAGAGACAAAATTTACCATTCTAATACATACTGCTTTTGGTCGAAAAGACCTTATAAGGCCATAAGCGTAACATATACAGAAAAACGAAAGATGTGAATACTACCATAGGATCGGGTATATATAACAAAACTCTCACAAACCAAAGTATATGAACATCGTATAAGTTTTTTCTGTTATAATTGGGACGTTCCACAATTAAAATTCACTCAGTATAAAAGAGATTGGAATGAATTAAGCACTATACAAAATAAATGTACATGATTAGAATCAAATAATGAAATTAAAGCATTCTTAACTTTATCTACATAATCCTTGCGAACAACAAACCATTATTTCGAAAAATATCAGAACAAATTGTCTCTAGTGACATTAAAATCTAATTCGTTTATTTCTTCATCACATTTTTATCGTATCGTAGTATTTGAGAGTAGTAATCATCCAATGACCTTAATTTTTTTAAAGATCCCTTAATCTATGATCTTTTATACTTTATACACGATTTCATTTATACGTGAGTGAAGATTTATGTCTAAAGATTCCAAAGGGTCTAAGTTGACAGGTTTATTATCGACCATCTTCTTTATAGCTCAGTTGTTTCAAAAAGGACGTATTTAGATAAGTGACGTCTTTAGTGATAATAGTAAGCTATTAGCGGTGGTAATAGTATATTATATAACGAGAGTTGTAAGAAGCCTATTACATGCGAGTAAAAAAGTTGCGCGCGAGACGCTTAGCAGCGAGCGGAGTAATTTTACAAGCATGTAATAGGCTTCTTACAGCACAAGTTGTGTAAGATGCGGCTGTTGATGCCACATCAGTTGAAATGAGAACAAATTTCATGCTGTCGTAAAAAATAGGATGCCTTCAATTTAGTGGACTGGAATTCTAAAGGATGACTGGTTCTCTCGCATAAATAATAACTGTATTTCGTAAACTTTAATAAACTTTAACGTCGAAATGCATACAGATGGAACGATGAATATAGACAAACTTTTCAGTATGAAATAGTAATTTACTACCTCAACAAAAGTCAATAAAGTTAGGTTTAGAGGCTAGTAGTGAAAAATAGTAATTATTAGAACGATCTTACTCTTTCCTTTGTGGTTTTCAAAGCACTATTCATTTTAATATAACTTTGCTTCGGGTTGAATCACTATGCAAACTTTAACTTTATAGAAAAATGCACTTATTATGCAGGAAATAAAGGAAATAAATTAATTACTATGACACTTGACCCATTTGATCGGTTTTATACCGGTAAAGGAGTGGTAGGTCTTAGCTGGGAGACCGATTGGGTTGGAAACTCAACATCGACTATTACTAGCTGAGCTAGCCTCATTAAAAACCAGTGAGATAATGCATTTAGGCGGGAAGTGTGCGTTTGGTCACGCCTACTTCAACTGTCGGAGGATAATTATAAATATTGCAAGGCGCCGGTCAGCCGCCAGGAAAAGAAAACAAAACGCGATTTTGAACTAAGGTAGAAGTATTTTGGAGGCAGTGGCGCCGGTAGGATTTTCGAATGAAAATAAGAGCACTAAAACATAACTCTACATGAATGTACAAAGGAACCAAAATATAAATATACAAATTGTTGAACGTGTGGTTTTATCAGTGTAGTATACCTTTTCAACGCTTTTATTTATTTAAAAAAATTCAGGAACAATTTACATTAAACATTTATTTATAATATTTAATTTTAAAATTTTGGCTATTATTTATAACTATACCGTTATCCGTGTTTGGCGGTTGTTCAATAATACGCGGAGAATGGTGGGATGACGTAAACTGTTCGGTGTGTTCTTTTTAGACATTGATATTTTCAGTATATGTAAAGGTCTGTAAATTACTTTCAATTGGATTTATAATTCTTTTGGCTGGTGACGACTTATTATTTATTGGCTAATCGACATATCCTTCGGCTGTTGTTGAATATTTTCATCTACCATGTCGTTTAAGAGCCATTGAATCACCACCGGCTTCAACCAAAAGAGTGACAGAAGTTCGTCTCGCGACATAAACGAACATTCGTGAATAATAACCATCATTATAATATACTATTATTACGTGTCAGTAGCTGTTATGATATATTTACTTAGCTTCCAAATAATACGTAATATGCAATTCACTAGTAAGAGAGTAGAAAAAGTGTATTTAAAAAAATTGGGAGTACCTAAGTATGAGTAAAAAAGATTTAAGGGTTCTAAAGGTAGGGCCAATAGTGAGAGAAAAACGATCTTCATCATTTTAATAATTCTACATTCCATTACGGAAACCATTTTGGATATGCTTGCAGCTAATATTATACCAAATGAAAAAAAGTGTTTAAAAATTTACATATTTCAACCAAGCGTGACTCTTTTTTTGAAAGAATGAAACACCGCCGGAAGTTTTCTACACCAAAGAAAGGAGAAAAGAAAGATACAATTCTTTGTTTTGTCGTATTTCGTTTTATTTCCCATTTTTTGTAATTCATTCTCTTCCTACAAATCGGACTAACCCACTAGGTCATCAGCAAGTGGTTTGCGTTCTCAAACACTCTCTCCGCTCGTGACTGCAATTCATTACGAAGTTCTCGATGGTAAATGTATTCTTGTGTAAGTCGCACTTTGCTTCTTCGTCGTAATTCTTACTGTCAAATCATTATATAGGTCACATTCGAATACATTCAAATTTATTGGAGCTATTAAAATCGAACAATAAAATATTCTGGGGCTATGAATAGTTTAGAGCTCTGCATTGCAACCAGTTCCAAAACGGAAAATCCAATACAATCGTAATAAGATCCGGGAATATTTTGGAGATTGATGCACAATTCACTTATTTCGAAAACAAAGGTTTCTAATATAATAACACCTCAATTTTCTTTGAAAATAAGAAAAGAACTATTGAAATTAGAAGCAAATGAAAATAAAATTAAAAATTTAATTGAAAAAGAAGCGGGAAAAATAGTATTACTTAAAGATATACATTATTTAAATTACGACGGGAAGAAAATAATAATTTGGAAGCATAAATAAGTCGTACAATCACTGGACGAATAAAATAAATAAGTCGTCCGATTAGTGGTCGAATAAAAAAAATTATTCGCCCGATTAGTGGTCGACTATCAACGCCCGTTTTTGATAGTAAACTTTCCAGTATATTATTTGCACTCTTTGTATTTTTACACTCTGATTCTGAATCACTGGATACATTCAAGATACTTTCTATATTTTCGAATGGAAACGTGACAGCATTAATTTTGACACTTAATCAAGTTTTGCCACTACGAAGACAATCAACTGCGACAAGGCTAATGTTACTATTGCTAACCAGTGTGAGAATATTATTCTATCACAAGGGTCGAAAGTTGAATTTTCGGCCCTCAGGATGCCCGTCAGGATCATGAGCAGGACCGAGATTTCAACTTTTGGCCCGTGTAGTGTATTCGAGTTTTTTTTATAGCCTTTTTTAAACTTTGAATGTTTTTGATGCCTACCCAGATATTTGCGGCACGAGCGAAGCGAGTGCTGCTGGTCGTTACGAGTATAAATATGCATGAGAAATTCTTTCCTCCCGCCGTTATAGATGGCGAGCGTGTACTTCTCACAGGAAGTAAATGTTAAACTTTCGTTCCTGGTTCTAGGGACGAAAGTACGTACTTTCGACCGAGGTATGAAGAAAATACATTTGACTTGCATGGGGTCTGAGGTATTGCAGAATATTTCTTCAATCTCAAGAGAGAGAATTCCAGCATTCTGTAATCAAATTTGATTTCAGAATTTTCAAATTCTGTGATGGTCGTGGAGAAAGAAATGTCTGAAATAATCAGAAAACCGGGATACAAACTTTTGACCTGCCAACGAAGGTAATTGATTATTGAAAATTTCTCTCTTTAACAATGGTAACCAAATTTAACTGCTGAAATATTACCCACACTTTTCTCTACATATATTTGCATTGAAGAATATTCTCCTATTTCTCGTTAAATATCCTGTTCCTTGAATCTTATTGGGCACGATGCTCCCCTTGTCATGCAAGTTTGTAAATACTTGACTCATAAAAGTTCATATCTTGTACTTTTTGTATTCATTTATTCTGATTTTTAATGGTCTAAATGTTTCACCTAAATAAAATTTGTCACATTCACAAAATATTTTATAGATGCAAGATAAATTTTCAAAAGTTATGTAAGCTGAAATATTATTGTTATTATAATTATTAAGTATTAACTAAACCAATCTTTTTTAGTTAAAAATGCAATTAGACATCAATCTACTTATTTCTCTTTGTTCGTCCATCGTATTTCTTTAAAAAAAAATTCAATTAATTTTTATTTTGAAAAGGATGTTTCAGTAGACGCGACGGAAACGGAAATAGTTGAAAAAGTATAACATGCAGCTGAAATTACTGCACGAAAAGGAATTCTATTTTTAAACGAAAAATTCAATTAAATTCCTGATGAAATGAATTTATACAAAATAATATTTGAAGCATTGTCTTAATAAAAGCATTTGAAATATGATCTTAATATTTTAAATGTATCTATCAGCAACTACTGTTATCGACAGCTGCTGATGGGCAAGAGGTCTTAATTTTATAACCAGTTGTCAGGAATTGCCATATTTTTATTTGGCGAAAATAGAGCAATTTTCTTCACTCCACCAAATATCGGCTAAAGCCCATTTCTTCCAATCTAGGTATTGCAGCAACACCCCGCCATTGCAAGGTATTGGCCAAAAAGCTTAAAACTCAAATGTAAATCAATTAAGAATATTTTATTTATTCGTTAAATTATATTTACAAAATGATAAATTGTTGTGTAGTATGCAAAAAAATTTATAAGAGAATATTCCGAAAGAAGCTAGACTATTTAAGCCATGATATAATGATGAAAAAAATGTCTTCGAGCAGGGGCAAATTCTGTATCCAATCTGATCGATGGCAACTGAAATGTATTCTAATATTACTTGAAAATTTTAATATGATTATTCAGTCAATTCCAACCCTTCCTCACACAGAACGGCACTGTTGTTGGAGGCTATCCTTGTTTTGGAATGAAATAATCGATTTAGATGTTGGTTACAAACAAAGTGTATTGTCAGTATAGCGGGTTATTCATATAGTCCGTTTAATGATTGAATTATTATATGATGTTGGTAAGCTACATAGTTTCTATCTCAATAGTAGAAATATTTAAATAAATCAAACACTTGTTATGCCATATGTCATATATCATCCTCCATTTGGACTGAACAAAATAATTACTTTCTTTTCCCCAGAATTACACGCGCAAGTTCCAATTAAAAACGTACTGGAACGATTTTATATAAGAATTGTACGAATTTTTAGAGCGGTTAGTATCCAATATTCTCTTTGCCGATGTCTTCCGGATGGCTACGAAGCGATAAGCGAATTTGAAAAAAAGTACCAAAAATTAAATGCAAGAGAATAGAAGCTATTCTCTTTCCTTCCCTTTTTTTTCATTCTCTTGGTAAAAATAAATTACGGAGTGCTACTCCAGTTACTATAATTTCGTTTCTCCCTAGAAATTATTAGAGATAATTGGAGCTGCAAACAGGATTACATTATTTGATTTGTGATTCTATCGAATATTATAGGTAATTGGATTATGAGAAAAAAACCTCTCAACGGAATAAATACAAGGTAACCCGAATTTAAGTTGGCGACATTGGTGAATCTTGATATTTTTAATATACTTCGGAATCGAGTAGATGAGGTCAAAATAATGTTAGAAGTTCAAATATTTTTTGTTTCTGAGTTATAGGTCTTTTGAGTTTTGAACTTATGTTTATACATAATTTCTAAAGTATATATTGGAACATTATGAAATTTTATTGATAGACTAGGTACACCCATGTGCTGTGTTTGACGGTACCTACATTGCTTACAGAAATTCAAGAGCGGATTGTGTCCACAACATTAATTCCAAAAAAAGTGTCAATATAAAAATTCAAAGCACTAAATGCTACTGACAAAATTATACAATAAATCTGGGGTGGGCACACATGAGGCCAAAGAGAGCCGCAATCAGGATTTTTATATTTTATCAAGAACCACACGTAGATACACATTCAAATATTTTTATTTAATGTAATTAGATATTTTCCATAACACAACAACAACATACACAAGAATACAAAAAACATAATTATTAAAAAAAATAATTATTTCAAAATTTTAGTAATAAACTTTAACTACAATAAAATTCAAATATAATAAGAACCCATTTCTTAATATGAATAAAGTATAATAGCATCTAACGACAATATTTGGTAAATTTTTTAAAATTCGAATTTAAATTAGTTAAAGCTGTCCGCAGTAATTCCGTAAGATGTTGATTGGTCATCTGTGTTAGGTTAGGTTAATGTTTCGACTTCACGAACTTCATGGTGGAGTATAAAAATTCACAGCAATATATGTTGTACCGAAAATAGTTTGGATATTTTTATTCAGGCACGGGTTTCCAGAATTCAATCATAAAAGAATCTTTGTACAACAATTGCTATGCCAGATTCTCTTTAATCTCTAATAACTCCACTTTTTCAGTAAGTATTATTTCAGGAATTGGAAATCCATCTTCAATATTGTCACAAATGAATGAATTCACAAAATAACCACAACAAACAGTTCAAGGGAAAAATTAAAAAAAATTTAGAGGGAGCTGCACTTGACTCAACGAAGAGGTTCTCGGAGTCGCATTTATCCACATATACCATAAATGTCGAGAATACCATACAATGCAATGCTATATTTCACCATCGCAGCGTTGTAGTATAAGATTGTTTTCATTTATATATCAAATTCATATTTATGATGTGTTTAATATCTTTATATTAGATCGCGTGTTTGGCATTTGAATGCATCTCGCTCTGAGCCATTTTACAAAAACTTTTATTCCTCACACGTGGACTCTGAGTATGGAACCTTTGTCACTTCGGACGCGACATTTTCAACATGATACGTGTCAGTTTTATTAATGGTGCCGATTGCGAACACTTGAACCAGTAAAGATCGTTAAAATACGTTTCACGCTTTATCGAAAAGTTGATTTTCACTGGAGTAGTTAAAAATGGTTTGTAGTTAGAAGATATTCAGGAAAAAAGGCAAATTGAATTATTTTCATGGAATTAGTGATTTACTTTTCGGGTAATTATATAGGTTGTGTCACGACAGGCTTAAAATATCTAAATATGTAAGAAAATTTCTTGACATCGATAACAAATTATGACGGGCTTAAAAATACGCTCAGTACTGTTCCGACTTCGCAGTAACTGAATTATTTCAAAAATAACACTATTTGAAACGTATTACGCAAGAGCTCAGTGCTTTAATGACACAATGATAACCCTTTAACTTCTTTATATTGAACTGGACACACTTTTCCTATTGCGTAAATTTTCGCTTAAAAGATACTTGGGGTTGAACTTCCTTGTGAAGCGATAATGAACAGAAAGTGAAAGATAAAAATCACTGTTTACCCGTAATTTTTAACCATTCATTTGTCCGTAATAAAAATGGAATTTCCTTCTGCAGAAAAACATTAAAATCCCATTATTCCTGATGCTGGAGGTTTATCTTCTTCATTTCTGGAGAATTTGGATAATTGCGTCCTAGAAAGTTGCATTTGATGGTTATATCTTCCTGTTCACATCCTTTATGAATCTGGAAAGTAATTTTTCAGCAGCTTCTTTGTTGGGGTATTTTTATAGTTCCCTGGCAAGCCTACAATCCTTTGTCATCCCATTATTATAAATGCATTGCGTGAATGTAGTAGTAGATCCTGATAAATCAAGAATTTGCTTTCAACCTAACTTCTATAGTTTGTGAAGTTACTGATAAAATACAGAATGTCTGGAATGACTAGAAAAATATCGTTAAAACACTGAAATCTTCCCATTGGTATCAGAAGTATGAAACACTGTAAATTTATTAGGAAAAAGGAAGAATTTTTTTCTGTTACGTAGATATATATTTCTATTTTGCTTAATTGAAACAATTTGGCTCCCGACGAGGATGCTTTTTTACAGAATGAGTATAAATTAACACAATTTATCTTAACGACCTTGGTTAAATAATATAATTTTACTTTCAGAACCTTTTGAATTAAATATAGGAGCTAGACAACGAGATGGACTTTCCCAATTATTTTATAACTACGTCTTGGAAAAAGTAATCCAGGAATGGCGGAAACAGAAGATTGAACATAATGTTGATTAACCCATCAACCTAGGCAGAACGCATTTCAAAGTTCATTGCCGATAACCTTGCAATATTAACTGACATAGCTCAAAACAAGTTGAGGTAATAGGATGTCAAGATTTTCCTTCTTCTCCAAGATCCCGAGGACCTCATTTCAGTAGGTTAATTCTTCCTGGCAATTCTCCATTCACCGAAGGCCGATAAGAATTCATTGGACAAAATCCGTCACGAGATATTCTCAAAATTACTCATAAAGCCAACTTTCAATCCAGCTTCTCTACCTCCAACAAATGCTGCCGCCGCCCAATAACTTCTAAGGTCTACCTCCAAATCCATGGCTGGAATGATAAACCAAAGGATCCTCTCAGCTGGGTTTGGAGGAGGAAAGACCTTGACCTGCTCATCCCTACCATAAACACCAAGGATACAGCACCAAATCTATTCTGTGGATGTACAGGAAAGAGCAGCTGATTGAAAGTAGGCACGAAAAGTTTGCCTCAACTGCCACGTCCAGTCATGCCCGAATTCAGAACCGTTTGAGGATAAGGGTGTGAACCACATGGCGATCGCCGTAGCAGCAGAAATAGGTGAGGATAATCCCTTTGAATATGACACCGATAAAGAAGCCCTCGATATGCTACTGAAACTTGAAAAATAAAGGGCCATCGACAAGAAAATGCGTACATGAATGTTGCCTAGTTTGGTGGTGTATAGTTATTAATTTCTATTCATATTTTAATTAACCCATTGCACCTAAATTATTAATAATTAAGATAAATTACCTAATTAATATAAATTATACTTATTTATTGAAAATGTAATGGTAATATACAACGTGGCTAAAATTAAAAATGTTTTCCAATCGTGCTACTTCCTCTTTAAAACCCTCGGAAACCCCGATTTTAAATTGATTTCACATTTTAGACTTTAAAAATAACTGAATTTGAATATTGAGGTTTTTATACAACGTAATTTTTTATGTATAACTTTTTTCCGGGTCTCTTCGATACGAGAATCTGTTTCAAAGATGTGGTGTTGGAAAGTCGCAAAACGTAAGTTTGCACTGAAATGAGAAATTTTCCCGGTTTCTAACTTTCGATTTCGAATATACCTCTTGACCCAATTTGATGTTTAGGATGTTCATTTCACGCAGAATTTAACCCTCTTTAATATTGAATGGGATGATATTTTCCGTACCATGCATCGATTTCAAGCTACAAGAAAAAAACTGAAAAAAAGTGCGAAACATTTTTTGCCTCTTAAAAGCTTTGTTCACCTCCTGGGATGGTGCAACTCTACACGCGATTAGGACCAAACTAAGATATTAAAATGATTTCCAGGCTGTTAAAAATTAATTCCTGAATAAATTCAAATTTGATATTGTCCACTATAGAGAATTTCTAAAATATTTTCTCTTCGTAGAAATTTTTTTTTTACAACAGAGAACGAAATTAGGGCTCCACCATGAGCTGCATTACCTGCCAAAGTAATGAAACAAACTTTAACTCTTGACGTTGGGCGTTAATGAATCAAAAAATGAAAATTGTATAGCAAAGGTTCTTGCCTAGCTGATATTAAAATTTGGAGATAACAAAGCTAGTTCGCAAGGCTTCGTTACCCATGGAAGTTAGATAGAAAAATATTACAGATAAGATAAGAAGGGCACCACTAAAATTAGAAAAAAAATCAAATTGTGAATCAGCTAACATTTAACTATTGTCATCTGCCTAGGGATTTTAAGAAAAATACAGGTAATTTTGGTTTATGTGTGATAAATAAAACTTGCAAGATAAAATAGTTACCTGTGTATTTAGAGCGTAAAGTAACAGATTGCCGCTTGAGAAAGAATGTTGCCGCGCGGCGATCTTTCGAAAGCGGCAATTTTACTTTACGCTCGAAAAATACACATACTTTTTTCTACAGTCGCCCTATTGATAATTGAAACAGTTTTTTATATTATCTTAGGTTATAATAGGAATACTAGAAGAATCGATATTTTCGCTATTCATCATGATTAACATTGACAAGATCTACTGACTAGGGATGTTAAAAAATAATCGATTTTTATATAAATCGATGATTATTTTCTTAGAATCGATTTTTAGTTATCGATTTTTATAGTAATATTAATCGATTTTTAGTAAATTGATTTTATAAATTACGTGTTTAAATCGATTTTCGGAAACGGCAACGGAAACTTTTGACGACAATTGACCATTTTTGACAATTATTGACCATTTTGGCTGTTTTTCAAAATTAGTGACCATTTTTCCAAATTTTTTATAATTGTTGACCATTTTTCAAAATGATGAAAATTTTTAACCATTTTTCACAGTTTTTGACAATAATTGTCCAATTTTAACAGTTTTTAACAATAATTGACAATTTTTAACCATTTTTGATAGTTTTTGACCATTTTTGAAAATTTTTGACCATTTTTGCAAATTTTTCAAAATTTTAGACCATTTTTCAAAATTATTGACCATTTTTGATAATTATTGACAATTATGGACCATTTTTCCAAATTTTTGACCATTTTTGACCATATTTCAAATTTTTTTACAATTTATCAAAAACTTTAACAATTTTTGACAATTATCAACTATTTTCCAAAATTTTGACAATTTTTACCAATAATTGTCCAATTTTGACAGTTTTTGACAAGTTTTGACCATTTTTGACATATTTTGACCATTTTTGATAGTTTTTGACAATTATTGGGCATTTTTGATAGTTTTTCAAAAATTTTGACAACTTTTCAACAATTTTAACAATTTTTGACCATTTTTCAAAATTATTGACCATTTTCGATAATTATCGACCATTTTTCAAAATTTTAATATTTTTGACAATTATTGACCAATTTTTGACCATTTTTCGAAAAAATTTCAAAATTCTTGACAATTATCGTCCATTTTTGAAAATTTTAACAATTTTTGAAAATTATTGACCATTTTTGACCATATTTCAAAATTTTTGACAATTTTCATATAATTTTATTTGATTTTTAATATGATAAATTGTTAAATATTCACCAATTGAGTTAATTCGGAGGGCGTGGTTTGATTAAATAAGCGAGCGCATAAGATTCCTTTTTTGCGCTAGAGCGTAAAGTAACAATCCTCGGCATTTGTCGACTTTACGACTTTTTTCTGCATTGTTCAAAAAAATTGTGAGTATTTTTGAAGGTGAATGAATATTCTGTTGACTTTTTATGTTCTACGACAGTTCAAACAATTTGGAGAGTCCTTAAAAAGGTTGTATTGTATATCTGCGACTTGGACGTTCAATTTAAAAGAAGATTATCACAATTATACGAACAAAGATAAAGCGCGTACCTACTGTTATAATGAAAAATTCATGTGACCTGATTACTACCAGAATGCTTATAATGACTTTTCGTTTTAGATCCTTCATATACAACGTAAAATTTCACAACGTTTATACATATTTAACAAGTATACACGCTAAATTCTCTTTAGAAACGTATTAGATTGCCATAAAGGTGAAGTTTTCGCATAAGGAATGAATAATTACCAGGAAAATGATAGACACCAATTTTAATTAACAAAGGAAACTAGTGATTTTTGAAATCATTATCACATATTTTAGAAGCCTTACATTTTTAGTCGCAAAAGAATTTTTTCTACAGTCGTGCGTAAAATGACTAATTACTATATTCAAATGAAATCGTAAAGTCGACATATGCCGAGGATTGTTACTTTACGCTCTAGCGCAAAAAAGGAATCTTTTTCGCTCGCTTATTTAATCAAACCACGCCCTCCGAATTAATTTAATTGGTGAATATTTATGGAACCACCCTTCTGACTTCTGTCAAATTCAATTGTCCAAAACTGTTATACATGGACAATTTGTCAAAAACTGTCAAAAATGGTCAATAATTGTTAAAAATTGTCAAAAATTGTCAAAAATGGTCGATAATTGTCAAAAACATTTTAAAAAATTTTAAAAATGGTCAATTGTCAAAAATTTTAAATTTTTTTTGAAAAATGGTCAAAAATTGTCAATAATTGTCAAATGTCAAATGAAATCGTAAAGTCGACAAATGCCGAGGATTGTTATTTTACGCTCTAGCGCAAAAAAGGAATCTTTTCCGCTCGCTTATTTAATCAAACCACGCCCTCCGAATTAATTTAATTGGTGAATATTTATGGAACCGCCCTTCTGACTTCTGTCAAATTCAATTGTCCAAAACTGTTATAAATGGACAATTTGTCAAAAACTGTCAAAAATGGTCAATAATTGTAAAAAATTGTCAAAAATTGTCAAAAATTGTTAAATTTTTGAAAAATGGTCGATAATTGACAAAAATTTTTCAAAAAATTTGTAAAATGGTCAAAAATGGTTAATAATTGTCAAAAATTGTCAATAATTGTTAAATTTTTGAAAAATAATCGATAATTGACAAAAACTTTTAAAAAATTTTGAAAAATGGTCAATTGTCAAAAATTTTAATTTTTTTTTGGAAAATGCTCAAAAATTGTCAAACATGGTCAATAATTGTCAAAAACTATCAAAAATTGACAATTATTGTCAAAATTGGTCAATAACTGTCAAAAATTGTTAAAATTTTGAAAAATGGTGGATAATTGTCAAAAACTAACAATAATGGTCAATAATTTTGAAAAATGGTCAAAAATGGCCAATAATTGTCAAAAACTAGCAAAAATGGTCAAATATTGTCAAAAACTTTCAAAAAAACCAAATTTATGTAGAAATCGATTTTTTTTCAACATCCCTAGTCAGTAGATCTTTAAGGTTAATCATGATGAATAGTGAAAATGACGATTATTCTAGCACTCCTATTATAACCTAAGATAATATAAAAAAACTGTTTTAATTATTAAAAGGGCGACTGTAGAAAAAATTGTGTGTTTTTCGAGCCTAAAGTAAAATTGCCGCTTTCGCGCTTCGTGTCGCGCGGCAATATTCTTTCTCAAGCGGCAATCTGTTACTTTACGCTCTAAATACACAAATAACTATTTCCTACAATCGCGCGTAAAATGACTAATTACTATATTCAAACGAAATCGTAAAGTCGAGGAATTGGTACTTTACGCTCTAGAGCAAAAAATTGAATCTTTTTCGCTCGCTTATTTCATAAAATTTGGTAGGATTAGCCATGACGACCAAAAACAATAAACTTCTATGTTGGGTTCATCGTTTCCATCTACATCGATTGTTTAACCGAATTTTCGATCTTCAGTAATGGAAGAAATTTCTTCTGAATAAAAAATTGCAATAAATAATTGTAACAATTGTATCTTCACATTTAACATTAATAAATAATATGACAACTAAAATGTCAGAGTACTATCTTAAATCATAATCCACTCCTATTATAACATGAGATAATATAAATATGTTTTTCTACTCCTGTTTTATAATATACTTATTAAAAGACTAAAATCTGTATCATAATGATATTCATTATGATACAAATTTTCATTATGATACAGATTTTTAAGCCAATAGGAATGCGACATTCGCACAATATTTAATATAGCCATGGATACCTGGTTGACATTTCTGAAATTAATTATATTAGGTGACACTTAATTTGACAGCTGTCAAATAATTTTGATTTTCAAAAGTAACTATATATGATAATTATTAATTAAATAATTCTTATTAATCGGAGTAGAAAAAATATTGTATGCAACTTTCATGTAATGGCCATTAATACACTCGCATATTATATACGAAACTCGCCTACGGCTCGTTTCGTATCCTACAACATGCTCGTGTCTTAATGGCTATCATTACATGATTGTTGCATAAAATACTATTTAATTATTAAAAGTGCGACTGTGGAAAAAATTATGTTTTTCGAGCGTAAAATAAAATTGGCGCTTTCAAAAGATGGCAACATTCTTTCTCAAGCGGCAATCCGTTACTTTACGCTCTAAATACACAAATAACTATTTTTATTGATTTTTTTATTATTGATCACCTTGGGCGACCCTGGGAAGCTGGCGCCGAAGAAATATTTGGCGATGACCAGGAAAACCTTCGCTTAACAGTAGGATTTCTGACTGGCCTCTGTCAACTAAGGAAACACCTCCATACTATGGGGCTAGTGGACACACCTCTATGCAGAATGTGTGAGCAAGAAGATGAAACTGTCAGGCATGTCTTATGAGAGTGCCCGGAGTTATCGTCAATAAGAGAGAGTGTTTTCGGTGAGTCTTGGCCTACACCTGCCGATATAAAGGAGATGTCTTCTAGTGACCTGTCCACCTTCCTGAAAAGGACAGGATGGACGATGTCCTAGGAGGACAACGCCTCGGGAGGATGTACAATGGGTCACAGGTGGCCTAAGTGCTGTGGGCCAAAACTCACCCTCCCCACTCTACAGATACAGAAAGTGGACTATTTTCAGTTAACAGGTCACATAAGAATGGAAAGTTTTAATTACTAAAACGGCAGTCGAAGCTGTATGCAGCTAATGTTTGTCGAGTTAAAAGTTTTAGTCTAAGTTTTTTAGCTGGGGATTTTTGCCATATTGTTTTCTTGCTCTCTGCCACCCATTTTTGAACCTGCAACCTCTGTGACCCTTGGACCGTCCACAAAATGGTTCAGGTCCAGCCGGGTGCGTTCGTGAGTCTGATCTATTAAGTTTATGAGCTATTTATCTACCCTTGATTCCCTAATAACCAGGCACCCAGTGAAGGGAAGTTTTGTTGCCACTTCCAGTATCTGCATTCACATGTGGATAAAGACTCAAAGCTTTGTGTGGTGGATTTGAGTATTTTTATCGCAGTTTAGTAGTCAAACGTTATATATTGAATTGTTTGGCACTTAAAATTCCCTCGTAGTCATCTACAGGCATATAATTTCATCTTTGTGGGATAAGTTCCTAAGGCTATAGATGCCCCGTATTTTCGGCCAAGTATGCCTATACCTGTACACTGTTTAGTTTTTGATTGATCTGTATACTATTTGGAGAATTCATTATATGACTTTTCGTCGTGCTGCGGTCCTGAATGACAACCTCAAACAGTGTCGCATAGTCAAAAGTCTTTGGAATTATATCCATAGGTTTTTCGAACAGACCTGGCTGTAAAAAGTCCAGTATCTCTGGGTAAACTGTCTTGTTTTCCTGTTTGAATTTTCTCGCTTGGGTAAGTTTGAAGGCGGCTTGTAGGTACTCCCTCTTCACCCTTCAGTATAGAGGTTTCAGGTCCAAAAGTACTTCTACATTTTGCTTTGTGGCGTTATTTCATTGCTTTTTTATGCATATGTGACAATTGATCTTATTCTGGATCATGTTTGGTCTTAGCCGCCAGGTCCTTCCAAAGAGTTTCCGACAAGCTCAAAAGACTCACGTTGTTTCGGAAAAAGTTTTATCTACATGAGTTTAGCATCCAGAGTTACCTTCAGTTGTGGAACTTGAAGGTTTATTTTCCTACGCTTAGTAAATGAAACTATGAAGGTTTTTGCCACTGACTTAACATTGGAATTATGGGTTATTGAAATCTTCTTTAGAACCAATTATTCCCAGAGCAAGGTTTTTAAAAAGAGTATAAATTAAATGTGAAGATTTCAACTATAATACAAAATTTATTAAATAGTAAGAAATAAGTTGCTTCTTTAGAGCTTTTGGGTTTGACATAGATAATTTCGAATGGTTTATTAGCAGATGTCTAACTTACTAATAATTAACAAACTTTATGTTGAATATAATTAACATTTTACAATATTAATTTGTCATTTTTTATTGGGGAAGCTTTGGAAATAAAACAAATTTGTGGTTTAAATCACGTTTAATTCGATCTGTTAGTCCACAAAAGTAATTTGAAATCATTAAACACAATTGCCTGTATCTCTAAATCAAATTGTACAAAATAGTTGTTATTTATTTGCGTGGTTGAGGCTGAAAATATCGTTTCCAATCTCTACCCCAATTTTTAAATTTTCGAGTAGTAGGTAATCAACCACCTCTTTTGCTAGGCAATTTACATATTCATTAGGTTTTGTTTCGACATGAGCTATAATTAAATTGATTTCAGTCACAACGGAAAAAAATGTTCTGGCAGTTAGTTTTGATATTATAGAGATTTTGGGTCAGATAGAAGTATAGTGAATCAAACAAAAACAACCAAAGTATATTGACATCCAATGCTTCTGATATCCCTTTTATGGCGCAATTTACTTTGAGTGATTGTATGGCACATATACAGGGTGATTGATTATTGTGATAAAGCTCAGTAAGTCTGTTATTATAAAAGATACAAAAAAAACTTATCCATAAAAATTGTAGGCAGTTTAAGCTACATATTTCAAAATTAGTTAGAATGTTACTGGATGTTCCATAATTCGGTGGTATCTTTTATGAAAATTTTTTGCTCCAGTAGAAATCAGTTAATTTGAGGTCATTTGATTTAATACAACCAATCAGAACATTATACTGAAAATTTTTTGCTTTAGTAGATATCCAATGAAATCAGTTAATTTGAGGTCATTTGATTGAACACAACCAATCAAAACAACATTATACTGAAAACAGACCATGGGCTGTTTCCACTCTATTAGGTACGTTGCCATGGATACATTTTGATTTATTTCGATTTTGACGTTTCAAATATTTAATATTTCAAAATGTCACGATTTGGTCATAATACTGACGAGAACATTAATGAAATTATAAAAGCAAATATACTATGTATTTTTTTCTATGATTAGCAAAAAATTTACTATTCGAATAACCCTCGAACATAAATGCTCAAAAAGTTTTTAACAACTTTCTCAAGGTTGTTGCTTATAGGCAAGCAAGAAGCTTTCGAAATTTTTTATAAAAATTTTTCGAATTATCAATGTCCTTGGGTTATTACTAATGATAACAAACCTACTGAGCAATGATCCTTTATATGTGAAGCACAATCACTCAAATTAAATAGCGTAAGGAAAGTGAAAGTTTCTAAATCTCTATATCTAGTTACACAAAACTCAAAGTTGTAATTTAATTAAATCTCCCAAAACTAACCAACAACTACTTTATAAATATGAAACCAAAAGCTGGGATAGGAGTGTACGGGCCAGGAACCAAAAACTCTGAAAGCTGGGAAAAACCCCAAGTATCTTTCAAGCGGAAATTCACGCCATAAGAAAGTGTGCCCAGTTCAATATTGATAAAGGATACAGAAGGCAAAGTATTATCATAATGTCTGAGCTGTTGTGTTATCAGTTCCAAAATGGTGTGGGAATGCCTAGGCAAACTAAATGAATTAGGCGAGAGCAATAAAGTCACCTTACTGTGGATTCCAGGACACACTGGGATAGAAGGAAATGAAATAGCAGATGAACTAGCAAAGAGGGGGACTGGAACACCCTTTTGGGGGCCGGAACCCTTTTGCGGTATCAGCTCCAATGTAATATTGGGAGAAATAGGCAAAGCCGAAGAAAAGAGAAGATCTGACCATCGGAAAGATCTAGTAGGACTTAGACAATCGAAGATTATTCTGGGTGATTACAGCCTGTTGAGATCAAATGAATGCATAAGTCAAAGTAAAACTGCACTAAGAGTTTCAACAGGCATCCTTACGGGACATTGTCGCCTGAATGGGCACCTGAAAAAGCTCAAAATAGTGGAGGAAGACGAATGTAGATTCTGTGGCATAGAAGAAGAAACCTCCATCCACATACTTGCGAACTGCACAGCAATTCAGAATCCTAGGGTACAAGACCTTGGAGATTACTGGATAGAAGAGGGACATTTTCCTAAGTTAAAGCCTGCAGATATCCTAAAATTCCTCTGGAAAATAGGACTAAAGGAGCTACTAGTCTCTGAGACTTTCCTCAGGAACTAAGTAGAAGTAAGGGAGCACAATAGATCTTTTAGGTCTCAGTGAATGTCACCCCAGTTTACATACATACAAAGGCTGGGTATAATTTTTATTAATAACTTTTTTTGCTATCTTTCATGATAACAGACCTACTGAGCTACTACCCTGTATGCAGAGTGCGTCGAAGATGTCTGAAAAGCGAAAACCGGTGTGAAAATAACAGCCAATTTAAACTGCAAAAATGTTGAGAACTGCTCAATTCTCGGTTTCAGTGGCGTGGAGAATATATAATGAATGGAATTTATATTTCGCAGAACCACCTCGATATTCAATGAGTATGTTGGTCAAGTTAGGTTAGATTGGCGAATTGAGCAGTTCTCAACATTTTTGCAGCTAACATTGGCTGCTATCTTCACACCGGTAAAGCGAAAATTGTTAAGGTAGGGATTTTGAGAATGAACTATGCAATGGAATTATTGCAATTTTTTTTGTCTACTTAGATTGTACCAGAATTTGTTCATATTTTGTGTAATGAAAGTATAGTTTAGAATATAAATATTAATTATTTGCACCCCATTTTCATCTCTTTTTCAGATACAATTTTTTTAATTTTTAACTACACTTTTCCACCATGTACTTAAATAGTTTTTTACTAACTAGAGCGGAAAAGACACTTTTCGCATGTGTTAGAAATAAAATTTTGTCTACGAGCGGACGGAAAATTAGAAAAATATCATTTAATTAGACATAGAATGACCAGATTCAAATTAACAAGTTTATTAGTTACCTTTCGATTATTGATGTAATCATTAATAGTTATTACCGCAGTATTCAACAAAATTTCTTTTAAATAATATAAAATGCAATAGTTAATAGCTTGCGTGCGGTAAAGTAGAACTTTCTGAACTAAAATGCGTGCGGAAAAGTATACTTCCGTACGCTGGTAGAAAAATTTAATATTATCAGTGACCATCATGCACAAAAATTTGAAAAGTAATACATGGAAAAGGAACCTACTAGAACAAGTCATAGATGAGTTTATCATCGACATAGAATATGATTCTAGTGAGGATGGTGACTCTGATTTTTCTGAAGACAGTCATGCTGAAGATGGTAGTTTAACCAGAATTTTAAATTTTGATGACATCGAAGGAACTTAATTAGCTTAGTGAATAATCTTTTTTTTTATTTTTTGGGGTTTTTAATTTTCATTTTATTCAGTAATTTATTGTTAGCGTTAATATCTTATTTAAAAACACCCTATTGTTAAGTGATTATTTATGAACCAACAATTCAGGTAATATACAAATAATTATAACGAAGAAATAAATATTATTATGAATATTTCTCAGAAGCCAGCATGTACCTACGACTATGTTGAGGCAAAGAGCAAGGGTCGTACGAGAGTAGTCCGCTCAATATATCTATCTTTATTCAAGCAGTGTCTGTTACTTTTTGTTCGAATATATCTGAAGTGCCAACTTACATTGGGCCAGTTATATCAGTCTAGTTCAATATCTCTTACACTAAAACCAACTTGCAAATACACGGTTATTTGAGCCCCTTGAAACAATTGGCATTATTAAAACAATAAAATGATCCTCAAATTGTCAGTCATATTTTGAAATTGTCATATTATTCGATAGTTTATTACTTGTAAAAGGTCGTAGGTGATACAATTGGTAGAATGGCTGCTCAATTTATACCTCTCATTATACCTTGGCTGGAACAAATTCTCCTATTATGTACGAAATGGCTTATTAATTAGATTATAGCTATATAAGGATTTTGCTAGGTACTTTATAAGCTCCAACTTCTTAAGTTTCCAAACCCCAAGTACCAGCACCATTTTCATTACTTCCCTATTCTACTTCTACGTCTCTAATGCTGCGGTCCAATTTGTGCTTAGAGCGGTTAGATTCAGAGCAAAAGCGCACTAATTTTTCAACAACATGCTCTACACCTAGTCTATTCGCGTCAAAAATGACTGCACGGAACAAGTTGTCTGTTCTTTTAGCGACATAAAATGTAAGTGTAACAATTTTCATCCATTGTAGTTATCTAAAGTTGTCATGAAGGCTATGTTAAAAGTCCGAAAAGGTCCGAATTGGTCCCGCTTCCAAGGTTTCTAAGCGTGGTAATTAAATCGGATCAGACATAAGCGTTCGAGCACCGAAAGCGTTACGAAGGAAGCATCATTTTAATCAGACTTTCATCTCATTTTATCTGCCCAATCGCTTTTTTATATCGTTATAAACCCCTTAAATTCCATCGTTATTTCTCTGCGATGTTGGCATGTAGACTAGGATTATGGTTGTGAATACTGTTGAATTGATGTTAAAGGTTGGTTTATAACCTCCAAAAAAAAAATATATATATAGACATAAACAATTTTATAAAATCATTATTATCATCAAATAGCTATAAAACAGCAATATTAATAATATGTATGCATCAGGCAGTAACAATGAAATTTAATAGGATCACAGAAACACATTGTTATGTATTTTAATAAACAAACTTTCAAAATTGAGGTATGCTGCAAAAAAGCCGACAAGAATATAAAAAGTGTAAAATCACCCCGGGCTTACGTAGGATCAGCTCTGAAATATTACGCAGGGGAAATAAATATGGCATTGAAGGCTTATCTGATAGGATAGAAGGGTGGAAAATTATTAAAAAAAACATTACGTTATACTTCACGTCGTGAATTATTGAAAATATGGGAAAAAAATTTGGTATTACAATGAAAATGTTCTGAAAAAGAATATTGTATAGAGAACATATTTTGTAAGCCGTGAGCTTAAAAAATGGAATGGTAGTGAATGGGATTTATATTTACTGTTGTTATCGAATTAATATTGAAATTGGTCATTTAGCTAGTCTAAGTCAACTGATTTTTTTAATCTCAAAATGTGTGTGAGTAAGCAAAAGATATTTAGGTGTCTTTATTTAACTAGCAAAGGCTTTTGACACAATAAGTCATGATCATTTGCTGGAAAAACAAGAACTGGGAATTAGAGGCGTTGCTTTAGATTTGTTCAAAAAACAGAAAACAGCGTGTTATACTGGATGGTGTCATAAGCTCAGAAGAGACGGTTACATCTGGAATTTCGCTCTTGGTACAATTTAATTTTTAATTTATATGAAACCCATTACATACGAGAAATGTATGCGGCGTAGATAATATAAATGAAGGTATAGCTCCGAAATTATGGCATTTAGGTATAGGAAACAGTACATGAAAAATAATCAGTATTACTTTCAAAAGGCAAAAAATATACAGGGATATCCATTTGAAATAACAAAGTTTATTAATATTCCGAAAAAAGGAAAAATCTGACAATAATGTAAATATCACCATAATATCGGCCCTATCACAAGATCCTTGCAAACCAAAATCTATAAAAATCGTGCTATCCGTTACCGAGATAATTGAGGCTGAAACGTTATCATTGCCGCCAACATTTCAAATATTAAAATATCTAAAAATGTCTTAATATTTATCTTTCGGTTGAATAGATAAGTCTATTCGGTCCAAAAATCAATAATTATATTTCCGCGAAATTTGAAATATTTCAATTTTAAATAGATATGAACGTAGAGGCTTCCGGCTGGCTGTTGATTGCCTTTAAAGTCACAAGGGAAAATTATGCAGTATTCCTATATAATATCGTTTATTAAATTTTTCTTAAAAATATATGTGGTATGGATTCTTCTACATAATTCTACTAGGATTACTGGTATGTTATAAATTTATAATTTAAGCGACGTAATGTTGTAGATTTAAATCTAGAGTATGATCTAGTTGCTAATTTTTGGGATGCCACATGGCTTTGTCTCTTTCAGTTTAATTTTTGTAACTCACATTTTCTGAATATGATGTTTTTTTATTTTCAAATAATTTTTTTTAAATAAAATAGATATTTGTCCAGAGCGAATCTTTAAGCTGTAACTTAAATAATTGTATGTATTTATCTGGACAAGCTTTAGCTTGTTGATTCATTTTTTTTTAAATATAAAATGCAATTTTAGCACAATTCATGGGACACAAAGTTCCGAGGCTATAAGTTCCTGGAACACACAGGGCAAATTAAGAAAGTTCCTGTGTAAATCACGCTCCTGGGATAGATAAGTTCCTGGACTATACAACTTCCTGTGTGAAAATTGATTCAACTTTTTGGAAGGAATTCCCAGACATGAGAATCCTGTATTCAGTTCCTGTATGAAACAAAAACTAGGAACGTGAATCGCAATAGTTTTGTAAGGCTTCACATATGTAAAAGTTTTTTGTAATTCCATATATTTTTTTATTTCTTGTAAATTTCAACTCCATTTTTTTATGACTATACAGGGTGGTCCGTAAGTAATGGTCCAAAGTGAAATAGAAGATTCTTGGCCTCAAAATATCACGATCTGATTCAACTTGCCTCAATAAAATATTGATAATAAAAATAATACAGGGTGACAAAGTTGAAATGTAAACAATGTTTTTTCTCAGTAAATTGAAAGATTTCGGATATACAAACGTAAAAATTCAAAGATAGGGGTTTTAGGGCCTAAAAAAATCATAACATTATATCCGTTTCGATGTATCTTCTAGAGGGCGCCACATGAGCTATGTTGTTGGTGTAACTGTGCGCTTAACTTTTTTATCGTTAACGCTATCTCGCTTTTCATTAAAAAATATTGACATTACATCATTTTTGGGAAAAAAATATATACCTATCATTAGTCTCAAAGGCTGCTAGTTTTTAAGATATTCGCATTTTAAAAACCCTCTACATAATTCTCATTTTATTCATTTGACGCATTAATAAAGCAACCATTATGGACTCAATAGCTTCTAATTAAGAAAACAAGGAAAAATTTATTCAAAAATACAACAACAAAATTTAAATATTATTTCACAGTAATTGCTCAATATGTCCGCCATATACATTTATCAATGTGTTTCATGAAAGATCACCTAATATTAAATAATGTCATTGGTGTAAAAAGTTCAACTCAACTATTTATAGGGTTTCTGTAAACTATTTCCTTCATTGTGCCCCATATAATGAAATCCAAGGGGTTATATTCTGGACTGCGTGGTGGCCAAGGAAAGGGACTACCACGATCAATCCATCGTGTTTAAATAGTTTCGTACTTCAAAAGTGTAATGTGAAGGAGCCCCGTCCTGCATAAACAACATGTTATGTCCCAAATTGAGTGGTAAATCATCGAGCATATCAATTAAATCATTTTGTAGGAAATGTGAAAAATAAAAATTGTGTAGGGGGTTTTTAAAATGCGAATATCTTGAAAACTAGTAACTTTTGAGACTAATGATAGGTATTTCTTTAAGTCGCAAAGTAGTTTTAATATTTTTCAATGAAAAGAGAGATAGCGTTAACGATAAAAAAGTTACACCTACAACATAGCTCATGTGGCTCATGTTATGATTTCTCATGCCCTAAAACCCCTATCTTCAAATTTTTACGTTTGTATATCCAAAATCTTTCAATTTACTGAGATAAAACATTTTTGACATTTAAACTTTGCCACCCTGTATCTTTTTTATTATCAGTTTTTTATTACAGCAAGTTACGTCAGATTGTAATATTTTTAGGCCAAGAATCTTCCATTACACTTTGGACCATTACTTACCCTGTATATATATATTTTTTTTATCTTGCAAGTTTTATACATAAACTATAGGTTCGTTCCAACTGATTATAGTATCGATCTTAGGACGGTACAAAAACTACCTTTTGAAAGGGGTGATAAAGTTATTGTGTCCATCCCTAATTCGAGTTTGCGCACTGTACGGTACTCGATTCGATTCCAGAACGGTTCCTAAATGCCAATTGGAGCAAACCTATTAACTACATTTACATCAGCGTACCTTATATTAGTATTTTTTTATAGGCAGATAACAACAGGTAAGATGATTTTCAATTTGAATTTTTTCTAAGAAATAAAATTAATGGCGCCCTCTGAATTTTAATAGTACTATCAGATTTCTATATCTAAATATATTCCACAGGTAACAAAGCCCTGAGAACTGTCTTTGTTATCTCCAAATTTTAGTATCAGTTAAGCAAGAACCTTCGCTATTCGTTTTTCAATTTTTAATTCATTAACGCTCAACGCCGAGAGATAATTTGTTTCAAGGCGTTCCATACTTAAAACTCTCTCTGTATATAAAGGGAGGAACCTATCCGTCGGTTGTGCATGGAACAGGAGGGAACAGCCTCACACATTATCTTCGAATGTGTAGCACTGTCTCATTGGAGATATAGACTCCTAGGACTAGAGCGCTCAAAGGGGGATTTCTCTAAGAATACTGTTGAGCCTGGTAAGGACAACTGGTCTCTTCATATAAACGCTACAACCAAGAGCACAAAAAACATAAAGGTTGACGTGCCGAGGTCTCGAAGCCTCTAACTGGTGGTGCCGAACCAATCAATCCCTGATCTTCTCGTTTTACCTGTCGTATCTATTATATTGGTGCTGATACCGCAAAAGGGTTCTGCTAGTGCAAAAAAGTCTATCTCTACGCACCTTTGTTTATTTTTTTTTTTCATTTCCAGAGAATAAACAAAAGATTTGTTGGTAAAAATCCAGTGCTTCGTAATAATTTTTCTAATAATAATAAATACATTACAATATATCTACATAAATAATGTGAATGTTATCAAACTTCATTATGAATTACAGGGGGAGATAATGTTTATTGTTTATAAAGCATAATCATAAATCCATGATAAGACTGTATTAACTTCGATCTTCCATCAATATTAATATAAAGAGTCAGTCAGGGTTCTGGGCAGTATTCAAATGAGTTGTACGACTGATTGTACATACTACACCCTTGAGGAAATCTCCAAGCATGATGGAGAAGAAGATTCAAGCATTTGGATAATTATCAGAGACTGCGTATACGACGTCACGGATTATTTGGATGATCATCCTGGTGGAGCAGATATAGTATTGGAATGGGCAGGATTGGATTGTACCGAAGAATTTGATAATTTTGGACATTCAACTGATGCTAGAAAAGAACTTAAGAAAATAAAAATTGGCGAAGTCGTTCAACATGAACGTAATAAAGTTAAAAGTGGATTACTACCAAGACCAAAGGTGTCGAAAATTCTCAATTCCCAAAATTTTAATTCAAAAAGAAGCTGGTTCTCTTTGTTAACGTGTGGAATATTACGGTAAAGTTGTAAATATACTTTAAACTTCGGACATTCTGAAACAGTTACGTGACAGTTTGTGTTAGTTCTCCACACTCATGACAATAGAGGTTAACCTGTTTATTGCGAGGTATGTGTTGAAAATAATTTACTTACATTGACGTGTTGGGTACTGCTGGATATTTTGAATAACATCCCAGCTTATTAAGAAGTGAAACCCGGCGAACATTTTCAAAATTTTTCTGACATTTTCAAAGTTCTTCTGACATTATCTGATGGGGCTTCGTGCTCGTCCTCGGCCTAAATGGCTAGTGGTTGAATCTGAGCGGTTTTCCTTTTCGCTGTGTAACCTCGGCGCTTTTATCTTCAGCGGTATTTTGACTATTTTTTTTCTGTTGTGTGTGTTTTGCGATGCCTCTATAGGAAGTCTTACCGAAAAACTACGACTAAAGAAGACAGTCCTTAGTTGAGATCCCGACTGATATTTCCATGGATGTGCGGAGCTTTTACCTAGGGGAGTTTCCTTTGTTACTTTACGAGTTTTCTACCTGGTGACCTTAGGCTATTAGCTGAGCTAACAGACTAATCATCTGATCAAGAGTCTTCTGCTTTGTCGGGGTGGTCTTTGTCGTCGTTGTTTTTTTGATTGTCGCTTGGGCTTAGTTGACAACTTTTGGGGTGGATGTCTGTTGTTTGCAGCTTGGGGGGCATCCTTTGTAGTTCGCTGGGTGTTCTCCCGAGCAGTTCGCGCATATAACTGGTTTGCCTCTCGGTCTTATGCACGATGGAACGATTTGGTCTTACACACTTAACGCACTTGGAGCTTACGTGCCATAACGTCTGTCCTCTCCGTAGTTCTTCCCATCTTATTCTCTGAAATATAATCTATCTTCCTTATTGTCTTTCTTCTACAACTAGGACTCCGATGTAGATGTGGTATTCTTCCGCCGTACCTAGGGTTACCGTTATGGTTTATTTACGATAAAAAGACGATGACTTTGCAAAATAAACTGTTGTGATGTTGCTAGCATGTAGATTTTTTCTTTATTCAAAGGAAACTGGAAAAGTCAATGTGACAGTTCTTCCGTTTTATTCGCCTGTTCTTCGTAAGTCACAAATCGAATGTGATTGTTTACAAATAAAAGGCTTGTATAATAGTCTTAAATTTCTTTAATATGAGTATATATTTATGTGAATAGGTTTTTTTTCTCAAGAAAAGTTATTTAGTTTTCTGTACAAAACTCCCTTTCTGAGAGCTGTTCTTAATTGGTTACTCGGTGCATTTCTCATGTAAGAATTTTCAAAAATGCTTTCAGTTAAAAATCGGTCCTAAACTGTTATTTTTTCAATCTGAAAACTAATGAAGTGGTTGAATTATGTTGAAAAACCTTGTATATTAATTACTTTGTATACATTGATAAGTTCCACCGTTTTTTGTATATTAATAGATAAATCATTTCCCAAAATGTTATTGTTTTGGATAAGTAATGACTTTTTAAATTAACTTTGAGAATGATTAATGATCTAACACATTTCCCTGGGTCCACTTTAAACACACTTCGCATTTTTCTAATTCTGTAAAAGGTTAAAGTGCTTTATAACATTTTTCGCGGGAATGAAAAAGTTCAAGTCATACGAAACATAATTAGTTTATATCATCCAACGGAAAAACATCACTGTCGACCTTCCTCTGCAAATCAATAGCGCTACCAGGCTTAAGGTGACGAAATTTCATCCGTTATAGGTGGGTCTTTTAACAACACTTCGCCTATTTACGACGAGATCAACCTTGAAGAAAACTGAAAATCCTGATAAATCCGTATTCTTGCCAAATCACATTTGGCCATGTTCTAAAAGGTCAGCTAAAGAAAACTGTCTAAATGAATTATTAGTAGATATTTTTGAAGTGGCATAAATAAAAACGATTATATAATTCATGATAAAATTAGCCAATAGAAATTACCAATTGATCATAGTTACGGCGTATAAATCACTTCGGTTTTTCGATGGGTCCAACAATGTGTGTTGCGATAGTAACTACCTTTTGAAGTTTCTCAAAAAGTCAGAAAACGTCTTAAAATCGCAATGAATCGCTTCGAAATAGCTTCAAGTTTAGAAATAAGCGAAGCAATTGGATCTTTAAAGCCTCTCAACGCAGAAATGCATTTGGAAGCAGTTTTAGGGGTTCTGGTAGACTTCGCGACCCTCGAAATTTTATGTTAATTTCAAATATGTTTGGTAGCTTACCTTAAATAAAGCAAGTTAGAACAAAAATTTCGCTGGATCTAATACTATTTCACGATGAATATTTTCCCTTTAAACTGTAACTAAATGTAAGAAAGTTTGACAAAAAAAAACCGGAAGAAAATACTTGAATAATGCCAATTTTTAGGAATATTTTTAAGCATAAATATTTTCACTTGACACTTATAGGTTATAAAATTACATACTAAAATCTTATGTCTAGGGAGCCTCGATTCATAAATTATTATTGTTGATAGTTTTAGCGGCGTTGTCAAATGGTATTTATTTTCTTTTAGTTGAATGAATTTGCCATTGTAATAGATTATATGAATATATAAAAATATAAAATTATTTGCATTTATAATAATAAAAATTAAATAATAAACATCCTTAGACTATATATTGAATATAAGAGTCTAAAACAAACTTACTGCTGGACCACATGGTTTTTTACATATATTATATTGATTTTTAAAAACTGCTCTCTTTATTATGTGATGTTAAATATTTTCAATTGTTATATTAATCTTCAAAAATTTTTTTATCTCAGGTTTGGGTTCTATATTAAATTATTTTTAAATTGAATATATTATTACTTTGAAATATGTGAAATGATACTTCGGAGCTTAACCTCTCTAGTTTGGGTTAGATTTGGGTTCTAGTTAAACTTTGATCTGTGTCAGTTGGTCGGAAAGCGATATGTGTTGGATTATCATGAAAACTATTGTTATGATTATTATTTGTGAAAGATATGTTATTCCTAATTATGCTAATTCGGTACTAAAAAATTCAATTACAATTTCACTATAAATATTTGTGACTGTTGGTCGGGTTATAATTATTGGTTCGGAGTTTGGAAGGAAATATGTGAATCTTGGTATGTTCCTTACCCCTTCTCGAAAAAATATCAATTGATTTGATATTTATGTCTATCTATATACAATACATATTTATTCCCTTTTCCATCGCGAAAAATTCTCCGTTTTTGGAAAACTTCACGTGGAATACTTACAAATTATTCTATATTTATGTTTACACATATACACAAATATTTATTCCTTTTCTCAAAAAAATTCATGTTGAATATAAAGTATTTAACTATTTTTTAAAGCAAATATCTGTCCAAATAGTGGTGGTGGTGAAAAAATATTGTTTTTTGGATTTTTCTCTAAAAATTTCCAGGCCGTCTCGAGTCACGGAAATGAGAACTGGCAACATTGTCCATCCACCGCTCTTTCTAAAATTTGTGACTATCTGATATCTAGACATAATTGTAAAATTTTGTAAAAAATTGTAAAACATTGTAAAAAATTGTAAAAAATTGTAAAAAATTGTAAAAAATTGTAAAAAATTGTAAAAAATTGTAAAAAATTGTAAAAAATTGTAAAAAATTGTAAAAAATTGTAAAAAATTGTAAAAAATTGTAAAAAATTGTAAAAAATTGTAAAAAATTGTAAAAAATTGTAAAAAATTGTAAAAAATTGTAAAAAATTGTAAAAAATTGTAAAAAATTATAAAAAATTGTAAAAAATTATAAAAAATTGTAAAAAATTGTCAAAATGTTCAAAAAAATGGCGGATTTTTAGTAGGTACTTTTAATTGCGATTTTTTCTTTCAAAAGTGCATGATACAAGAATATTTTTTTAAAATGTTCTATAGCAATAGGGCTTTCTAATAAAAAAGAATCGTTGCAAAATTCCGAGGGTCGCGAACCTTACCGGAACCGTTTTCGGTATTCTGTGAAGAGCGAAAATATGAATCTCTTGAGGAGACTTCGAACGAACACTTGGCAGGTATTCCTAAAGAATGGGATCTCAATATGAAGCCAGCTGCTAATGGAACCAATTATAAGGAGGGAGTTGGGAAAACGATTTGGAATATTTCCGCGAAGATTCTGCATAAAAAGTATTTTCAAGATTTTAATCGGAAAATAGACCCATTTGGAGACATATTTTTTGAAGATGCCTGAAGCGCACGTACGGCCAAAAGAAGAGAGCTACAAGCGTTTCCAGAAAAAATAAAATCCAGTTATGCAGTTCTGACAACTGAAGTGATCAGCAAGATTGTGGAAAACTATGATGAAATATAGGGTGAGTAGCATATCACAGCTCGCAAGCATTATACCAATGAGCACGAGATATAATGTAGATATGCCATCTTTCGGATGAGACGTAAAACCGAGATCCCGAGTCCTTGGATGTTGGGCTCGATAAAGATCCCTACCACTGGTTGGATTCGGCAAAATTTCCGGTTAGGGGTAGAGTGCTCCCGGCGTCGGTGATTAGCCTCAGTTGCAGAAATATCGGTACCGACGTTGAATAACCGAAAAAAACGACGTCCAATAATATTCCTTGATTTTTCACAAGCTTCAGTTTCTTGTAAACAAAGATGCGGAGGTCTCTTGCCTAAAGGGTCTAATAAATATTCAGTTATAATATCACAAGAGCAAAGACAATATTCGATTATTCACCGAGTCACGAGACGTATTTGGTGAAACATCATGAGAGCGCAGCTCGAGTGGTGTTTCGCGAAATACGTCGAGTGAAGAGGTAAATAATCGAAAAATATTGTCTATGCTCGAGTTGGTATTCGTTACGATTATATAACGAATAATATTCTAATTTTTTTTATTGATTAATATTAATATTGAAGGTACAATTATTATAATACATATTTGATGTATTGTTGTTTTCGGAATTTGTAGTAGAATTAACTGACATTTCATTGACCTTGCCCGTTACTATGGAAATGATCACAATATGGCAGGAGGCGAAACACCAAAACGATTATATCACGTCGTCAAGGGGTATATTCACTTATCAATACGTCGTAACTAAGGGAAATTCAAGGATTGTATTGGTTCATTAGAACATGAGTTATATAATCACAAAAATTTCAAATGACTTCCCACATGAGAAATCGTAAAACGTTTACCCTTTGAATAAAATTTGACTGGGGCATATAGAAACATAATAGCAAGCTGTTGTATTGGTTCGAGTGTAAGAGAGAAAATAAACCTTAACTGTACAATCGATTAATTTTGGATTACTTTTAAATCAAATATGACAAAACTTCTCGTACGAGGTCGTGTCCTATTTCAGAAATTCTGGCGGAATTTCAAAATCTTATTTTTTGCACCAATTCAATATTTGGCAAACAAAGAACACATACAGTTGGCTTAAAAATGCGGATTAAGAAAAGAATGATACTTTGTTTTGCAGATGTCACCCTTCATAGGTATAATAAACTGCTCCATAAAAGTTAAGGAAGTTCATAAATTCGGAGATTAACCTTTTAAATTTTATTAAAAATTGAAGTACATACATTAATAACGAGTATAGTTTCCTCTTATATCACTTACAGGTATACAGCGTGAAACAAATTTAATTCTTTGCGTTGGGCGTTAATAAAGAAATGTCATTGTTAGTATGGATATTCATCAAGTAAAAGACTCATCTATTCAATTTTTTCCTTTTTATCTTATTTTGAGTTTCCTTATCTTTTTGTATTCTTTGACTTAATCATAAACTTATCATGAAGTGTAAATGGTTAGTACCTTGTAGATCACTAACAATTATTTTCATTTTTTTTTATTATTGAATAAGAATTTGTAATGTTTTACAATCTAACTTTGTTAAGATTTCATATTTTTAACTGTCAACTAAGCTTAACGTAAAGTGTAATTTTAGCACAGTTCCTGTGAGATACCATTTCCGGTATATACAATACCTGAGCAAGACAAGTTTGTTGAATATACCGTTTCTGTGAAAGACAATTTTCTTGAATATACCGATCCTGTGGAAGACAAGTTTTTTAAAAATACCGCTGATGTGCAAGAAGGGTTCCTAAATATACCGTTCCTGGGCAAGTTCCGGGATTATACAATTTCCTGCATTCAATCCCAGAGTAAAAGTTAAAAGAACTTACAGAAAAGTAATTGTAAAATTTGAAAGGCTTCACCTACTTTTTTTGACTACTAACCCATAAATACCTAGACTTGTAACTTTCAATTTTTTTTTTCATTATATATGTATATTTTTTATATAGTAAGTTTTATTTATCACACAGAAACCAAAATTATCTATATTTTTTTTAAAATCCCTATGCAGATGACAATACTTAAATGTTAGCTGATTTACAATTTTAATTTTTTTTAACAAATAAAATGAGTGGCCCCCTTTTTATAAATATCTGTAATATTTCTTTATCTAACTTCCATTGGTAACAAAACCCTGAGATCTGGCTTAGTTAGCTCCAAATTTTAATATCAGTTAGGCAAGAACCTTCGCCATTCATTTTTCAATTTTTTTATTAACTCCCAACGCTGAGAGTTAATTATGTTTCAAGCGCCTCTGCATACTTTCAATAAGGTCGTTGAAGTAGCTAAATGCGGAATACCAAAGCGTCTTCGAGTACTCTAGCAGCACTTATGTTATAAATGAAACTAACTTTCTAATTAATTCCACTATTTAATGAAAAAAAAATGAAAATTATGAAAGCATATTTATAATTATTTCGATATTGACATATCATCGTCAGAATGACAGAAGTTACATTTGATGTGATACCTACCTGATCTTTAATAGAAAAAAGTATATATGATATTACAAATATTTAAGCTTAGGTATATTATTAGCCCTATGGGGATATCCTGGATATCTTTTTTCCTATTTAAGATCAGAATAACTGTGCAATGATATAGGAAACCAAGGAAAACTATATCTGTTGTTCTTTACAACTTTTACTTGAGAAGACAGTTTAATAGAATGTGATTTATCTGGCTGTTTTAATCTGTATGCTCGTAAGTGTTAATTGTGTCTAATTACAAAATTTCTACTGGTTTGACCAATATAGAAAGCATTACATTCTGGACATTTAAGTTTATTTATCCCAGACTTTTTTTAATGGTTTTTTTTTTGTTTTTACATTCAACAATTATTCACTTACATTGCTTTCTGCTTTAAAATAAATAGTTGTATTTGTTGCTAAAGAAATTACCTTTGAAATATTATTAGAAATATTACCAGCATATGTGATGGTTTTGTTATTTGTTTTTCTTTAGTTTATATCAATTGTAATGTTACTTTTTAATTTTTTAACTTCTGTGGAGCAGTTTATTTACTCTATTATAGATAAAGTTGAAATATACATTCCAATGATATTTCGAAAATTTCTAATTAATTATTATTTTTATGAAAACCACTATGATTAATTTTATATGGGAAACTACTAAACTTTAGTTTATATTTTTCACCGTGTAATTCGAGAATTTCAGCATATATTCCGAAACTAATATCAAATCAACTCCTCAGTATTAAGCTACAATTAACCCTGTTTCCACTCCGTTTCTTTTCATTTTTCTCCGCACACACAACTTCCGGACCAACGATATTAGTTACTGTATCGAAAATATAAAACTCAATTTTACTGTTTCATGCAACGAAAGAAAAAAAACCATAAAACGAAAACATACACGCTCGAAAAGTACGACAGGATATAACAGAAAAACCCGGTGGAGTTGTCGAAGATGACACAAATAGAAAGATAATATTTTCAGTTACTACAGCACATTTGTGGAGCTTTTTTATTTAACGGACCATTTATTTGGAATATAAAATTTCAGATAGTGGATGATTTGAACTGTCATGCTGCATTTTACTGCCTGACAATTTTGAATGATAAAAAATTATTGAAAATTGGACAGGGACATCTTTCGCACCTATAAAATAGGGAAAGAAGGGTAAGACCGGGTAGGTCTCACTTTTCGGCATGTTGAAGCCAAACTACTCCAACTAAATTTTGGCGAATGCGCTCTTTGAGAACATTCCAGAAAGACCTTTGTTTACGCAAAGGACGATCGCGGAAAATACAAGAACTTTCCCGAATTGATCAAGACTATATATATACACGGGTTTTTGAGTGATTTGACAAACAGTGAAACGAAGACAAAGAGTTAGTTAACAGACAGTTTACAGAAGTTCTTAGTAATCGTACAGTGAATGAGATAGTGAAGATAAATAGTGTAATATTCAAGTGGTAAAAATAAATTAGAACGATTATACCGAGTGTAAATAAATTAGTCGACTTCAAGTAGAGTGTGTACATAAATTAAGTTTAATAAATAAATCCATAGTAATTAGCCATAGTATAGTGTGTATAATTTTATCCCACCGGTAAAAACTATTTAAATAAATAACAAAAACATTACATTAATGGCTCATTCGCCAATAGAAACGTGAAAAGCATGCTGCTAGAGCTGTTGTCAGACAGGGCTACTGTTTTGACGTGGAGTAAATGAAATTTGAGTAGGGTATGGATTATATTTTTTGAAAATGTTTTACTCAAAGTACGATAGAGAAGGTGAAAATGAACTTCACAAATGTGTGTATACTAAATTTAACTCTAAACCACTTAAATATTATAAACTTTCTGAACTATAATCGAATTCGTTATGGTGATGTTTATAAATGTTTTTGTGTTATATATCATATATTATATACAGATACATTCAAACACAAACGGAACATAGGGATTTTAAGCATTGTATAAGAACTGCTTTTGAACTAGTCAACCAATATCCAGCTTCAACAGATTAAAAACACGATTATTACAATCGTTTATTTGGGCACCTATAACATATCGTACAATTCCCACCACTCCGTATTCTCAACTGTGGGCGGTCCTTAATTAGCAGTCAGTAAACAGCAGTCGGTAGGTAGAGTACAATTTAAAGAATCTTATTTTGTTTTATTTAGGAATTCATTTTTATTTTGAAAGCCGTTATTGCCAAAAGAAATCAAAACATATTATCTTAACTCGAAACAATAATTGTTAAAGAGAATTTAACAATTAATTTTCGATTTTAACAACATAAAACGTAAGCATATTGTTTCAATATGTAGCGACGTTTACTACACCCTTCAAATAATTATTCAATACTAAATCGCAGTTCGCACATAACTAACAAATTTTGGAAGGAGAATGGGCGGGGTCTCTTACATTGGTCTGAATCTAGCTGCCCAGA
Source organism: Lochmaea crataegi (assembly GCA_947563755.1). Classification (NCBI taxonomy): domain Eukaryota; kingdom Metazoa; phylum Arthropoda; class Insecta; order Coleoptera; family Chrysomelidae; genus Lochmaea; species Lochmaea crataegi. The sequence continues at coordinate 15,156,995 of OX387429.1, read as the reverse complement.
TCAATACTTGATATTCACTTGAGTGAACTTATAAAAATGTTTTGTTGGTGGACTATTTAGATCGGACAATACATTAAATCCCTATGTTCCGTTTGTGTTTGAATGTATCTGTATACATCAACAATTCTCAATTATATTCAAGCGATTTTTCTTAATAATTATCTTAACTCTGCGTAGACTCGACCGCCTGCTTATAACTCAAGTGATGGGTGATTTATGACCTTCTTAGATCTCTACCAATTCGACCATATAAAACAATCTAGTTACATGAAAGCATGTTTTATTCAAATAGTGTAATACCCCCATTTTTTCCTGGAGGCTGGAGAAAAATATCAAGTTGGCATTAAGAATTTTGACAAAAATGTACACATTTTAGTCCAACATAAAGTCCGCTATAACATTTGAATCTAGAAACTAAGCAAAAAAACACAAAAGTAACATAAGTAAAATACACAAAATAAATATTTCATGCGTCAGTTCAATACTCATTTGTTGTCGTTTGATGTTATTAAGAAATTATTGTTTGACATGTGAAACGGATTTACAATCATATGAGTCTCAGAAAATCAATTGATTTAAGAAACGCCTTAAAATTTTGCAAATTACATGAGGGCCGTCAACTCTTATGATAGTAAGCATACTATTGACGGTTCTTAGACAGTAATTCGGGAAATTGTGAAACTAAAATAACTTTTTAGTAATAGATTTAATTGAAACTACACAAGGGTAGCTTAAGATCAAGTGGCTGCCAAATAATAGCCAATAACCAAAAGAAGAAGTATCATGGAAAATAAGCTGAAGGAGATAGTCACAGAAGGAGGAAAAATGGGGCTAAAAATTAATGAAAGTAAAACAAAGCTAATGAGACTGGAGAACCTAAGCCAAAAAGAAACAAGAAAAATCAACGCTTATGAATTTGAAGAAGTTAAAAAATACAAATATTTGGTGGTCATGATTAACAATACAGGAGCTAGAAGCACTGAAATTGAAGAAAAGATAATCGCTACAAATAGAGCCTACCACGCTAATAAGAAACTACTTAAAAGCAAAATGTTAACAAAACAAACAAAATTAAATATATCTAAAACGACAATAAGGCCAATAATGATGTACTCAGCAGAAACAATGACGTTAACGAAGGAGGAAGCGGAAAAATTAAGAATAACTGAGAGGAAGATCATGAGAACAATATTGGGGCCTGTAAAAATAAATGAGAATGAATATAGAATTAGAACGAATGGGGAAATTTTGGACGAGCAGAAAGGAGAAGACATTGTAAAAAGAATAAAAGTACAACGAGTTATACGGCTAAGATTCGTAAGGAGAGGAGGAGCTAAATCAGTAACCTACAATATCTTGCAGTGGAACACATGAGGAAGGAGGAGACGCGGTAGTCCCAGGTCAAAGTGGCAAAATGAGGTAGAGGCGGACCTCAATAGAGCAGGAGTAGCAAACTGGAAAGCAAAAGCAAAAAATAGGAAATTATGGAGGGACATAAGTGAAAGAATTTAAACGTACAACGGGGACTGATCCACTCCAATTAAGCGGATCTTGAAAGCATACGCGGCGTAACCCCACATGGGGTGACAAGCTATTATATATATTTAATTGAAACAATCAAAATAGGGTGATAATTTGATAAAATAAAACTCGTCAAATATGCAAAGACGTCTTGATGTTACATTAAATATTCAGGTAACAAATAGCCTTCACTCCATTTGGACAAAACAACTAACCTTCACGAAATCATCCTTCATAATTATACTTCTAACTATTCAAGAGGGCAGTATATTAGAGTATATGTTTGATTCCACTTCTCTCCATGGTTAGAATATTTTTTTGGAGAATAAAATAAAGTGGTATCATACTATGGGAATTCAACTGCTCCTGTTTAGCCACTATGATGTGAGCTGAAATTGGATTTGTAGGACTCTTGAAACAAAACAATCTCAACCGTTTCGTAATATATTGTCAAGAGTTCTGCGTGGAAAATCCTAACGACCAATAAATAACGTGAAAGTGGTTGTTGAAGTAATTAATATTATAAGATGGGATAACCATGCTTTGACTTGGAAAGTTTTGAAATTTTTTGAATTATAATCGGAACGGAACGGAAATTCCAGGGCGGAATGAGTTACCTTAATTAGGAAGTTATTTGTAATACTCGATGGATGGAAACAGGCTTGCTAATATGGAGAGATATTTTTGGCACCAACTTCTTCATGCTTTAGCCTCTGTTAGCAAGTGAAAAGGGGTTATATTGGTAAGAGGTGAAGTTACGATGCGTTTATGTCATATTTGAAAAAAAAAATTAAAGTTAAAGAACAGTTAAGAGGTAAATTTTGCAGTCTCAAATGGACACTTATAGGCAAAATGCATAGCTGCGTCAGGTGCTGGTCTCGCGCTCCTGCTCAAAAGGAATTTATTGGTTCGCAAACGTCTAGTTTGAGCGAGGATGCTAGTAGCTACACACGCACACGCAAGTCAGGGTTAATCGTTCTCTTGGGGATACTAATTTTCTATAATTTGTAACTATTTTAATTAAATTTGGGCGATATCAAACTAAGCAGATATTCCAAGTCAATTTTTGTGAAATTTCAAAATAGATCAAAATGAATTTTCGTCACTAACTCGCGTAATGAAGTATTTTGTATGTGAGAATTGAGTTGGCCACAAACGACGACATCTACGTTTTCGGATTTCTTCTATTTTTAATATTAATAAATGCACTCGCTACTATTTCATCGTCGTCGTCAATTATTAATGCACACCTGCGAACAACTGCCCGTGCATCGAAATATAAATATCCTATTGAAACCCATCACGCAAAATGAATGCGTGCGCGTATGCTTAGTGCGTGCGTGCATGCTAGATCTAGATGCGACTTATCTTGGGAAAATCTTTATATGTACCGCCAAAATCCTATCACGGAACTTCCATGAAGACATTGAAAGAATCTAGTCCACTGGAGACGAAACTGGGGATTGGAGATCATCTTCAGAGTGGTCCATAAGGTACTTCCAAATGATATCTAAAGATGAGCATGAAAAAGGTTAGAAAACACTACACTCTAGGTAAATCCACCGCCAAAAAATTCCAACGGTACTTCTATATAGGTTTTGAAAAAATCTAGTTCGTAGTGGTTCACTGAACACGATCCAAGGATATGAGATCAGAGTGGTTTATCCGGTACATCTAGACTAGAAGATACGCAAAGTATGTTGATGCTGTATTCGAAATAAAGCATGTGCTCATGGTGAAGATGAGTGTTCTGATCTGCGAGAATTATAAACTGAAGAATTAGGTGCTGGAGCCATGAATTATGTGCTGATTATACTCCGGTGTTTAGATGCTGGAGGAACGAGGAAGTGCTGAAGAAGTTGAAGAGGAAACTAGGGGAGGCGGTGTATTGGGAGAACATGCTGGAGATAATGTTGAGGGAGGAGGAGGAATGGATAGAAGTAAGTGGCGTAGTGGAGAGCATGATTAGGGGGAGAGAAGGACTCGATATGGCGATATGGAGGTAGGAGTGATAGATAGGGAGATGACTACGGTGTGAGCGGAGAGTGTGCGAGGGTAATGGTAGGTAACGGTGAGTTTGAGGTGGATTTGGTTGGTAGACATCCCTTGGCGATCAGTCTAACACTGTTTGGTTCCTGTATAGGACCAATTCGAACATGAGTTTCCCATCTCGACCCGAAAAAAAAATACTCCGGTATTTACAGTTTTAGCACTCACAGATCCTAATGTCACCAGGCTAATGGCAATTGCAACTGATACTTTGGACAATAATACGTTATCTATGAAATAAAACTATATCCGACGATTGATGAGGACTACTAAATGCGAAGGGATAGAAAAACTTGTTTTAAGATCCATGAGATTTTCGAAAGAGATGTGGTGATCGAAATTATATAAAAAGGAAATTATTTGGAATAATTTGATGCAGTGAATTGCACAAGCACAACGATAGATATTCTATCACTACAGACTGAAGTATCACAGGACTTGTTACTTCACACCGATATTGGTCGGTTGAGCGCTGGAAACAGTTTGTAGCGTTCCTTCGAGTTACGATAGGAGGTATCAATTCATCCTTGAAATGAAAATAATTGTTACTTCAGAGTTATAAAATCATACTGTAACTTTTTTATTGAACCTTGAATTTGTTCAGATATTTCGTTTTAACGAATTAAATTTAAAACTACAAGAAAAGCTTTATATTATTGTCAATGATAGTTTTTTAAATATATAGAAATATATAAAATGCATTGACGCACTTGAAGGACAGATCGAAAATCAAAAGAGAAATTTCAGTTTTTATAGAGACACTTACTAGTTCTGTTGTGAACGTAAGCAAACTGATATTTGTAGATTACCAGAAAGAACCGAAATTAGATTGGACTTTCATACACTACTCCCTGGAGAATGTTATCCCAACTTGAGAAATTAAGATTATATACTGCTTAGTGCTTCAAAGCACGTATAATGTGGAAATAGCTTTTCCAACATATTATTTCTGAAACGTGTTTCCTGTCTGACATTCAGAAGCTTCATTTGTCTACAACAATCATATATTGTTAAAATTGATACACTGGTTAACGTAAACCGATATCCTCGATCTTGTCATTAATTTTATTCATGCATATTTGTTATTTCTTCAAATAATAAAAATTATTGTACAAAAACTATTTTGTACTTGTAACAAATTAGTTATTGATCAATCAGCAAATGAAGTATTCCAATTTCAACCTCCAGAACCGCAATTTTGCTTACAATTTTTTACTATTCAATTTAAAAGTATCACTAAAATAGGGTATACTTTGAAAAAGAAACAAGCAAAAGGTGGGGATCTGGAACTTCCTTCTGAAAGTGTTAAATTACTGTTAAAAATGGTACTACTAAAATGAGATGCAATTAAATACAAATATGTACATTCAAAGAATAATAAGTAAAACTAACCCACATAAAACTTAGTCGAAAGGGAATACAAGAATCATATTTCATATCCAAACAAATCAGAAACAGAAGAAGGAACTTATCTAAACAGGACAGCTCTTAGCATCTGAACAATGGAAAGATTGATTCCAGGTTAATGAGAAGCTCCAGCTCCAAAAAAAAACCAAACTAGTTGCTTTTACGAAGCAAGGTAGAGTACTGTTGTTCGGAGAAGAACTAGAAATATCCAAGGAAGTTAAATATCCGGGAGTGATCCTTGATTCCAAACTGAATTGGAAGGCACACCTGGAAAAAAATACTTCCAGGGTGACTAGGCTTTTCTGGCAATGCAGAAGAGTTATGGGCAAAACCTGGAAAATACGACCTGAGGTGGTTCACTTGCTTTACACAACTGTGATAAGGCCAGCGATCACCTGTGGAACAATAGTCTGGGGGAGGATGATAGAAGTGTCCTCTGCAGTTAATATATTAACTGCAATCCAAAGATAAGCCCTTCTTGGTATTACCTGGGCAATGAACAGCACGGGGACGGCATCAATGGAAGCCCTTATTGGACTTCCTCCTCTAGAACTTTTTATAAGGGCAATTCTTAGGCTGAAATCGGGAGAATTATGGCCAGGCTCTGCTTAAAGCTATCAGAAATCCAACAATTAGGTCTAGACTGGTGAAAAACTGCAAAGAATCCCTCAACAGGCTTGCAAGAGTCATCAAAGTGTCTCTAATATGGGTGCCGGCACATGAGGGGATTGCAGGTAATGAAATGGCTGACCAGTTAGCTAAAGAAGGCTCTAAAGGAGACTTCATATGTCCGGAACCGTTTTGTGGCACCACAAAAGATTGCATAAGAGAGGAAATCGGGAACTGCCTAGATAGGGAACACCAATTCAAATGGAGGTTGACACAAGTGCTCCTTCATACAAAGAGTTTACTGAACAAGGTAGACAAGGAACTCTCAACCAGGCTACTGAAACTGGGTGAGAGACATTTGAAGACAGTTACCGACCTGGTGACTGGACACTGCTCTTTGAGGAAACATCTGTACAAAATGGGCAATGTTAGTGAACCTATGTGCAGAAAATGTGAACTTGTTGATGAAACACCTACTCACATACTCTGCTTCTGCGAGAACTTACAAGAACTTAGACGGAAGCACTTTGGAGAGGAATTATTACAACCATCAAAACTACTGAAAATCCCTCCAGTCAAACTAGTGGCCTTTATAGAAGACACGAAGCTTCTGGAATGGAAGTAGATAACATGGGAAATGGTACAAAGATTCAGTTCAAGTGCCTGGGCTGATGAGCACAACCCAAATATTTGAAGGAATGAGAAGCTCCAGCGAGAATATCTTGAATTGCAGAATACATTTTTAGGTGGGAACAAGTGGATGTAAATAATAGGGATATGTTACTAGCATTTACATTAATTCCAGTGCAATTAAAATTGATACTTAAAATGCAAGAAAAACTTTTATGAATTCAGTCATTGGTCCTGAACCACTTTGAAGGTGGGAGGCTGCTGTTACATGCTGTGTTGATATACATTTGTTCAATAAATACAATTAACAATACTTTTAGAGCAGCGAATATAAAAAACGGGAAAAGGCAACCTCTAAACCGAAATCAAACAATCAAAAACTTATGGCATCGATAATAAGGTTATAAAACAATGAAGAGCAAACTAGTTCCTTTTTTGCCGCCAACTACAGTAACGCTTTTATTGAGTTCCCAATAAGAGAAGCGTATGTTAGTGAGCGGTTGTAGCTAGTACTGGTTTCTGCTATTTCAAATCACTTGCGTCTAGCCGGACCGTTTAATTTTGTAGCACGCATGCGCATCACATGATCAGTTTGCCTTGTCTTATCCTTTTGAATTTTTAGGTTATAATAATCAGGAACTGATACTTGTTTTTGTTTCTAATAAGTTTCATAATTTTTCGTGGTTAAAACAGATCATTGGTTCATTTTTGAAGAAGGGGAAGAAAAAATAACCATTCCATTCACCCTTTCCCGTCTGTATAGCTTTTTCAATGATTTTCCTTGCCCTTCTCGATAAATTAGGAGGCAAACTGATCATAAAATGTGCATGCGTGCTACAAAATTAAACGGCCCGGCTAGACGCAAGTTTACAAATCGATCCTATCAAACGATGTATAGTTTGGCAAACATAACTGAAGCTGTGAAAGGAATGCGGTCGAAAACATTCGATATTGCCACGTACAACTATGAAAAAGCTAAAGTGCTAAGTATGTAGTGATAATAATTAGAAAATGGACTTTTTATTATTAACAATATGTCAATAATGATTAAACGTTAGATCTTTAATGTGCTTGTTTCATTGGATTTTGTCTATTAACATTATTTTTTCAATTTCTGAATATTAAAAGTTGAACACTTTTCCAAATATGTTATGGGTTTCCTTCATGCCGGCAACGTCGTGAGAAAATCATAATTACCACGCCCTCCTACTAACTCAATTGGTGAATATTTATCGAACCTCCGTTGCTAGGTAACCACCTGAATTGGCAAGCGCGTGGGTTTGTTCTTCCCTCTCACTTCGACAATTGATCGACGTTGATTATCCAGTGGCGTTTATAATGTCAATATTTACCTTCGTATTTTCAGTTTTACTTGGTATCTTATTATTTCGTATCCATACTGAATTCAAGTACGATTTTGATCATTATCTGTTGTAAACAAATAGGTACCGTGTTTTGAAAAATACCTTACCTTTAAAGCAAAGCATAAATCAGTTTCTATATATAATTATTATATAATAATTATTATTATTTTTAATACTTTTATGAAATAGGTACGTTTATGACATATATCGGTCATGTTTCCTTGCCCTTTACCGATGCCCCGTAGCTTCAGATAGACTTGCCAAACTATAAGTAGCGAGGGATTTGGGAACTAACTCGAATAGTACTACCGATGAAGTGGTACTCCGATCAATTCGTTCGCGAACAAACGAGCCTACTTTTGAATAAAAATAATTATTACTGCTACACATCTCCAATTATGTGGATTAGATATTTTCCCAAAGCAATTAATCCTTTCTTGTAAATGCATAAACTAGAAATAAAAAATTGGGTTTAATGGATTAATTCGTTCAATGTAATACTGCAGAGGATAACCAGAGGAGTTCACAGTTAAAATTTAAAAAAAGTTTATTCAAAAATGTTCAATTCTATAAATATCATAATACACATTAAAAACATTTGTGTATTGTTGCGAGGTCACCAACTCGAAGCCGTCCCTGTCCCTCGACTGTAAATTTTGGTGGCTGCGCCCCTTTCGAGAACATTCGAGTAAAACGATTGGTTTGTGCATAGGACGAGCGCGGAAGGAACTGGAATTTTCGAGAGTTGAGAAGGACTATATATACGCGGGATTTTGAGTGCGTAGAAACAATTAGTGAAACGGACAGTAAAGAGTTAGTTCACAGGAGTTTTAGAAATCAGACAGTGAATTAAATAGTGAAGATAAATAGTGTAATATTCAAGTGGTGGAAATAAATTAGAACTATTATACCGAGTGTAAATAAATTAGTAGACATTAAGAAAAGTGTGTATATAAATTGAGTTTAATACAGTGTGTGTTTCTTTAAATAAATAGATAGTAATTAGCCATAGTAGTGTGTATTTAAACTATGCTTTCATCCAAACTGTTTTATCTCTTTTTTTTAAACCTTTTTCAATTTTTATTCCACTCAGTATGGTAAACTGTGAAAATAAACTTATATTATTCTCAATGCTTTCCACCTCTCTGTTTCCAAACTTCAATTAACAGAAGATAATGTTACGAATATTGATACAATATATAAACATAATAATTCATGTGCCACCATTATCAATTTTCTGTCATGATAATAGTTTTACGTTATCACTTTTATCCGGCGTGTCGGGAAAATGATGATAAAGGACTTCTTTTGTTGTCTATTCGGGTTTGTTGTTGTCGGAAGTAATGTAACTTTACAACATGAATGATCACGTAAAATATATAATGCTAACCCCCCAAAAAACTCTAAGCTATGGGAAGATTATACTGGTTGACAAGTGTAAACTTAATCATTTGAAAAAATCATAACATTGATAGGCTAGGTACTTATTTTGGGAACACTTTGTATTATCAAAAGTGTTTTCAAAATATGGACTAAGTAACTGTAATAGCTCAAAATTTAAGAATTTAACCTCTAACCGTAATCCACTTTGTATAAGAAAAATAGCAATTACAGGGCTGGTGCTATACCCCATCTAGCTCACCTTAAAATTGAATATTCCACTGAAATTATTTCGAATAAATCTACTTCCTATTGAAAGTGACTATTATTTCTTGCGAAAATATCTCAATATTGCCATTTTAAAAGTTTCTAGCTACTTCGTTTTATGACTAATAATTATTTTATCGTTTTTTGAGCTCCCTTTTAATGAACTTTTTTATGATTTCGAAACAACATACTTCATAAATATAAAATATGCAGAGTGAAATTCATGTTAACAAGTACAGCCATGAAACATTTTATCTTTTAATCGATTTGCGTGCGATGTAGTTTTCGTATTTTTGCAAACAAGGGCTGTAAATTTAGTTTCAGTTTCATTTGCATTATGTTGTGTAGCCCGAGGTGACAACGTAGGCATGCACTATGACCTACTCATCATCAGTCGATATAGGAATCTCGTTACGTGAACAGAAAGGGTCTAAAATGGGTTAACATTTCACATTGTAAAATAAGTAATCAGAAATCTCGAGGCTGTATATTCCAAAAACTCTACTGCCAAACGCAAACTACAGATACTAGAGATAAATTATTTAACCTAATTTGCCTCTATCCAAAAATGTCTCCTAGGGGAGATAGCGCCCTTTGAAGATGACACTGTTGAGTCAGTTTTTTAGGCATATCTAAAAAACCGCTTCCTATAAACTTCAAACTTAGTACATTGTATCCTGCATTGATAAATTGTTTACTACAAACCCATCACAAGCGTTCAACCTGAGAAGGGCAACGAGTACTAGAAGCTATGTATCATGCAATTTCTAAATCCTCCATATGGAATATTATTCATGAAGAAAATTTCTATCCGTTTCACTTTCAAAAAATTAAAGCGATGTTAGATGGAGATTTCCCTGCTCCAATAGTTTTTCCAAACTGGTAACTGGACAAAATGATCCAAGATCCAAATTTTGTATCAAAAATTGTATTTTGAATTTACTAGAAACGAAATTTCGAATTTACATCATGCACATCATTAGATTAGATTTGTAGAGGTGGCTAATCGGCCTATTCCACTGCGACCTATTCAGATCTATTGTGGTCCTCTGAATCTAAATTACTTTCTCCAGCCCGACTCTTTTTAAGTAGCCAATCAGCCTGAATCTTTCATTTAGTTTCTTGCCGGTGGTTTCTCATCGCCTAATACAAGAAACCGCACATTCACCAGTCATAGGATGTGCTCTGCAGTTTCCTCTTCTAGGTGACAGAATCTGCACATCGCTTCGTCTGTCAACCCCATTAGCTTTGCGTGCCTGTTAAGCTTACAGTGCCCTGTTAAGATACCTATTTCGACTTTGACAGTTTTCATATCTTTGCTTATTAGGTCTGCCGTAAAAGTTGGCGAATGTCCTCTAATGAACTGTTTCGCCTCTCTCTGTCTTGGTTGGATTACCCACCTTTCTAGAGATGTATGTGACACCCACCCACTTGTGACCCTATTTATTGTCAACTTTGCGACGCCGCATAAGGGTTCTGGTCCAATGAATGGCATTGATGAGCCTTGTCCGGCCGTCTCATCCGCCAATTCATTGCCCTTATGATCCTCGTGCTCAGGCTACCATGACCTTGGAATGGTCTCCAAGTGCGCTTAAGGCACCAATGCAATCTCATACTAGCTTAGGATTGACCTCTATGGAATCAAGTGCAGCTTATATTTATAAAAATTTGATCGCTCAACAAATAGTCATAATAAAAACAAATCTAGTTGAAATAAAATACTGTTCTATGCATCTAAATAATACACAAGTCAGGGAGCCACTGGCGGGAATAACTTATGTTGTAAATCATTTTAACGACACGGTGGACCGCATAAATAACTAACCGACTCACGGGGGTTTCTGTGGACTCTACAAGCCAGATTCTTACAAAATACGGATTGTTCTGAATAATTGCAGATTTTAAATGGTGCAGTTATAACTATAGTAGATACATGAAAAATCAGATCCACCGAATTCAATTTTCAAGAAGTGCCTGCTACAAATTTTAAGTTAAGCGATAACTCTGGTTACATTGTTAAGAATCTGTAAATAATATATTTTCTTTCAAATAATTCAAGAATGAAATCAGTATTTATATTTTTAGATTGACATTAAGTACCTAGATAATCCCACATCTTATTACATTCGCATTCCTTAATTTATGAAATCCAGTTAACTTTTAATGTATTCAATGGTTAGGTTTGAATATAAAGGAGACAATGATTTTCTAAAATCCTTATTATCAACGTCTAAAATGTGCTATAAATTTTACGTTCCTAAACAGCCTTTCATATATTTTGAAAATATTTTCAAATATCTGTGATGAGGTGATTAACATTATAATTTCATTATTTATTGAAGTCTTTAGATTTGGCGAACTCAGTTTCCCATACATTTTTAACTAGTCTAGTATACTCCATTCGCTGTAGATGTTCCCACCAGCTCAGTTCAATACTATTACCTATAACGCCTTACAAAGAACTTGAAAAATATTTTTCAAAGAACAGAGACCGTTCGGTTCCCTTTTCTAATCATGCTACTATATTTATTTTGGCAGCCCTACTAATGTTTCAAAAAACACAAAATCTTCTTTTTCATTTGAACTGATCTATTGTATGATATTGACCTATTTTTAGTATTTATTTTTATCCAAACTTCGACCCTAGCTGGGGAAATTCCATTGGCTCCCGGTGCCTTGAAAGGTGAAAAGGTGTTCATAGCGCATTTTAACCTTTCGTTACTACAAATTTGCTTGGCCATTGTAGTACTTTCTTTCGAAGGTCTGTTATGACCTTCGAGAGGATTATCTCCCCTATTTGGACTACTCCCAGGAATTAAGCAACAAGAAGGAATGGGATCCAAATACCATTACCAGACTTGGAAAGAATAGAGGGAACTGGGATAGGAGTGTACGGGCCAGGAACCAAACACTCTGAAAGCTTGGGACAACCCCGAGAATCTTTCAAGCGGAAATTCATGCCATAAGAAAGTGTGCCCAGTTGATTATTGATAAAGGATATAGAGGGCAAAGGATTACCATAATGTCGCCATTAAAGCACTCAGCTCATGTGTTATCAGGTCCAAAATGGTGTAGGAATGCCTAGGCAAACTAAATGAACTAGGCGAGAATAATATAGTCACCTTACTGTGGATTCCAGGACACACTGGGATAGAAGGAGAAGAAATGGCAGATGATCTAGCAAAGAGGGGGACTGGAGTTCCTTTTTGGAAGCCGGAACCCTTTTGCGGTATCAGCTCCAATGTAATATTGGAAGAAATAGGCAAAGCCGAAGAAAAGAGAAGATCTGACCATTGGAAAGATCTAGTAGGAGAAGGCAATCAAAGATTCTTCTGGGTGATTACAACCTGTTGCGATCGAATGAATGCATAAGTCAAAGTAAAACTGTACTAAGAGTTTTAACAGGGATACTTACGGGACATTGTCGCCTGAATGGGCACCTGAAAAAGCTCAAAATAGTGAAGGAAGAAGAATGTAGAGTCTGTGGCATGGAAGAAGAAACCTCCATCCACATACTTGCGAACTGCACAGCAATTCAGAATCCTAGGGCACAACACCTTGGAGATTACTGGATAGAAGAGGGACATTTACCTAAGTTAAAGCCTGCAGATATCCTAAAATTCCTCCGGGAAATAGGACTGTGGGAGCTACTAGTCTCTGAGAATTTCCTCAGGAACTAAGTAGAAGTAAGGGGGCACAGTAGATATTTTAGGTCTCAGTGAATGTCACCCCAATTTACTAACATATATACATATACATACATACATAGAAGATTATTGAACGTTTTTATGATTTTTGCGTAAACTGTAAGTAAATTTGCTTCTTTTTTATTTTAAAATGTACTTCTATGGCTTGTTTTTATCGTATTCTGAAAATTGCCCAAAAGGCGATATTTTCGATTCCCTTAAAAAGATATAAATCATTGGATGAATTCGGATAAATGCAGAAGGGAATTGGAGAAGATCTTTATTCAACAGTGGATGCTTGAGGCTGTTTTATCCAGATGACAGAAACAAACAAAACAGTTCGGTAAATCACTAAGACTATGCGAAAACTTTACCATAGAAATAATATTTCTTCGATATATATATTCATATTCTATAACAAATATTTCTTTCAACTTATTTTTTAGTTTAACTCGTTTTTAAAAAACTCAACAATTAAATTTTGGCTAGAAAACACGAACGAATGAACGTTCTTTTCTACTTTATTATTTTTATTCGACCACTCGAAAACTAAGGTGAAGGTCGTTTGTTTTTAAGGAAAATTAATTTTCTCTCTACATGCACTTTCCTTTCCTTCACTTTACGAGATGCGGCCGATACTAAAGAGCACGTATGTGAATTTAAAAGTGGTACTAGACTCGCATATTCAGTAAAACATATCTACATATGATTTATGTCAGTTATATCGATTTATTTTACAAGCTAGGGTCGAAGTTTGGATAAAAATAAATACTAAAAATAGGTCAATATCATACAATAAATCGGTTCAAATGAAAAGAAGATTTTGTGTTTTTTGAAACATTAGTAGGGCTGCCAAAATAAATATAGTAGCATGATTAGAAGGGGGTACCGAACGCAGGTCAGACGCACAACTAAGTACCGCTGGTTTTAATAGATACCTTTTTCAGCTGGCGATAGAACCGTTCTAGGTATCGTTCGCGCAAGTGCTGTATTTCTTTCGCGTTCCAACTGATTATAGTACCGTTCTTGGGACGGTACAAAAACTGTACCAACTGGAAGGGGGTGATAATAAACGATTCCTTGCTTGGCCCTGAAATTGGCGGAACTGACATGCGCATATTGCGAAAATGTTGATGTGTTAGTTCAAGAACCATCCCTAATTTGCGCACTAAACAGTACTCGATACGATTCCAGAACGGTTCATACATGCCAGCTGGAACACACCTTAGAATGGAAACTGTAAATAATAGCCGCGCTGTATGATTTGATTATAAGCGAATGGACACGTCAATTTTTAAATTTAAAGTCCTGGAAATGGAAATATGCGATACTAAAATTCTGAATTAGTTTCAAGAAGTTGTTCCTAAAAATTTTTGGTAATATTAAACATGATACGATATGTAACGGAAAGACAAAGAAATGTTACTGAAGGGTTGTACCGAAAGAAAATATCACTCGATAAAGTATTCAAAATTTTCAGTACTAGATATCCGAATGAACCGCCCATTATAACAGTCAGTTAAATTGTGAATAAATTTAGCCCATTTGGAAATGTTTGACATAACTACAGAAGTCGGCCAGTAATTATAAAGGATATACAACTTGGTATGCTGTTGTCTGCGCAAGAAACCCTACATGTTTCAACAAGATAAATGGCTTTTAACCTGGAAGCCAGCCAAACCAAAATTAGGTGTAGGACATAGACAAAGGATATTTCTTGCAATCACAACATTCCAAGCGGAAGTGACGGCGATTCACCGCTCCGTGAAAGCAATTAAAAGGCAGGAAATAACATACCGTCAGCTGTCATCTTCATAGGGTACATGCTCTAAACTCACTTGGAGACCGCTTCAATGTTACGGTAGCCCCCTATTTGGACTACTCCCAGGAAAATGAGTTTCTAGTAAGAGTCTCACTCTTTCCTCCTCATTTTCGGTATATTTACCGTCTGGCTTCCTCAAAGCCATATCTGTGTTGACCCTACTTTTTGCCTGCTTTCTATTGTTAGTGGAGTGAATTGATATATTGATATCCTAGAAACTACGGCAAGCTCATCTTCTTTTATTCATTTTTTCAAACTTCGTGTACTTGGAAAACGATTTTTACCACTTTAACCAAAGCGTATTTGATCACTTGCAGGGCAGTTAAGGTGTAATTGCGCCATCATCAGAAGTAGACACTTCCTCGTCCAGCATGTTACTGCACACTACAACTATTCATCTCCACTTTTAATAGCAAACCACAAGTTCAACTGCTGAGCCACAGCCTATTAAGCCGAGAGTATAAATTTGGCAGCCCATGTTTATATCTTCACCTCTCACTTCACAGATCTTATGTGCCTTCATATTGTGTTCTTTGATCAAACTTGTTCCTATTGCAAACACCAAAGGCTAGCGCGTACTTCCTTCATATACTGAGAGGGACGTGGGTTTTGCTCTCCTATTTTTTTATATTCCTGTTTTGGTTGTGTTTGTTAGTCCAATGGGTTTGTTGAGTCTATAATTCTCAATGCACATTGTGGCCTATTTGTTAGTTTTGGCGATGATTCTTTAGTTAACTTTGTCCTGCCTTATATCCTGTGCATTTTCTCACCGTTCTTATTTTCACCATGCTGTAGCGATCTCGCTACAGAAAGGTTCTGATCTAATTGGAGCATACCGTACTGCTTCTCAATAAAGTGAATAATAGTCTTCGTTGCTCTTATAACCTGGTGCATATTTTGAAGAAAGTCTGTTTTGATTGCGCAGCTCATGTAGGATTTCCAAGTAATCTTAGACAAGTATGGAGCTGATTACTTGAATAGCTTTTGGGCTGGCAGAACTCTTCTGCGCAGAAAAATAAGACTCTTGACTTGGCTATATTCTAAAAAACTCGATCATTATTGGGGTCTTTCAGTAGATTTTTATATTTGTAAAATATTATAGTATAAGTAGAGTATAAGTAATATTGGTTCATATCAAAAGATTCTTTTACCCTTAAGGATTATATTGAAAGAGAAGAATAAGTTGAAAAAATAAATGCGATCTATTTGTGTAGAGCCTTGTGTGAGTGGGAGTTTTTCACTTTCTGGAAAATGAACCCACAGGATATTGTGAACGCGAACAATTTCCTCTTGAAATAACTTTTATCCATTTAGCTTCCAGATGCTCACCTCTCGCTAAAGTAAAAACAGATACACTTTGTTCACCTTCTTTTAAATTACGTCCATAATTTTATTTTAATTCTAAGGCGCTGCAAAGACGAAGGATATTGGCTAATTGAAAATAATTATCCAGAAAATGATAAAAACAAAACTTTAATTAAATTCCCTTTCCCACCACTCTTAATTCCACCTTACCTTTGATAAACCCTCCATTATAGTTCCAGTTAGTTCAACTTCAAACTAATAATAATTATCACATCACACAGTTTTTGCTACATTGGTTGCTCTTAACCAGAATATGTTAGACTCAGAAGACAGTTTCCACTTGATATAATATATTGTTTTGTTGGTGGTTTTCAATGAATAACTTTCGTTATACACTATTGTACTTCAAGACCTCTTTCAGAAGTGAATCTACGAATCTCGCATTCAGCAAGCTACTTACGAGCTTCTGGTAACATAATTCGTAGACCCAGTGACTAATTTTACATTGCGGTATTCTTTTTCTTATCAGGCCCTCTCCTGCCGAAGGTTGGCAATTGTAGCTCTGGAAACTGCAGCACGAAGGATTTCTGCAGACGAGCGGTCGAACCATCTTAAATATTTTAGCCATGAGTTCTGGCGTCTTCCTACTGATATTTTCCCCTGAACTTTGCTCTCTATTATGAGGCGAAATATTTCGTATTTATCACCTCTCATCGTATGACCCAGGTATTGCATTTTTCTTTCCTTGATGGTGTTCAGTAGTTATATGCGTTATATGAGATCTTTTAGGGCTGGAATACTTTTGCAAACTTTTGTTGGTGCTATTGAGCCCAAACACTGTCTTTGGAATATTAATCATGAAAATTTTGGCGGCCGCAATAGAAAACAACAATGCTGGATGGAAGTGTGTGGGACTTTGAGCATACTGCACTGGAGCTCACAAATGCGCACAAGCTATTTCGTCCGAGAATTTGATTGGTTGTAGGAAAGTTCAAACGGGGTAATAAACCTCGATATGCTGGAGAACAATATTGAGAGCTTAGTTATTCCTGAACTGGAGAATCAACAATACGACGATGGCAATCAAGCTCTAGATGAAAATATTTTGCACTTCCAACACCTCCAGTACCTCCGCATAATGGTATGCAGGCAGTTAGAAACTGGCTGGACAATAATAAATTATCCCACCTGGGTCACCAGACATTAGGATTAATATGGAGTTTTTTGCTTTATGTGCCTGTGATTTGGGCATTACATAAAGAATTAAATTCATTGAAATTATCTCTTATTAATTAATTCATTCAAGGCATTTATGTTTATAAAAACAATCTATTTAGTTATTTGTTATATCACGCGAGGTCACGAACGTGACAGTGAAAGGCCAGAGGACTATCACGTAACTGGATAGTTGACCTAGGGCAGTACGTATATATGCTGATGAAGTAGATAAGCGAACAATTCAGAATAACTCATAAACATTCAGAAACAGTCGGAGACATTCCGATCTATTCACATACATTTAGTTATATTAAAATGTAGTTCATCGAAATCAAATCTAAAACTATGTTATACCAGTAACATGATAATCTTGAGTAACACATATGTAAAATTAGTGTAAATAGTTGAGTATATAATAAAGCTCATCCCAGTGAATACTGTAGTTTCCGTAAGTAGAGTATTCCGTCAGGACCCGGGCTTCCACTAGTCCCTGTGGAACTCCGCATTACTGACATACAATACATGCCTCTTTATTACGACCTTCGTAGATCTATTGTGTATGCCTACTAGAGTGCTAGAGTTGTTTATAAAACTAAACTGACCTCAATTCACGATTTACGACAAAGAATAACCCAAGCCTGTCGGGATATTAGTACAGCAGCATTTGCCAACCTTCGTATGGAGTTTGAAAATAGGATATATATTATTTTTTACAAAACATTGGAAACCATTTTGAACATTTGTTTTATTTGCATTCAGTCTAATATTTATTTCTGATACAACTATAAGCTTATGAGGATAATCTATATACTATAAGCTTAACCGAAAACCTCAATCTTCGAAAATGCTCACTCTGAACGTGAACTTACAAAAATACTCCTCTAATCAAGAAAAGGAAACATTTACTACAAAAAATAAAGTTTTATTACAGACGAGCCACCGTGGCCCGGTTGAAGGCTCTAGGGATTACTGTGAAAAAGTTTCCCGATTAGTTATTTTCAAAAGTTATCTCATAACAAACTTGGTAGGGATTACCCGAATGCGTGAAGGGATTCTTTTAACTGTCTTTTTAAACAAACATATTATTGTAAGATTTCCGTTATAAAATCTATTCCCTAATTCTACATTTATTCACTTAACATATAGGTGAATATAAAACTTGTATACAATAGGTTTGTTCTAACAGAAAATTCGCATGAGTTCAGAACTTGATTCAGAACTAAGGTAAGTGAAGGTAATAACGCCTCTCTGGCAATAACGCCATACAGTAATCGCCAGCTAACTTGATGTCCTAAATGCTTTCTAGGGAGCTATTGACGCCGCCCATCCGATAACTGTAAACAGTGCCGTGCAAGTTCTGAGGATACGCTTTCTGTTACAAATTAACACAACTTGTACAATTAATAAAGTAAAGTCCGTCCGGAAGTATATGATCCTAACTTAATAAATAATATTTAATTCTTTGTTATAATTATCGGTATATTGATATTAATAGAAACGGATCTGCTTTATACCTGAATTCTGAGTACATAAATAATATTTTAACAATAAGGTACCCATTACAATAACATGTTATTTATCTAATTGAAGATTATAAAGTTAGGATCTTATATTTCCGGACGGACTATAATTAAAATTTGTTAGAAACTATATAATTTCTTCCAGGTAGTAATGAGAATTAAAGAAACACAAGATAATGGGATTAGGACTAAGAAATGGTTCTTTTCCACTCTTTTCGGAATTTTTCCCTTCGCGAACAATTCTTTCTATTGTAGCCACAGAAAATCCTGTAAAGAATAGGTAGTAGATATTTTTTTTTCATATCGGATCATAATACAATGTTTTATACATTAGGTACAGCAAAGAAGCTTTCTCGGTATAGCTCGCAAAAATAACTTTAGTAATGTTCTAACTCAATCAGCTTTTTAAGCAAAATTGATTGAAATAATTATTAGTTTTCAATTTTTCTAAGTGTGCAAAATATTCAATATATTTAATGTTTGGTTTTTACTATTTCTGACGTGTTTGAAAAAAAATTTCTAGGTTAGGTTGAAAGCTAATGTTTAACTAAAAAACCAACTACCTATTCCAAAAAAATTAAGGTTTAATTTGACACGTAACATTTTAATCGTAGGATCATTAAATTCGCAGATAAATAAAATAAGCTGAGCTAACTTGCTTGTAACAGCTTGCTAGCTAGCTGGCTTACCTGTTGCCTGGGATGTTTTAATTTTCACGTTTATTAAGGTATCTTCATCACTTTTTAATGTCTTAAAATAATTAAACACTCTATATATCACTTGACGAGTTTGTCCTTCAGTACATTTACGATTTTCTTCATTAACTGCTGACATTTTTACAAACACTTTATTGTACAAAGCAGAAACAATAACTGTGTGACGCTACGCTACTGAAAATCTTAACACCTGATAAGGTTCGATGCAATTGGCGTTTCTCAAAATTTTACCACCAATAGCAGCCGAGTAGGCAGGGCACTATTACTCTGTCTCCCTTAGTTGGTAATTTCTGGGACATCAAGTTAGCTGGCGAATACTATACTCCATTATTTAGGCAACTTTCTTACGCAACGAACAGGTGGCACTAGGATCTGATGTCGGGTTGTAAGTTAAGAAGCAGAACCCAAGTCCTGTGTATCTAACGCTTCTATCGGCAGTTATGAGGCGTAATTTGCATAGTATGGACGTATTGTTGAGTGTCACTATAAGAAAACGAGTTTTTAATTACAGAGGTTATTAGGATTACTGTTTGGGAAATTGCGCTTTTTATAATGTTTATTCAATTTGGTAAACAATTTTTTATTCATATCTGCGACTGTTAACAATAACGCCACGGGTGATAGTTAGCAGTAACGCCAGTGGCGTTATTGCAAACTACCGTTTTTAGAGTGCAATTTTGTTATTTTGCAGATAGACTAAAGATGCCTAAACAAAGAAACCGAGGAATAAGGGCAAAGTGGAGCTCAGAAACTTTGGAAACGGCGCTGGGTGCTATCAATAATGGCATGGCTGTAAAAACAGCTAGCACTAGATTTAACATTCCGCGTAGAACTCTGCGAGATTATAAAAAACAAGGGTTTACGGCCAAACGTACAATGGGACGAAAAACTCTTTCTGTTGAGAATGAAGAAGAACTGTCTAAAATAATACTTCGTTTGGCAGAAATAGGATACCCATTGACGTGTAAAGTTTTGCGCCGTTGTGTATATACTTTTTGCGAACTGAACAAGATTACAAATCCATTTAATGCACAACAGAAAATGGCAGCTCGATTCTGGTTAAAACAGTTTTTTAATAGGCATCCAGAAATCAGAATTCGTAGAGCTCAAAATATGAATCCTGCCAGAGCTCTAAACAAATTTATTGTCAGCGATCATTTTAATAAACTTAAATAAATAGTGACAGAGTTAGATATTATGGAAAAGCCCCAATTTCTTTATAATATGGATGAAAAGGGATGCCTCCTTACATTGCACCATCAGCAAGGAGTACTAGCAAAAAAAGGAGCGAAACGGGTACATCTTGTAGCCAACGAACGTAACGGTGGTTGCATGTGGCAATGCTATGGGAGTTTCTATACCCCTGTAATTCTGTTTAAGGGCAAAAGAATGAAACCAGAGTGGACTGATAATTTGCCGCTAGGAAGTATAGCACTGATGACTGCAAAAGATGGCATGACAATTGAAGCATTTAAAATATGGCTTCGTCATTCAGCAAGCTATAAGTTACCTGGACCTTGTCTGTTAATATTTGATGGTGTGAAGTCCCATTTAGATTACACAATAGTAACAGTCGCTGATGAGTTAGGAATAACTCTTTATTGATTGCCAAGCAACACCACTCACGAGCTACAGCCGTTGGACAAAGCGGACTTTCGTTCGTTTGAACATTTTTGGGATGATGAAGTATTAAAATTCTGGGCTAACCATTCCGATAGATCGTTGACAAAACAGCGCTTTGGAAGTATTTTTTCAACTGTTTGGGATAAGTCTATGACACCAAACAATATAAAATCAGGGTTTGCTTCGACTCCGATAAAATACCTGAGGAAGCTTTCGCACCAAGTGCTGTTACTGAGAATCAAAACCTTGATGAGCCCCCTAAAGTAGCAGAACAACAGCAAGTGGTTGACCCTAAAATAGCAGGTCCTCAAGAGCAAGTGTTAGTTGATAGAATAAATAGAGAAGTAACTCCAGAACCAGCTCCCTCAGGAAGACAACCGTCAGCCGCTTCCATCAAACCCAGTCTAAAGATAGTGACTCCAGTGATACCAGTGACAAAGAAGAGTGGGAATCGCCTGATAGTGAAGATGAAGAAAATGTTGTTCCTGAAGAATCCAAATTTGTCAATACATCGTTTTCCAAGATGCTTCCTACTCCAGAACCAACACGCATATCTACGAGGAATAGAAAGCCTGCTCTTAACAGCAGAGCACAAGTTGTAAAAAAAGATCTTTTTGAGCATCCTGATGCACAGAGAACCACATCTGCAACCAATACTAAAAGAGCTTCTACTAGCTCTGTGAACAAATCCAAAGACAAATTTTCTTCTAAGGCCACTAAAAAAATGTCCAGTAGAAATACAGAAAGAAACATTTTTAAAGGTTCCAAACTGTTGTTGGAATGCCATCGGAGGTGATTATTCCCAAGTATAGCATCGGGAAAAACACTCTTACCAGGTAGAGAGTCATGGAAAGAAGGACCTCCAATTACCTCCTGCTACACAGATGGCTCAAAAACCGAGGAAGGAAGGAAGGAAATATATAAAGACAAGCCAAGAGTCTCACTGTGCTTAGGCAAAGATGTTACGATATTCCAGGAAGAAGTTGCAGCAATACAGCAACGTGCAGGAGAGCTATTAAGGCAAGAGTTTGTGAAAAAGTCCATTGCCATATACTCCGATAGCCAAGCCAAGCAGATAAATTCCAAACTTGTTTGGGACTGCTGGGAGACGCTACAAGAGCTGGGCAGTCATAATAGATTGTCTTTAGCTTGAGTACCAGGCCACTCAGATAACAAGGGCAATGAAGATGCAGGTTCAGTCCGAGAAGGGCTCGATGTGCTCCCATTGGCACAGAACCTTTCTGTGGCATAGCGAAAGCGCTGCAAAAAACAAATAGCAGTACTTGAATAAAAAAGCAGTCTCGAGAATGGTGGAACAAGGCACCAAGAATGGGGCAGGCCAAAGAACCCTCGCCAAAATTCACGGAGTACCTGCTGAGCCAGAATAGGTGGTTGGGCTCCTGACGGGGCATTGTACACTCAACAAACAAATGAATAACATCGGATTGGCAGACACAACCATATGCAGGTTTTGCCAGGAAGATGAAGAAACCTCATTACACATACTTTGCTACTGCGAAGGCCTCAGTAGGTTGAGGTTTTCGACGATAGGGGAGGAAAAACCAGAACCCTTCCATTATATGGAGGGCCTTAGGTTTGGCATTCAAAGTCTAGAAATAAGGACGGATCTAGACAAGGTACTCTAGCATAACAGGTCGTAGCGGAGAGGCTCTTAGAAGCACATAAACCCCATATTTATCTTATCTTATCGTAACTGTCCGTGGAATAAATCTAATATATTTTCTACAATTCTCAAACAAACAAAAAACACTATATAGTAATGGTGGAAAAGAATTTTTTTATTATGAAACAATATTATTCAGTTCCAGCCTACTTATTATTTATTCAACGTGTGCTTTTCTATTAGGTTATCTATATTTAATTGGATTCGATTGTTTTTAGTTCCATAATATTTCTACTCTCAATATTGGCGTCAATACGAGTACGTGAATGCACCGAATAATTTATTGAATGTCAACAAAATAAATTTCAAATTCAGTATATTTTCAATATAAAATGAAAATTAGTGAGCTACTTCGTTACAGTTTTTTTTTCAGAATAAAACGGAACAGGTAATAAATGAAATAATAATTTCACTAACTGAAATATTTAAATTAAATCTTGATACCTACTAACAATTTCATTAACCTAAATCAGCACAGTCATTATGTTCATCTACTAGAGCCATTTCGAGTATCCTGTTAATTATTTTAATGATCCCTATCTTGTGCTGCCTGTAGCCAATTTCGCTCTATATGTTTAATATAATCTGTCGAAGTTTTTGGTGGATGATCTTTGTTGCGAAAGATGTCTCCAGCCTTGTTCCATCTCCAATCGTATTCTCGCAATATACTTGACCCAATTCCATTTTAACGTTAGCGGATTGTTTTATTAATAATTTTGTCTATGGAGGTTATCTTTATAAAAATTGAATAGATGAGGATTTTACTTGATGAAGATCCATACTAAACTATGAAATAAAACAATTTAATTTGCTTAAATCTCCATTATAATTTAGAAGCCCTTGGGATTAATAAAAAAAAATTCAGGTAATCTTCTTAACGACCAAATAGATATCAATCATTCTCCTTTATTAAACCTATTTACCTAGAAGGTAATTCAGGTGTGATTGCTGTGAATAAAATTCCCGGTGAACTTTTTCAATACCTTTGTTAATATTCGTAGAATTCCGTATTTAGGCACTTTTTGTACTTTATCTCCACGTAAACATATTATAATATTTTTGTCAATATCCTTAAAATTCCGTATTAATGCACTGTACCAATTAAAAATTTTCCATTATACTTTCACAACGTTGGTTCAAATTATAATGGAGATTAAGGCAAATTAAATTGTTTTATTTCATCGATAATCTTTATAATTTTCTTCAATCTCTAAGCATCCTGTATCTTATGCATGATTTTATTTGTGCTTGTAAATGTTATCTCAACGTACAGTTGAAACATCAATTATGTATTGAACGCTCTTCTACACAAGATGCTTATATCTGCTTGCTTGAAATAAATGCAAATATTTAATGACAAGTAATATGATCACACAACAACTGATATATTTTTCCATTCACTTTATTTTGAACGGAAGCCCTAACAGTTGTTCCAAAAGGAATTGTTGGAAATGATCTTTATTCTCAACCACTTTCGATTTTTTGTTAGCTTTTCCCGTCTTTTGTGTGGAGATATTTTGTTCATTACATCTTCACCATCGAATCGAGTATCAAATGGGATTAAAAATGGCAGCCCTAGGATGTTTGCTATACTAAAATGAGGTTACGTTGTTTACCTGGCAAGGAGTAGGATGGAAAATGGCAAAATATTTGCATCTACAAGTGGGATTACTGTTGTGTTACGATACGTTTTTGCAATAAATTATCTCAAACAATTTCATTTTTACCCTTTGTCTACACATATGCAGATACCTTAAGAAAGTACCTTATGAACCACTATTTGGCTTTGTCCTTAGTGTAGGGGTCAATATTCCTCCAAAACCTACACTTGAAATTCCGTTATGAGGATTTTGGAGATTCATTCAGAAATTTACCTAATTTCTAGTGCTTTTTAACAATATTTATTCATTTTGTCGGCAAGGACTGTTTGGTGGCCTTCAGTGTCCTTTATAGATTGCGGTATATAATTAACTGTTAATGATTTTTGGTTTTTCTTACGTACCAGGACAACAAACTGTTGTGATTTATCACCTCTTGTCAATATAATTGGTTGCAAAGTCTTTTTTTACTTGTTTGGAACCCTAACTATCTCTCTATAACAACAAACCTGTCTTCATCTAAAGAGTATTACGAATAACATCCTAATTAAGGTACGGACTCAGCCCTGGGATATCTTAACAGTTTTTTCTTATTACAAATTAGGTATTTTCGTTTCCAGTGAACCACGTATTCTTTAAATTTGTTACAATTGGTTCTCCGTGAGAAGGTGAAGTGGCCAAACTATCCCTATACCTACTGAACAAGGATTGTACATTACTCTATCCTATTGCTCTACTCATGTTAACAAGGGATGATAAAACAATATAGAAAATATTAATTAAGTGGAATTGGAAACGAAAAACAACAAACTTGGTAAAAGTAAAAAATTAACGCACCACTTATTAAATCAATCTTATTCGATCAATAAACAGGGTAAGAGTGTGGTTGATTTTGTGTGGGTGAATAATTCGTTTCTTACTGATGTTGATAATTTTTTTGTTGGTGGGGATGGTTTTCTTTCTGACCATTTTCCAGTGAATTTGGTGCTTTATGACATTTGTTCATTTGAAATGAATGTGTACCCCCAGGGAAAACACTTTACTTAATTCGTTTATGCGAAGAGAGGCTGACTCAGTTAACTATACACTTTCAATGTGTACTTCAAATAGAGTCGTTTTTATTCAGGACGTACAAGCATCCTATAACAATCTTTATAAAGCAATTTGTGAAACTGCTGAAGAATTAGGGCTTGTTCGTACCTGCAAACTTAGTACTAATCATCATAATAAAACGTATAGTAAACCTTGGTTTGATATGGAATGTTTAAAAAGTAAAAAAGAGCTCAGAACTGCTTTATCGGAATGTAGAAAGTGCAATTTTTCAAAACAATCTACATCTCAATTAAAAAGGAGTATAAAAGAATACTTAAAAATAAGAAAATTTATTATGAAACTGGCATCTGTACGTTGACCAATGTTCATAATTCAAGAGAATTTTGGCTAAGCGTAAGATCTTTTAGGTCAAAGCTACCGTACAAATCGTTACCAATTGAAGTATGGGACGACTTCTACTCTAGTGTGTATAAACCTCGAATACACAACGACACTGATTTTATTTTTTTATGCTCGTCACCCTTTTTTAGATGCACCAATTACCACGCAAGAAATCTATATTATTCTCAACAAATGTAAAAATAATAATAAATCACCTGGTATACCACGGTATACCTTATGAATTCTTTAAAAACCTTCCTGATAATTGGGTTATTTATCTTACTTCACTGTTCAATAATATTTTTGAAACCAAAATTATTCCTGATAGTTGGTTTGTTACATTTTACATTATTTACAATGTTACATAAAGGTGGACCACAGGAAGATCCAGCAAACTACAGAAGCTTGGCATTACCAAATTCATGTTCAAAATTATTCACCAATATCATTCAGCTTAGACTTTCTAAATGGGCGGAGGAACATAACATTCTACCTGAGAGTCAAGCAGGATTTCGTAAGGGTCACGTTTGTATTGAAAATGTTTTCACCTCAATTTCTGTGATCCATATGCATATTAGACTCAGGAAAAGGAAACTTTTTTAGTTCAAAAGAGCTTTTGATTCAGTTAATCACAATATATTGTGGCTTAAACTATTTAACTTGGGTATATCTTCAAAAGTACTGCAATTTATTAAAAATCTTCATAATAATGCATCATTTAAAGTTAAAGGAAACAATGGTTTTTCGAAATCGTTTGATGTAACCACTGGTGTACTACAAGGAGAGCCTATGAGCCCACTGCTTTTTGCAATGTATTTAGCAGACCTGCAAGATCTTTTCATTAATGAAGGAGTAGATATCGACGAGCGGAACCAGATATTAGCATTACTTTATGCCGATGACCTTGTAACTTTGGCTTATTCTGAGATAGACGTAGCAAAAAAACTCAAAATTTTGGAAGAGTATACTTCATTAAACGATTTAACAGTTAATATTTCGAAAACTAAAATTATTATTATTATTAAATCAATTTTATTTTTATTAAAAACTAAGCTTTTTTAGAGTTATTCGACATTTTATTGCTATAATTTATTATACATGGTAAAACGTCATTCAGGCTCTGATAAAAATTCTAGAAGAAATAAAAGGAAAATTCGAAATTGACAGTAAACGAAACAAACTCAAAAATAACCAAAAAAGTTCTCGAAAACGATTGTTTCCACCTCGCGCACGAATAACGGCAAGACATCGTCGACCCATACTTAAAATAAGCTGCCTTATTTCATTTTGGTCCAATTCTTCCCATGTTTGAATTAAACTCTCCCCTACCTCTTCAAGGTTATTGAATTGGATTTGTTCCGCTCTTAATCGCCTGTTGAGGATATCTCATAAGTTTTCTATAGGATTTAGGTCTGGACTACGGGATGGCCATTCCATAGTATTAATTTCAATCTCTTCCAGGTAATTTCTGACAACGTGTGCAGCATGCGGCCTGGCGCTATCTTGCATTAAATGTTCGCCAATATATGGAGCAAAAGGTACTACATGCTGTTGTAAGTCATTCTTCCATTATTTATGACCACTAGGTCCGTGCGTGCTGACAATGAAATACCTCCCCAAACCATAATGGATCCTCCTCCAAATATCGTGGTGTTTGAGAAGTTGCATTGGACATAACGTTCGTTGGGTCGTCGAAATACACGAATACCTCTATCATTATTGTACAAACAATATATGGACTCATCTGTAAAGAGCACGCATTCCCTGTCAGCCTCTCGCCAATTTTCGTGTTCTCTGGCAAAACGTAATCTTTCTTTTCGGTGATCTACGGTTAATATAGGACCCCGTGCAGCAATCCTAGGTCTTAAATTGGAATCTCTTAAGCGTAACCGAACAGTTTCAGCACCAATTTGTAGACCATGTACCTCGCGCAGTTGAATTTGTAGGCTATGACACGTCACAAATCGCCGTTGAAGAGACGAAATTCTTGAAAATCGATCCTGGATTGGTGTTGTGACTCGATTTCTTCCTTGTCCTGCTCTACAGGCATGATCTCCTGTCTCTAGGAATATTTGTAGTACCCGTGAGATGGTTGTATGATTCACTTTAAATCGACGACCTATTCTTCGATAGCTCCAGCTTGGACACATTCATCGTGGGTCAAATTTCGATTTTGCCGTTCCATAATAAACAAATTTAATAAACTTTGTTAAAACAATATTTAAAGAGACACTATTCGTGCCTTACACTTGGGAACTATAGTTTGGCAAACATAACTAAAGCTGAGAAAGGAATGCGGTCGAAAACATTCTATATTGCCACGTTTAACTATGAAAAACCTAAAGTGCTAAGTATGTAGTGATAATAATTAGAAAATTGACTTTTTATTATCAACAATATGTCAATAATGATTAAACGTTAGTTCTTTAATGTGCTTATTAACATGATTTTTTCAATTTCTGAATATTAAAAGATGAACACTTTTCCAAATATGTTATGGGTTTCCTTCAAAGCCGACAACTTCGTGCGAAAATCATAATTACCACGCCCTCCTACTAACTCAATTGTTGAATATTTATCGAACCACCGTTGCTAGGTAACCACCTGACTTCCTATTGGCAAGCGCGTGCGTGTGTTCTTCCCTCTCACTTCGACAATTGATTGACATTGATTAACCAGTGGCGTTTATAATGTCAATATTTTCCTTCGTATTATCAGTTTTACTTGGTACCTTATTATTTCGTATCCATATTGAATTCAAGTACGATTTTTAACAAATAGGTACCGTGTTTTGAAAAATACCTTACCTTTAAAGCAAAGCATAAATCAGTTTCTATATATAATTATTATATAATAATAATTATTATTTTTAATACTTTTATAAACTAGGTACCGTACGCTATTGGTACGTTTATGACAGATATCGGCCATGTTTCCTCCCCCCCTTACGGATGCCCCGTAGCTTCAGATAGACTTGCCAAACTATACATTGGTTTATTTCTTATTTTTCAAATTATTTTTGTAATTATAAAAAAAAACTTTGAAAAAATATATCGATAAATTTAAGCACTGCCAGAAACAGTTTATACCAGGGGCTTACAAAAATTAATTTATAATGGGGATTCAAAAAAGGAGAACAAAATATTTTATAATTTTAAGGTGGCGCGTTAATTTTTTGGAGAAGTATAGTACTAAGCCATGTCAAACAAACTCACGTGAATAACTGTTTATGTATACTAGGGGAAGTACTATTCGAAACTTCGACTGCACGTACACAAATTATTACGGTTTTGTCAAGTAAGAAATAATATAAAATCAAAATGTGTAAACATTTCGCTTTATATATAAACCAAAACTACTTCTTGTAGAAGCTGTATTGTTTGCCTATGCAAATATAAACAGTCTAGCATAACCGAGTTACCCGCTAATGTATTCCTTTTATAAATAGCACAGAAACATTTCATCAGAAACGTATTGCAGTAATATCCAAAGGGGATGCTAACCACATACTCGCTTGCTCACCGTTCGTAACTTGGAAATCAAACAAGATGTTACCGAATATAGCCGAAAGGGTTATCATTTATTCAAGGGTTTGTCTCTTAATAATTGATTTCATCGGCAAATGGATGCCAGGATGTATTAAGTAGAAAAGCTAATATTTATGATTGATGTAATAATAACAGTTTTTATCTATGTTCATACAATCTTTCCAGTTTTTGGTTGATTTGTATTGATGTCGAATTCTAATGGTGCTTTTCTATACAGGGTGTCAATTTTAAAACTTACATTGGACCATTCTGAACAAATATTAAATTAATTAACATTTTTGTAGTTCGACATTTAACACTTTTTCATTTTGTTGTCAAATAAAAGTTTCTGCTTTATTGTTACACCCTGTATAATTATGACCGTTGGAAATCATATTCTACGGGCTTTCTAACGACGTATCACAAGTAGGGGGTTGCCATTAAAATTTTTGTAGGTGGGGTAGGTGGGGCATAGGGGGTTGATGGGAGTGCGTTCTCTCTCATGTCATTTTAGTTCCCCCTCTCTACCCTAGGAACAGTTTCGAAATTTTTTTGAAATCTCTCCGTTCACGAGGTGCAGCCCATTGTAAGTTTTAAAATTGACACCCAGTATAATTAATTTTTAGGACCGGATACACGTAACTTGTAGTGATGAATAAAAATTTTTTATAATCTATTATAGTAATTAATATTTGTAGCATGCCATTTGTCTGGAAACTATTTCTATCTGTTAATTTTGGTGGCTTCCTTTGAATTTCTTACAAAATTTCTAAATGTTCCATTTTCATGTCGCAGTAGCCACTCCGGAAAATGATATTAATTTTTATTCCTCTCCGTTTTTGAATTTGAAAAGTCGATGATGATTATTGAATTTTTCAATAACATTCTTTCCATCACTCAAAAAGACACATTAAAATATATTATTGTTCTTGGTTAACTTTTGAAATTTTTTTGGTTGTTCTGTATGTACGTTTTCACCCAGCAAATTTTTTCGTTCCTGTTAAGCTGAGCACGAGTCCACAATTGAAGTTATCACCTCTGGATTTACCTCTCCAACAAATCACCGAGAGCTGCAAAAATCCAGCCCGTTTAAAATAAATTCCCAAGCTTTAGCTGTGTTAAATCTAATTTTCGCTCTGACCATATACAAATTAACAAATTATTCATTTATCTTTGGCCAGAAGCCATCCATCGTGGCCAGTAAAAGGAGGGATTTTGAGAAGACAACGGACTGTAAGTGACGTTCAGTCGTTAAAAAGGGAGTTGAGGTACAAATTCGAGTGAATAAGGTAGCATCGAGGGATATGACGCGACTGTCCCATCTCCGTTATGTAGTTATCTATGGTCTTTATGATCTGATCATCCTTTATTTCCATAGCCGGAAACCCCTTAGACAGCAAGGAGTTCAGTGTTAAGTCAACCGTCAACAAGACAGCACGCATTTTCGTCGTCTGAATCAGGTGAGCACACGTAAAAGTTTTTTAGCGCCATTTTGAAAGCTGGTTGCTGATGGATCATCCATTAGAGGAGCAGCAAAAGCGAATAGAATACCTGAAAAAACTCTACGCCATCGTTTAAAATCAAATAATCTCGTCAAGGGAAACCTAGGACAACCACCGTCCTTGGCTGGGAAGCAGAGAAAAAAAGCGTTGTACACGTGAAGAGACTACAAAAGGCTGGATATGCCCCAACAAAAACTGCTCTGCGCAAAATGGCGTATAATTTGGCAGAGAGAATGGGCAAACTCCCATTCACACATTTCTGCAGGCAAGGGGTTGCTTCAAGCTTTTCTTAATCGGAACCCTACTCTTTCGATGAGGAAAGCCAAAGGGGTGTCCAAGGCCCGAGCAGACGGAATGAACAAACAGGAGGTCGCAGATTATTTTGCCCTTTTAGAAAGTACTCTCGCAGAATACAACTTATTCAATAAACCTGCTAATATTTGCAACGTATACGAATCGGGTCTTCAACTAAACAACCCACCACAACACGTTATAGCTGCGAAAGGAAGCAAATCTGTTCAATCTCGCTAGGGGAAACCCTAACAGTAGTAGCTTGTTGCAATGCAATTTTCTACCTCCCTACATTATTTTCAAGGGTGTGAACAAGCAACAAGCGAGGCTAGATAACCTACCTAATGGCGCAGAGCTGGTGATGGGAAGAAAATCAGCGTACATAAACGAACAACTTCTCTTAAATTGGCTGGAAAATCTCTTTATTCCCAGAAAATCAGCAGGCCCGTGTTTACTCTTGCTTGATGGACATTCATTCATTCATTCATATATTTGGGTTGTGCTCATCAGCCCAGGCACTTGAACTGAATCTTTGTACCATTTCCCATGTTATCTACTTCCATTCCAGAAGCTTCGTGTCTTCTATAAAGGCCACTAGTTTGACTAGAGGGATTTTCAGTAGTTGTGATGGTTGTTTAAATTCCTCTCCAAAGTGCTTCCGTCTAAGTTCTTGTAAGTCCTCACAGAAGCAGAGTATGTGGGTAGGTGTTTCATCATCAAGTTCACATCTTCTGCACATAGGTTCACTAACTTTGCCCATATTGTACAGATGTTTCCTCTAGGTGCAGTGTCCAGTCACCAGGTCGGTAACTATCTTCAAAAGTCTCTTACCCAGTTTCAGTAGCCTGGTTGAGAGTTCCTTGTCTACCTTGTTCAGTAAACTCTTGGTATGAAGGTGCCCTTGTGTCACCCTCCATTTGAATTGGTGTTCCCTATCTAGCCAGTTCCTGATTTCTCCTCTTATTCCACAAAACGGTTCTGGACCTATGAAGTCTCCTTTAGAGCCTTCTTTAGCTAACTGGTCCGCCATTTCATTACCTGCAATCCCCTCATGTGCCGGCACCCATATTAGAGACACTTTGTTGTCTCTTGCCAGCCTGTTGAGGGATTCTTTGCAGTTTTTCACCATGGACATGGATCGCACACCAATTCGCCTGAAATCCTAGAAAAAGCGCTCGACGGTATCAGCAGGATTTCGAGCCTGTGGGGTATTTCCTTTTTCTCCATCAACAATTCCAGAGCATGCCTATCTTACAGTTGAAAATAACGAATCGACAAGAACATCCAAGAGTCCTGAAAAACCTATCACGTCAGGTAGGTACTTCTAATGCAATAACTCCACCAAAAGTACTTGATGTCGTATCCCCATAACATATCCCTCATAATACCAATAACATATCGCTCAGAGGTGAAAAGGAAGCAACATGCTCAAGCTCTGACTACTGCTGAGAATATCGCCAACAAAAGATCCATGAGGGAAGCAAAAGCAGAGAAAGAGAATAAGTCGATGTTAAAGTTGGTTGGCAAGCCTTTCAAGAAACGAATTGCTTTCGAAGATGCCTTCTGTCATCCGGAGGTGAATGGGATGAAGAGTCATCTCACGATGAAAGTGAAATCGATGAAAGTGAATTTTTCGAAATGATTGAAAGCGTTAATGTTGACGATTACGTTCTCGTAGAGCCTGTGGGAAAGGTGAAGCCGCTGTACTATGTTGGTGTTGTTACGAAATGCGAAGGTCAAGACATCACTGTTAATTTTATGAAGAGGGGAAAATTACAGTTTATTTTCCTCCAAGCAAAAGACGAATCAATAATACAAATGAAGAGTGTTAAAAAAATACTGCCATCTCCAACAGTACGTCGTGGCCACTTCACAATTCATGTAATTTTCCCTAAATCCATTACAGTAGTTTCATCGTTTGTTATTTTATAAGTTTTTCGTCGGATTATTACACTTTAAAAAAAATTATTTTTTTTTTACCAACCCCATTGGGAATATGACGCAAAATTCAACTTTCATAACCAATTTAATTAATACTAGTTAGCACAATCAGAATCACCTATACTTCCTGCTTATGATACAATAAGGTTGTAGGTAGATAAAAATTCAATGAGCATGAAAAACTAGTTAGTAATAACTGAGAAAATTGATAAATTTAAAAACGTGTGTCATGCTACCTTATCGAAACGTGTCGATGGTGACATTAGGGACTCTCCCCGCGAATAAAATATACAATATAGAATTATCTGGTCTCATTTTTTTGCTCCATATTATGAAAACTTATTTCCTGACTTTCCTCAAATTCCACTTTTCAATAAAGTCTGACATTCTGATCTTGTTGGAAATATGTTCATGTATGGACTTTATAGCGACCAGCGACGATGTCGGATTTTCTTTTCATTCCATTATTGGGTTTATGTTGCCAGATATACTAAGTCCCCTTCTCTCTATGTTTGTTAATTCCCATGTTCGTTTCGGTCTTTCCGGCTTCCTTTTTCCTGGTGAAATTAATTCTAATACCCTTCTAGCCTACCTTCTGCCATTATTACAAATTTATATACCATTTTACCTTACGCTTTTTGAAATAGAATAGGTATCATTAAGTTGGATGGAATTCTAATTTTATTTCCGATTTATCATTGTGATAACACTGAGCGGTTTTTCCCTCTATGTTTTTTCTTTCATTTATTAGAAATGCTGTTTTAACTTTAACTAAATTGA
The DNA here is from genome assembly GCA_947563755.1 of Lochmaea crataegi. NCBI lineage: Eukaryota > Metazoa > Arthropoda > Insecta > Coleoptera > Chrysomelidae > Lochmaea > Lochmaea crataegi. The sequence continues at coordinate 15,123,121 of OX387429.1, read as the reverse complement.
TAAAATAGAGAAAATTTATAAAATTTGTTTAACAATAGTTTGGATAAACTCTATCCATAGTTTAGCGACGCAGCATCAAGAGCCTGTTATTTGATGTATTAAGAAACAAGAATAGCCATTTAATCGACCATAACAAATATTTGATGGGCTCTTCGACATACGGCTCAAATTACGCTCCAAAAGATTTCTTTTTATTCTAGCACATCAAGAATTAAGTGCACGGCTATCGTTTTTCGACACCTGGAGAGGCTTTATCATTTTAGATGATAAATATTGCATTTTTTCATATTAAAACTGACAAGTATTATTTGACAACTAACTTTATTCATCATTCTAATCACAATATGTAGATCATTACATAACATGTCCCCCTTAATCAAAATATTTCTCAGGTTTTTTAATGGATCGTCCGCTTCTTGTTTTAATTACTTCTGGATCAGGCTCTACCAGATATTCTTCTAAACCCTCCCTGCTTTCCTTTTCTATTGAGCTGTTTTTATCTGTACTACAGCTACTCCCATCTGGAAAGTCTTCAAGGCCACCGCTTCAGCTTCAACCTCATCATGAAAATTAGGAGAATTATCTGGACGCCAGTAGATTCTGTTTGGTCGCAACACTGACCCATTTTTCGTTTTAATTATGTAAGACTGACTGTCTTCGCATTTCCTCAAAATTATTGCAGGCTTCCAATTTCTATGACTTTCTTGATAAAATATATCTTCATTCAATTGAAATTCTTCCAACTGCTTTGCATGTTGATCATTATATTTTCTCATTTTTATTTGCTCTTCCAATAGCTTTTCATAAGTAGTTTCAGTCTCGAAAAGTGGTTGTAAATTCTCTATTAAACATATATTTTTACTACGGGGTTTTCGTCCCATGAGAATTGCTACTTCAATGGACAATAGGCTTCAACAGGCGATCAGACTCATTTATGAAGGCTGGCCAAAAGAAAAATCACGAGTTCCTGAGCTTTTTGAAAAAGATGGGTTGATTTATCGTGGAAACCGCCTTGTTATTCCCGAAAATAAGATACACGAAGTATTGAGTCAACTGCATAGTGCTCATCAAGGAATTGTTACTTGTAAAAACAAAGCTAGAAACACAATGTACTGGCCTGGAATGTCTAAGAATATTGAAGAATTTATCAAGAGATGTGATGTTTCTATGAGCTATTCCAGACTGAATACAAAGCAACCACTAAAAAAACCATGAAATTCCTCAGTATCCTTGGATTAAAATAGGAATAGATTTTGCTTTTATCAATAATAAAGACTATTTTATCCTATACTCTGTCCATCCAAGCAACGGAGTGTTCCAAAACAGTATCATGCATAGTGCACGTGATTTCTCCGACTCTTTACCGATGTACCATAAACAATGAATTCTGCCGGCCGGTTGCAGTTAAATTCGATTGGCCAGCGTAGGGAGGCATATTTATTTTAGCCAATAGATGCAAAGATGCTTGGTGATCATGTCGCTCTGTTTGTTCGATGGATATACTTTAGTAGATCACCATTCAAAGATTGTAGGAGTTAGAAAAATGCTGTCAAAAAATTGGAAGTCAACCATCGAAGCTTTGGAAACAGTTTTCCGAACCTACGGAATACCCTGCGAAATAGAGTCAGATTGTGGCCCTCCATTCACCTCTTTTGAATATAACCACTTTGCAGAAAAATGTGGTTTCAAGATCACAAATTTTATCCCACCGCTGCCACCATGACAAGTATTATCATTCATCATTCTAATCACAATATCTAGATCATTACATAACAAAAACAACCTTAACTGATATAGTATTACATCTTGCAGAACATGAAGTTTTGATTTTTAGATGTTTCTATAAAAAACCAAGTCTTTGGTATTTCTACATCGACGATGCTGTATAAGCATACATTCCAGTAACGTCAGCCCCACTTTTCTCAATTTTTGTTGAGTTCCAATAAAAATATAATTTCTTCACCTGAATTTGGCAGGCGAACAAATTTCATGCAAATTCTCGTATCAGTGGTTGAAACATCGCAGTTTTCTCAGATGATCAAGTGGTTATCATGGTGCTGAGCTCATATCGTATCACTTCGATGATGGTTATGAAATGGCTAGTAAATCTTAACGAACTCAAAATAACACACTCTTCTTGCTATGGATACTATGTCATGCCATGTTGGTGAACAAGGAAATTAAATAGCTGATGAACTAGCCAGCTACTCCTTTTGTAGGACCTGAATGCCTCCAGGGCGGAATTGAAAAAGCAGGAAAAAAAAGACAGATCGTACCTCTGGAAAGGCCTTTCATTATTGAACTAGTCCAAAATATCCCTCGGAATCATCAACCGAAAGAGATCAAATGCACTGTTAAATCAACTAAGGATCCGTAATGGTTATCTCACAGGGCATTGTAAACTCATTCAACATCTGTGTACCGTGGAGCTTAAAGGAAACCCTTGTACTTATTGACAGAATGCGACCTTTCTCACTAAAGACTTCTTAACCTGGGCAAACCTGGAAGAGGGTGAAATTTCCTCTTTGAAACCTCAAGAGAATCTGCACTCTATAGAAGGGATATTGGGAGTGTGCTTTAACTGAGAACAGAAGGGTGGACAAAAGACATACTTTGGTGGTAAGATACAATACTCCACTCAATGCAATCATTAGAATTAAATCTAAGGGCCTACTTCCTCACTAACATTCCTCAATATTTTCTAATAACTCGTCACTACACTAACATATGCACGACTACTACCCCCTCAGTGTTTATATGTTTATATTCAGCTCTACGCATCAGCCCTCACCACCCAGCTTCGAAATCCAACCAGGAGTAGCTTCGGCCGGCTTGATCCAAATGGTTCACCGGCTACCGAAGTATGCAGACAACCTACAGGATAGTGAACGGGTGCTAGGGGCCAAATCAGTCACTCCTGTCCGAAGTCGTCGGACACAAAAGAGTCCTCCCCAAGAGTCACCCAAAGGCTGCGGTTCGCCATGACCCCAACATCTAATGAATCTTGTGCTTTTATACGGTTAAAAATCCAAGCTATAAATATCATCACCTTTCATGGTAAAATGTTTGACAATAGCAAGCGACTTGTTTTTAATAAGTAAGGACCATAAATTATACCCATACATTCTTAAAATTCCATGTTTTTCCATATAAATTCAACGATGACCCTTTATTTATCCACATCAACCTCAAAGGTCGTAAAAGTTTAAATGGATTACCGGAAAGGAGACCACATACTTCTACACTACGTTTAATTCGATGGAATTGTAAGAAAGAACTTTCAATCCATCATTTTCTCAACTTTCGGTTCCGCTTTGTCATGATCACCAAAAAGATCTACGAGAGGCAAAGGAAAACGAGATGAAAGGATTTGCTCCCAATTTTCATCACAAAGCAGTAAACGTTCTTTCACTCACGCCGACTTGATTAATTTTAACCCGTCTAAAAACTAGGATAGTATAATGGTAATTGGTACTGAAGCTGCAATATACAGAGTGAAACACTAAAAACGTTTTTGTCACTATTTGACCTTTATATTTTAATTATATTCCTTCTTCGCTAGAACAGTCTCTCAGCAAAATGAAAATGAGCTCGGCGTTTATATAAAGGCCAATTTAAACGCCGTGAATCTAACTTTGGAGTGTTCTATACAGTTTCTAGAATGAGCCATAGAAGCTGTATTTGTACTCGTATACCATGAAGTTAAAAAACATCATACTTAGATTATATTAGATGAGATGGCTTATCGGACTATTCCACCGCGATCTTTTCAAAACTATAGTGATCCTCTGAATCTACATACTTACAATATCCATCCCGACTCTTTTTAAATAGCCAATCAGCCAGGAGACTGAACCTTTTATATTATTTCTTGCCGGTGGCTTCTCAACGCCTAGTACAAGAAACCGCACATTCACCAAATAGTCGCACTGGTATAGGATGTGCTCTGCACTTTCCTCCTCTAGGTGACCGAATCTGCACATAGCTTCGTCTGTCAACCACGTTAGCTTTCAGTGCCCTGTTAACATACCTACTACGGCTTTGACAGTTTTCCTATCTTTGCGTAAAAGTTGGCGACTGTCCTCCAATAAACTATTTCGCCTGTTTCTGTCCTGGTGAGATTACTCACCATTCTAGAGATTTCCGAGCCACCCTCTTCCTTGTGGCCATTTTTTCGTCGACTTTGTGACGCCGCAGCAGGGTTCCGGTCCAATGAATGACATTGATGAGCCTTGTCTGACCGTTTCATCTGCCTTTATGACCTTCGTGCCCTGGTACCCAAACTACCATGTCCTTGCAATGGTCTCCAATTGAGTTTAAGGCACCTATGATCACACTCAAGTCGGAAGAGTTTTCCCAACTTTTTCTGACTTAAAAGTTATAAAGAAAATAGCTTCATGAAGCTACAAGTATTTGTGAAAATGACATGGTCATCAATTATAAGATCAGCTGCACACAAAGTTATTGTTTCGATACAAAATATTTCAAATGCACCAAAGGTTACTCGATAGAAAATATAAATAGCATTTAAACGACAAAGCAGAGAGATGAAGGGAAACAAAATTTCAACGTGAAATGTAACAACGCAAATGCAAAAGCCGTGATAGAATAGCAATCAATAATTTTATTGTAAAGCTGGATATAAGCTGATGAACCTGATAGATTGAATTGAAACTCATATGCCGTATTGACGTATTCATAACCGTAACTTGTAAGGGTTAATAAAATGAAATGTATACTTCTATATACAAGTATAGAGAAAGCGATATTAATCTTACCTACACATAAATGAGAAATTGTGACATTGAGCTTAAAATTGATGATAAATCTATAAATAGCATGGCAGCTGAAATTGGATTTTCAGAAGTACTTAGCAAATTTATCAAAACGCCTCTCTGATGAATGAAATTTGTAAATCCCCTGTTAAAATTTTTGGAAACTAATTTTGATTTTTTAAGAAACATCGCTGAATTTTGAAGGACTTTTTTTAAATACATAATATGAATGTAAACTTGAATAATAAGGATTATAGTCAGGATGGTTTTGCGATAAAGATATTGAACGACTGCACTAATCTTCTGAACAGCTGTGACTATTCATAAATACCTTTAATTGCGATACTATCATTTCAACGTTTGTAACGGTAAGAGGCGCTAATTTGTAACTGTAATCGCTCCAGCTTGAAGGGCTCCGGCTAGAGACTCCTCTCAAGGGTGATTCGACCCCAAGTTTAGGTCGCACAAGTATTACAGGAAGGTTGTGAAAATTAAGGGCGCCACTACCTTTTTGACGTCGATAAAAATACTGATGAATTTTAAAAAAATGCGGAAAAGGTTGAAACGCCTTGTAGAATTCAAATGAAAATTAACCAGAAATCAAATAATAAAAAAAGAAAATTTTAAAACTTTACCCCTTAACTTTTATAGTTGAGCATTTAGAAAAAAATAAAAAATAGGATTTAAAACAAATTTATTTTTTATTCTTCTCCCACAGGAAATAAACAGATGTGAGGATAATTTGTACTTTTATAGGTACTCAGCTTATGAAGTTTTGTTTCTGCAAAAGGTGATGGTTGAAGAAGGTAGGTAGGTCTTGCCTCTAGGAAGTCTTGGAAAGATGGAGATTAGATCTCGAAGAAGGTAAAGATGTATGAATAGAACGGTATCCTTGCAGCTGTGTCCTGGTCTAGGGCGGTATCCTGGTCTAGGGCTTGTATCCTAGCCTAGGGGCTGTGCTTACAACAGCAAAATTAATTAGATAGGAAAGGTATAAAAGCGATAAAAAAATGGAGGTCTTTCCTCGAAGAGAGTCGATAGCGGAAAGGGCTGTCCCTCGTGGCGTTGAAAAAATGGAAGCGTCCGTTGGCAGACGTCAATTGTCTTATGGTCAGGGTTGAAATTTGAGATCACAGAACTATAATTGGAAGCGGCTAATGTGACGACGAGCGGTAATTAAAATGATTTATTCTATAAAATCGAAACAGGTCGATAGACATGTTACACGTTCTAATATTTAATTGCGGATATACATAACTACATCATTGAAACCAAATCTCTCTATCTTGAGTATCTTTCTTAGATCTGCGAACAGGTAAAAGTCAAATGGTGCAACATCTGGTGAATAGGGGTTGTGAGCAAGCAATTCGAATTATGTCGTTGAATTTTACCAGCGGCGTTTTCTTTAATATACGATGCCTTTTCTATTTGATTGCGTCATCTAATCGATCCAATAACATATGTTAGATTAGCAAAATCCCGTGCGGGTCCCAAAATACAGAGACCATAATCTTGCCTTTTGTGTCTTCAGACGCTTAGGCCGACTTTCGCCCTCTTGACTCGCTGACGTTCTTTCCGAATCCGGTGTTGGATCCATATACTTTATCCATTCCGCACCAATGCAAAAAATCCTTATTATGCATTTTACAGTAGGCAAACGCGGCACCCACTTTGGTAAAAAGTTTTTTCATACCCAAATTTTCATGGACAATTTTGAACACAGTGCCTTTTGGTATCTCTTTCAACTTCACTGTACGATATGACAAGAATTTTCAGAATTTTTTGGATTTTTCAGCCGTAGCCACCTCAATTTGAAGACATGGGCGCTCCGCGTCTTCTGTGGTTGTTCAACTTTTCAAGATCAATGCTTGGCTTGGACAGTATCTTCCCATTTAATTTTCTCAACGTTATATTTCTGTTGTGGAATTTGTTATTTTTTAATTTTTATTTGATTATTAACTTTATTCGAGATTCCTGTTTCAATGTTTTATGGTAGTTGGCTGCAGTTTTATAATTTTATGGACTGATATTTTTAAATATGAATAATTATTGTACGTATTTTAAAAATCTGTCCCTTAGTGAGTCCGATACTTATTTTATTCAGACATATCAGGGGTTAGTTTCCAGTCTTCCAGTTTTATATTTTCAAATTTTAGTTTTATTATTAGACGATTTTTGAAAATATGTTACTTTGTCTCCTCAGTATTACTCACATTTAAATTGAACTAAATTTTGTTCAAGGCTCAAATATTTTTAAAATTATCTGTTCACTGTTTTGTATGTATTGGGTAACACTTTCAGTTGAGGACTGACATTTTTAAATTCTGGAATATATTCCTTATAAGTAATCTTTTTAACGCTTTCTACGAGTATGATTGTAGTTCTTTAGCTTTTTATGCAGTATCGAGTCTGGATAACACTATTATAAGAATTCATGAATATCCAGATGATATTAAAGAAATCTCATGTGGTAAACATTATATTAGAAATAATTTTTGTTGTCACAGGTGCGTTTTCATCAGTGCAAGGTAGATAATTCTCTTCAGCATTTCTATGACAGACCGATTTGAACATTATTAAGGTACCGTCTGCTAGAACTACTCTATACCTTGTTTTTAAACTAAGATGATTGATTCGAATTTAAGTTGGCATTTCTACTGTCTAGTGATTGGTCTCATTGCCTCCCGTTTCACACAGCACTTTTGATACAACTAACAACGACATTTGTTAGTTTTTTGTTTATTTATTTTTAACAAAGTACAGTATAGCCCGAAATAAACAGTTGTGATGCCTTTTGGCCTAATATAATAATATAATAATAAAATTAAATAAGAAATAAATTCCCTTGAAAATAATTTCAATAAATCATTAAACGTTGGAATATTACATAAATATAAGTAGCGAGGTCGACAGGTACGAAGTCAATGATGAGATGATACCTACTAGTTATTGAAATTGTTAGTCTTTAGTTTTGGATTTTTCTTATTTTATACTTTGGAAAATCTGTAGTCGTTAAGAGAATATCGAATATTGCCGGTTATTTTAAATTTTAATTTTACGGTCGTTTGTCGTTGGCACATTATTTTTATCCGATGAATAAAAATAATCTTTGAATTACGTTGCATTTGTCATAGGTGATGCTGAGAATAAATCATAAACAACGGAATTAGCACACAAATGGCCAGCAATTAAACATAAAAGCACTGAAAATGAGCCGGAACCTGGGCGTGGGCGACCCCCGCGGCTATCGGGAAAATTCTTTTATGAGAAATACAAAGGATTATCGACAAATATATATCAGCAATATGTGCACACAAAGGTGATTAATTTAAATATGGATTATAAAAGAAAACCTACCGGTGAATACTTTTAATATAATATCTACTATCGGGACGGTGTTGACTGTTAGACGTGGAAGAAAGACTTTTCGATCGAAGGTGAACTAACGTTTGAGCGTGGCGGTAATTGGATATTTTTACATCAGCGAGACCCTTTGGAAAATATGTATCAAGGGAACACAGATATTCACAAAGGATACGTTTGAATTTTTCAAGATTTCCAGTAGAACTGGATGGAACTTATAAGTGGGTGTGATCAGTCACAGAGAAGTGGAGATACGGATATTTCACAAAGGAGTCGACTTTGAAATAAAATATTTTTATCTACAACCACATTATAATTGGAGTTCTATCCACACTTATGAAGCATATAAAGTACCACTTTACCCACTAGTGGAATAATAAAAAATACAATCTTAAGTCAAAATTTTTTTAATTAATTTAATTAATTTTTGACTTTACTGCTGCTGTCAAAGTGAAATGTCGAATCACATTTTGATAAAATTTGATTCTAAATGACTGTGATTGTGGATAAAACGTTGTATTGCATTCGTGTTTTAGTTGCGTTTTATCCACTTAAGAAAATTATTAAATAAAATTTTCTTGCGTGGATAAAACACTATCTAAAACACTTTTACAATAAATAACTATTATCACTAATCAAAACTACAAAAATACAAGAATAATTACCTTCCAAAAAAACGGCTATAATACAGGGTGACCCACTATAAAGTAACACATTTTGACGGCTTATTACTCGAGAATGGAAAAATATATTGACGTACAGTTTTCGCTAAACTTCTTATATGTCCCTCAAGTTTTTGTTAACATAGTTGCCAAATGTATATTTTCTTGTCCGGAAAGTGCCGAAAAAAAATGTCCTTTTTTGAAGCGAAATTATACAGAGTGGACCAAAAGTCTGGAAACGGCCAATTATCTCGTAAATTGCTAGTCCTAATTGTACAAAATTTGGGGTACACCTATTTTGGGATAAGGAGATTCCAGATTTGATATTTGCAATGTTGCCAGATTTGCCGTTTTTCTTATATTATTAGTAACTTTGGTTTTTCAAATTCATTACCTTGTATATTCAGTCATTATTGGAATCTCCTATTCAATACGATTCCAACCATATGTAACACTTATGATTTTATGTAGTCTGGAAGATCTTAAACACATAAAACAGAAGTCTCAATTGTCTCAATAAATTTTTTAATACAAACTATTTTCAACTGCATTAAAACGTAACAATTGAAAGATTACATCATTTTTAACATAATGGGTACTTTATCAAGTGTTCAAAATGTGCTCCATCTGTGAGTTGACAGTACCCTAATCGATGGTAGAATGCGTCTACCACATTTCTCCATGATTGACTAGAAATTAATCGAGATTCATGGATAATTCGTTGCCTTAGCTCTGCAAGACTTGCCGGTTTAGTTTTGTAAACTGAATTTTTCAAGTATCCCCAATAAAAATAATCTTTAGGATTGAAATCAGGTGAACGTGGAGGCCATTTAATTCTACCTCGTCTACCAATCCATCGTCCGGGAAATATCTCATCTAAATAACGCCGAACATTTACACCAAAATGAGCTGGAGCTCCATCTTGCTGAAACCATATCTGAATAAAATTGGCTCCAAACAAGTTTCTCAGTGTAGGTACAATTTCATTTGTAAGTTAACTATTTGACGTTAAATTTCCTTCGATAGAGAATGGCCCAATTAACTGAGTACTTACCTACCATGCCTGACCAAACATTTAATTTGTGTGGTCTTTTTCACACATCCAGTGTGGATTTACGTCACTCCAGTACCTCAAATTGTATCGATTTACACTCCCACACAGTGTAAAGGTTGCTTCATTGGAAAAACATATTCTGTTAACGAAATTTCATCATTTTCAATTTTATCCATCATTACCTCAGTAAACTCTAATCAACGATCGAAGTCATCTTCACTTAATTCTTGCGATAAGTGAATTTTGTATGGTTTTAATTTATTCTTATATAAAATACACGTAAGACTGAAGAACGACCTACATCATGTACTTGTGCAACCCTGCGTGAGGATTATGTGGATCTTCAATATAACTCTGCATTATATCTAAAGTTTTGTTGTCATTCATAACTCTTTTCGGTCTACCTGATCGGTATCTATCTTTTACTCCTCCAGATTCCTCAAAGCGCTTTACAGTTTTTTGTACCGTCGCCTTATGAATAGGAGAACGGTTTGGGAAAGTATCGTTGAACAATTCGGCTACTTCACAATAAGATCTTTTTCCGTCGACGTACCCACTCATCATTAGAATAGTAATTCGTTCTTTTTCGTTAAGATCCATTTTAGAGAAGCAATTTACCTTGCAGAACTTTTCGAAACACATCAAACAACCGTCAGTTTTAGTTAATAATGTAAATGGAGAACAAATGTCAAAATCACAGCATTCTACATTCAATCATTTAAATTTCTTCAAATCTACACAGTATTTAAGACCTTCCAGACTACATAAAATCATAAGTGTTACAAATGGTTAAACTCGTATTGAATAGGAGATTCCAATAATGACTGAATATACAGGGTGATGAATTTGAAAAACCAAAGTTATATATAAGAAAAACGGTGAATCTGGCAACATTTCAAATATCAAATCTGGAATCTCCGTATCCCAAAATAGGTGTACCCCAAATTTTGTACAATTAGGACTAGCAATTTACGAGATAATTGGCCGTTTCCAGACTTTTGAGCAACTCTGTATATATTTTTTAATACCATCTGAAAGTACCTTTCTTCCCCTTTCCCAAAATGTATACATTATCGGCATATACTAAAGTTTTTAGGGAAAGATTTAATTTTTTATGAAACCATGTCAAGAACTTCCAAACGTAAATTATCAAAGGTATCTAAACTCGATGAAATAAAACAAATTAATTTGTTTAATTTGTTTTATTTCATCGTTTAGTATGGATCTTCATCAAGTAAAAGCCTCATCTATTCAATATCTAAACTCGGTTTGTTTGAATGTTTTTGCCTCAAATAAACAAGTTTGAGTGATGAAAATAAAAAATTATGTGATAAAATTTGAAGAACGAGTTGTATTTGGGAAGATTATTTTTTTCAACAATTTAAAAGGAATTTTGTATTAAATGTTCAATATTCTCTTGGGTGATGGCACTGAATCGGTTTGTGTTCATTTTTCAATAAACTTCGAAGCACTTTTAGTTGTCAATAATGACAAATTCAAAGTAAAATTTTGACGTTTCAATGTAAATAAGGTATTATCGATGAGGAAGCACAATTAACAGTATAATTCCGAATGATTGGCTAGAATAATGTATTGCTATTGGTTAAAACCACCAAAACGTCATATTTTGACGTATGAAAAAAATAATCACAATTAACATCTTGGAAACATTATAACTCGAATATGAGACAAGGAATTAATGAGTGGCTTTCACTGAAATTCTTAGAAATGTTAAATTTTTTTTACACCGTTGCCAGGTCTCAAAAGTTGTCTAAAGTGTGCTTTGGTAAAAATATACCTGACATTAAGAAACGTCATTTAACTTATTTATGGAAAGTATAAGAACGAACATAGTCTAATTTATTAATCGAAAATGTTTAGTTTAATATGAAAATCGAGGTAAGTCGTATTACATGCTGAGAAAAAATTAATAGAAGTTACCAGGAGAAGATTCAGAGCCATTTTTGACAGAAATCAGCCTATACACGAAAATCTATATTAACTTGGGTACCTACAACAATTTACAGAATCGGGAAAACTAGAAAGGAAGAAAACATTTAGAGAAGAATCATTTTTATTTAGAAGAAACCAAACATAACTTCATAAAACACATAAAATAAGTTGTTGTATGTGACCTCCATCTGCATCGCTACATAATCTTAATCTCAGCCACAAATTACTGAACGCATTTTGCAGCATTTCTGGTGTTATGTCATTAAAAACATTTACTATGTTATTTCTTAACAACTGAAGATTTGTAGGGATTTGGTAATAGCATCTCTTCTTTACATGACACCATATGAAGAAGTCCGGGGAATACGAGCCCCACTCGATGGGACCAGCTCGACCTATCCATCTATTGCAGAAATGATCTGATAATGAATTTCGAGCAACTAAAGAGTAATGTGGAGGCGCACCGTCTTGTTGAAAATATACAGTGTTTATAATTTAATCTAGTTGTAATTGGGGATACAAAAACTCGCCCAACATGTCGGTGTAAGTGTTTATGTTACCTGTTGCTTCATGAAAAAAAGGGTCCGTAGATTTTAGTTTTAGATACACCACACCAGACATTTACTTTAAGAGCACCCCTTTCAAATTCGTTGAACGCTATTGGATTTTCATTTCCCCAAATCCTAAATTCCATTAATATGAAATGTGGCTTCGTCTGACATTATTAGGTTCAACAATGTTTTTGTTCGAATGAATGATTCTTTATTTTTTGTATTTTATATGCTCCAAATTTTATAATTTTTAGCAGCCAGTGAACCTTACTTTTTGAAAATTGTCTAATTTGGGATATTTTTCTTACAGATATTCTATTATTGTTAAGTGCTCGAATTTCCCTTACTTCTAGAATATCATTGAGCATATTGACCTGAGCGTTTTCAGGTATTTTCGTTTTCCTGTCTAGTTTTCCGGATTCTGTAAATTGTTGTATCCAAGTTAATATCGATTTTCGTGTAGGCGGATTTCTGTCAAAAATGGATCTAAATCTCCTGGTCACTGCTATTGATTTTGTCTTAGCATATAATACGACATTTTCGATTAATAAATTTGACTGTGTTCGTTGCTATACTTCACATAAATAACTTTTTGACGTTTCCTAATGTCAGTTATATTTGTTTCAAAGCCTCCTTTCCGTAAAAAATTAACAAAAGTAACTTTCATTCGAAAATTTTAAACAACTTTCAAGGCTTGGCAACGGTTTTAAACATTTCTAAGAATTTCAGTGAAAGCTTGTCTCATTTTCCAGTTTCAATGTTTCCAAGCTGTTAAAATGTGATAATTTACCTTTGGAAGTTCTTGACACGGGGATAAGAAATAGAAATAAATCTTTCCCTAAAAACTTGAGAATATGCCGATAATTCATATATTTTTGGAAAGGGGAAAAAAGAGACTTTCCGATGGTATTAAAACAAATAGGGTGTTGTATTTAAAATAAATCGATAATTTCGCTTCAAAAAAGGTCATTTTTTTCGGCGCTTTCGGGAAAAGATATACATTTGGCAACTATGTCAACAAAAACTTGAAGGAAATATAAGAAGTTTAGCGAGAACTACACGTCGATATTTTTTTCCATTCTCGAGTAAAAAATTTCACTTTATAGTGGGACACCTTGTATTAATTGTATGAAGTCAGTGTCAAGTGAACGTCTGCCTTCTCGCGTTAGAGGTGCGAACTCAACTGAACTCAACGCAAAAAAATCATCGAAATCGAATTATAAATAAAAAAGCTATGCCGAAACATACTCAAAATATACACAACGAATTGAGAAACTCCTCATTTTTTAAAATTTAGATGGAAAAAACATTTCAATCAGATTATGCTCTAATTTGACAAAAATTGAACCTCTAGGAAACAAGTATTTCAACTCTCTTCTGTACTTTCTCTAAGATGTATCATGCTTGGAATTTTAGCGAAGTGACTGTTAAATAGTTGGCATATTGTGTAGATATAGAGTCTACGTACGTGTAACGCTGAAGTAGAAACTCCTAGACCTATTTGATATAATAAATGGAAACTGTCAACAAGAAGAAGGTGAATGAAATTTATTATAATATGTATGAGCTATAACTTCTCAGGACCTCGCTTCTCCTTCCAGGATCCTATATATACAGAGAAAGTTTCTACTATGCACGATTTTTTCCAATTTTGGTTTGTAATACGGCCGATCTAAAGGTAGTATTTACACAGTTGTCAGATCTTCCGTTTTTCTGGAAATATAATGAACATTGTTATTTCAAACGGATCACCTTGTATAATTTGTTATCTTCAATTTAGCAAAAATATTGCAGTAAAAGGTATATCCAAATCATGGAGCACTGGCGGGAGCAACTAATGTTGTAAATCAATTTAACGAAATAGCGGACTGCATAAATAACGAATCAACTTAGTTGGAGCAAATGCAAAATACTGGAATTGGGTCACTTCAGTTCTTCTTCTTTTTTAGCAGTCATGGTAGCATGCCAATTTTTTCTTTGTTTGTATGTATGTATATTGGGGTGATATTCACTGAGACCTAAAAGATCTATTGTGCCCATTTACTTCTACTTACTTCCTGAGGAAAGTCTCAGAGACTAATAGCTCCTTTAGTCCTATTTCCCGGAGGAATTTTAGGATATCTGCAGGCCTTAACTTAGGTAAATGTCCCTCTTATATCCATTAATCTCTTAGAATTCTGAATGGCTGTGCAATTCGCAAGTATGTGGATGGAGGTTTTTTCTTTCATGCCATTCTTTTTCATCTTCCATTTTGAGCTTTTTCAGGTGCCCATTCTGGCAACAATGTCCCGTTAGGATCCCTGTTAAAACTCTTAGTGCAGTTTTACTTTGACTTATGCATTCATTTGATCTCAACAGATTGTAGTTACCCAGAGGAATATTTGATTGTCTAAGCCCTACTAGATCTTTCCAATGGTCAGATCTTCTCTTTTTTCGGCTTTGCTTATTTCTTCCAATATTACATTGGAGCTGATATCGCAAGTTCCGGCCCCGAAAAGGGTGTTTCAGTCCTCACTTTAATACATAATCCTTTATTTGTATAATTTCTCCTGAGTCTTGGTACATTAGATATTGTACTATTGTGTACGTCACAACGACTTTGTGGTCAAAACAAAAAACTCGTGCTTCTTTGTTCAAAATAACTGCAGAAGTTTGCTTTTTATCTCGAACAATAGAAACACACACTACGGCGTTAGTCGTATTCTTTTCAATTGTATTTTTCTTTTAATTTCGTCCATACGAAATACCGTGGAGAATGGAGCAGACTTTATAGTTACATCAGAATATTATTGTTAAGATACAGTGATTAAAGTAATTATGTGTCAACAATATACAAGGTGTCTAGAAACTCTCCTGTTACACGGAAACTAGACGCTTGTGATGGCAATAAAAAATTCGAGTTTGTAGTAAACAATTTATAACTGCAGCAACTAAGTTTGAAGTTTATAGGTAGCGGTTTTTTTGAGAAATGCATGAAAAGCTGACTAAACAGCGTCAACTTCAAAGGGCGGTAGCTCCCCTAAAAGGAATTTTTTGGATAAAGATATATTAGGTTAGATGGACAAATA
This sequence comes from Lochmaea crataegi, assembly GCA_947563755.1. Lineage (NCBI taxonomy): Eukaryota > Metazoa > Arthropoda > Insecta > Coleoptera > Chrysomelidae > Lochmaea > Lochmaea crataegi. Next base: position 15,107,695 of record OX387429.1, on the reverse strand, counting down.
ATCACATCTAGTACCTATATGTAATTTCAATTTGGCAGGAGAGTTCCTGGCATTTGCATTTATATTTGCATTGAACTACGGCAATAAAATGGCTGCTTCTTTACCCATGAAATTCACATATATGCTGCAATTTGAAGTATCATATTGAATGGCCCTAAACTTACATTAGGGTTATATTGTCACCTCGAAGAACCCCATTACCAAGATTACAGTAATCTATTTTCCTAAATGATCAATAAAGTATTCCAAGTTCACCATCCATAACTTATCGGACAATAAGAGAAGGCGTTAGATCAATTTGCGAAAACTGACGGATCTTATGTTTTGTGACAAAAGTCATTTATTGGAACAATCCGCTCAAGGCAGGATTCGAATCTCTAGTCAATAGCTGGGTCGTCGTTTTGGGATCGCAAACAAGATAATATTGCCCCGTAACGCTGTAGTTTATACAAAAAGTAGTAGGTACATCAGGCAACCGTGTAACTACAGTAGATGATAAGAACTGTTTTCCACACATTTGGAAAATGGAATGATGGATTTTATACCTTCATTTGTGAGGTATAAAATAATTTGTTCGAGCAAAATCTAATAAAAAATAAATTTACTAAAGTAAATAAGATATAATAAAACAAAATAAGAGTATCAAAATAGTAAATTAAATAACTATTTCTAAATTAATATGAAGAGAAATAAAGGTGGGGCGTTTGTCAGGAAAAGCGCTCTCTCGAGATGACACATCTGAAAAGGAAATAAAAATACCTGAGTAACCGATTCATAAGAGATTAGGTTACAACAACATAAGTAAATGTCACAAAAGTCTAATATATCAATCTAGTGTATTCATAGATCGTATATTAAAAACCAAAATATAATTAGAATGATATATCTAAAATAATATACAAATAATACATAATAAAGTTCAAACGTCTCTCGGGTCATAGGTATTAAGGGTCAACTCGCGAAATACCTCTCCAAGAGCACAAAATTGCTAGTCCGGAGTATTTATCATGATAAACAGTATCATAGGCCATCACTAAGATACTAGGGGTCAACTCTCAAAGTATCCACTCCTTTCAACTACAGTATTCGCCAGCTAACTTGATGTCCCAGAAATTACCATCTAAGAGAGACAGAGTAATAGTGCCCTGTCTACTCGGCTGCTATTGGTGGTAAAATTTTGACAAACGCCAATTGCATCGAACCTTATCAGGTGTTAAGATTTTCAGTAGCGTAGCGTCACACAGTTATTGTTTATGTACTCAGAATTCAGGTATAAAGCAGATCCGTTTCTATTAAAATCAATATACCAATAATTATAACAAAGAATTAAATATTATTTATTAAGTTAGAATCATATATTTCCGGACGGACTTTACTTTATTAATTTTACAAGTTGTGTTAATTTGTAACAGAAAGCGTATCCTCAGAACTTGCACTGCACTGTTTACAGTTATCGGATGGGCGGCGTCAATAGCTCCCTAGAAAGCATTTAGGACATCAAGTTAGCTGGCGAATACTGTAGCGAAGTACAAAGGGTCAACTCGCGACGTAATGAATTGTTTGTAATCTCCGATATCAAATTAATGAATTATGAAACAAATAAACAAATATCAAAATAATAATTATTAGTACAATAGATGGAATTGGTTACCCTGTGAGAAAAACTCACCTAGGCTATTGAAGATCGTTTTCTTTAACTTTCACAGTCACCACACTTTCTTTTATCAAACTTTATTTAACTCTGTTCTATTTAATAATGATACCTTTCTTATTAAGAAACCGGGAAGCAACATTACTCGAGCTGGTATGAAAGAGACGTTATAAGCAATTTTGGTCTTTATTTCTTATGTGATCTACAGCATAGATTAATATGATCAGCCTCCGAATTATTTGTGAGGCTCCAGACTAACTGTTTACACAATCGTCGCGAATATTGGTTTGTTTATGTTATCGCCCTTAATGCCCTTATTTCAGATACATTCGACTAATTCTTCGTTATAGCATAGATTTTATAATGTTAGTTGAAATTCAACCTTGAAGAATGTTATGTTCGAATTTTAAAATTTTATACATTTTTTTATATAGGGAGGATAAAAAAAGTGTTCTTACACATTAGATATTGAAAAATTGTCAAATTAAGTTAAATTTAAAGAAACAGCGATATTTGATGACAAAGTTTTAGTCTGATATAATATTTAAGAGGCTGTGCTTACAATAGCTCTGTTATGAGAGGTAATTTGAATAACAAAAGGTAACATTAAAATTTCAACTAAAAATCAAATCCTTCCAGTACTTAGTGAATATCTAGTTAGGTGCCATTCTAACAAAATTATGCTGGCAGAGGATGCTGGGTTTTGAAGTCAAACATGCTTAATTTTATTATTACCTGTCCGACCATTTAATATTTTTGCCACACCTTACTTCGTCACATGGTGCCATAGGATTCCAGGTTGGCTGGTGGTAAATAACGCTGAAGAAGATAGCCTTCTAAATGTCTTTTTAGAATGTTGGTTATAAACAATTCAATTGTTTCAACCCTTACAATGTGGAACTGCATTAAATTAAGTAGAACCAAATATAATTAAAAACTCCACAATACACAATTTACAAAAGTCTGGTGTCTATAAACTCAACTGCTCCCACTGTAATGCTATTTACATAGGTCAGGCTCAAATAAATTTCGAAATAAGATATAGTGAACACCTAAGTTGCTATAGGAATGAACATCCAGAAAAGTCAAACTATGCAAAACACTTGCTTGAATAAAATCATATTCCAACATTATATAACCGCATCGAACTTTTACACAACTGTCAAAATTTTCTAGAAGCATTAGAAATTAAGAAGCACATCCTTGATCCTGACTATAACTTGATGAATGAACAACTAGATATAATTTATTCTCCACTTTTAGATTGTTTATTGGATACCTAATATTGTTTCAATTAGTTTTAAGGATATTTCATTAAGTTTTATAGAAATACAGCAAGACAACATCAAATCCTCAAGCAATAGGTCAAAACATCATGACGTCATATATAATCGATTCCATGCCTTTGGTAGCTGTTACAATGATTTTATCCTAGTTACTGTTTTTCATATTGACATTCCATCACTGTCATCCGTCTGATGATGCGAACTTATGTTCGTGAAACCAGTCAAGGACCAAAATAAATGATACATATAGTATTGTGGAATTTTTAATTATATTTGGTTTTTCTCTTAATGTTGGTTATTATTGAGTCGGAAGGTCGATTAAAATTGTAAGAAGGCACAAGATCAACAGAAGTTTCGCGAAGTAAGAAAAACTGAGACCTAAAAGATCTATTGTGTCCCCGTTTCTCTATTCAGTTCCTGAGAAAAGTATCAGAAGCTAGTAGTTCCTTTAGACCTATTCCCGAAGGAATTTTAGAATATCCGCAGGCTTCAGCTTAGATAAGTGTCCCACTCTATCTAATATCAGAAGCTAGTAGTTCCTTTAGACCTATTTCTCGAAGGAATCTTAGAATATCCGCAGGCTTCAGTCCAACTTCTATCCCACTTCTATCCAGTAGTCCCAATATTATGTGAAGGGAGTACGCAGAACCTACATTCTTCTTTCTCCACCAGAATGAGCTTTTTGAGGTGACCATTCAGGCGACAGTATCCTGTTAGCACACCTGTCATCGATCTTAATCTGGCCTATGGATTCATTTATTGTAGTTTCACAGGAGTATCTTCGATTGTCTTAGCCCTATTAGATCTTCCCAATGGTCAGATCTTCTTTTCTTTTCAGCTTTGCGTATTTCTTCCAATATTACATTGTAGCTGATACCGCAAAAGGGGTTCCGCCCACATTTTGCTAGTTCATCTGCTTTTTTATTTTTTACTATTCCTGTGTGTTCTGGTACCCTCAGTAAGGTAAGGGGACGATGCTGTTCTCGCCTAGTCCATTTTAGAAATGTACGTTATACGTGTGTTTTTGCCTATTTTCTACAGTGGTCGTAGATAAAATATATTATCGTATTTATAATACTCAGTTTATATCACATTTTTCGAGTAACGTTCTATGTAATTTTAAAATTTGAAAGGTTAATTTCCCAAAGAGAATGGCAAACAATTTATTTGGCGACTAGTATGATGCTAATCAACACACCCTGAGGTGAATAAATACCGTATTTAGTTAGGGGTAACCGTAACGGCTGGTGTTGCGTTCAAATATTCACAATTCGATTCAGAATCACGTTTTTCGTATGTACTGAACGTGCGTAATTACTCAAAATGAACGACCGATATTCTACAGCACAGCGATCGTTTTTTTTTCTGCGTACCCGAATAAATAAAATAAAAAACATTTTATGATGTGAAATATAAAATTAGGCATGTACGAAATAGTTTATTTCTGTCTTATTGTCATTTGAGGTTTTACTAAACTTTTTTATGACTTCGCGAAGACGTTTAACTGTGATAATCGAGAAGTTTTAATAAAGTTGTCGTTTCATGGTATTTGTCGTGTTTCATAAAAGCGTACAAAAGCCGGTAAATGTATAATCTGTAAAACCACCTGTCAGTAATGAATTACTTGGTTCAGTTTTAGGGCCATTTACTTTTTGTTATCTATAAACGATTCTACAGACTTGAGAACAAGTAGTTAAATTCCTTTATTTGCTGATTACACGAGTGTAACTAGTAGTAGTAGTAGTAGTAGTAGTAGTAGTAGTAGTAGTAGTAGTAGTAGTAGTAGTAGTAGCCTTTAGATTATATTTGATGAGGTGGCTAATTGGCCTATTGCACTGCGACCATCTCCAGTCGCACCGCCATAGGATGTGTTCTGCAGTTTCCTCTTCTAGGTGACAGAACCTGCTCATGGTTTCGTCTGTAAATCTCATTAGGTTTGGTTACAGTGCCCCGTTTACATACCTACTTTTACAGTTTTCCTATCTTCCCTTATTAGATCTACCGTAAATTTTGGCGAAAGTCCTTTAATGTCTCTGCCTCTTTCGAGATTTCTCACTACCCTAGAGATTTCTATGTAACCCACTTTCTCGTGACCATGTTTATTGTCGATTTTCTGACGTAGCCGAAGGGTTTCGGTCCAATTAAGGGCCCATTTCATACGCCTGGTACTCAGGCTACCGTGACTTAGGAACGATCTCCGAGAGTGTTTAAGACCATGTATGCATGTATACTTACTTAGAATGTACCTCTATGGAATCGGGTGTCTTTATTGCAGCTTGGCTGTCTATGAAAATGGCAACTGAAACGAATGTTCTTCAATATTTCAATTTCTTCAACGTAGTGGTGAAACACCGTAACTCCGCTTGGAAAGTTGTGACTTCCTTAGATAAGCTTATTGCTATAGCCCTACAATAAATACGATTCCTATACCTATCTCTGCCTTGAAGCCATCTGTATTCCACGTTGCCTCATGCAGTATATGTAAACTTTCCTTCCAGTCTTTCTCACCTGGTATAGTTATTAAAGCTATATCATGTGGAGGTTAAGTCGAAGGTTTGTGTGTAACAAAAAAAAAATGATGATGCGTGACTCCGATCGCCATCATGCACATCTGACCTTTTTGTACCCCGTCCCTACAAAAAGATTATAATAAATATTGTAATAGTATTCTTCGTGAAGGTAAACAAGTAACTCCGTTCAGCGTCGTAAGCACTATGCATTTATAACCACTTTGACTTCGATAGGCGTTAAGAGCACTGAACGTTTCAAGTCATCCGCTTTCATATTTTTGATAAGCTTTACATTGATTGATTGATTGATTAGTTCGGCACCACCAGTCAGAGGCTTAGAGACCTCGGCTCCTCAGCCTTTTAGGCTTTTTGTGCTCTTGGTTATACCGTTCATGTGGAGAGACCAGTAGCCCTTATCAGACTCAACAGTCTTTTCAGTCCTTCTTGGAGAAATCCTCCTTTGGATACTCTAGACCTAGGAGTCTATATCTCCAATGAGATAGTGCTTCTCAATCTAAGATAATGTTAGAGGCTGTTTCCTCATCTTCCATCATCTTTCCCTATATATGCCATTTGTATGCATGTGCTTCCTTAGGGTACAGTGACCGGTGAGTAATCCCGTCACTTTCCTTATCTGGGCCCTGCCGAGGTTTAGTATTTCATTAATCAGAGACTCCGAGGGTGGTTTTTTGACCAAGAGTTTGCTGTGTTCCTGTTTTGGCACGTGTCTCCAATACGTCTGCTATTTAGTTTAACAACCACATGCAGCAGATTTTGATGTTCCAAATACTGGTTCAGGACCAGTGAATGCAGTTTCAGACCCTAAGCTTAGCTAGGGTGTCTGCCTTTTCATTGCCTACAATACCCTTGTGCCCGGCACCCTCTCTATTGTGGTTTGCCAGGGTTAAAAGTTTTTGAATGCAGTCCCAGACCAGTCTAGATGCTAAAGATTTCAGTGATGTCTGACTATCTGAGAGTATGAGGATTTTTTGGCCTCTATACCCCCTTTCGATGTTCATTTGCAAACACGTGTCGATAGCGTAGATTTCTGCCTGGAATAAATATGCAAACTTCCCCAACGATGCGTGGACATTGCACTTGGGTCTGGCACCATTGAATTCAGCTCCTGTTCCTTTGTCAGTTTTAGATCCGTATGTGTACCACACCAACGTTCCTTCCTGACTGAATGCTTCCAGCCTATCCCAGTTTAGCTGGATATGGTAAGGTTGGTTGTCGTTAATTGTGGCCAACATATTATCACTTCTCATTTCAAGCAGCGAGTTTGTGATAACATCTGTGATTCTGGACTGACTAAGGGAGTTGGTTCCTTCGTTGGTTCCTTCGCCCCATTGCATTCCAGCCTGTATGCAGCCATTCAATGCCGCAGTCGGGCTGCTTCTCATCGCACCCATTATGCACAGACAGGCAAGCCTCTGAAGTTTTGATAGCTTCAGTTCGGCTTACCTCTGATCTGTTTTTGGCCACCAAACTAGGGCTCCATAGGTAACCATGGGTCTCATCACAGTTGTGTACAACCAGTGAACAGTCCGTAGATTTAGCCCCCATGTGTTTCGTAATGCACGTTTGGCAGCCATTGGGGCCATCTTCCCTTTGTTGGTTTTGTCAAGTAGGTGTGAGTTTCAGGTTAGCTTTGCATCCAGAATTATGCCCAGATTCTTGACCTCTAGGCTAAGACACAGCTGCACGTTGAAGAGGCTTGACAGTTTTAGTCTATCAAGCTTGCTTTTTCCAGTGAAGGGAATGAGCGCAGTTTTTGCAGGGTTCACCCTTAGGCATTCCCTCCTACACAAAATCTCCACCATTCCCAGAGCTTGTTGCATCAGGTCCGATATAACGTTAGGGTATTTCCCCAGTACAAGTATTGTCAGATCATCTGCATACCCCTGGGTGTATATCCCCTTCCTGTTCAATTCCTCCAGGAGTTCGTCCGTGGCAAGGTCCCACAGCAAAGGTGATAGGACTTCTCCCTGTGGGCATCCTTTCATTATCGATACCTCCATGGAATCTCCAAATAAGGTTGTTGTTGCTGTCCTGTTGAAAAGCATGTTTTTCATCCACCGACATGTGGTGTCGTCTGCTCCACGCCTTGCAACAGCAGCTATCATGGAGTCGAAGGAGGTATGGTAGAACGCTCCTTCTATATCAAGAAATACTCCGAGAGCTATTTCTTGATTTCCTAGGGCAGCCTCAATTTTCGACACCATTTGGTGTAAGGCTGTTTCACGGGATTTTCCTGATTGATAGGCATGTTGGTTATAATGTAGTGGCCTTTCAATGAGAAAGTTTTCCCTAACATGCCTATCAATAAGTTTCTCCATTATCTTCTACATGAAAGAAGACAGAGTTATTGGCCTGAATGACTTTGCCTGGGAATAATCCTTACCTGGTTTCGAAATAAAGACGATTCGGACACTTTTCCAAGCAATTGGAATGTATCCAGTCTGAAGAGTACACAAAGTACTGGAGATAGATGTATTTGCCCCTGCTGCAGATGCGCTGGGATTATTCCATCTGGACCAGAAGCTTTGTATGGTTCAACCGAGTTAATAGCCCAGTTCAATTTGCGCTGAGTTATTACTTTATTTGCCGCACTCCAATCCTTTTTGCTCGCACGAGCCAGGGGAGTGGAGGTCTGACGGATAGCTCCGTTCCTATTTCTACAGAGTCTGGAAGATGTGCCTGCAGTAGAATCTGCAGGGTCTCGCTACCACTTTCCGTGTATGCTCCATTAGGTTTCAAAATATTGCCTATGGGATTTTTAGGATCTTTGGCAAGGATTTTCTGGAGTCGAGCCGTTTCTGACCTCACAACAGAATTTTCTCCAGGACTCCTTTTTTGTCTTCCTGATCTGTTTGTTGTAAGCAGTCAGAATGGAATAATATTCTTCCCACTCTCCGGCCTTTTCGCGCTGTTAAACAGTTTTCGAATTCTCGATTTTAGATTGGTAAGCTTCTTTTTCCACCAGGTTAATTTCTAGAGGAACGGGTTACTTTGGAGCAGTTGTTGTGATAAGAGATGGCCTCGCGAAGCTCTATATCATCACTGTTTTTTATTTTACATAGTCAGCTCTGTGCATTTGGCTTACGAGTTGTTGACTTTAAAGTAGTCTATTCGTTACAGATCTGGCTTCGCGTTGTAGAAGATAGGTCTGTAGAGATGGTAGATTCAATAAAATCTCCTATCACAATTGTGGGGGTGGTTTTATGGTCCCTGTAATACCAGGCAAGCAAACCTTTAACAGCTTATCGCTCCCACTTGCTGTGTCTTTGTCCACCACCCTACTGATCCGTAGACTATCATTGGTCTAACAACCCATTGAGTGACCTAAAAATCTACCATATTTATAATATGCTATGGTGTTTTTTTTTGCACCAGTTCGAATATTTTATAAAATTATTGAAAAAGCAAATTGTTATATTATTTGGTTTGATTAGTTAGAAGACGCGTTACCAATTCTACTTCCTGCTCTATTTATTGTGGTGTTCAGAAGTTTGCAAACATTTTTTAACTGAAAAATCAATTCATAGATATTCCTCAAGAAATTTAGATTTGCAGTTTCATTTAATACTTTCAATATCTAATTTAATAAAATGTACTCCTTTTTATCTACAATGCCAAAAAATTGTACAGAACATATTATACTGTGGATAATGCAACTTATACTTACGGTAGCATTGAATTGATTCTATTGAAGTGAAAACAAGTTTCTGTTATTTTATACAGGGTGTTTCGTTGCGGGAGGGAAAAACTTAAATGGCGAATAGTTTTTTGATATTTCCAATATTTGTTACAAAATACAGCTGTGATTGGGAAACATGTATACCAAACATCAAAATAATATACGGGGTGATAAGTTAGTTATTACCTTACTGAGAAATTAGCAGTATCGACAAAACACACTGTATCACGATTACAAAGTGCGTAACAATCAATAAATGGAGTATTATCAAAACTGTCGTCTTAACAAAACTGCCTCGGTGTTTATTATTATTATGTTTAATATTACTTTGTAACTCCTATTTTTGTATCAAACCAGTACATTATAAAATATTTGAAACATTTTAAAATTACAATTAAACATATCTCACTTTTCAAATGCTTTTGTAACATACCTATATATAATAATACTTAATATGCATGAGGTTTATGTTTTGAAAAGATCTCGTTCAGCCAGCGTGAAATTTACCGGAATTATATCATTTTCAGAATCAGCTAATTCAAAACCAGCTTCTGCCAAAACAATAATCCTAAATTCAAACGAATCCGCCACTGTCCCTGCTAGCATACATCTAGACAAAAACAAAGAACACTCGAAAGAATCCACCCTCGGGGACGCAGCGGTTCCGGTTGCAAACGAACACCAAACAACCCCAACAGAAGCCCAGCAAGACCCCGAAGACGAAGAGCGAGCGGCCACTAAAATCCAGGCAGTGTTTCGAGGACATCAGACAAGGAAAAGTATGAAACAACCGACCGGCAAAGTAGAGCCATCCAAGGCCAACACAAACTCAAATGAGCCCACTAGGGAGGAGCTTGAGGCGGAATTTCGGTTGGACGATGCTGGTAAGTACAATTTATTGAATATAAGACATATTTACAGTGTATAGTACAAATATCGTTCCAGATATCGCTTTATCGTTATTTTCCGCGACTTAAACAGTGTAATTTTCAAACTATTCTAATTGATACCAGGACGAAAATTAATTTTTAATTACAATTCTTTTTTGAAGTTAAAACTTCTTTAGGTGATGTATTGAATTTTTGTATAAAACATTTATTATAGTTAACCGTGTCATTTTTTTTAAGATTTTGAATAATGGGTAGACCTAGTACGTCCCTCATCATAGTTAGGTGAAAGTACGACCAGAGATCTAAGAAGGTCGTAAATCAATATAAGCATTATTACCTATTGTTCGAAATATACAGGGTGTCCCAAGATTTTTTTTACAGGATGTAATTCAGGAACTAACGAATGGGTTTATATGAAAATTGGGTAATCTTTTTGGGACCTACAGTAATTTCATCCGAGGTATACAAGGGTATCTGTGACGTGATCGTGAATTTTTAACAATAATTGTCCATTTTTGACAGTTCTTGACAATTTTTATAGTTTTTGACAATTATTGGCCATTTTTGACAATTTTTCAAAGTTTTTGACCATTTTTCAAAATTATTGACCATTTTTGATAGTTTTTGACAATTATTGACCAATTTTGACAATAATTGTCCATTTTTGACAGTTTTTAAAAATAATTGACAATATTTAACCATTTTTGATAGTTTTCGACAATTATTGGCCATTTTTGTCAATTTTTCTAAAATTTTAACATTCCTCAAAATTTTTGACCATTTTTCAAAATTATTGACTATTTTTGATAGTTTTTGACAATTATTAACCATTTTCCAAAATTTTAACAATTGACAGTTTTTAAAAATAATTGACAATTTTTAACCATTTTTGACAATTATTGACCATTTTTAAAAATAATTGACAATTTTTAACCATTTTTGATAGTTTTTGACAATTATTGGCCATTTTTGACAATTTTCTAAAAATTTTGACAATTTTTCTAAATTTTTGACCATTTTTCAAAATTATTGACTATTTTTGATAGTTTTTGACAATTATTGACCATTTTTCAAAATTTTAACAATTTTTGACAATAACTGACCAATTTTGACAATAATTGTCCATTTTTGACAGTTTTTAAAAATAATTGACAACTTTTAACCATTTTTGATAGTTTTTAACAATTATCGGCCATTTTTGACAATTTTTCTAAAATTTTAACAATTTTTCAAAATTTTTGACCATTTTTCAAAATTATTGACTATTTTTGATAGTTTTTGACAATTATTGGCCATTTTTGACCATTTTTCTAAAATTTTAACAATTTTTCAAAATTTTTGACCATTTTTCAAAATTATTTACTATTTTTGATAGTTTTTGACAATTATTGGCCATTTTTGACCATTTTTCTAAAATTTTAACAATTTTTCAAAATCTTTGACCATTTTTGATAGTTTTTGACAATTATCAACCATTTTTCAAAATTTTAACAATTTTTGACAACTATTGACCAATTTTGATAATAATTGTCCATTTTTGACAGTTTTTAAAAATAATTGATAATTTTTAACCATTTTTTATAGTTTTTTTCCATTTTTGACAATTATTGACCATTTTTGACAGTTTTTGACAAAACTTGTCCATTTTTAACATTTGTTGACAATTTTTGACAATTATTGACCATTTTTGACCATATTTCAAAATTTTTGACAATCTTCATATAATTTTATTTAATTTTTAATTTGATAAATTGTTAATTATTCACCAATTGAGTTAATTCGGAAGGCGTGGTTTGATTGAATAAGCGAGCGAAAAAGATTCCTTTTTTGCGCTAGAGCGTAAAGTAACAACCCTCGGCATTGGTCGACTTTACGATTTCATTTGAATATAGTAATTAGTCATTTTACGCGCGACTGTAGAAAAAATATATTGTATATACTTCGAATTCAGAACCTCCTTTTTTAGAATTCGGTTTGAAAAGCTGTGTCCCATCCTTTGGTGTGAGTATATTTTGTTAAAAACCTTTAGGATCAGATTATACAGGGTATTTTACTTTCCCAAGATTATAATATTGGAAGTTACTACATTATTACAAGTATTGACCAATTTTGACAATAATTGTCCATTTTTGACAGTTTTTAAAAATAATTGACAATTTTCAACCATTTTTGATAGTTTTTGACAATTATTGGTCATTTTTGACAATTTTTCTAAAATTTTAACAATTTTTCAAAATCTTTGGCTATTTTTCAAAAGTATTGACCATTTTTGATAGTTTTTGACAATTATCATCCATTTTTCAAAATTTTAACAATTTTTGACAACTATTGACCAATTTTGAAAATAATTGTCCATTTTTGACAGATTTTAAAAATAATTGATAATTTTTAACCATTTTTGACAGTTTTTGACAATTTTTGACAATTATTGACCATTTTTGACAAAACTAGTCCATTTTTAACAGTTTTTGACAATTATTGACCATTTTTGACCATATTTCAAAATTTTTGACAATCTTCATATAATTTTATTTGATTTTTAATCTGATAAATTGTTAAATATTCACCAATTGCGTTAATTCGGAGGGCGTGGTTTGATTAAATAAGCGAGCGAAAAAGATTCCTTTTTTGCGCTAGAGCGTAAAGTAACAATCCTCGGCATTTGTCGACTTTACGATTTCATTTGAATATAGTAATTAGTCATTTTACGCGCGAGTCTAGAAAATAGCTATTTGTACAACAAGGGAGGAAAGTGCTACTTTTCCTGCTGAGGATGAAGTTTACTGTCCGACACGTAGCGGAGGGCAGAAATCATTCAAGGGAGGAAAAGGCACTTTACTCTCATGTTATACATATGATTTTTCCGCCTCCCTCAAATAACAAGACATTTTTAAATAATTTATTTATGAAAGAATTTAAAAAAAAAGTAAAAAAATGGTCCTCGCCAGAATTCGATCCAACACCTACAGGCCTATCACGAACAGTGAGTTGTGCTCTAACGCGTTGCGCTACCGAGACTCGTATGAAAGTTTTGCGGAATCATGAACATAACGTATTGCTGAAGTCAAAGTATTAATGTAAAAATCGTTAAATTAAAATAACAATTTACTGATTTCTACCATTTTGCAAAATACAGGGTGTTCTTTAATTAAACGGTAAAATTTATACTTATATAGTAGAATATAGTTTAGGTCGTCAATGCCGTATAAGTTATTTCATTGATAACGTACCATAACCTCACTTTTACTTTTCTTCCCTAGGGAGGTAAAGTACGACTTTGCTCCCTACAATGAGGCCAGGAAATATATACTTTCGATAGAGGTAGACCGAAAAATATATTGTATATACTTCGAATTCAGGACCTCCTTTTTTAGAATTCGGTTTGAAAAGCTGTGTCCCATCCTTTGGTGTGAGTATATTTTGTTAAAAACCTTTAGGATCAGATTATACAGAGTATTTTACTTTCTCAAGATTATAATATTGGAAGTTACTACATTCCAAAGTTGCAGTGTTTTTAATGAAAATACGTCCAATGAAAACACAAAGTCAATCCTCACAAAGGAATGATCTCTTATTTTAAATAATCATAAAAAAGCAACTGGTTTCGATACAATAACATCAGCAGGCCAATATGCAATGTCATTTCGCTTCTATTATTTCCTAACAAGTTAGAAATAACCATTAGTTAACTGTTGAAATGGAGTTGTGAAAGTTAAAATAAAATATTCATGACCCATGTTTCAAATTCAAAACGCTCCATACTTAGTTCACGCCTTTGAGAGTAATTTGAATAATTTTGCTTAGCGGAAATGCACATAGGAGACGAAATGGAGTGCTACAGGGTGTTCCTGACTTGATGTTTTGTTTGAACCAAGCACAAAACCAGATAAACAGTGTGATTCATAAATATTGCGTGATTGGGAAGTTGCTTTTAAAGGTATAATTTGTTTATAGGTCTATCGATTACGTAACAATACTGTTCTTTGGACGAGTAGACAAGACAATTTTTTCAAGTTAACAATAAATGACTGATTTGCCATTTTTTGCTAACTTACATTACTTATTATAAACAAAGTATTAACATTTTTAAAACTTTGATGACGCAATCTTGTTTTGTATGTATATAAGAAGAGCTCCACGAAGCGGAATAATTTTACGACAATTATTTAAACATTTTTTTTAGTTTTGAACGATGAAGGAAGTTTGAAAAAATTTTGTTAATTTACAATCGTCTAGCATATTGAAAAATTTGTTTTTATGAAAAATTCCAACGGGAATCAATTCTTTAAAGTGTTTAGATTATATTATAATTTTTTCAGATTTTTCAATTAACTTTAAGTACTTTAAGAAAAATTTTTAAGTGACGTACTCGCTTTCGAGGCCGGGCGCGCAACCTAAAAATGGTGCGCGGAGGGCTATTTTTAGCGTTAAATTAAAATTATAAATAATGGAGATAGAGTTCTGGGAGTTGGAACTTTTTTTTACTAAATTTCCTCCTCTTTAAGGTTCTTTTTTTTCAAATTTCGAAAATATTCATAATTCACGAACAATAAGCTACGAACCAAACACTATTTTTTGTGGTGTTTAATTGTTTATAACTTTTGGAATTTTTTATGGGCTAATTTGATTATTCGGCACAGTGATCTAGACATTATTCCGGATCGAATGAGCTAAACCACATAATTTTAATAACATTATTTAGATTTAACACAATTTTCAGCTTGTAAACTAGACTACATTGTATGCTTGTGTTTCCTATAAGGCTTTGCTAGGGTGTCTGCCATTTCATTGCCTACAATACATTGCATACAATACTGCAGTTCTCTTTCGATACAACCGGAAGTAATATTTTGTTTAAATTCACAATTATTTGTAATTTATTTACACAAATTTTCATAGATATCATGTTAGCAGTTCATAATATTTACATAGTTAAAAAGTTACTTAGTCTGTACACTATGTATATTTTCTTCTAGAAATTAATCCTCGTATACGGAACACCTTAGCCAATGTTCCTTGAAATGTTCCACAAACTTTTTTCGTCGAACGAAAACAAAGAATAAAAACGCCAATTATGTAAGTTGGCTCCAAATTTTCCCGGCAAAAGAGCGATTATTATTAATTTACACATTGTGGAAAGAAGATTGATGGTTGGACCCCCGTGAAATGCGGACTAAATTTTAGGGCGTACAATGTGATTGTTTATCTCGACTTCTAGCAAAAAATTGAGTCTCAAGAGATTAGTTTTTATTGAAAAAACTTGATTTGTTAGAATGATTATTCAAACTATAATTAAGAGGCAAATGATAAGGGAGTGGGCGAGAATTGTGAAGATATCGAACAGTTAGTGACATTTTACTTGAAATACAGAGACGAGGAATATTTGGAGAGAAAAAAACAGAATATTTAAAATTAAAATGAAGTTGAAAATTGAGAATAGTAATTTATGCAACAAGTGCATAAAGTGGTACTTTTTTTCACGAATGGAGAATTCCATGAGTGAAAAAACGACACTTTATGCATATGTTGCATACAATATTTTTTCTACATCCCTATACAAATAATAAAATCAAAATAGTACCTTGGAATATTTTAATTAAACTCCTTCAGTAAATACAACTAATGAATGCATAATAACTGAATTGGAAAATGTACACAATAATATTTAAAAAAATTAACAACTATATTATATATTTTAGTTTTATTTCGCAATGAGGATATTGAAAACGCAATTGTATGGTTGACTAATGTGACTTTTTGATCCAGTCATGTTTGTTTCTGTTTGACTCATGGATGAAGCTTCATTTAAATTGTGAGTATTTGGAAAAGTCAAATTCGTCTCTTCTTAAATTTCTTATTATGTTGAAGTTAGGTTAAAAAACTGCTGACATTAGCTCCTTGTAAAGTTCGTGAAGCACAATTCATTTTTCCATTGAATATTTTCACTTTAAACTGTTATCTTAAACTAAATGTAAGAAAGTTTCACAAAAAAAAAACCGGAATAAAATACTTAAATTTTGCCAATTTTTAGAAATATATTCAAGCATAATTATTTTCACTCGACACTTATAGGTTATAATTACACACTACAATCTTATGTCTAGATACTTTACGTTCACAAATTAAGATTGTTGTGTGATCAGGTGATAGTTTTAGCGGCGTTGTCAAATGGTGTTTATTTTCTTTTAGTTGAATTAGTTTTGCATTGTAATAGATTATACGAATATTTAAAAATATAAAATGATTTGCATTTATAATCATAAAAATTGAAATAATAAACATCCTTGGAATATAATTTTTATCCTAGATTTGCTTTATACATTAAATATAAGAGTTTATAACAAACTTACTGCTGGACCACATAGATTTTTCATATATATTATTACTTTGAAATAAATGAAATGATCCTTTGGAGCTTAACCTCTCTAGTTTATTACATTGTTGAGTTTCATTTGGTTAATGTAAGTTAGGTTAGGTTTTGGTTCTAGTTACACTTTGATCAGTGTCAGTTGGTCGGGAAGCGATAGGTTGGATTATGATGAGGTTATTTAAAAAAAAATTAAAAAACGGCGGATTTTTAGTACTTTTAATTGAAATTTTCTCTTTCAAAAGTGCATGATCCAAGATTTTTTTTCTTTTGGCGTGCTCTATAGCAATAGGGCTTTATAATAAAAAAAAAATTGCAAAATTCCGAGGGTCGCGAACCTTACCGGACCCATATTAATGTTGTACTGCATTTTCCAATAAACGTAAAACTCCGACTAATATGAGTTTTTGAATCTGGAATCGTGATGAGTTGAAATTCCCCCTATGCTATTAGTTTAGAATATCAACTTATATCTACGTTATCATTAATAATTAAGGTTGCTTTTAGTTTAGAATAGCTGGACTATAATGTAGAAGACTTGAATTTTCTAGACATTTCTTCAAAAAAAGCTAATAGCACCAGTTCTGTAAATCTATGAATATTGTTCTGGTTTCGCCATTTCATAAAAGTGTCACTATCCATAATAATAATAGGAACAGTTACTAAATTGTGTAAAACAAATCGAATTATTGATAAAAACCAACGTCAAATCAGTTACAGTTCATATGCTGTCAAAGTCAAAGGTAATTTGATATTTTTTCCGGTAAAGGTGTAGACGAATTGCACTAATCAAATGTATTGGCATATGGAAAATGTGAAATAAAGTTAACGTTATGGCACTTTTTTTAGAGCTTTTTCAATTTTTTTTGACTCTCACCATAAGCAGCTACAAACTGGTGAAATACAATGTACTTTAAAGATAGGACATAGAAAAACAATATTTATTCACGCGATACTACTATTCATTATGTTATGAGCTGATTCAAAAAAAAAGTTGTACACCTAATTATAAAGCTACCCACTATCTGAACAATTTTCAATAAACTGTGATAAATCGTGAATAGCCCTGAATACTTATTGTGCTCATATAATTTAATTATCTATAAACTTTTCCATCCACGATTTTATGCTAGTTGATTTAGCACAAACTTAATTTCATTATCATCCAACGTCCTTGCATCGAACAAGGACATCCTCGTAAATTCTCACAAAATGCACTAAAGGAAATTAAAACATTATCATTAACCTTCTTGAATAGGCGTGGGCATTTGAAAAGGTACTATTTTTATAACTTCAAAGAAAACGGGGTCGTTGGAATTTCAGAGATTTCCAGGTGAGTCTCTACAGTTCCCCCCCCGCCACCGACAATCAATACAAACTCCGGCAGCGTCGGACGTGACCGTTCTAAAGGAATATTCATGGGATATCCTGAAATTGGTTGAGTTGAATTCAAATCTACACGCATTGAAAATATCGATATTTCAATAAGGTTTAGTTTTTTACTAAAACTGAGGTTTTTTAATTAAACTCTAATGTTACAACTACGCACACAATAAATGAGAAATAATCAATATTTGGATATCGAAGATAATAGATTTAATAATATTTTAACGCCTTACAAAGTTTTTGAAAAATATTTTTCATAAAACAATGACCGTTCAACTAAGAAGAAGAAGCAACTACTTCTCGGGCTATATGCACCGACAGACATTGAATTACACTTCTAAGTTGAACGGGGTCGGTATGATCTACAAGATATAACCAACCATTCCGGTTTGCAATTGAAAGTACAAGATAGATATTCTTCGTCCAGAAGCTCTGAGAGCATAATCATGGACTGAAGACGACACTAAAATCACATCAATGCATATCCTCAAGAGGAGGAAATGTTAAAAACGACATCCTCACCTCAACCGCAAACCAAAATTCTAAATTTACACAAAACCATCTCGGTTTGTGACTATATATATATACCTACCCCATAATGGGAATGCCATTGGACGAGATGATTGCTGCGGGAAAAACTGCAAAAATGCAAAAATGTCCTGCTACACAGAGGCTCAAAAAACGAAAAAGGTGTAGGAGCAGGAATATATATAGCCAATCTAAAGACAAGAGTCTTACTGTGCTTAGGCAAACATGTGACGATATTCCAGGCAGAAGTTGCAGCACTGTGCAGGAGAGTTATTAAGGCAAGAGTTTGAGGAAAAGACTATTGCTATATACTCCGACAGCCAAGCGGCTATAAAAGCAATCAGTTCCATGCGGATGAATTCCAAACTTGTTTGGGACTGCTTGGAGTCATGATAAATTTTCCTTAGCCGGGTATCTACTGAGTCAGAGTAGGAGAACGATGAGGATACTGGTTGGGCTCCTGACAGGG
Organism: Lochmaea crataegi; assembly: GCA_947563755.1. Lineage (NCBI taxonomy): Eukaryota > Metazoa > Arthropoda > Insecta > Coleoptera > Chrysomelidae > Lochmaea > Lochmaea crataegi. The sequence continues at coordinate 15,088,908 of OX387429.1, read as the reverse complement.
CATTGTAGACTCAACTCAAGAGATACAACCAGGTTTTGCCAAGAAGATGAGGAAACCTCAGCACATACAGTATTCGCCAGCTAACTTGATGTTCCAGAAATTACCAACTAAGAGAGACAGAGTAATAGTGCCCTGCCTACTCGGCTGCTATTGGTGGTAAAATTTTGACAAACGCCAATTGCATCGAACCTTATCAGGTGTTAAGATTTTCAGTAGCGTAGCGTCACACAGTTATTGTTTCTGCTTTGTACAATAAAGTGTCAGCCGTTAATGAAGAAAATCGTAAATGTACTGAAGGACAAAATCGACAAGTGATATATAGAGTGTTTAATTATTTTAAGACATTAAAAAGTGATGAAGATACCTCAGTCAGATTCTTCGTGAAGATAAAAACTGTTTATACCTATTCTTAGAAATATACCTAGCTTAAATAATTTCCCATTATCTTGTGTTTCTTTTATTCTCATTACTACCTGGAAGAAATTATTTAGTTTCTAACAAATTTTAATTATAGTCCGTCCGGAAATATAAGATCCTAACTTTATAATCTTCAATTAGATAAATAACATGTTATTGTAATGGGTACCTTATTGTTAAAATATTATTTATGTACTCAGAATTCAGGTATAAAGCAGATCCGTTTCTATTAAAATCAATATACCAATAATTATAACAAAGAATTAAATATTATTTATTAAGTTAGGATCATATATCCTCAGAACTTGCACGGCACTGTTTACAGTTATCGGATGGGTGGCGTCAATAGCTCCCTAGAAAGCATTTAGGACATCAAGTTAGCTGGCGAATACTGTATATTGTGCTACTGCGAAGGCCTGACTAGGCTGAGATTTTCAATGATAGGGGAGGAAATACCACAAACCTCCCAATATAAGGAGGTCCTGAGGTTTGGGATTCGAGGTCTAGTTATAAGGACGGGTCTAGACAAGGAACTCCATAGTAACAGGAGAGCACACACAATAGATCTGCAAAGGTCGTAGTGTAGAGGCTCTTAGAAGCTCATATGTCCCATATTTATCTCATCTTATCTTAACTATATACTTAATTACAGTTTCCTGTAAAATTGTCGTATTTAGTAAAGCGTGTTACCAATTAATAGATATCGAAGATGATAGAAGTAGTTGTTTCTTCTTAGTTGAACGGTCATTGTTTTTTCAAAAAATTTTTCAAAAACTTTGTAAGGCGTTATAATAGTATTAAATATTCGTTATCTTTTGGTAACATCCTTTACTAAATACGACAACTTTACAGGAAACTGTAATTAAGTAATAAATATTTGTATAATTCAAAAATAGTTCGATATGTAGAAAATTGGAAACCACTCTCTTCACCAGTATAGACAGTATGCGCCAAAATAAACAAAACCGAAAATGAAAAACGCACTCAACTGCAGGCCTAATAGCGATTTTGCAGAAAATGGGTTGCAATCTTTTGGTGTAGTTTCTTAATATTAGCTGCTGATACTAACCGCGTTCGACGCTGCTTCACCGTAATTATCGGATCAGTATTCCACTACAGTGCGGGGTATTAAGTGAATTGAGTATTGACTCTTAATATGATTTGTTGCTGGAACGCTACCGAAACGTCGAATTAAAAAATATAAGAAAGATTGTGGTTTAATTTCCCAAAATAATTACCAAAAAGAATAAAAGTTAGCTTTCCATTTTGTAATTAATATAGTCCTGACCTGTCTACCTTTAACCGAATATAAAAAATGAGTTTCACTCGACCTTTTTGCAAAATGAAAGCAGCCATACACAAATCACTATGATGTTAAAACTACATTTTACAAGGGCTTAACGTCGCAAACTATGATGCTCGACTAATTGTATTGGACGCAGGCCAACTTTAATCGCCCCTATTTAATTTCAAAACACAAAATATCTGGGATTTTATACAGATTATTATCACCTACAATTGGAATGAGTCACTTTCACACTTCCAACCAAATTTTAATTATTCTGGAAAATAATTAGAAGTGTTTTGTTACATTTATTACTACAAATAATAACAGACTTTAGTAGTCACCAATTACTTAGATGTACTAAAATGAGCCTAGAGAGATGTTGACTCAGCCCGACCGACAACCATTCGTCAGACGAATAAATTATGATAGGCAGTGGCATCAGTTCAAGTAAGTCGCTGATCAATTATTATAATAACAATATAAATGTACAAAATAAGATTTCTCTTGCTAACGTATTGAGATCCATCTGCAAAAATTTACAGACTTATTAATAATAAAATTTAGATTACTCTTACATGACTTTAAAACTGAATGTTTATACCTTACTGTACTTGGTTTAGAAATAGCCTTTAAACAAAATAACGTTACTAATGGGTTGAAAAAATATCTCCGAAAATTTTGTGTAGGTGGATTGCCTACAGAAAAAAATATCACTAAAAAATCAAAAACTGTCCAATGTATCCTCAGTCTCCCCTATTAATTTCACTCCCTTAGAAATGCCATAAGTAATTCTAAGGCTTGTATTTTAAAATGATGAATTTGGCAGCTTCGTCAATGTTAATCAACTTCGTAGTAAAATGATCGATAAATTTTTCATTTCCTAAATTATTTCAATAAAATTGTTATACTTCAAAATGCGGCTTACATTCACAAATTCAGTTGACTGGAAGTATCGGCTTCATTTTAAAGAGCCAGTGAGAATAGAATTTAATACTGCAGATATTATAAAAGTTATGAAGCAGTTTGTCGTTGACGTTTTTTGTATTTTTTTGAGAGGGTCGTTTTAGGATGACTTTCTTACGGCGTCAGCTCGAGTAACTTGATTAATATTTCTGCCTATCACCACATCTTTAAAGGATTCCAAGCTATTGTTAAATTAATTTGCATTCGATATTAAATTTTAAATTTTTTTTATGGGAACACACGCGAGCTCAAATTTTGATGGAAAGAAATGGACGATTTCTATACAAGGCAAATGCCGCCAACATAACGAACAAAAAAATACTGAAAAATGTTAGTCGCATAAATTTTTGATTTTTCTTATATATTTTAGGTCCCTTTACCACCACCACCACCCATGTTGTACCCGAAAAGTTTGGAGGTCTTTTTAGTATTTTACATCTTATACAGTTGACGAAAAACTAATGTCGGCTGTCAACACATATACGTATAATTTTGGGCGCGTTGAGCGACGCTAGAGCTAGTAAAGCGCTGAAGTAAGCGGAGGGCGAATTTGACCCCTAAGTGACAGCGGTCGCCATTTTTTCCAGCTAATATGTTTTCCGCTAATTTGGTCAGCGGTTCGTTATGTTAACAACAACAAACAACAATTCTAACCTCTAAATTAAAATGTCTGTGGTATTTAGTTTTTATTAGCGAATTACTTCCTCGAAATAATTTAAATTTCTTACAGGATTTTCTGCTTCTCCTAATGCTAATATTTCTATATATTCTATTTTTCTTTCAATTACAGGTGGAATCAATTCCACAATATTATTTCATCCACAAGTTCTTCCAAGATTAAGTCATTTATAAGGTTTTCCATTGAAGGCGTTTTATGTTTAGAAAATGAATTTAAAGGTTATGTGTTTATCTGTTTGGCACAGAACATCAAAACATAGACGTTCAGCCACCTTCAAGCGCTTTCAGAAAGCGCCGCTGCTATCGCTAAATTTGCGCTAGCGGTGAGAGAGAAAAAGACAAACGTCAGAGGTTTTTCTGTATTTGTCTCTCGTCTATAGCATACGTGCCATTAGAGAAAGACAGCCTGAACCTCTGATTTTCTATCTCTCTTATATGCTGACGGGTTCCGAGCTTGATTGTTGCCTCTATCTGTAGTATCTCTATGGGCTAAACGCGCTCATTAAGATATTAGGCATTATTTGTTTGGCTTTGTTTGTGTTTCTGGTATTTGTATATTACTGATTTTTATTCTTCTACCTTTATCTATTTATGATTTATGTGACTCTGATCTGCTTTTATTATTGCAAATACTATCGAGAAGAGTTATACCGCTCTTATTTGTATCTTCGTTGTGATTATACAAATTGTGATATTTATTGTGCATATCAAAGTTGTAAGAATAATACAAGAGCTTTAGTTAAAGGACGAAGGCGCGGAATGCCATTAAGTTTATTTCGTTTCTCAAACCCAGGAGATGTTCCAGCAGATGCCTCAAATGGATTGAGTTATGTGGCAACCAAAATCTGAATTTTGTCACAATCAACAAAACCACTTATATTTGTCGATGATAATTGTGTAGATCCAAACTCCTATTTTAGTGATGGATCCACTGGAGCTGAAGTGAATGTTGAATTGACTCAATCGAATGTACAAGATCTTGCTAGTGTCTCAGACAATCAAATAGATGTTGTCAATAATCAATTTTCTGTGAGTTTTCCATCTCCAATTACACCCACTACGAATATTTTGGAGCAGTTATGGCTCTACCAAATTTTGTAATCCAACCATAAGCTGAACAGGAAAAAAGATTACCAAAAATGAAACAAAACATATTCCAATTTTCGCCTTGGACAGAACTACTAATAAATTTATAGATTGTATTAAATTTTGTATTACATGTTAAGGAATAATTCATATAATCAGGTATTTTCTTAAAAAGGGACAATTTAAAGGTTTTAATTTGTGAAGAAGAAAAATATTAGTGAAAGGGCAGATATTAAAGATTATAATAGACATTAAATAAGAAATTTAAGAATTTCAACGAATATAAAAAAAAATCAAGTGATTGGTAACGAAGATTATTGATTTTGAAAATTATGAAGGAAGGTTTTTGATTTTGAAAAAGTAATGTCAAAATAAGTTTTTTGAAGGAAAATATAATATAAAAAGGATAGAAAGAGTGTTGGAGAGTTGAAGGAGCTGGAAATTGATCCAAAAAATTGGGAGAAAAAGTAAAAGTCAGGTTTTGGAAAGGGTGAAGGAGGCTCCTACCCGATTGAAGTCGTGGAGTTGGTCCTGTATTCCAAGTATGTGAATTGGTAACACTCTTGTATTAATTGCAATCCAGAGAATTGAAAGGCCATCATCAGTTCGGTGCTTCGAGGATAGTGTCAGGTTGGTTTATTTTTATTGGTACCAATATAAATATAAAGAAATAATTTGATAAGACGTACATCTGTAAAGGGGGTTTAGATGATTAACAAGTTTTAATTTTAATTAAATTCTAATTTGTATCTATCTCACCTTATATTTGAAAGCACTATTTTATTTTAGGTTAACTTACTTCTGTTCCATAATTTTTATTATTATTATTATTGTGCAAATTTTGATTTGTGAGGGTTTTGTAATTTGACATCTAAAGATTTGTCTTCAATCGATGCCCTTTTTCTGCGTCCTGATTTGATGAATCTTCCACTACACCAGTTCCATTAAATTGTTTTACTAATATACTGACAGTGGACCTTGTTATGGAACTTCGGTTAGGAAATTGGAGATATTACACGTTTTTTCTGGACTTTTACGCATATCACCATATCCTCATATCATTTAGAATTCAATTCGTTTTCTTGGAAAAGTTAGTGATAACCTAACTGATGCTATTTTCGAGAGGTGCCGCAACATAAACTTAAACTGGCAACTAGTTCCAGTATAATATAATACCACTAACATCAGGTTAGAAGATATCCAGACAAATACCTCTCTCAATACTTTGGATTCGACTGTGACATAGTAAGTTATATGGCATTTTATATCTTATTCTTGTTCAAATTTTATAAAAAGTTTGCTAGTGGTTGGTTATAAACTTTTTAACATGTACTGTACAGTACTTCTGGTACATTATATGGTATTTTTACACAATTCTCGATTTAATTTAGTTGATTCAGATTTTTGTTATCATTATTATTAACTTTGGTTAGCTGCAAATAGAGTTTAGAACGTCACTTCAACTTTCAAAAAAAAAGATACTTATTAATTATTCATTTATTTTGAATGGTAGATGAAACTTTTATCATTAAAATAAGCTGCTCAAAGTATATTTATACAACTACTACAATATTTCATTCCATACTACTACTTTTATGAATCATGTGAAATCTACACCGTAACACTTTGGTGCTTAGCATCTGATAATGCCTTATGTATGGATCTTTCAAACCCTCTACCTCTCAGAGCTCGTTGAGGAATTCACTTCACTTTAACAAGAATTATCGGTGCGCAATTTTCCTGTGTCCAATGAAAGGATATGCTGAGAAGTTGGGTTGTCAGTTATTGATACAATTGACACGGTAAAGTAGAGCTTTGTCGCCCTTTTTGTGGTAAATAATTGTTTATCATCTGATAGTCGAATTGAATGATGAAGACTATATTGATATTGATATTGATTATTGGAAGGAAGGAAGCATGACTTGGTGATTTCTGAAAAATTGTCGTACTGCAGAAAAAACTCAATCCATTGCCAGTCGAAAAAAATTGGTGACCCACGTAAAATTAATCAACTGATCACTGTTAACTGAAGTATTATTCCGAAAGACTAGAAAATTGGACATAAACGGAGCAATTGGTAAAAAAATACCTATCCAACGCTGCTAGAAGATCAATTCAGACAAAGGGTTAGTAGTCAAGCAACCCTTTACACTTGTTACATATAAATTCCATCGATTTCCATGGAACAATAAAATAAAACTAGGACAATCCATTAAATTATATCTAATTATATCTGAAGGGACTTATAAATGAAACATGTGCACTCTGTTTTAAAATCACTACAAAGCAATAATATACAAAATTATTCACATTTATTCGACCTCTTGATTTTATCATGTTAACAAACCAATATAATACACGTCATACATAATTAAAAAGAAAAAAATTACTTCGTTTCAATTGATAGAAAATTGCTTGAATTAAACGTGCACTTAAATGGAAAAAATATTGTTATTACTTTTCTCTTGATGGTGAATAATTGATCAATGCCAATTACCCGGTGTTAGCAGATATTATCACATTAAAACAAATTATGAATTTAAAACTTTTCACCGAAGATGGTCTCCATAGACTCACGTTTTTCTTTATTTTATCAAGTTCGGAACTTGTTCCACCCCATCGATGCTGCCAATGTTTATAGACTCTTCTTTCAGATAGTTCTCTGAAGCCGTGATGGAAATATTTGACACAATTGATGATTTGACATTCCGAACTGCATCTTCTTAGTCTACCTCTTCATTACCGAAAGTTATTTTAATACCGAGACCTAGAACTTGTTTGTCCAGAAAATATTCTTCTAAGATATCAAGTTTGTTATCAATAAAAACATATTTACCTCTATGAATGGGTTGTGAAATTCCTTTTGCAGTCAACAGATTATCGAAGGTGCTATGTACTATTTCTCTACCTTTTTGATCGATAAATTTTGAAAATATCAGCCCTATCCCCACAAACGTAATTTTAGAGAGCTACAAATCCACGTATCACGTATACAAATGTATATTGCGACTTCTTTATTATATTTGCAAAAAAACACAATTTCGAGCGTGTATCCTTTCCATTCCACTTGATTTATTTATTATTTCATCGAGTTTCTGGGTTTCATAACCGAGAGAAATACGGTTGTTCGTGAAAGTCTCTCTCAGTTCAATATTAAGTATTTTTTCATTTAAATTGGCAACATGACCGTCACTAAGAATCACTGAAATAATTATTTAGGATACAGAAATGCCAAGTAAATCACTTCTTTTCACATTACATGTTCGATTATATTTATTAAGTGAAAATAATAATCCAAAAATAACAATCCGCCATCTTAGTTCAAACACGGATCAAAAGCGCGTGACGTCACGGTTTTGTAAACATCATTTGACATCTTGTACGACAAAGAAACGTAAGTTATGGAACAGTTTTTCAAAATAAGTCATCATGCTTTTACCGTTGGGTTTTTGTTACCGTCCACTGATATAATTATTGAGAGCATTGATTCCATATTTCTTGGAATAATTTTGAGAGGCTGTTTCAATCTATAATATAAAAAAGAATCGTTGAATGTGTTGGTAAGCGCAAATCTCGAAAGCAGCTGAACCGATTTCGCTCATTCTTCTTTTAGAATATAAGCCAATGTATTGTGTTGCGCAAATGGAAAGGTGAAATTGATACCAATGCTTCCACCTCCAGAGCCATTTTACTCATTGGTTTTAGGAATAGGAACAGATTCCATACACTTTTTGAAAATATTCAACAATACAACTGCTTTCAAATGACTTCATTTAGAGCAACAAAAGTAGTTTGGGAAAATTTCATCCCAACTTTTAAGGTTTGTAATAGTATTTGCAGTTGTATGTTTATGAATCATTATAGCCCATATTTATTTTTACAATACATTTTTTACCTTTACAGATACAAGGTCAAATATATCACAGAGCAGGTTCCTGTGTCAGATGGCGACTGCAAGTTTTTGCAAATTTATTTTATGGGCAATTCTCCATAAGAAATCAATCTTCGTTGTGCAATAACAATTCAGTGAAAAGGTCAATAGTTGAACAATTACCAAACATATTTCACGATCACAATCAATTAATAAAAGTGCAATGGATATGATGCCATCTGATGATCAGAAAATTGTTATAAGAGATGATAAAAATTTCTATATAGGTATCGTTAAGTTTGAAATAAACAAAAGCTACTCTGACACTCCACTCAGCGGGCAGAAAACGACCGCTTGCATAATATCTTATTGACAAGACAATGTTAGGACAGGACAACGTCTGTCGGGTCTTCTAGTTAATTCATAAATTAATTATTTTTTTTTGCTCTCAAGAATTGACTTTCTGCTAGAACCATTTAATTAACTTTCTTATTAATATCAAATATCAAAATTTATAATGGTCTAAAATTTATGTTTCTATTCTTAATATTTCCAAATGCCAATTCTATTATTTATTATTGGAATATCACTTCCCTGTTCTGACTTTTGTCAATTCTTAAATATAGATCACCGCCAAATACGTCTTTAGTGGTATAATTTATATCAATTTTTATATGATTTACTTGATGAAGATCCATACTAAACGATGAAATAAAACAATATAATTTGCTTAAATATCCATTATAATTTGAACTAAAAAAATTAAAAGTGTTTTCATTATATCTTCACTAGTTTGATAAAGCTACTGTGTAGCGAAACGCGTCACTAATTTTAAATTGAACATTATTTCAAATTATAATGGAGATTTAAACAAATTAAATTGTTTTATTTCATCGTTTACAATATATTTAAATAACTAATCAGACTCTAGTACCTACATAAAAATTAATTAAAAGTCTCTCCCATAGCTTATTCTTATAACATAGTTATTTTATTCATCTAGAAGCCATTCATTTGCCAGAAACTCTTTAGCCTATCAACTTATCGCACTACACTCCTATCTTCCAGTCATCCATCCTATCACCCTGTTACCGTCCAATAGAAGTCAAGTAGTCTTTTGTATTCGACCACTGACCATCTTCTTTGTTCTGGTCCAGCCTAAACTGTTGTCACCTGACTTTTCCAAAGAAACTGTCATCAGTCTGACTATAGAGCAGTCTACTAATTTATTGAGATTTTCCTTTCAACGCCAGACCTGCAAGACTCTTGCAGCAAGACCAAGACCACATATGAGGCTGCAAGACCAAGACCACGCATTCAAGACCAAGACCAAAACTAAGCCGGTCTTGGTCTTGGTCTTGCTTTGCTCATCACTAGTTTCCAAAAGATATTATTTCTTTAAAAATGTACGAACACCTTTCCAAATTTGTAATCTACCTACCAGTACGGATACCCTTGTATGTTTTTGCAAAAGGTCAGGTATAAAAATGTTTCTGGTTGACTGTTTTCTTGTTTCGAGCTTAAGATAGGGTGGATTTGGTTTTCCCACTAATCCTCTTTATGATAAGAAGGATGTTTATGAAAATATGTATTTGTTACTGGATTATATTTAGAAATTTTATTGCTTCTCAAATAATCTGGTGAGTCTATTAAATTGAAGTTTAGTTTAGTTACGAAAAAAGAAAGCGTTTATCTTTGAAGGATAAGGTAGAAATTATCCATAGCAGTAAGAAATATAAATTAAGTGTTGGGAAACTAGCCGAAAAATATGGTGTTGGAAAAACACTGGCGAAATTTTAAAAAACAAAAATGAACTTTCAAAGTCTTTTGTTGATGGTTCTAGTAATGACGAAGTTAAACGGAAATTCCCTAAAACTGAGGGCCTTGTTGTGGATCAGATTGTTTTTGAGTGGTTTTCCAAAGTAAGAAATAAGAAGATTCTTTTGTCTGGACCATTAATTAAAGAAAATGCACTAGAAGCTGCAAAAGAATTGAAGTGTGACACTTTCAAAGCATCAAATTGATGGTTGAAAAAAATCTGCAAGAGACACAATATCACGTTTAAGTCTGTTTGTGGTGAGTCTGCACACATCAATTTACAAGAGGTTGAAAACTGGAAAATCAAATTATATTCTTGAAAGACTATTCTGCAGAAGATTTTACAATACTGACGAAACGGGATTATTTTATAGATTAGATCAGGGAATTATACAAAATTTTAAAATTATATATATGGAAGATTTTTAGTCAAAATATTACTTATGCTTATGGAATCCGAGCGATCTCTAGAGAAAATAGAAAAAAGCATAACAGTTGCAAATGCTTTAATATGGATAGTGGCAGCTTGGAGAAAAGTTCTGGCAAAAACAACAGTAAACTGTTTTTCAAAGGCTGGATTTAAAAAAGCTGGAGACAACTGACGATGCCCAAGAAGAATTTGAAAATTATTCACCGGCCTATCCACTTTAATACCAATAAATGGGTTTGGATTTCAACGGATATTCTTCTTTAGATGAAGCACTAACCACTGAAGATTCCGATTTTTCCATTTCTAAATGTGTTGAGGACCTCGTGGCGAACAGTGATGAAGAATCTGATATTGAAAAAATAAGTGACGAACAACAAGCTCCTAAAATTTCCAGTTTTAGTGAAGCATGTGATAATTTAAGGAATCTATAAGAATTCTTAGTTCTAAACAGTTACCTACACAACACAGTTACTAACACTTACATTATGAGTTCTATGACGTAACCTCCATCCCAATACCATTTGGACTGCTCCATTTTTCCCATTAACCATCACTAAAAACCGAATTCGACCATTTCCATTTACCGGCCGGCGATTGCCACCACATTTATCACTACTTAGTCAAAGGCATACATCACAAAAGTTTCCTTATGATACTGCCTCTAAGTCCACTACGTTAGAGCAACCTCGAGCCAGTACCTGTGTTTATAGAGTAACTCACCTATCTATAAAAACCGGTTGCATGTCTTATTTAAAATAGATTACATTTTAGAGTACTGTATAAATACACATTTCATGTTGTAATTTACTAAAATAAACAATTCATACAATTCCGTCAGTATAGGGAAGGTGAGCATAACCCAACAGCCTTGTCCTTGTAGTCCGTGAAAATCTTACCATATTACCCAAACACTCTTTTGAGTAATACAAAAATTAACAAGTTTCTACAAAATTCTAATTGGGAAATTTATGAGAATAAAAAATATTTAGAAAGTTCCACCCCAATCCGGTGCAGTATCCAGATTAAGATCCTGTTATAGTGAGCAGTTTTAAGAATGACATGAAAATAAAAATAATTCAAAATTCAATTATCAAACAAAGGAATATTTATAAACAATTTAATTTAGAATAATCTAAGTACTTTATCTAATTTTGAAAAAAACTTGTTAACCAAAGTACCCCAAAAATTATCGAGTAGTCCAAGTAATCTGGGCACAAAAAGTGTCTTTTGTGAAATATTAATTTTTATAAATAAGTTAAGAGAGATTGAAAATATAAAAATAAGTTTGTAGTGGAAGTTTTCAAAAATATTAAGAAAAATTTATAATGGAGTTAAAAAAAAGATTTTCAAAAACTACAAGTCTTTATTGTACCCAAGGAAAATTTGTGTTCATATTTTCTATATATAATACAGGCATACAACAATTTGAAAATTTCTGAGTTGATAGAGAAGTAAATTTATGATGTAACAGTATACACCTTTATACATTTAATTATATTTTGTAAATTAGCAAAAAACGAATATGTAAAAATCTGGAAACACCCAAAATCATTGTTGTCACTTCTTCTCTGTTGTCTGGAAGATTCCGTTGTATCTAGTGCGTTCTGGGAGTGACTTGATATTTCGAAAATAATAATTTTCTAACAAAGTGGTTAATAATATGCTAGACTAGAAATAAATGTTACAAATTTGGGGAAAAAATTTGAAGTTGCTTAAAATAATTCTAAATCTGGGCCAGTTTTAAAAATAATTAATTTCTTAAACAATTTTTCTTTTTGTTTTGATAAAATTTATTCTTTATATTTAATAATATGATGTTTTAATTCAGGGAAAAAATTTAGGGTATATTAAAATCTCAGTTGTGGAAAAAATGAGCAATTTTTCTTTTTTTTTATTATTCCTGTTTAAATTCAAAAATATTAAATTGTGTTAAATACTTGACCTATTGGCTCCCAGAACGTCGCACCAGAAATCCTTTGTTTTCCTCTTCCTAAATTATCACTTTTGAGTTGTCTGGAGCAATCCGGTTTTACTTAGTGCCTTATTATGCCGAAAATTATTATTTTCCAAACAAAATGGTTAATATTATGCCTGACTAAAGAAATTTTTAAATTAGGAAAGAATTTTGAGGGTTTTAAAAATATTTCTGCAATTTTTTTATTTTATAAGATGATACTAAAAAAATGTTTTACATTAGGGAAAAAATTTAGAATCAGAGCACGGTTGTGAAAAAAATAAGTTTCTTGAGCAATTTTTTTTTATTATACAGTTGATATTTTTTTTAGAATTATTTTATTATTATTGTTTTAATAAGTTTCTACTTAAATTAGTTAAATTGTGTTTACTACTAAAATTATTGACCGATTTGCTCACAGAATGTTGCTACGCTGAAAAAACTTCACCTGAAACAAAAGAAACACAAACGAAATCCACATAAAAATATCCTCTTGCTGGGGTGTTTCCAATATTCAATATATTAATAAAATTATTAAAATTAGAGCATCCTATACGAAAAATTTTAAATAGCAGAAACATTCCAGGCAACCTTTTTAATAACAAAAATAGAAAAATTCTTTTTAAAATCGAAAAATATATAAATAAAAAAATTAGTCTATGTTTGACTCCTAACCCCAAGTAAAAATTATTTTTTTCTCATTTCTTCAATTTAAACTATTATTATTTTCACAACAGTCTCCTACCTTTAGGCATATCGCATTTCTTGAGTTGAAACGAGAGCGGTAAAATCTGTAAAAAAGAAAACGATATTAATTTAATATTGTTTGATTATAAACAGTAGAGAAAAAAATTCATTTTGTCATTTTAATTCCTGATGATGTAGAATTGTTTTATGAAACTGTCAATAATATAATAATAGATCGGAGTTGAGTTTTTTGATGTGAAACATCTATAGACATCTATAAACCTTATTTTTGGCGTGCGACGCCACGCTATATGATGGTATACAGGGTGAGTTACGAGGAACTGTACATACTTCTACCATAGGGGGATTATCAAATGACCATTAAAAAATGTCTTCTTGTTTTGATTATTAATATACAGGGTGAATTATGGATCTTCACCAAAATAATGTTTCGTCATATCTTTTCAATGATTGAGTCGATTTGTCTCCTTTTTTGGTGAAAGTGTGTATTGGTGTCTGGCAACTAACTGACATATTCAGAATTGAAAAAATACAGGACCGTCTTCGTGAAAATTTGTGTGACTGCTTCATATTCAACACTTCACCCTGTATATGATTTTTCTAGAATCTGATATACTTTTTTCAGAGAGCATAAATAGAAAGTTAGACCTGGGTATTTGAATTTTCTGTTATACTTACCTCACATTTCCAATTAAAGATTCATTTTAGAGTCAAATTAAAAATTGGCAATAATGAAATATCTTACTGTATAATAATGTTAGTTATTAAAAATAAATCTTTAAAATAAACAGAAACGACACACAATGTGCTCCATAATTTGAATTGATTTACAGGACCGGAATTAAAAATTTGGCATATCTGGTCCATCTCAACAATTCACCCTGTATGTAACTTTTTGCACCCGTAATGACAAAAAACAGATAAAAAATGTTTGTAATAACCTAGTTTTCTTTTTGCTTGAGGAAAAATCATGTCTAATTATTTTAATCGGAATTAAATGAACAAGCCCAGGAAATGTTTATTCATAAATTAAAAAATAATGTTTTGGTGAAGATCCATAATTCATCCTGTATATTAATAAACAAAACAATAAGACATTTTTTAATGGTCATTTGATAATACCCTAGCGTGCCTCTACTTATGGTAGAAGTATGTACAGTTCCTCGTAACTCACCCTGTATATGTACTGTATGTATGTGTATGGAAAAATTGTCCAAATTTCTCAAAAACTGTCAAAAATGGTCGTAAAAATTTGTAATGGTTGTAAAAATTTTGAAAAAATGGTCGATATTTTTCAAAAATTATGAAGAATGGTTAAAATCTTTGAAAAATTGTCAATAATTGTCAAAGACGGTCAATAATTGTCGAAACCAATCAAAAATCGTCAAAAATTGTCAAAAACTGTCAAAAATTGTTAAAATTTTGGAAAATGGTCAAAAATTGTTAAATATTTAAAAAAACGGTCAATAATTGTCAAAAATGGTCAATAATTGTTAAAATTGTCAAAAATTATCAAATTTTTTTTAAAAAATGGTCAATAATTGTTAAAAATTGTCAAAATTTTAGAAAAATGGTAAAAAATTTTGAAAAATGGTAAGTTTTTGAAAAATTGTCAAAAATGGTCAATAATTGTCAGAACCTGTCAAAAATTGTCAAAAATTGAAAAATTTTAAAAAATGATCAATAATTGTCAGAACTGTCAAAATTGGTCAATAATTGTCAAAAATGGTCAATGATTATTATTGTTAAAATTTGAAAAAAATGGTCAAAAATTTTGAAAAAATGGTCAATAATTGCTAAAAATTGTCAAAAATTTTGAAAAAATGGTTAATAATTGTCAAAAATTGTCAAAACTCTGAAAAAATGGTCAATAATCGTAAAATTTTGAAAAATTGACAAAAATTGTCAAAATTTTTGAAAAATGGTCAATAATTGTCAGAACCTGTCGAAAATGGTAAAAAATTGTTAAATATTTAAAAAAATGGTCAAAAAAAGTCAATAATTCAAGTCAATTTTGAAAAAATGGTCAGTAATTATGGAAAACTGTCAAAAATCGTCAATAATTGTTGAAAATTGTCAAAACTCTGAAAAAATGGTCAATAATCGAAAATTTTGAAAAATTGACAAAAATTGTTAAAATTTTTGAAAAATGGTCAAAAATGGTCAATAATTGTCAGAACCTGTCGAAAATGGTCAAAAATTGTTAAATATTTTGAAAAATGGTCAAAAAAAGTCAATAATTCAAGTCAATTTTGAAAAAATGGTCAGTAATTATGAAAAACTGTCAAAAATCGTCAATAATTGTTGAAAATTGTCAAAATATTTGAAAAATGGTCATAATTTTTGAAAAATAAGAAAAAAAAGTCGCGAACCTCACCGAATCCGTCTTAGATTCTGACAATTTAAAATAATGATTGTAATCACACGCAATACACTTTCTTTCTCTTTCTCCCATCTTTCTCTTCCATATCTCACTTTTTAATCTGTTCTTTTATGCATACCTATAACTTATACAAAACAATTTCGATGTTTCACATCTGCCAGGCGTCCCGTGAGGGCTCACACTTTTTTTTTTGAATTACCATGGACAGATGATTTTACAAAGTACATGACATAATTGAAAAAAAAAACGTTTTATTTCCCATCAAAACCAAACAAAATAATAAATATACCATAAAGAACGTAAAGAAGAGAAATTCGAGATTATACAAATTATACAAATATTTTTTGTCGATTTGGCAACATCTAATTACTTGAATTCTGAAGGGCCCCATACACGGTCAATATTATTGTGCAATGTTATTGAAGGAGTGACCATTCACGGTCAATATTATTGTACAACCGACAGTTCAATAAATTTGCGCAACCCACAGTTGAGTAGTCGTGCAGCTTGGTTTGAGTGACAAGGTTACATTATATTGCGCAATACTACCCATACACGACACAATAATTGTCGAAACCAATCAAAAATTGTCAAAAATTGTTAAATATTAAAAAAAACGGTCAATGATTGTAAAAATTTTGGAAAATTGTCAAAAATGGTCAATAATTGTTAAAAATGTCAAAAACTGTCAAAGATTATCCAAAACTTAAAAAAAATGGTTAATGAATTATAAGAAACTGTCAAAAATGGTCAATCATTGTTAAAAATGGTCAAAATTTTTGAAAAGTATTAAAAGTTTTTGAAAAATGGTCAAAATTTTTGAAACATTGTCAAAAATGGTCAATAATTTTCAGAACCTGTCAAAAATTGTCAAAAATTGAAAAATTGTCAAAAATGATCAATAATTGTCAAATCTGTCAAAATTGGTCAATAATTGTCAAAAATGGTCAATAATAATTATTGTTAAAATTTGGAAAAATGGTCAAAAATTTTGAAAAAATGGTCAATATAATTGTCAAAAATTGTTAAAATTTTGAAAAAATGGTCAATAATTGTCAAAATTTGTCAAAATGGTCAGTAATAATTGTCAGAACCTGTCAAAAATGGTCAAAAATTGTTAAATATTTTTAAAAATGGTCAAAAATAGTCAATAATTGTTAGAATTTTGAAAAAATGGTCAATAATTATAAAAAACTGTCAAAATGGTCAATAATTGTTGAAAATTGTCAAAATATTTGAAAAATGGTCAAAATTTTTGAAAAAAATTTCAAAAATGGTCTAATAAGAAAAAAAAGTCTTACAATATTCCGAGGGTCGCGAACCTTACCGAATCCATCTTAGATTCTGGCAATTTAAAATAATGATTGTAATCACACGCAATACACTTTCTTTCTCTCTCTCCCATCTTTCTCTCACATTTCCCTCTCTCTTCCATACCTCACTTTTTAATCTGTTCTTTTATACATATAACTTATACAAAACAATTTCGATGTTTCACATCTGCCAGGCGTCCCGTGACGGCTCACACATTTTTTTTTTGTTTGAATTACCATGGACAGATGATTTTACAAAGTACATGACATAATTGAAAAAAAAACGTTTTATTTCCCATCAAAACCAAACAAAATAATAAATATACCATAAAGAACGTAAAGAAGAGCAATTCAAAATTATACAAATTATACAAATATTTTTTGTCGATCTGGCAACATCTAATTACTTGAATTCTGAAGGACCCCATACACGGTCAATATTATTGTGCAACCCACAGTTCAATAAATTTGCGCATCCCACAGTTGAGTAGTCGTGCATCTTGGTTTGAGTGACGAGGTTACATTATATTGCGCAATACTACCCATACACGACACAATATTTTGAAGATTGCACAATATATTTCTAAACTTTTTGAATTCACTCAATATATATTGCGCAATCTGTTTTTCGCCTTCAATCTTACTCAAACATGTTCAATAATATTGAGCAATATAAAATATGGGGCCCTTCAACAACCTACACGTCTGCGCATAAAAAATACGCTATCAACAAAGGATTTACAAAAGCTTTTATAATAATATGGTTTTTACGAAAAAATATTCCTACATCATATAAAAAACATTCAAATTAATTGTTTCAACCCTTACTACGTGGAATCTTTTCATAATTATCAAATTAATAAAATCAGTAATTAACAAATTCCATAACAGAATTATGTAGATAAATATGTTATAGGTATTTCTAATGTGCAATTTGTCATTTTTCAATTTTATTTGATGAAAAATATTCTTTTTATTTGATCTACATCAACCACATTAATTCTCGATATTTAAATAAAAAATCACCTTTGAATTCATTCACTTGTATCTACATAAAACAAATTTCAAATTGATTATATTATAACAACTTAAAATTCCTATTTTTCAAAAATAAAAAAGTACCTAATACAATATAATAAGTATCATAACATTAAAAATGTATATTGTTAAATAAAATAATCAAAAATTACCTGAATAACCTCAAAAATATCGATATTCACTACTTAAAACACTAACCCACAATGTTCTTTCTAATAAATTCGTGAAGCAGTTTTTTCTAGGGTTAACAAAAAACGCCGGCTTGATATTGTTTACTGCATTTTTATTGGAGATGTGTATTATTCGTCACTCCATATATGGTATTTAGTCGAAAGCTTTAAATTTATTTCATAAAGCAATAGATATAATTTTAGTTTTATACAGGGTCGGTTACGTTACATTTTAATTTAGGGTTAAAATATAGAAAGTGGTTTTTTAAAATGCAACGTCTCAAACTATTTTAATAAATTTTGGTTTATGAAGGTTTTTGATGTGAAACATCTATAGGCGGAGGGTAAACCTGATTTTTGGAGTGGCGAGAATTGCCGTGGCGTCGCTTCGCCAATTCGCCACGCTATATGATGGTATATAATTATTATGTACTATACATAGTCCATACGTAATAGTGTGTGAGATGGGGCAACGCGATGTCATGCGCAAACGACTGTTCGCACTGAGCTCGTCAATAATTGTTAAAAATTATCAAAAATGGTCAAAAATTGTCAAAATTTTGAAAAAATGGTTAATAATTGCCAAATGTGTTGAAATTTTTGAAAAATTGTCAAAAATTTTGAAATACGGTCAAAAATTGTCTAAAATTTGGAAAAATTGTCAAAAACTGTCAAAATTTTGTAAAAATGGTTGATAATTGCCAAATACTTTCAAAAATTGTCAAAAATTTGGAAAAATGGTCAATAATTGTCAAAAAAGGTCTATAATTGTCAAAATTTTTGAAAAATGGACAATAATTGTCAAAGTCGGTCAATAATTGTCAAAACCAATCAAAAATCGTCAAAAATGGTCAAAAATTGTTAAAATTTTGAAAAATGGTCAAAAATTATCAAGTATTTAAAAAAATGGTCAATGATTGTGAAAATTTTTGAAAAATGGTCAATAATTGTTAAAATTTTGAAAAATTGTCAAAGACGGTCAATAATTGTCAAAACCAATCAAAAATGGTCAAAAATTGTTAAAATTTTGAAAAATTGTCGAGAATTGTTAAATATTTAAAAAAATGGTCGATGATTGTCAAAATTTTTGAAAAATGGTCAATAATTGTTAAAATTTTGAAAAATGCTCAAAAATTGTCAAAATTCTGAAAAAATAGTCAATTATCATGAAAAACTGTCGAAAATGGTCAATAATTGTTTAAAATTGTGGAAATTTTTGAAAAATTGTCAAAAATGGTCAATAATTGTCAGAACCTGTCAGAACCTGTCAAAAATGGTCAAAAACTGTTAAATATTTTAAAAAATGGTCAAAAATAGAAAATAATTGTTAAAATTTTGAAAAATGTTCAAAAAATGTTGAATATTTTAAAAAATGGTCAAAAATATTTGAAATTTGAAAAATGTACAATAATTGTAAAAATTGTTTGAAAAATTATAAAAAATGGTCAATAATTGTCAGAAACTGTCAAAAATGGTCAATAATTGTTGAAATTTCGAAAAATGGGCAAAAATTTTGGGAATTTTGAAAAAATGGTCAATAATTATAAAAAACTGTCAAAAATGGCCAATAATTGTTGAAAATTGTCATAATTTTTAAAAAATGGTCAACATTTTTGGAAACTTGTCAAAAATGGTCAAAAATTGTTAAAAATGGTCAATAATTGTTAAAATTTTGAAATATGATCAAAAATTGTTCAAATAATGAAAAAATGGACAATAATTATGAAAAACTGTCAAAAATGGTCAATAATTATAAAAAACTGTCAAAAATGGTCAATAATTATAAAAAATTGTCAAAAATGGTCAATAATTGTTGAAAATTGTCAAAATTTTTCAAAAATTGTCAAAGATGGTCTAATAAGAAAAAAAAAGTCTTACAATATTCCGAGGGTCGTGAACCTTACCGAATCCTTTTTAGATTCTGACAATTTAAAATCATGTTTGTAATCACTCGCAATACACTTTCTTTCTCTCTCTCCCATCTTTCTCTCCCATTTCCCTCTCTCTTCCATATCTCATTTTAATCTGTTCGTTTATGCCTGTAACTTATACAAAACAAATTCGATGTTTCACATCTGCCAGGCGTCCCGTGACGGCTCACAAATTTTTTTAATATGGTCGATTCTTTAATGGTATTTATTCTTCTCTACAAAAGACTGTTTCGTAAAATTTAGGATTAAAATATACAAAGTAGTTTTTACAAATGGAACGTCTCAAACTATTTTAATAAATTTTGGTTTATGAAGGTTTTTCAATATGGTCGTTTTTATTTTATTCTTCTCTACAAAAGACTGTTTCGTAAAATTTAGGATTAAAATATACAAAGTAGACGTCAAAAAATAATAGTTCAATACTATTAAACGCTTTACAAAATTAGAAAAATTAATTTCCACAGAGCAGACCGTCCACTAAGAAGCAACAACTACTTCTCGGGCTATATGCCCCGACAGACATTGAATTACACTTCTAAAGTAAACGGGGTTGGTATATCTGTTAAGATAGAACCAACCATTCTGGTTTGCGATTAGAAGGAATAACATCACTTGTAGACCGGTTTCGACGTTTTTGCGCCTCATCAGCACAAGGTAGATGCTATTCGTCCAGAAGCTCTGAGAGCATAATCCTGGAATAGAGTCTACGTTGATACCACACCAATACATCAGCCTTAGTAAAGGAAATGTTAAGAGTGCGATATCAGCGACATCTCTACATCTAATCACAAACCAAAATTCTATATCGACAAAAAACCATCTCGGTTTTGTAGGTATTTACCTTGTGTTCATGAGGCGCAAAAACGCCGAGACCGGTCCACGAGTGATGTTATTCCTTCTAATCGCAAACCAGAATGGTTTGTTCTATCTTAACAGATATACCAACCCCGTTTGACTTAGAAGTGTAATTCAATGTCTGTCGGGGCATATAGCCCGAGAAGTAGTTGTTGCTTCTTAGTGGACGGTCTGCTCTGTGGAAATTAATTTTTCTAATTTCGTAAAGCGTTTAATAGTATTGAACTATTATTTTTTGACGTCTATATATCATGCTTTACTAATATGACAATTATTTACAGGTAGATAACTGTAATTAAGTATATACAAAGTAGTTTTTACAAATGGAACGTCTCAAACTATTTTAATAAATTTTGGTTTATGAAGGTTTTTTAATATGGTCGATTTTATAGAGGTATCTATTCTTCTCTACAAAAAACTGTTTCGTAAAATTTTTTCACCAATTTACTTACAGCAAACATTTGTGGGGCATTTCTGTTAAAATATAATTTATCAGATATTCAAATTAAGTATACAGAGTGAGTTTTCAATTATCTCGTAAACGAATCGTACGATTTTTATAGATTTTGGTGACACCATTGTTTTACCATTATCATTCACATTTTCCAATAATTGGAAAATGGGAATAATTATTATTAAGTTAAGATTAAAAACGCGATTTTGATACCCTAAATAGAATAATTTTTCGAAAATTTTCAGTTAATTGCCTACAATCCGAAAAAAAAGTTTCATTTGCATTGTGGTTTCATAAAACCACAAAATGATTTTTTCTTAGTATCTGTACATTTTTCGGTACTATAGCTCTTGTTATCTATACCGAATAATACGAACAAGTATAACTGGTGAAACCTCTATTTTGAAAATATCATTTTTTTCAGAATTATGTAACGCAGCTACAAAAATACAAGCTTCGTTTAGAGGTCATATGACTAGAAAAGGTAAAGAAGATCAACAGAAGAGCGAATCTAGTACTTCTCAAGTCAAAACACCGGTAAGTCTATTAAGATGTTTTAAAGAGTACCTCCTTAATGAAAATATCTTTATTAATTTTATTTCGATTCACAATATCATAATCTGTTTGCTGACAAGAGACAACACAGTGTCTCTAGTATGAGTGCCGGGACATGAGGGGATTGCAGGTAATCAGTTAGCTAAATAAGGCTCTATAGGAGACTTCATAGGTCCTGAACCGTTCTGTGGAATCACAAAGAAGAGGAAATTCAGTAGATACTGACTAGATAAAGAACACCGATTCAAATAGAATACAAAGAAAAATATGAGTAGATTCCACAAAGTAAGGGTCCAAACAGTAAACTCAGAATACAAAGAGTTTACTGAACAAGATAAACAGGGAACTTTCTACCAGGTGAGCTGGATAAGAGTCATTTGATGACAATTACCAACCTGTAACACCCACTCACATACTCTGCTTCTGTGAAACACACAAGAAGTCAGGCGGAAGCATTTTGGAGAGGAAATGAAATCCCTCCAGTCAAACTAGTTGCCTATATAGAAGACATGAAACTTTTGGAATGGAAGTTGTTGAGCACAACACATACGAATGGATGAATCTGTTTATATAAAAAGGCAGAAAAACAATAAACCATGGACTATAAATTTATGGAAAAACGACAGGGTATACCGTGACCAAGTGTTATGACGATATCCACCTCTTCATTGCATGAACTAGGATCTTCGAATCGGAACGGCCTTTATTTATTAGAAATATAAGCCTCATAAATCTGATGATGATGATCATGATTATTTTCCTTCCCCCTCCTTGTGGAAATGGAAAGTAAAATGCATTCAATGTTTTTATTTTATTAAATATAGTTTTAAAAATACGTTATGTTATCTTTTAAGTAATTCCATACAGTCTTATTTTGCGAAAGATAAATAATATACCTGAAATGGACTGAGTGTGTTGGATTAGGATTATAAGGAATTGAAGTACGAAATTACCAACACCGAGAGGTAGATTATCTTCTTCGTTTTCAGAGCTTTTTGCTTTCGAGTGGAGAGCTCAACTTTTTCCCTCTATTTATGCCATTTGTTAATTGCTTAAAATAATGTTCGAACAAAAAGCCTTAAAAGGCGTAATTAAAATTGAACTAAAAGTGTGAATGTTGACAATATAATGTCATGGACAAAATTAACGCAACACTTAAAATTTTGCTTATTTTGGATTTAGAATAACTCTTTTAATTTCCAAACGATTAAAACGATTTTTTTGGCACATTGTAGAAAATTCATTAAAATTATCACAAGCATTTTGAATCTTTGTGAAAATAAATTAGACAATTTATTATACCGGGTGGGTAAACTGAAGGCAACAAATTTTTTCTTATCAAATGATTGGAAAGACTGAATGATTCTCGATATTTTGTTTTTTGATTCATACCAATATCTTTTTACAAAAGAAACAATTTTTGTAATTCAAATTAAACTCACACTGAATTATTTACAAAATAAATCGTAGGTAGCTGGCGTTAATTTTGTCAAAGAAAAGTAACAACTATTTCTTTTATTGTGTCAACATTAAAGCAAGAAAGGTGTGGTTTGAGAGTGTTTTTTCCAGTTTTTGGATTGATAAGCAAATGGAGCAGTTTGTAAGGCGTAGTATAGTTCAAGGTAGTGCACATAATTTAACCAACGACGAATGTGTTCAATCCAAGAGGGAAGAAGTATGCGTTATTTGGCCAATTTGTTTGGAGTGAGTACTTCAACCATCAGTGGAATGTTCAGAAAATTTAGGGAAACTGCATCACACCATGGAGTCAGTGGTCAGGTCAGGAGAAAGATTACTAGCCACCGTGATGAGCATTCTCTTCGACCACAAGTTTTAAAAAACCGAAAAATGACAGGCAGATAATTGAGAAGTCAACTTGAAATGGTAAAAAAATCATCTAGAACGGTAAGAAGAAGGATAAAAACTTTTGGATTGACCAGTAGAAGACCAGTCCGTCGTTTTTTGCTTACAAGAGAACACAAACGACGCAGGTTGATGTTTGCAAGGGATCATGAGTATTGGACTGTTAATGACTGGAAAAACGTATTATTCAGCGATGAAACTCGAATTAGTCTGAAATCACCTGATGGACGTGACAGAGTATAGAGGAGACCTGGGGAAAGATTTAGTGAGTGTACCATTTCTAACATGGAACCTTTTGGAGGCGGCTCATAAATGTTTTGTGCAGGAATTTGTTATGACGCACTCATGGAACTGGTCCTCATTCATCGTCGGTCTATGAATACAGAATAATATTTGGAGAATATTATTGAAGAACACGTTATGCCATTTGCATCATATACAGTGTGTACACGGATGGGGTGCCCAATACGAGAAACATTTTTATTTGTAGTTTTAGTGAAAAAAGTTTTTCTTGCTCTGAAACCCCATGAAATGTGATTAAATTCAAGTTTTTCAAAACTTGTTTCAATTTATAGTCTATTTTGTGAAAAAACTACATTTTTGCACTAAGTTCGAAAATGTGAAAATAATCTAGTTAGTGACGTTTACTAGAATAATCTAGTGGGTGACGTTAATGATGTACCTATGGAACTGTCAACTTCGGTGAATAATTTTCACATTGTCATTATTTTTCAACTATGCTTTAACAAAGCATATATATCTTGTGGAATGCTATGACATTGGGGATGCTTCGTACAAGTATGCAATTCAACTATTTGAGAAATATAATATAATTGGTCTATTCAAACCGAAATTTATTGGCACCTTACCTATAAGATTGTGATTATGACACGAGACTTGACTTTTGTGCAATCATTGGTGGAAAGCTAATGAATGACCGGTTCTTTCACTACAATATTTTATGTTCCGATGAAGCAATCACGACAATTGGAATTGTTTGATGTTTCAAAACTGTAGGAATTGAGCTAGGTAAGTTCCTTATAACAGGATTCAACGTAATATTCAATTTCGTAATAAAGTAAATGTATTTTCTGGAGGAAACGTTAAATCAGGAAGTATATTTGTATTTGCTGGACAACTTTTCAATACCTGAATTAGATGACTGTTCATCACATTCGACTTTGCTGATAAGAGGATGGCTGGATAAATATTTTTCTGAACGATGGATAGGACGGTATGGACCTAAATTTTTCTCGACCCGATCACCCGACTTAACAATTTTTTTATGGGGCTACCTAAAACAGAAAGTTCACGAAACACATTTAAACCATAGCATTGAAGATCTGAAACAAGCAATAATTAATCCCGTGAATGAAATAATCCCAGACATGCTAGAAACGCTTATAAATAATTTAGAAATAGAGTGGATAAATGTTTTGGGGTTGGAGGAGGCTGCGTCGAATGATTATTGAATTCATCGTATTTCCTTAAAATTGACTATAAAATGAAGCAGGTTTTGAACTTAAATTTTATTCCATTGCATGGGTTTCAGAACAAGCAAAACTTTTTATCAGAATGATATTTTTCACTAAAACTACAAATAAAAATGTTTCTCCTCTTGGGCACCCCATCCGTGGACACACTGTGTAGGCGATAATTTCATTTTCAAGCAAGATAATGCACGGCCTCACATATCAAGATGTGTGATAGATTATTTAAATGAAATAAACATTCAAAAAATAGACTTTCCTCCACGAAGTGCCGACTTAAACCCAATTGAGCATCTTTGGGATGTTCTAAAACATTTCAATTCAATAATTGATGCTGTTGATATTAGGAATAAATAATTTTTTAGTTTTCTCTTAGAATTTTAATCTACGTTGCAAAAATTGTAAAGTTTTCTTTAAAGGTTTGTATCTTTTGTGAAGAGAAAGATACTGGAATGAATCAAAAAACAAAATATCGAAAATTAATGAGTCTTTCTAATCATTTGCAAAGAAAACATTTGTAGCTCTCAAGAACAAATTGTCAAATTTATTTTTACAAAGATTCAAAATGCTTATGATAATTTTAATGAATTTTCTACAATGTGCCAAAAAAATCGTCTTAATCGGTTGGAAATTAAAAGAGTTATTCTAAATCAAAAATAGACAAAATTTTAAGTGTTGCGTTACTTTTGTCCACGAGTTTAGTAGAGGAAACTAAAGAGCCAGCAGTTATTTATCTTGAAACCGATGATAAATGAACTGAAAATAAACTCGACACAATTATAACTTTCAATATTATGGGGTCCAATTTAGTCTATTCGTTTTTTAGAAACTTTTATTTTGTAAATATGTAAAATACCTCCTCGTTTGAAAACGACCATGATAGTTGAATCCTCATTTACATTTTATGGAAATATAGTCAAAAAGGAACATGCTTAAAAAACATTATTAATAGAAATTTGTTTGTTAATCCTCTCGATGCAAACAGCTTTTAAGAACAATAGTCAAATTTCAATTTGTATAATCTATTATGTATGTTTTCAGAATCCGGAAGAAGAATTAGACATCGATCTCTCAGATCCAGACTTGAACAAGGCAGCTGTCAAAATCCAGGCATCTTTCAGGGGCCACATGACCCGTAAAGATGATCAAAAGCCCACTAATTAAAAAACAAAAAAGTTCATTGATTTTAGAATGGAATGCTATCTTTTTGCTGTGTGTTGTCACAATTGTCGCAGTTTCTGTGTAAAATACTAAAATCAGCATCTATTCAAAAACGAAGTATTTTCCGATAATAATTTCAATCAAGTTTAAAACCAATATGGGAATCCATATAGATAATTGAAACATTTTAAATCAAACAAGATAAAACTTAAAATTATATAATTAATCATATTAAACGTATATCAAGAGTATAGAAATTAAGTGACATAAATACTGCAGTAGGTACTGCAGTACTAGATTTCACCACCATGTCGTTGAAGTCTAGTTTAGTTCTACTTTTTCTTTAGTCCTGTAATCTTTATTAATTTTTGACTTTTACATAATTACAATTACTAAGTGTAGTTGTTATCTGAACTATCTTAATTATCTAAATCTTCAATAACAAGAAGGTTGTTGTGCGAGACAAAATTAAACTGAATTGACTGGAAATGTGCTACTGTTTATACCGCTGCGACAATGTAACAAAATAAGTTTGAAGATTGTATTTAGATTTTAACTGTATACATATGTATATCCAGATCCCACTAATCCATGTTGAAAGCAAACTTGTGATCCTTTCTTAATTCTATACCTACTTAGATTTAACGAATTTCAAAATTTGTCTGTAATGGTAGAAGTTTTTTTTGCAAAACTTGGTATTTCTTTGCTACAAATAAATCACGCATAATATTATATGTAGAGTCTAGTCAAAAAGAACAGCATAAATGATCAAAAAATCTTTCTTGGAACAAGCCAAATACATTGGGCATATAATATACTTAATAGTTTCGGTACAATATCATCATCAGACTGACTAAGAAACTGGGTGAAAGGAATCTTTTAAATAAATATATCACCTGTTGATATCTCCGAATATTGAACCTACAAAGAAAATGAAGTTTCGAGGAAGCCTTTTATCCATTTTGGAGCTAGGTCTGTAACTTGATCAGACTTTAAGGTGTTGACGGACAATCACCCTGCAATTGCAGATAATGTGTTCCGCCGTCCCATCTGCATCATAGGAGAATCTGCATGTTCCACTGTTCACTTTGATTACCTTACACACTGAGCGGGCAGTGTCTAGTGTGAATTCCTGTGTTTACTGTGAAATCAGATTTCTGAAGAGCAATTTAGCGTAGTGAACGGAAGGTCGTAATAGCTTTTATGCCTGTCTTTGGCCTGGAGTAGTTCCATTCCCATATTCGGACATCTTCTACGATGCGGTTTATTGGGATACCACAAAATAGTTCGAGTCCGATAAAAGAAGAACAAACTTCTACTTACCAACAGCAATCACATTTCCGACAATTTCTTTATGCCCTGAAACCCATAACAAAGCTACTTTGTTGTGTCTAGTCAGCTGCTTAAGAGATTGTTTGCAGTTCCAGACTGTTTTAGACTCATAAGTTGTAGAATGGCTGAGTTGAGGCGTTATTTGAGCCACTCTTGAGTATTTGAGTACTATTGCCAATAGTTCTACTTGGAATAGTGTTAGAGTGTTTCCCAGGGCTGTTGATAGCCTAGTATCAGGACCTGTAACCACTATTCCTGCTCCTTCATTTGTTTTTGACCCAACATGTAGTAATAAGTGAGGGACCCTCTCGTAATTAGAGCGATTTCGTATTATGTTAACTCACGCTCGTTGATGCCAACTTCTAACGTGTGTTCTTAATGCCCGCCGTTCCAAAACAACAACAAACGAATCAAATATGACATTTGTGAATTGTCAATTTTAACACTCCCGTCAATTCATGCGCATACGCAAATCCATGATAATTAAGTCGATGCATGATTGGTTTCATTAGGCAGTGAAATTATAATTGCAATATAATTATAATATAATTAAAATGTAATTATAATGAACGTTTCCTTTTTAATTACAAAAGACGATCCAC
Organism: Lochmaea crataegi; assembly: GCA_947563755.1. NCBI lineage: Eukaryota > Metazoa > Arthropoda > Insecta > Coleoptera > Chrysomelidae > Lochmaea > Lochmaea crataegi. The sequence continues at coordinate 15,060,548 of OX387429.1, read as the reverse complement.
CTTTCTGTCATTTCTGCGATGAGAATATCATCATCGAGCCGATTGCACTATGTATGATCTACAACGCAGAACCCTTAAGATTCCAGGGAGTACTACGGAATTCATTGGAAGTGTCTCGAATCCATCAAATGTCATTCCTTTTTTAAAAAGTGTTAATGTACTATACAAAATTTAAATTGTAGATATTCTAATAAAAACTGTTTTATGTGTGCTATAGCTACACTAAACTGCACCGTTTACATTTAAACTTGTTTAAGCATTGAACTTGTTCACAATTTTTATGCATCATCGATTCTATAGAAGTTAAACCAGTTTAAAATTAAACGACCAATATTGGAGATTCAACCTTTCAGTGGTCGCGACGGGTCTGTCAGACCCAGTGTGATAGATTTCTAGCAATAAAAAAACTTTGGCAACTCTGCGAAATCTCCCACTCCCCTTACCTTCTTAGAATTCCGCATCGTTGTTGAATGTGTGTTCAGTTGTTCGTTTAGCATTGGTCAGTAGCAGTTATAAATAAAGTTTGATATCCTGACCTGGCGCGGCCATTTTCTCAGCGGGTAAGAACACGGAAATAGCTATTTGTGTATCAAGGGCGGAAAGTAGTACTTTGGTGATCGAGACAGAAAGTTGCCGCGCGACGCGTCAGCGGAGCACGGCAATCTGTCGAGACTACCTTTGGTTTCTGCTCGAAATACACACAAGATTTTTTCTACGATCACACCAAAATAAAATTAATTTCTGAATAGCTTTTAATTTTTTTTGGATCTGCACCAACTTATAAATAGACTATATTCATTTTCGTACTTTAATTTGGATTTCTCCGGAAGTAGATTTAAAGTGACTTTTTTGTTCGCCTCGACAATATCTGGCGGTGTATTTGAAAAATCAGTATCACTTGTATCCATTTTTCTTGTTTTTTAGTACTTACTAACTTATAGTAAAATATTAATACAATTACAAAGCACAGAACTATCTCAAAAAATATTTCAGTGACAATGAACTAGGTTCTTTCTTTGACATAGACATACTGGATTCTTATAATCCGTAAGTTATTTGCAAGTATGTTGTGTTGCCTACCTATTGCCATTGTTTGTACTTAGCAGTTTCCAGATTGCAGTTTCGTGTACCTATGTACGTAGGCAACACTTATTACATTAATGTCAGATATTTATTATCTACATTAGATATTTTTTAGATTTCCCTATTTCTCATTAAATTATTACAGAAAATACTGTTGGATGCTTTAACATATTAGAAAATCAGCTAAAATATTTATTTATTCTACAGTTTATATTAAAATAACTACTAGCTCTCTTTTATCTATAAATCAAATTAGGCGTGCGCCAAAGTTACTTTCTGCTTAAGAGCGCCAATAATGTCAAATTATGACAGCTCGCGGAAAACATCAACTTTGCGCTTAGATTTGAGTGTGGAAAAGCCTACTTTGGGTAGTGATCGTAGGAAAAACAATTTGATTGTGAACTTGCCTGGAGTAAAAGGAGCTGCAAAAAATGCTAAATCACCACTTCAATGCTGACAGCTTTTTTTACAGACGAAATATTATCTTCGATAGTCAAAAATACAAACAAATATATCGATACTATTTCCGGTAAATATAAGCGCGTACGGGATGCCAAACACACCAACTTAGCAGAAATAAAAGCACTCATAGGATTAGTTATTTTTTTTTTGTCGAAAATTATATAACCATCTATTTTTGACAAAATCTCAGCGTGATTATAGGGTTTTTTATGGGTATAGTAGTTTTCTTACGTTGGGTCTACAAGACCAAGCGCGAGTAATATTGTTATAATTAAAGGCGCGACCACTGAAAAGTTAACTTTAAACTGTTCTTTTTGACACTTGGGTAACTTATGTCAATGTCTCATGAAAGGTTGGTTAGATTTGATGAGGTGACTATCATGAAAATGCATATGGCAATTAGGGAGATAACATATTACACTGTGTAACTGCTAACCTTTTAGGTTGAAATATTTTTGGCCTCGACGTAAACAGATACTAATCTGAAATTTATTGAATTAGTGGAAAATTTTATATGATTCAATAAAAGAAACAACGAAACCAAAAAAAAAACTTTTACTCATTACAGCTTTTAAAAGATACCTTGCTAAAATAATGTAATTTAAAACACAACGTTTCAATTCAATTGACCATTTCCAAGTACGTCATCGTGACGAAATTCTGTCGCCGGACAACCTTCACACTAAATTCTAATATAACCTCAAACCGAATAATACAACACGATAAAACTAATCTGATGATGAACACGATAAACCTCATAACAATTGCTTTTTCTCGATTTATATTCAAATCGGTAAAAAATACTATTTCCATCCATCTTTCTGAAGGTTATCCGTGATCAGCTGACAACATGACGTCACTTGGAAACTCTCTATAGCTTTTTAACTGTCAATTTATAAGTACTAGGTATTCATCTACGTCGAAAAATATTCAAATATAGTTTCACTTGACTAAAAATCAAAGAGGCGTAAAATTTATTGTAATGTAATATAATTTTATACAAAAATGGGGTTCAAATATGCAAAATATTCGAAAATTTGTTTTGATTGACAATCTAAATATACTTTTCCAGAAAAAAAACAGGAAGAATAGAAGGAAAGTGAATATTTTAGCTGGATGAAGCGAATTTTAATGCGTGGCAGACATCCAATGCAACAGGTTTCTCATTGGCTCCTCTTCAGGAACAGCATTTGATGACGGTGAAGTTACATACTTATATAAAATTATCACCACGATCGACAAAGTATACGTAATTTTGAGTGATAAGAGCGTGGCAAAGTGCGTGCAAGCGTACAAGCATTAAAAAGAGATGTTAACGTCATTCCGTTTGCGTAAAACCAGCTGGCATTATTGGAGTTTGAGGTTGTCAAATGCCATAGGTTGTCAAAAATGCAGATAGTCACTTTCATAATAGTGCAATAATATTACATTAAATCACATTTTAAAGTGAAGACGTAAAACTCCTGGTATCTATTAAAATTATGTAATGTACGGGGTTATTAAGACTTGATACAGTAGGCCTTGATTATCGACTCTCTTCCAAAGGAATTGATTCAAGTTCTTACAGTTAATATAACATAAAGAGGTGTTGGTCAAAAATTGTATACCTTCGAGAAAGTGTTTCATGCCAGTCTGGTCAAATTTATTCTATTCCTCATCAATTACGACAAATATTTTTCAGGCTGTCAAACAAATTAATGATTTTGAAGATGCTCACGAAGTGCTGAAATTTCGGAAAATCTATTAGTACCTCTATGTCTTTGTTTTCCGACATTTTTAAACATTAAACATGATTGCAGGAGCAGACATGATTCGGGTTGCAGCCATTTTCGCGTGAAAGCGGTCTCAATTATATACATTTCTTATTGATCATATGGTGAATTATGGGAGAAGAATATATTACTTTTTCTTCGTTATGAGCTCATATGCCGAGGAACAGTTAGGCACGACTGATTGTAGGTAACGTCGCCTTTACTTCATCATTACCTACAATATTCTTACATTGCAAGCAATGTAATGAACGTGATGGGATAGTGTAAATACGGCGACGATATAGATAATCGCACCCTATACGTTGAACATCAAACTTGGTTCTACAATTTTCAATTGCTGTTCAGATGGATCCGCCTTCTGGTGCAGCTGACCAAAGACTGAACGCGTTGAAGGACTTGGGCAGCATGCAGCAGTCTTTCAAGCGTTTTTCTTTTTCATTCGGTTAAAGTTAATAAAAATATTTTCCGTCAGCCAAGCTGGGCTCCCACAGCTGGTAAGTAATACAAGACAGCTCCTAAACCAACTGGAAGCAATCAATAAGGTTGTCCTGGTATGAATTCCGGGTCACTCCAGAATCCTGGATGACGAAGTAGTGGATCAGCTTGCCAGGAAAGGAGGTCAGTCCCAGTTCATAGGACCCGAGCCTCAACTGGGAATCTCTTTGAATCTGGCAAAGATATCTATCTCGGACCAGATAAACCACAAAGCTAGCGCCTACTAGAATGAGATACCAGGCTTAAAGCAGGTCAAGTCATTCATCGAATGACCTTTCAACCTAGTCAGGTCTGTAACTGGGTGCAATCAATAAGGTTGTCCTGGTATGGATTCCGGGTCACTCCAGAATCCTGGGTGACGAAGTAGTGGATCAGCTTGCCAGGAAAGGAGGTCAGTCCCAGTTCATAGGACCCGAGCCTCAACTCAATTGCCTTTGAATCTGGCAAAGATATTTATCTCGGACCAGATAGACCACAAAGCAAGCACCTACTAGAATAAGATAGCAAGCTTGAAGCAGGCCACGGCATTCATCGAATTAAACGGTTTAAACCTGGCCAGGACTGTAACTGCAGACACCAAACCAAACTAGTATTGCCAAAAGTCTATAAATCCATGAGCTAAGGTGCAATTTTTGATGACAGTTCTAAAAAATCTGTCAAAAACGTGTTAGTCAGCTTATGTGATGACGCAACTAGCTTTATGAAAACTTTCTTGGGTTTGTACTGGTACTCGAAGTAGAAATTGATGTAACTTTTAATTGATTTTATTCTGACCAGTCGATAATCCAGGCCAACACAACAAAAATTAGGCATACAAGACATTGTTATTACACAGCTTGTGAACAGTACCTACCTACCGACCTTCCGATTTAGATTTAGGGTTTCTTAACATAAAAATATATTTAACCTGTAAGATTGTGAATGCACTTCGTTAAAATATACACTCCATAGCTCTTATCGATATGAGTTATTGGCATTTTTTGCTTTGTGTGTGAAACAAATATTAGAGCTACCTAGTTTCTGTTTATGTAATTTTTTGACAAAAGAATGTCTATTTGTATTTAAAAGGTGAACTGTATGAATTTGTTTAACAAATTGCGATGTAAAGAAACCGGTACACAAACAGTACTTGCTATAAGTATTGATATTTCAAGTTCGAAACAACAAGAATATACCTAGGCATTTAATGACATTGTAACATTTATTCTTTGTACGTCTATTGTCAATCTTTGTCAAGCAGTGACTGCCAGGAGGTACAAGGGAAGTCGTTCTTCTCCTGCACATGTGTGAGCAATAGATTTATTGTAAGAGCGCCAAGTTTAATTATTTTAAACACATAAAACTAGGTTGTTTGCTGAGAAGCGATGATGAGAACATTCATACGTTTTCTTGTAAAGTGTAGCCTCCTACATTGCCACTCAGTTAATCACTCTGTTCATCAAACAATATATAAGGATATAGTGTGATCAATTTTAAACAAAAGTTTGAAGACAATTATTGCAAACACTGAATAGGAAAGTCTATAGGCCGCAATTAATTATTTGATTGAAGCAGATCTTTGAATGAACTGATAAAGTAAATATGTCTAACTGGAAACATCCAGTGATTAAAAAAATAAATACTTTGAAATCGGACCTGCTCTCTCCCCTCTGATTGAATTGCATGGACTAATATCGTCGAGTGATAGCTAATATTCATCGAAAGAGCGTGAAATATAATCCGCAGAAGCTCTGGTGAGCTGTGAACTTGAGTGGGCAAATGTAAAACATACTTGATAGCAGCTGAGGATGAAATTTAAAAAATCTGTCGCGGACTTTTTGGTAATTGGTACCTATACATGTAAATTAAAAAGAACTCGACATTCTAAATCCTCCAATTCCAATAAATCCCGTATCAAAAACGGAAAATTTCGGCAACAGTAACCCAATATGCGATACGTTCTGACGGAAATTTTACTAATTTTTTCAGCTCGCTCCGTACGACTCAAACGGTAGCGCCCTGCGCATAGTTGACTCACAGCTCACGAGAGTTTCTGTTGAATCCACAAACACACACACGGTCCGTGAGTAAGCCCGTCCCACAAAGCATCCACCCCCGGGTTTTTAGGCCCTCGGGTTGATGCTAAGTAGAACCTTCAACTACACCCTGTCATTCCGACAGGACCTCACTCGTACTTCGCGATCGCGTATCCCTTTCCTCCCTTTCTACTGTGGTGGGCGCCAGGGATGTCTCCTCTTTTTAAGGGGTAGCTCTTGTGGCTATGTTCCCCTGTCCTCTTAATTGTGTTGTGTCGATTCGGATTGTGTGTGTGTGTGCTTTCGCTGCCTCATTTTAAGAACCGTTTCACCCGCCCTGGTGAAACAGACCATAGCCTGAGTGGTTCTTTGCCTTCTTTTAGAGCTGACCCCTCAGGAATCCCCGAGCTTCCTTCAATAGAAGTGCGGGGCCTCTTCAGTGTTCTTTCTGGTCCACCCCGGTGTTTTTGTGTTTTTAAATTTTAAATTTTCTTGATGCTTTTGTGGATAAGCAGTGTTTGCCTTTTACGGACACCTCCTGCTCACCCACTCCCGAGGTTTTTTTGTTTTTTTTTAGTTTTTTGGTATGCCAGCGAGTGCGTATGTGCCAGCCTTAATGTGCGCACACGCACCCACGTGCATGGTTTTTGTGTTTTTTTTTGGTGGGGTTTTTCCGTTCAATCCAAAATCTGATCATCCTTTTTATAGGAGGGTTATGCCATCTTTGCAATACAATAAGTATTCGCACATAAGCAGAGCCGGCTTCAACATATTAAACTTGAAAAACAAAATGCTTTAGATATATTTCTTGTTGTTACCTAATTGTCAATTATTTATCAGCGAATACTTCTTTGGCTAAAAGGAGGAGGGATTAAACCCCAAATTGTTTTAGTTTATTATTGCCACTCAGTATAACTGTGTATAATAATATGTGTCTCTTCTATAATCTCAAGCAGAGAAAGTGGCCAGTTTGACAAGCATAGTCAAACTCTTTAAGATATTGAATAATTACCAAAATGATATAACAAATTCACAATTTTAACCATTTGTATTAATTAATAATCATAAAATAATGTTAAAAATGTTTAATTGTAATATACAAGAAACATACTTATATAACAACTGAAGATTTATTATAATTTGCTGAATTTAAATTTAAAATTATTTTAATAGTGCCTATTTTATATGTCCATGTAATTGTGCGCTAAAGGATGATTGGTTTAACCTTAGTTTTAATCCTTTCTCCTAATGGCGAAAGAAGTATAGGTATATGCGTGTACCTACTTAAAAATAATTTAATACATTAATTCAAATATGTAAGAAAAATACTTTGTGTTTGTATACGGGATCAAATCCAACATCTCAAGATGATAATATATATACTTGTAATTATTGAAGGAATTTTGTGTATTTAATATTTATTGTGACAAGTTTGATTTAAGGTACTTAATAAATTAATTAAAAATTGTGTATTTATTTTGTCTAAAACAAGAAGATGGATATTCTATCCAGTATCCACTCCCTGTTGAAAATATAATTCACTCACCTATAGCTTTTTCAAGTCCACTTAGTTGAATTTACATTCAACTAGAGCTCATGTTCATTTGTGACTACCCCCAAAGCTATTAAGTAATCTGTCAATTTTTTCATTCACAGCTATTTCAGTCACGATTTTTTAATTTTCTTACAAACAAAAATAACCCGTAACTTCATGGGCGAATAAGAAATTCGTAGTTGCCAAATATCAAGGAGATTTATAAATACCAATAAAATATATTATAAGTAGAGGGCGGAATATATGCAAGAAGACAATACCAAAATATGCGCATATATATGCATGATTTTTACCAAACATATGCAATAATTTTTTCTAAATTTGCCTAAATATGCAAATGCATATTTATGAAAATTCTCAAAAATGAAACAAAATATTAAATATATACACTTATTTTCAAAACATTAATAATCTAATACATTATAATATGAATTTATGAACAAATATTTTTCAAAATTTTCAACCAAAAAGTTTCGTCTTCTATCGGTAAAAATGTTTTTGGGCACAGAAAAACTTCTTTCTATATCTTCCGACATAATAGGGCAATAGTTTAATTTAGGCAGTAAACTAATTTGCCAAGTAAGACATTCTTTAGAAAAGTTGCCTTCGAAAATAATGACAACTTCTCCCAAAGAATTGAAGCCCCCATTTTTTTTCTAATTTATTTCTAATTTTAATCCCTATAATTCCGGGATTTTTTTTTAAAAAAAGTGTTAACAAGTGTAAAAGTGTTAACAAGATTAACTGAATCACTTAATAGTAAATATCTTTCCTCTAATGACTGTATTAGATCCGGTAAAAAAGAAAAATAAACTTTTATGAACATAAGTACTTTAGCAATTTGAACATTACTTAAAAGTTCTTGACCCTGAGTGAATTATTTTGAATGTCTAACAGAACTTTTTTTATGGCATCAAAATGATTTGCGTAGAAAATTGCTGCTTTAATTCTGGTTCCACACCTTGTAATTATTGGCTCTGGAGGCAAGCTTACTCCTGGTAATTTTTCCTTGTAGAATTGCATCCGTAACGGTGCTTTCAAAAATACTTTTTTCACATTTGAAATGAATTGATTGACTAGTTCAAATTCACTTCTAGCAGCTTCTACCACCTTGTTTATGCCATGTAGAAGACAAGTAACATGGACTAAATTGGGATAAAATATTTTCAAATTTTGTCCTACTTTCACCATATGTGGAGCGGCATCTGCTAAAAATATTAGAAACTTTTCGCTGTTAACTTCATTTGGAAAAAAGAAGGCTGAAAGTGTTTGCTGAATGAAACGGCTGACAGTTATATTATTGGTTTTCTCTAGCTGTTTTGAAGCTATTAAATAAGGCTTTTTTTTCTTTTAAAACGCCAATTATAAGATGCAGCATAATATCGACCACATGCATCTGTACTTTCATCGACAATCACGTAAAAGTTTTTATCACTTAAAGAAACTTTAATTTTCGTTTTAATTTATAAGTATGGTATTTACATGTATCTTCTTTTTTGGGTAAATGCATAAAAAAAAGAAGAATATTTGTTAAAACATCATGTTGTCTAATCCTTTTTATTTCCATTGAATAAAAGTAAAATAAGAAGATAAACAGATTTTGCTCTGGAATTCGGAGAGAACTAACATCTTAATAATTATGATTATATTTGTCTATAATTTATTACCGATATATGTGCTCGATACTACTGATCTCTGTTCTGTTATATCTCAGTTTAATTCAGAGTGTGGATCAGTACTGTAAAAAAGGCAAATAGAAACAATAATTGATAATGCTTCAAATGTGGAGTTTATATATCATATTTTCCTGCTGATTTTAGTCGAGTAGTTCGTCAATATCTGTGACGTCTAGAAAAAAGTATGTATTAGCGCATAAGAAATTGCAATTGTTACTAACAAATAATGGCATTTAGTTTTTTGTTAATAACTCAAAAACTATTAATATTTGAGGAATTTTGAAAAAAGATCCTTAAAGAGTAGGAAACTTCCAATAAAAATAAATTCTGACTTCTGGAACTCTATCTCCATTATTTATAATTTTAATTCAACGTAACAAAATGTTCTTGAAATTCCTTGTTTATTGTAAACTAAAATTAATATAAGTTAGCAAAAAATGGCAAATCAGTCATTTATTGTTAACTTGAAAAAATTATTATAAACAAAGTAATGAAATTTTTTACTCGAACTTTTATCACACTTGTACTATCTGATTTCCGCTCTTATATTATAACGTTTGACATTTTCTTACATTTTTTGATAATCTCTCTATATTTCGTATGTATAATATTTCATTTATCCCACACAGTTGATGCTAATTTTCGCCACCATGGACGCTAGTGTCTAATTATCAAGATCTTTAAAAAACTGACTTCGTCATCTTCAAAGGGCGCTAACTCCCTTCGGAGAAACTTTTGGATAAAGGTAAAATAGGTTAGATGGACATAAAATCACTTCTAGTATACATGAGAGTTTCTGGAAACCCTGTGTAGTGAATTTCCATATGAATTTAAAATCACCAAGCTCCAATACGTTTAAAAATTGACAATTTACAATAATGTTATTGTGCATTATGCAGTGTTGACAACAAATATCTAATAATCTTCTGGCATTGGTGGCGTTGAGAAAAATCTAGAAATATTCTGGTAGTTTAAGTTTTATAACCTGGTAATTCATATATGCTGGCAGCATAACGGTGATTGGTTAGCATTTGTTAGTACTGCGTGGAATGTTGTGTCGTACGGGTCAATCGGGCATTCGGGAAAGATGTTCGTGTAGTGAGTGGATTTAAAGGAATTTTAAGGATTTTTTTGTGTATTGAAAGAAATGGATTTTAATGTTTGAACGTGTACAGGAATGCTATGGTAAGTTGTTCTTCCTATTTACTGGTGTTGATAAGATGTTTTTTCCAAAAATATTAGTCAAACCTGTCGGCTTTTTATAAAAGTTTTAAATGGTAATATTTAGTATAAAATTTTTCTCCAAAATTTGTTAATTTAATTTTCATTTGAAGCCATTATGCAATTTTTACTTTCCTTTTATACTGAAAATTAAACCAGAAAATATTAGCCGGATGGTAAATTTCCCATTTAGTTATCTAATGACTCATTACTCATGAATACCTTTTGTATATAGGAATTCGAAGACAAATTTGCAAAATGGAAGTGGATTAGAAGAAGGTTAGGTTTAGGGTGAGTTTCCGTTTTATAATTTTTTTTATCACATTTAAAAAGTGAAAATTCAGCGAAATATTTTTTTACTTTTTGATTATTATACTGACAGATACTGCTTTTTTATTTTGTATTAAAGCCATTCTTAAACGAATCGGGAATTCGTGTCAGTGAAATGGTTTGGTATCTTTGGATATATTGGAATACTATGGATAAGGAAAGTGTTTTTCCTATTTACTGTTTTTTGAATTTTCTATTCCAGAAATTCTTTAGGAATGAGAGGACCTTTGATTTGAAATTGGAATATAATGTTTTTAACATTTTCCAAGGTTTTTACAAATTTTATTCGATTTTTTTTACCAGAAATTTTCTTAGGCATGGTTTGGAATTGGTAAATAATTTTTCACATTTTTTATGGTTTATGGGCTCCAATGATGATTTTAACGAATTTTTTTAATATCATTTGATTTTCTGTTACAGAAATTTTTCTAGGGATGGATTTTATTCAGAATTTATTTCAAATATGGATATGAAATTTGGGATCCCATCGATTTTTGATAAGATTTCTTAATTCTATTTGATTTTTTGGTTCAGAAATCTTTAGCCTGTTGGTGAAGGACGTAATGGTAGGGGTGGTAATTTTTTGATATTTATTGTTTAAATTCTGTTCATTTTTAACTTTACTTTATTAATAACAAATCCAAGTATAGGTTCAATTTGTATTTGAGGAGTATCATCCAACCAAGAGAGAGTCCTGCCAGTCGAAAGAAACTCGATGTTTTCAATGCATTTTTTAAATTTTCTTATGGATGGATGGAAGAATTGACAGATGGACGGACCTCTGGTATGAAATTGTTGAATAATTTTTTTTTTATTTTTCAGTGTTTATAGGTTCCAATGATGTTTTCAATGAAGTTTTGAAATTTTGTTTGATTTTTTTATCCAGAAATTTCCTTAGGGATGGATGCATGGAAGGATTGATGAATGGACGGACCTCTGGTTTGAAATTGGTAAATAATTTTTCACATTTTTTAGGGTTTATAGGTTCCAATATTGTTTTCAATGGATGTTTTGAATTTTTGTTTGATTTTTTGTTCCAGAAATTTTATTAGATATAGATGGAATGATTGATGGATGGACGGATCTTTGGCTTGGAAATGGTAAATTATTTTTCCCATTTATTAGGGTTTATGGTTCCAATTAATTTTTTGAATTTTATTTGATTTTTTGTTCCAGAAATTTTCCTAGGGATGGATGGAAGGATTGATAGATAGACTGACCTTTGGTTTGGAATTGGTAAATAATTTTCTATGGTTTATAGGTTCAAATGATGTTTTCAATGAATTTTTTGTTCGATTTTTGTTTCATAAATTTTTTTTAGGGGTAGATGGAAGGATTGATGGATAGACGGACCTTTGGTTTAAAATTGGTGAATATTTTCTTACATTTTTTTACATGACATTTTACGGACATCTAGTTTGAAATTGTTAAATAATTTTTAAATTTTTTTGGGATTTATAGGTTCCAATGATGTTTTCAATGAATTTTTGAAATTTTGTTTGATTTTTTGTTCCAGAAGTTTCCTTAGAGATGGATGCATGGAAGGATTGATAAATGGATGGACCTCTGGTTTGAAATTGGTAAATAATGTTTTACATTTTTTAGGGTTTATAGGTTCCAATGATGTTTTCAATGGATGTTTTGAATTTTTGTTTGATTTTTTGTTCCAGAACTTTTATTAGATACAGATGGAAGGATTGATGGATGGACGGACTTTGTATTGGAATTGGTAAATACATTTTCACATTTTTTAGGTTTTATAGGTTCCAATAATGTTTTCAATGGATGTTTTAAATTTTTGTTTGATTTTCTGTTCCAGAAATTTTATTAGATTTAGATGGAAGGATTGATGAATGGACGGACCTCTGATTTGAAATTGGTAAAAAATTTTCTACATTTTTTAGGGTTTATACGTTCCAATGATGTTTTCAATAGATTTTTTCAATTTTGTTTGATTTTTTTGTTTGGTTTTTTGTATCAGAAATTTCCTTTGGGATGGATGGAAAATTTGATGGATGGACGGACCTTTGGTTTGGAAATGGTAAATAATTTTTCCCATATCTTAGGGTTTATAGGTTTGCAACGGCTGCTCAGGTTAGAGAGCACCTCAGGTGTAGATTCTGAGACCAAACTAGTATAAATTCAGAGAGTAGTCTTACCGGTTCGCGGGTAATTCTACTTGAAATTCAATTAAGGTGAAATAAAGATAAATTATGTAAATTAGGAAAGGTAAGTGGGCGCCACTCTGAATAATACTAGTTTATTTGTTATTCACCTCTGCATTATAGCGACAAATCCTGGAAGATTGGAAGGGAAAAAAACTATATGAACAACGTTATTAAATTTACAAGTTGTATATTTTCAAAAAAAATTAAATAGCAAAAAAAAATGACTAGTCGACATATGTTGTTGTTGGGGAGCAAGAACTATTGTACTTTTCTGTTGTAGTAAAGTTGTCGGAAAACTTGCAGTCCCGGATGAGGTATTCCAGGTAAAGTATTCCAGGTAAAGTGTCTCGGGTAAGTGTCCCAGGTAAAGTATTCCGGATAAAGTGCTCCAGGTTAAGTGCTCCAGGTTAAGTGCTCCAGGTTAAGTGCTCCAGGTTAAGTGCTCCAGGTAAAGTGCTGCAGGTAAAGTATTCCGGATAAAGTTTCGGGTCCTGGTAAAGTTTCGGGTCCTGGTAAAGTTTCGGGTCCTGGTAAAGTTTCGGGTCCTGGTAAAGTTTCGGGTCCTGGTAAAGTTTCGGGTCCTGGTAAAGTTTCGGGTCCTGGTAAAGTTTCGGGTCCTGGTAAAGTGCACTCAAATGAATGCACTTCTAAGATAAGATAATATAAGCCAGAAGGCTTCAATAGCACATGTATGCAGGAAAGAAAAGAACGAAACCCCTTTGCCACTTGTTTAAATACACTAAATCATGTGAACGACAACCGACTTACGTCTCATGTTCGTGTCACGCTCATACGCTTTGACCAGGAAAGGAATTTACCTTTCAGTAGTGAATTCTTGATTCATATTTGATTTATAATTGGTAGAAGAAGAAGAGACACGAAATCGAAGTGGGAATTTCAAGATGGGCGTGACTATTTTCCGACAGACGGGCCTCGATCATCGCGCATAGAAACGTTGATTTCGACTCTCGTCGACAGTAAATATATTCAGCCTTGAAACATTTCTCGGTGTTGGGCATGAGAAAGGGCTGGCTATTCGCCGCCCATACGATAATTTATTAATTCAATCGAGGGAAGTAAAGTGAACGAAATTAACGTTACAGGTTCCAATGATGTTTTCGATGAGTTTTTTTAATTTAGTTCCATTTTTTGTTCCAAAAATTTTCTTAGGGATGGATGGACGGACCTGTAGTTTGGAATTGGTAAATAATTTTTCACATCTTTCAGGGTTTATAGGTTCCAATAATGTTTTCAATGAATTTTTTGTATTTTGTTTGATTCTTTGTTCGAGAGATTTTCTTTGGGATGGATGGACCTTTGGTTTGGAATTGGTAAAGAATTTTTCCAATATCATAAGGTTTATAGGTTCCAATGAATTTTTTTGAATTTCGTTCGATTTTTTGTTCCAGAATTTCCTTAGGGATGGATGGAAACATATTGGTGGATGGACGGACCTTTGGTATGGAATTGGAGAATAATTTTTTACATTTTTTAAGGTTTAAGTATAGATACCAAAGATGTATTCAATGAATTTTTGAATATTGTTTGATTTTTTGTTACAGACATTTTCTTGGGGCTGGATGGAAGGATTGATGAATGGAAAGGACATCTGGTTTGAAATTGATAAATAATTTTTAAAATTTTTTAGCGTTTATAAGTTTCAATGATGTTTTCGATGAATTGGTAAGAAATTTCTTTATGGATGCTTGGATGGATGGACGGACGGACGGACCTTTGGATTGAATTGATAAGTAATGTTTCACATATTTTATGGTTTATAGGTTCCAATGATGTTTTCAATGAATTTTTTGAATTTTCTGTGATTTGTTGTTCCAGGAATTTTCTTTGGGATGGACGGATAGATTGATGGATGGACGGACCTTTGTTTTGGAATTGGTAAATAATTTTTTAGGGTTTATAGGTTCCATTGATGTTTTCAATGAATGTTTTTAATTTTGTTTGATTTTTTGTTCCAGAAATTTTCTTTGGGATGGATGGATCGGTAAAGACATCCTTCACCGACTGGGGACATCTTTCAGCAGCAGCAGTCGTCCTCCAACTTTTCTTCCTCATAAAATATTTTAGCAAAATAAAGTTTTACCCAATTTTGGATCTCCCTGTAAATTATATACTGTCATTGACATTTGACTTGGAATATAACTTTTTACAGCTTCCTAAGGATTTATATATAATAAAAATTGTTTCTAATATTGTAATTTATTTCAATAGCCATTTTGTGTTCCCTCTTTATTCCAGGATGTTTTAGTTCACTTAGAATTTGAGGGCAAAATGCTCCAGCTGTCCCCTTGGTGACGGCCCTGATTTTGACCTCGAAAGATATTTTTTCTCCGATTAATTCCATATTTTAATTCTTTTTTAGAGAACCAGCTCATCCACCAAATATTCTAGAAATTTTATCGACTACATTTTATTTTATTACAGTGCTCCCTTGAAATATATCAAAATTATCCATAATTATATACCTATATCTTCAATTAGACTGCAATAATTCTTACACAATCTCAACTTTCTTCGCCTGTAAGTAGTATTAAAATGATTTATTATTTGCCGTAAACTAAATTTTTCGATTGTAGGAGAAGAGCGAATTAAATTTAAATAGATAAACGCATCAAAATTATCTATTGTGATTGAAAATAATGATCAGCTGTTAAAAATATTAACGATTTAGAAGTGAGGAGCGTTAAATATGTTGTATGATTTATAGGAAAATATAAAAGTTGTTATTGGAAATTTAAAATAAAACGCATTTAAAACTTACACTAACACTTTACACTATCTTACGCGCGTTTCGATAACCAAGTTATCTTCTTTAGAGACTGAAGGTAAACTGTTTACCTTCCAATTTCCAATAAATATGTGCTCTTCAATATTTAACTGATTTTTTTCCTTATTTGTCTAATTCTAAGAGGTTATTTAAAAAAGCTAGGATATCAGGTCAGGTACCGTTTCTCTGGCCCAACTTGCTTGGATGAGTCAACGACAGTACAAGGTAGATGCTTTAAAATGTATCCAAAATCGATTGCAAAAGCTTAAACACGTGTTCGTAGCTCTTGCCAACTTCTTCCATTGATCGGCATGTGCTCTTTCAAAGGAAAAGTCGGCAAGGACGACGAATACGTGCTTAAGCTTTTGAAATTGATTTTTGAAACTTTATTGTTCATCCAGAGAGGATATAAAACGATTTCGGTGTGTCCAAGGTGACGCAGCTCGTGTATCTAACAAAATATTCACCTCTCTTGGGTTTAAGAAAATATTTTTTTAAATTTATAATAAAAAAAAAACAGTCACTGTTTGTGTAGGTACCTGTAAGAGGTATACACATATCTTGGTAATTGGAAATAGAGTATATAGGTAGGTGCAGTACAGGTCAGACAAAGGAAAATAAATATTTATAGAAGAGGAGGTCAACCATTTATTGTGAAAAATACTTTTAACTTTAAAAATAAAAATTCGGAAATATATCTTCCGAAGCACAAATAAATAATAGAATAATTAAAAAATTAGTCTCAAATATTATTTTACCTGCCAAACATTTCAGTTGTAAAATAATCATACTATTAGGTATTATCTTTTAGCTTTTTGAAGAAACGAGTATGATAGAGTATGATACGTACTGGTATTATCGGATTAACTACTACCTGCTGTGGGTTTTGGTCTTAAAATCAATCATATGTTGGCATAAGTCAAAACGAAATATCTTGGAACGAAGCATACTGGTCAATAGGAAAATGATATCAGTCTGAATTTTAGAGAAGAAATGAATAAATGTTTATAGTTCCAGTAGAACAAGAAAACCAAAAAATATATTCATTACATGAATCTAAGTAATATATAGGTACTTGTCAGAACTAAAATTAACAATTTACATTGTGATAAAAAAATTAAAAGAAAATGTAAGTATTGAAATTGTATGATTTTCACTGAAATGTTTCACGTTTTGCTTGAATACATTCAGTTATTCATTTTAGACAAACCTTGAAATAGATATACAATTTTCTGATGAGTTAATTAAACCAAATAATTAGATACCTACCTATATTTTGAGAACACAAAACTTGTCCTTCGGAAAATAATTGATGGTTGTATATTGAATTCAAAAACTGGTAGAACGTTTTTTGAAAAAATTTTATTTTATACAATTAATAATAAAAAACATTTTAACTTAAGTAGACATGCTTTATATTATTATTATTATAATATAATTTTTAGGTTTTCCAGCAAAGAGTCGCAAACTGACTAATTTGAAGAAAACATTATGATGTTCAATGGTATTTTTATTTGTGGATTATGTGGGAATATATACAGAAGAATTTCCGAATATTTTTATCATTTATTAAGCTAAGAATATCTATGAGTCAAAACATAAAAACAGATATAAAACTGGACCATTGCAATCAAAGAGTGTTACATTGATTTTCCAAAATATGAAATTATAGTTGAACCCTTAAACAAAGCAGATTTGACATTCCTACAGCAGATGAATCCTCAAAAACATTTAATTGGAGAAATTCATATACTACTTTTTTTCCTATTACTTGGTGAAAGTTACTTGAAATCATTGAGTAACAAAGTACATCCTTCTGGAGAAAAAGCATTTAAATCTGAAATTTGTTCAAAACCTTTTGCCAGAAGATATAGTTTAGTTATTCACATGCGTTGTCATAAGGGTGAAAAGCCGTTTGGATGTGAAATTTGTTCAAAATCGTTCACCCATAAAATTAGTGTAATATCTTACCAACATTGCCATAATACTGGAGAGGAGCCATTTAAATGTAAAATCTGTTTTAAACCTTGCTCGACAACATACTTCAAACATTCACACACGTTCCGAAACAGGTGAAACATCTTTTTTCAGAAATCTCATTCAACTACTCACAAGTGTAGTCACACAGGTCTAAAACCATACAAATGTGAAATGTGCTTTAAATCATTTTTACTAAAAAAAATAGCTCATCAGCGTTCTGATAATTGAGAAAGTTCATTCAAATGTGACATTTGTTTGAAATGATTTACTTACCAATGTAGTTTAATTATTCACAAACGATTTTATTCCAATGTAAAATTTACATGAATTCGTTTACCCGGAAAAGTAATTTAATTACCCACATGCGTTCTCATACACGCGAAAGACCGTTTCATTGTGAAATTTGATTTAAAATGTTCCAACCGAAAATCTCATTTGATCAATCATATATGATACCATTCTGGCGAAAAACAGTTTAAGTGTGAAATTTGTTTCAAATCGTTTACTCAAAAATAGAGCGTAGTTCTCCATAAAAAACTCATGCGCGTGAAACACTAACAAAAAGTGGAAAGAAGCAGTACAAATGTAAAATTTGTATGAAATGCTTTACTCGAAAAAGTGATTTAATTATTCACAAACGAATTAATATGGGAGAAAAACAATTCCAATGTGAGGTTTGTTTCAAAGCTTTTTCTGGTAAAAATAGTCCTACTATTATCATACAATTTATACCTCTTATCGCAATTTTGATCACCTGATCAATTAGGTCACTGTTAGGAATAATAATTATATTTCCAAATAAAGCTTCATCAAAATCTCATTCATTAATAAACAAACTGAGTGTTTTAATATCGTTAATACTGAATAAACGGTTCTACGCTTCTACAAGAATTGCAACCATAGAGGTGATATGTATGTATGTATATTGGGGAGACATTCACTGAGACCTAAAAGATCTATTGTGTCCCTTACTTCTACTTAGTTTTTGAGGAAAGTCTCGGAAGCTAGTAGCTCTTTTAGACCTACTTCCCAGAGGAATTTTAGAATGTCTGCAGGCTTTAGTTTAGGTAAGTGTCCCTCTTCTATCCAGTTGTTTCCTAGGTGTTTTGCCCTAGGATTCTGAATTGCTGCAAAATCGGCAAGTATATGGTTGGAGGTTTTTTCTTCCATACCACAGAATCTACATTCTTCTTCCTCCACTATTTTGAGCTTTTGCAGGTGCCCATTCAGGCGACAATGTCCCATGAGGATACCTGTTAAAACTCTTAGTGCATTTTTAGTAAAACTTGGGCATTCATTTGTTCTCAACAGTTTGTAGTCACCCAGAAGAATATTTGATTGTCTAAGTCCTAGTAGATCTTTCCAATAGTCAGATCTTTATTTCAGCTTTGCCTATTTCTTCTAAAAGGTTTCCGGCCCCCAGAATTAGAAGTGATATACGAGTTATAGACCTCCCCACTTCTATCAACAACCATAGTTGCTAAACATCCAATTTAAAACTATGCTTCTCTTGGTAAGTGTAAGACTTTTTTGACAAACTTTCTGAAGACATAGACAAATTAAATGAGAAAATAAATATTGTATATAATCTGGATATTATATTACATCATTTCTGTTACTTCAATTACTTAATTTAATTACCCCATTCTTCAAAATTGTCATCATAAAAGTGTTCAGGTTTGAATTTTATTAGCGAAGGTGGTAAATCTATTCTATTTTCTAAATTTTCAGGATATTTCCAAAATATGTGAATAGCATCACTATCTTCTTTCATGTGTTTTTCTTTATATTGGTCAACCCAAGATTCCAATGAAGGTAATTGGTGGTTTTCATCTTTTTGCTTCCTTCTCGTTTCTTGGATATGTTCAACTATAACAAAAATCAACTATAACAATACCTAATAAACAATTTTGCACCTACAATATCCTTAATCAGTAGTAACTTTTTGCTAAAAATATGTGGTATGTATCTATACTCACCATGTTGTCTAAGTTCACATAGTTCTTCAGGAGAATAGTGGGTGTATCTACAAATTCCTTCAAATGGGCAACCTCCTTGAAAAAACCGTCTACATGGAATTTTTAAAAGTTCTTCCTTTAATGCAGTCTCTGGATCTGAAAAATTGGAAATGGATGCTTATACATATTCCTGTACAAAAATTACCAATTATTCCATAGTTTGTTGTAATCAATATTTCTATTTTTGGATCATGGACCAGCGGTTATCTTTTAAGGGAAAAATTTAATATCAAAACCCAAAATAATTCCAACATCAACAAAATTGTAATTATTGTGATATATCATATTTTTAAATACTTATTACTTATTTACTTAATTACAGTTACCTATAGAAAATTGTCATATTTTAGTAAAGCATGATCAATAGAAGATCTACAAGTGATGTTGTTCCTTCTAATTACAAACTAGAATGGTTGGTTATATAATATATCTTCTTAGTGAACGGTCTGTTCTTTGAAAATTATTTTTAAAATTTTGTAAAGTGTTATAATAGTATTAAACTATTATTTTTTGACGTCTACTGATCACACTTTACTGAAATATGACAATTTTTTACAGGTAACTGTAATTAAGTAAATTATTAACTTTGACGTCTACTTATTACTTACTTAATGATTTGTTAGATAAAACTTATGATATATACATACGATGTGTATCTTCTAATAGGCATGTCTTACGAGAAATATTTACCCATGTCAACCTCCTAAGAGATTATCACTCATTGAATAAAAATTTAAAATTAAATTTCTTATTTCACCAAATCTAAGAATGATAAGGCAGATTTTGGAAACTACCTCACTCGTGAAAATATATTTGGTATTTTTTCTGTATATTACATGTGAACCCAATGCTTATATTTTACATTATAACTTTTGAAGTTAAAATTCAGTGTATATAATCTGGAAAATTTTGTTGCCTTTGTTCACCTAGATACTCATTGTGGCAATCCTTTTTCTGAATAGATATAAGATTCTGTGTGTTTTTCACAAATAATACATTATACAATTTACCTCTACACGACTCATAATGCATATTCCGTAATTTGATATGATTCGAACTTTGAAGATGTTTTTTTCTAGCTTCTAAATCGTCAATAAAACTCTTTTCACAATAATCGCAATAATACCTACGTCCCATTTTTATTTGTTTATATTTATATATTTTTTATATTATTGCAGTACACTTTCTTCTTCTTTTTATTTTAACTTACTATTGGATAGTAGAGATGTGAATTGAAATAAAGTTCTGTGATTAGAACACTGTGATACAGAACCATAGATAATTGGTCGCACAGATATGAAGAAAGTAATACAGGGTTAGTTTAAAGTATAGAAACATCTGAATATATCACAAACGGAAAACGATAAAAAGAATATTTTAACACATGTTGCAAGGTTGCCATAGGAGCATATTTTCACGTTGCGGCAAAACTTAATACAGGGTGGTCCTGGAAAGCTTAGTGACTACAATGAATTATTTTTTAAATGGAACTCCCTGCATATTATATCATTTTATTAATCCTTCCGACTTCTAGATTACCTTTGTTATGAGGTACCCTATGCCCATATATTCTATGGTTACGCAGATATCGGCACTTTAATTATTGCAAAATGTTTATTCTAGTATTACAACTTGAATCCAATTATTAGTAATAATAAATAATCAACATTGAAAGAAATATAGGTAACCCAACAAATTCTAAAGTAAATGTTCAAAGTGCAATCAAACCATTTACGATTTGACAATATCCAATAAGTCTTTTACAAAATTGTCCAATTGAATCACGTAAATGTGTGGTATCAGAGGTTTATCTCTTCCAAAATAGGATTTTGTAGAGTTACAGGATCAACTGGTCTTGTTTTGTAAATTTTATTTTTAAGGTATCCCCACAAGAAAAAATCTAATGGGGTCAAGTCCGGTGACTGAGCCGGCCATTCTATCACTCGACGTCCTATCCATCTCTGTGGAAACACTGTATCCAGAAGTACCTACGTACAGCCAGGGTGTAATGGGGGGAAGCACCATCTTGTTGATATCATATGTCATCAGAAGGTAACATCCCTAATAACACAGTATTTACCTGGGACATACCATTAAAGTACTACTAGTGTCCCAATGTTTCCGACCTAGGTGGGATGTTCCTAGAATGTTTCTATTGGTACATAAATACGATTGATATAATGTAACATCCTTGGGATGTTCCTAGAATGTTTCTATTGGTACATAAATACGATTGATATCATGTTACATCCTTGGGATGTCCCTAGAATGTTTCTCTTGGTACATAAACATGATTTTCATTACAAAATATACAACTCGTACATATTTGCCAATAATTGTTAATTGTCTTCAAACTTTAACAATGTTTATTAAACCATACATACCTATTAAAATATTATGACTGACGTATTTGTGATATCCCCCTGCTTCTACATTGCAAAGAGGTAAAAGAAGATTAGAAAAAAAAGAAGAAGAAGACCTAATTTGCAAAAAGTAAGGTTAGAAGTAGAAGTGTTGAGTTCACAGCACGCTGTTGTTGAGTTTTTGTGGTAAAAATAAGCGGTAACCTTGTGAGGGTTGTGGCTTATTTATAAAGTGAGTATTTATATTGGATAGTAAAATGGATAGTCAGAAAAAAAGAAAATTATTAAATAAATATAGTCAGCGCTTTAAACGGCTGAAAATCGAATTGAAAATTGGTGATTGGCTGAGACGAGCAAAAGAAAGACGATTGAGGATGGAACTAAAACATAAGTAAATGAACTGTTATCATATTACCCTATGTAACATTTTCTACTAGGTGAAGGGAAATAAAGCATTGGTAGACAAGTCATAGCAACCTTGCCATGGTTACTAATACTTGTTTACCAATGCTTTATAATAAACTTCCTATACCTACTAGAAAATGTAACATGTGATTTATGGAAAATATTGTTAGAAACTTGTAATAAATTGCTCTTGTTTTAAGAAATATTGAAATGTTTTATTTGCACCTAGTGATTTCACTTCCAGAGTATTTTTAGAAACGTTTCTGAGATGTTCTAAACAAAGTACCCCGAATGAACCTAGTACATCCTATGTCATCTTAGAAACATCCTACTGGGATGTTTGTAGAACGTTGAAAATGATGACATGGCTGTTGCCAGATACATCCTAGAGATGTTTCGAGGGAAATGGGGATGTTGTTAGTATGTTTCTATTGTCCCAGATGGATGCTTCTGGAATATTTTTGGGATGTTTCCGTGTTATTAGGGATGGGATTGCTAGGATTGGGAAATATGGCTGCTATATAGCTGGCACAATATTATTTCTTAACAGAGGTCCAGATATCTGTTACAATTTTATACATTACCTTCTACAAAAAAAGGTACGATTATGGCTCCCCGCCCAAACATTTATTTACTGCGCTTATGTCTATTTACTTCTCCATTGAGGCAAAACGATGCCTCATCAGAAAATACAATTTTTTTTCAAAATTAAGGCTACTTTTTTCATCAACCATTTCACAAAACTGTCATCTGCAGTCTGGACCATCTTCTGTAAGTTCTTGATTGTAGTCATTTTTTCTGACTTCAATTCTTACCAGGGGCGACTGAGCGATATTGTTGTCTAGCGCCAATAACTGGTTTGAAGATATTTGAGGACTTTCCTCAATTGGAGTAGCACATTAAGTTTTGTTTCATCATCTGTAGCAGTTTTTGGCCTGCCAGGTTTAAGACAATTTTTAACATTTCCAGTCTCTCTATATCTCTTGACAGTTTTGAAAACGGGTGATCAGTTAATGATGTGTTGAGGATTCAATTAATTAAATATACGTTTAATACAAAGCATAGCCGGCTTTGTGACGATAAGTATTTATTATGTAATTGTCGATATCTGCATAACCATATAGAATTTGGGAATAAAGGTACCTTATAACAAAGTTGATCTAGGAGTCGAAAGGATTCATAAAATAATGATATAATATACAGGGTGTTCCCTTTAAAAAATAATTCATTACAGTCACTGCCTGTTCAGTTTTGTTGCAACGTGAAAATATACTCCTATGGACCTTGCAACATGCGTTAAAATCTTCTTTTTATCGTTATCCGTTTGTGAGATATTCAGATGTTTCCATACTTTAAACTAATCCTGTAGAAGCTTAAGTAGATCTCAAACCTTCTATAACTGGACGCTATATAGATCTAGATTATATATAGATTGTTTTGTTTTGAATAAAATCTAGTGATGTACACCCGGTATCGTTATATAAAATACCTATTTATTTGGTATGATTTATACGGTTGGTGTATAAATAAAATAGAAATCAACATTTTGTTCTACATTTAATTAAAAAAATCCAAAAATAAACACACTAAAAAAATAGAGACTCTTTTCTGGGTAATAGGTTTCTACCCTCTAAAATAGGACGCAGTACGGGTAAGATCTGGATAAAAATATTTATGTAGTTAATCACCAAAATCTATTTCCATGAGCCCTCCTCACTGATAACTGTTTATAGTGTTATCACAGTATAGGAATAGAACCATTGTATAAAGATAGAACTATAGTAGGGTAGGTAACCATATAGACATACTATAGATAGAAGCAACAAGCCTTAAGCACTTGTGTAAGAGGGAATGGCCGTGTCTGAACTCCAGTGAGAGAGAAAGAGGCAGACAGAGGTTTTTTTGTCTGAGTCTATAGCATGCGCGCCATCAGACAAAGACAGCCTGAACCTCTGACTTAATATCTCTCACTTACATGCTGACGTATTTCAAGCTTGTTGCTTCTATCAGCTGATTCTTGACTGAGGGCGGGGGAGTAGAGCTTCTCGAGAGAACACATATTTTGTCTTTATTTTTCTTGTATAGGTACTTTGTCACTGCAGTGACAAAGACAAAATATCTGTTCCCTGTTATCTGTTCCCTCTCTCAGTCAAGAATAGGGCCTCTGAAGTATCTCTAGTAGGGTAACTCAACCCGGCTCCTTTGAAGTTTTGTCAGACGGATCGGAAGACCTTGACTGTGTATGACGTGTCGACGGTAGACCAAAATTTGCGACTGACGTTCGTTTGACGCTAACCGGGCTGGATCGGACTGAAATTATTTCTAATGTTTTGTAAATAAGGAAATTATTATCTCGTGATTTGGAAATACATAAACAATATTTATAATGGATTTTGTCGTGAGATTTGTAGATACTCACACATCGGCAAAACTGAGAATTTTTATTTTCCCAGAAGACTAACTACAGGTGTATATGCAATATTTGAATGAGTACGTAAATTTTGTAGTACATAATTTTGTCCGTAAGGAA